>CM065715.1:57826996-57839496 GCA_033310375.1 Conus canariensis | reverse complement strand
TTGAATACCTCATCTCGCAACCGCTACATCAGGTGAACAGTTTCTTTCCCTGGTGTGGGGGATCTTTTGTTTCAACTTCACCCTCCCTCATCCCTTGTCTCCACACTTCATTGTGACACCTCTTCCTCGCCTCTTCCCACCCCCTCCTGTCATCAGTGTGTTGTCAGGATCTGGATCCCTTAAAAACCTTCTCACCTCCTCTCCCCCCATCCACCTGCAAACGATCAATGCCACTATTGTGCTGCTGCTGCTTCTGCTGTTGCTGCTGTTTTCGTCGTTGTAAGTTCTGATGTAGTTGCTGCCCCATCTTCCACACTGTCTACACCTGACATGTAGCAGAAATTGTGACAATTTCTTTCTTTAATTTGCTATGATCAATCATGATGAAGGTGACAAATATGATACTGAAACGATTCAAGTCAAGGCCTGTTGTTGTGGAGGTCAGTTCTATTGAAAGCCTGGTATAGCAGATCTCTTATTATTTTCTCCCATCCAAATTCCATTTTTGTGTAAAACTAGCTTTAAGATATGAAAAAAAAGAATAAGTTTACAAAATTCCCTCAATTATCCGGAACCGAATTCATCTCTCAGCTGAGCTTTCGTGTAATCACCTTTTAATGTATTGGTTTGAAACTATGTGACAGTATTGCTCCTATTCGATCTTGATGTGGATCTCTTTCATTTACCAACATGAGGTTAGCCAGATTATGCCTAAACTCTATGAAAAACGTTATTATCTGTGAGACACTGAGAGATTTGGAGTTGGTAGTAAACAGGATTGTTAGCACAGGTTTCTGCATGATCATGTCTTTGGTTCTCTCCTCTCTCTCTCTCTCTCTCTCTCTCTCTCTCTCTCTCTCTCCTCTCTCTCTCTCTCTCTCTCTTCCGTCTGTCTGTCTCTGTCTCTCTCTCTCTCTCTCTCTCTCTCTCTCTCTCTCACTCTGTGTGTGTGTGTGTGTGTGTGTGTGTGTGTGTGTGTGTGTGTGTGTGGTGTGTGTTCTGTCTCTCACTCTCTCTTTATCACTGCCTCTGTCTGTCTGTCTGTCTTTGTGTGTTTGTGTGATTGCGGTGTGTGTGTGTGTGTGTGTGTGTGTGTGTGTGTGTGTGTGTGTGTGTGTGTGTGCGCGCGCGCGCATGTGTGTGTGTGTGTGCGCGCGCGCGCGTGCGTGCTTGTGTGTGTATGTGCGCGCGCATGTGTGTGTGTGTATGTGCGTGTGTGTGTGGGGGGGGGGGGGGGGGGGGAGGGAGAGAGAGAGAGGGGGGGAGGGGAGAGAGAACTTGCAAAGTCAACATTTAAAACTTATTGTTTTTTTTAAGCCAGTAGGTTCAAAGCGGTTAAACTGCCAGAAAAAAAAAACAACAACAAAAAACAGACGGACGCCATAGTGTGAACTATTCACAGATGAATAACAAAAGTCAGCCTCCAATATACGAGACTATTTCATTGTAGATGAAACTCATTCAGCTGGTAGGGTTATATCTCTTTCTCAAACGCTACCTTTAATGAAATGGTTAACTAGCCTGCACACAGAGAAATGAAGAAAAGTTGAGTAGAAATAAATTAAGGAAAAGTCCCCCTTTGTGTGTATGACGTAGTCAAGAAACGTTCAGTGACTCTCTGAACCAATCTTAAAGATAAATGCGCTGTCTTCGGGCGATTTTGACATGTACTCTAAATAAGGAGATCGATCTTTCAAAACTTTGCTACGTTGTGATCAAAGCCTCATGGATTTTGTTTTTGACAGCAACGTTTCTCTCGGCTCTTTGAAATCCTGTGAATGTTGTGAAGCTACACTGACAAATACGGGCATTGCCAGGAACGAGCATGGAAAGTGTCAGTAGTGAAGTCTTCTGCAGTGCTGCAGCTACATGACCTTCTGGGGACACGCCTCAAGACAGTCTGATCTGTCAGAGGATGGTGCAAATTGCAGCTGGGTCTTCTTCACCCTGTGGCTTGGACGTGTTCGACATTCCAGACCTGCAACAGTTGCTGGTTCAGCTATATGTCCGTGCAGACCTACACCGTTCTTTGTAAAGGAGACATGGGAATCGAAACACACGTTCCGTCATGCCTACGTACATTTCCACTCATAACAACATGCATGCATGTGAATGTGCATCCACTCTGACAAATGCATATCTAAAGACATTGACCCAGTGGGTGTCAGTTCCATGACCTGTGCATTACTCTAAGGAATCTATAGAAAAACCCCTTTTGATGAACATGAATACAAGTACAGGAGTGGCGCTGTCCTGTGGCGGCCTTGTCCTCTCCAGACAGTACTGTGATTTTCTCCATGTGAGGATCAGGTTGGTCGTACTGGCCTGCATCCAACTCACATTGTCGCTCATGATTTCAACCCCCAAAATTCAGTCAGCGCTGGACTCCGTCTGGGCCCAGTGGCTGACTGCACCCGTTGTTATGAGCGATGTGCTGGAATTGCCCTCAGCCATTGCCAGTTCTGGGAACAGCAATCTTGTTCCTGAAAAGTAGAACTAGTCCTCTGTCGACTTAATGCCGCTGCCTATGCAATGAATGTAATCAAAACAGCCCCGAACAGGCGGCGGCTCCTGCCAAGAAATGCAGTCTGGCGTTGTGTTTATGAGGGTGCATGCGCCATGTGACCCTCCTGGACTGTGGAGCTGGGGGAGCCAGCACCATCACTGGGTTGCAGACAGGGGTGTTACGTCCATGCAATCTCTCAACAATGCACAGACGTCTGTGTCCACTGCAGGCAATCAGTCACCCTTCACAACGTCCAGGGCAGAAAGTATTCACAGAACATCCTGGTTAGCAGATCTCATGCCATAGAATAGTTGTAAGGTCACACCGCAGAAGGCTCTCTCTCTCTCTCTCTCTCTCTCTCTCTCTCTCTCTCTCTCTCTCTCTGCGCGCGCGCGCGTGTATGTGTGTGTGTGTGTGTGTGTGTGTGTGTCTGTCTGTCTGTCTGTCTCTCTGTCTCTGTCTCTCTCTCTCTCTGTCTCTCTCTCTCTCTCTCTCTCTCTCTCTCTCTCTCTGTATGTGTCTGTGTCTGTCTGTCTCCCTGTCTTTGTCTTCCTCTCTGTCTCTCTCCCTGTCTCTGTCTGTCTGTCTGTCTGTCTGTCTCTCTCTCTCTCTCTCTCTCTCTCTCTCTCTCTCTCTCTCACTCTTAATATCTTCCTGTCTGTCTGTCCGTTTGTCTATTTCTCTGTCTGTCTGTCTCTGTCTGTCTGTCTCTCCCTCCCCCCCCCTCTCTCTCTCTCTCTCTCTCTCTCTCTCTCTCTCTCTCTCTCTCTCTCTCTCAGTAAGCCTCTGTCCTGATCAATGATTTAATATGAGCAGTTCAGTACCCGACTGAAGAAATAAGAGTCGTCACATCATTGTTGGTAACCTCAACTGTATTCACTGCAACGAATTCAAAAGTTACTGTGCCCGTACTCGGCTACTGTCCCATGTGCATGCATACGTGCTAACGCATGCGCGGGCATGCTCGCACACACACACACACACACACACACACACACACACACACACACACACACACACACACACACACACACACACACACACACACTGACTGAAACCAATTTATTGTCAGATTAACTCAGGGTTGTACTCACACACACACACACACACACACACACACACACACACACACACACACACACACACACACACACACACACACACACACAACACACACACACACACACAAAGCGCGAACTCTCTCTCTTATGCATAAGTGTATTGTTTAAGAATGTAAAAAATGTCGGGATCAGTATTTAAAAGGCACTGCATCATTGCAGAGAAAAGGAGTTCCTGATATGTTGTCCGAAAACTCATAGTGTAGTGATTGTAAAACACAAACTGCTCAAGACAGAAAGAAACGAAATTCACTTCACCCTACCCTATCCATAATCATATCAAAAGCACAAAAACGTCAGCATTCTCATGATTGTTTGGTTTGGTAGACTGACAAAACAACAGGAGTACACAAATAGACCTACTGGATCTTAAGCAGTTAAAACTAGAAAGGTGACTACAACAAATATTTTGGATTATTTTTAAACAAAGATGGCACTGAAAAATAGGTGTGTTGCACCATAATGTGCATCCATTTTGACACAATTAAGGGGTAGACATTAACACGATAATAAGTTTGTACACGGTGCATCGTGGCTTTGCCTCTGGACTGAGAAAGCAGTTTCCCATGATTTTGAGCCTTAGGGGCAGTGAACTGTCAGAGATTCACTATGCCTAGGGCACGGCAAGATGGAAAGCGGAGCACGTCTCTTCCATTCTGCTGCCTTTAACCTTCCCTGAACTGAATGAAGAACCCGCTGCTGGGTGGGCAGAGAGGGTTTTCTAGCCAAAAACAAATCCTACCCCCAAGAGTTGTTCGAACTCACGATCCTCCACTGGCAAAAACTCTCACCATTTGGATGTGGGGCCCCTTTGACCAAGGAACAAATCTTTAATAATAAAGTTCTGTGCTCTGGTGAAATACGTATGAAACTGCTCACCAACAACTTTGGAAAGAATATTTTAAAAACCCACTTGCTATGAAACATCTGAAAAGTATCTAAAAAAAATGGCTAACATGCTCATGTGTCTTCCCAGCTGTTTCTGAAATGTTTTGCACCCTACTGAAGAAGTAAGAGCCGTCGCACGATTGTTGACAACCTGAACTGTATTCACTGCAACGAAGTCACTTGAAAAAAAGAAAAAAGATACACCCGAAGGTGCGGGAAGGACCCAGAGAAGTACTGTCCTCAACTGCCGAGCAAACCAGCTAGGAGCAATCCTGCACCGCCCTTGGAAGCCTGCGCTGTGTTCACATAGGGTGCAGGCACACACAGGACGTTCCCTTAACACGTGAAGGGACATAATTGCTCCCTGGCAGATGCCATTGTGTAATGGCCTCTAGATGTGACTCGACAGAACCTCCACAGAAGTGTTTCCGTGGGTATACCAGCCCACGATTCATGACTGCAGAGCCCACCGGCAAAAAACGCCACCGTCAAGCAACTGCCGTGTGAATCCCGTAGCCTCGCTGGTTGCTGTTCCGCTGACAGGTGATGACAGTACCACTCCAGACACGGCCAAGCTTTTGCCACGAGGTCTTACTGTATTCATTGCAACGAAGTCACAAGTAACTCTTAAGCTCCCATGCAATACTCTGCTACAAACGCACATACATGAATGCATACATTTGTATGCATGCTCATGTTTGTGAGCAAATCACAAGTGTGTGAGAATAGAAACTGACATATTCCTATGGCTGATGTATGTACTGTCGATAACTTCATTCTGTTTTCTTGTTATGTCATTAATGTTTTATTCTACTTTTCCTTATTCTACTTTGTTCATATCCCCCTCCTCACAGCATTTCATTTTTTTATGGATGGCTTATGCTGTGTTTACGATGTGCCATTTTGAATTGAAATTTTTCTTTGACTTCACAATAGCCTGCATTTACTATTATACATACACACTCTTTTTCTGTCTCTGTCTCTCTCCGTCTCTGTCTCTCTGTCGCTGTCTCTCTGTCTCTGTCTCTCTCATTGTCTTTGTCTCTCTCTCTCTCTCTCTCTCTCTCTCTCTCTCTGTGTGTGTGTGTGTGTGTGTGTGTGTGTGTGTGTGTGTGTGTGTGTGTGTGTGTAGATGGTATAATGATAACTGTTATTACTCATTCAAAGCTGCATTCCGAACAGATAAACCATTTATGATGTGTTATAAATACAGGGCAAAAAAAATGCCCTCGCAGACTTTTGTCTGAGAGTATGTGGTTCAAAACATTGTAGAAGATAGTTCTTTAAACTAACGTGAAAATAAGGAAGGCGACATTTCTCTGACATAGAAATGGATCAGCAGATGATGTTCACTTTCTATTTCGTTCTACTGCTTATAAGAAATTTGTCGAAGAACAGTTGCAATTGATAACCCAAATGTTCCCAATCAAAACAGTGGGACAAACGTTATTTCAAATGCCTTAAGAGAACTGTTGAGATTTATGCTTTCACAATGCAAACAAGGAAAAAGAAAAAGGAAGAAATTGAATAACTATTGATAATGATTGATCAAAAGGTCTAGTTGCAAAGCGAGAGGACTGCAGGCGGAAATCTAAACAAATCTTAAGTAAATGTTAGCGAACCGCCCAGAGAACGTGGACAAACGAGTCACAAGACGAAACACAACGCGTTTCGACCTCTTAGGTCTTCATCAGGTGAGACATAAACGAATAAAACAACGAAAATATCCCACCTGATGAAGACCTAAGAGGTCGAAACGCGTTGTGTTTCGTCTTGTGACTCGTTTGTCCACGTTCTCTGGGCGGTTCGCTAACATTTATTTAAGATTTATTTAATCAAAAGGTGTTCAAAATGACCATGGCTGATGCATGATGTAGGTATGTTTTTTCGGGTGGAAGGGGACTGAGAAACGGAGGTGTGAAGGGAGAATCCAAGATGGGGTATGAATGGGACAGGCGGAGTGGAGGGGTGGGGAAGAAAAAAGGGACATGTACGTGGGAGTTGGTGCGTGTTTTCTGTGTATATGTATGCGTTTTTGCGGTTATGCTTTTGTGTGTATGCTCTCAACAAATATAAAAATTGTATGATGTGTTCTCAATATGTACCCCCTGGTCTGAATGGTTGTAACTCAGTCTGAACCATGAAATCGTTTTGTTCTCTCTCTCTCTCTCTCTCTCTCTCTCTCTCTCTCTCTCTCTCTCTCTCTCTCTCTCTCTCTCTCTCTCTCTCTCTCTCTCGCACGCACGCGCGCGCTTTCTGAATGCTTATATGCACGCCCTTCGCCATGCACGTTTGCGAGACTTGTTTTTATTTTTTACCTATCTTCGGTGACAAGACTATTTTCATAATAAATAAAGCCTCTCTGTGCATAAACACACACGCGTGCGCGCGCGCACACGCACACACACACACACACACATACACACACACACACACATATATATATATATATATATATATACATATAAATGCATGCACGCATGCACACATGGATACACACATGTGCAATTTGCATGCACACACACAGACAGTCGTACATGTACACACAGAGCATACACACACACACACACACACTCTCTCTCTCTCTCTCTCTCTCTCTCTCTCTCTCTCTCGCTCTCTCTCTCTCTCTCTCTCTCTCTCTCTCTCTCTCTCTCCCACACACACACAACACACAAGCACACACACACGCACACACGCACGCACGCACGCACGCACACACACACACACACACACACACACCACACACACACACACACACACACGCACACACACACACACACACACACACACGTACAAAGACCGCTAACAAATCTACAACTGGGAAGGTAAAAAGCCTAACGGGAAACAAAACAAACAAGCAGAAGAAACCAAAGCCAGCAGCACAGCCGATGTGATAAGACTGCCGGCTGATTAGTCCATCAGCTCCCTCCAAATGTCAGCTACAGCTGTTGTTAAGGAAACGCCGTGCTGATCACGTGCACCTCGCCTCTGCTCTGTGCTGTACTGGGGGAAATGGCAAGCGCAAAGGTGACGGTGAAAACTGAACAGGTAGCGCCGCTTGCAAGACACGTAGGTTGGTCTTCGCGAGTCCTGAAACATGTTATCTTTCTGCTCCATACGTCCTACTTGTCTATCCCAGTTGTGTTTATGCTGATGACAGGGAATGGTTAGTAATGATCCATTGTACATGAGTGTTGATTACCACTGAAACAAGAACAGTTATGAAAACTGTCTCTGGGGAGAGTAGACAGAAGACCTTTGTAGAGGTCTCCATCATGTACTGATTTCAGCACGTAATTCGATATATGTTCGTGGACATTGTTATTGTTGTTGTTATTATTGCTGTACTAACAACTACTGGTGTTGCTTCAGCTATTGTTGTTGCTATCATTTCTGCTGTCGTTGTTATTGTTGTCTCTGTTGTTGCCATTAGTTCCGCTGCCGCTACTCAGTCTTCGTCGTGTCCCTTCGTAAAATGTCATAGAAACTGGGATACTTCATTTCTGTGTTTTGCGATGACTTGTCCGGTTGAAGGGGACAAACTACAATGCCAAGATCTATTTTTAATTTTATGATTGTATGGCAGAGGTTTCTACTCACTTTTCCAGTCGTTTAGCTGCTAACTGCGCCCACAGAATTGGCAGTACACATTGTTGGTCAGAACCTCGGTGTGCCTTCAAAGGTGTTGTGACTGGCTTTGCAATACCAAGCACTATCAGGTAACCTGTGCACAGATAATAACCAATGAATGAATAAAAAAATAGAAGCTTTTTTGTTTATGAACATGCTTGTTAGATATTTCCTACCCAATTTTGTGCCAATGAAAAAGTTGCCAGGCCTGAAGTATGCCTGCAGATGATGTTGAAACTCTACTCACGGAAACCCATTTGTCATTTTGACAACTGCCACCAACCAAATTCACATTTTATGGATGTTTGAAATCTGTATCCAGCCCTTTATATTACTGTGAATCTAACTTACATTGATGAAAACAGCCTTTACCAGAAAATTTCTGCACACTTCTTTACAGATTACGTCATTGTCTATGATGGTTAATAAGCACCTAATAAATTCAGAATCAAACGCAGACAGAAAATAACCAGATCGCACAATCTTCTGGGCAGGTTCTTCCCTCCTCACCCCTAATCTGCTGCCATGGTTTGTATTGTAGGCTTTTGGTTGAGAGGTCATAGTTTGGAGGCCCCTCAGAAGCTGTTTATTGGTGGGATTTTTCTGCCCCACATGCCTCTTTCACAGAGTTCAGTGTTTTGTGGGATCAAGTGGAGAGACTGGAACCACACAGTCGAGTTTCGTCCCAGAATGAAAGTTTTAAGAGTGTTGGTCGAATTTCTGACCAACGCAGTAGGTGTCTGTATCTCTTGGGCCTGGGTGGCACCCGGATGTGCCATAAAAGAAAACGTGGATTACTGCGCTGTCATGCAGTCTGAGCCCTGAATGACCTGCATAGCGTGACCCCCATTTTCTTTTTCGACATTGATTGCCTTCAAAACAGTCAAATCATGTGGCCATTCAAGTCCTGATCTTACGCTGATCTCGGTGTCGATTTCCTATCCAGTCTATACCCGAGACGTGTCTTTGTCAAGGCCGTCTACCCGCAAGTTCATGGGCAGTCTTGGATGGATGAGTTAGTGCCGCCGTCTTGCTGGGTGGGCTCACTCACGTGTGTTACTTGACAAACCAAGCATTGTCATCAACCTAGTGGGTAGTGCCATGCCTACGTGGAACCACTGAACACCACCGAAATGACTCTCCGTGTCATCTCTGGTAGACTGCTATACGACCTGATACTAACTGCTCCCTTGTGGACTGCCAACATTGGGAATGTGAGAGGACGAATCCGAATGTAACTGTGTTTGGCATGGCCGGCGTGCACGTAATGCCTCCATGGGGCACTGAAAATGAAACACCAACAAAGAATGCATTCTTGTGTGTAGGCTACATCTCTCTGTGTGATGAAACACCAACAAAGAATGCATTCTTGTGTGTAGGCTACATCTCCTGTGTGATGAAACACCAAACAAAGAATGCATTCTCGTGTGTAGGCTACATCTCTCTCTGTGATGAAACACCAACAAAGAATGCATTCTTGTGTGTAGGCTACATCTCTCTGTGTGATGAAACACCAACAAAGAATGCATTCTCGTGTATAGGCTACATCTCTCTGTGTGATGAAACACCAACAAAGAATGCATTCTTGTGTGTAGGCTACATCTCTCTGTGTGATGAATAAACAAAAAGTTAATGAAAAATTTTGGTAGTATAAGAAGAGTGCGATGCTGTCCTCTTACTAGGCACTGTTCAACGGGGAATACTATAGTGGCACTTAACTTTCGTATGGTCACAACAGAATTCTCCTCTGTTCGAAGTCCTCTATTCAGCCTATTGTTTAGTATATAATATTTGCTAAAACTTTTGACTCCACCAGACCCACCACGCCAGCTTCACACCATTATCATGTGATAGAGCCATGGTGGGATATCCTTCAAGCAAAGTAGACGAAAGAGAGAATACTGTCGTTGTGTCCACGAATCAGAGGATTTTACTATGTACGGTGCATTTGAAAAAAACAAAACAAAAAAAAGACTCATTGAGATGTATTCGCAAATGTGAAATCCAGCTGATAGGCTGACTCAACAATTCCAGAGTCGTGTTATTATCATCTATACTTATGCATGTGTGTGTGTGTGTGTGTGTGTGTGTGTGTGTGTGTGTGTGTGCGTGTGTGCGTGCGTGCACGCGCGCGCGCGCGCGCGCGCGTGTGTGTGTGTGTGTGTGTGTGTGTGTGTGTGTGTGTAATATTTACATTTTTGTTGCTGTAAATTTCATTTTGCTACTTTCTTTTCTATATCCTGACATGGTAATGTGCTGTTTTATATAGGTTGGGGGAACGGAGGGAAATCGTTCTTGTTTCTATCTCTGTGCATGGCGTTGTGTTGTACTATGCAGCATGTGTACACGCCTGTGTTCTATACCGCTCTGGCTATTATGTGAGAGTGTTGTCAACATGCAGAAAAAATCTATGTTCTACTTATTTGTCTTGTTTCAAGCTGTCATTTGAATTCAAAATGATAGAAATAAAGAAGACAAATCATGGAACAGAGCTGAATTATGCATTCAGTTGTTTAAACTAATTATAGGCATTCAGTTGATTAAACTAATTATAGGCATTCAGTTGTTTAAACTAATTATGTTTTCTGATTCTTTTATTTTGCCTCTATCAATGCATGTTTCTCGGGCTACTCAGTTCGCTGAATTCTTTTTAATTGCCTTCGCGATCGATACTAGACAGAGGGCTTTTTTTTAGCTGTTGGATCTCCTGACGCAACATTTTTTTTCCTCCCGAGGTAAGGGTGAACAGTCCTTTGTGGAATGAATAGTGTTGTTTACACGGTGAGGCAATCCAACCGGTGGCCATGTATGCAGCCCTCTCCTACCACGTGTCAGCAGCCTGACATTTGAACTGTGGGGGTGTCCGTACCGGATGACCCCCACCCCACCCACCCCCCTCCCCGCAGACTCCAACCATTCCCCGACACCGTTCCCCCGAACCCCATTCCATCCCCCCCCCCCCTCACGGCCCATATCCCCCGGGAAGAGCTGAGCGGAATAACGCTAAAACAACATCATTGATTTATAGCAGACAGGGATGTAATATCCACGCTAACAATAAGAAGCCCATTGATGTTGAGCAGCAGAAAGAGAGGTAACATCCAGGCAATCTCTCGGGGCTACACAGAGGTCTGTTTTCACTGCTGACAATCCGTCACTCCTCGCAGGCTCCAGGCTGGGTGATTTTGTCCTGTACAAGAAACAGTCTGACTAACGGAACTCATGCCAAAGAAGGGGGGGGGGGGGGGGGGGGGAGGGGGGGATGGATGGTCAAACCACATAACAGGGCCGTCGTCTCTCTCATTCAGCGTGGATTTTCGATAGTCTAAAACGGACATCGCAGTACATAACTTGACTGAGATAAGTGCACCAGCCAAGTGTGTCGGTTTCTTGTTTGTGCACGCTTTCCATTCCAGGTTGGATTTCTGTTTCTAAGCAACAAAGGTGTTATTTTCATTGCGAATGTCCTTAAAGAACATACATCGCTCCAAAAAGCCCACCCCGAAAATGTGACATAGTTACCCAACATTTTAGAAACTGAAACTGAATTACAAACTTGCATGGATATGTCTCATTCAACATTTGTCCGAAACATATGAATGCAGGCTTTAAAAAAATAATCAGTGGAGTCTCTTATTTTCATCGTTATTATTACATTGTTGTTGTTGTTGTTTGCCCGGGGTATTGGTGTAGTCCACAAATCACCGTTACAACGGTCATGAAAGGACAGTTGACTATTGAACGGTTGAGTCATTCTAACAAAATACACTAGCATAGCATTTATTCGTTGTTGCTTTTCGCCACTTTGTTTCCTTGACCGTCGTAAGAAATGAAGATCTTTGCTTCCCATACGACGATTTTTTTTTTTTTTTTTTTTTTTTTTTTTTTTTGCTGTCCCAACCTCTGCGCCACCTCAGAGGCAGTGCACCCACGCCGTTCATTCCGACACCCCGTCCACAGCCACAGCCCGGTCGGCCCCGCCGCAGCCCCGGCACCGGCAATCCACAGGAGCAGTCAATGTCAAGTCGTCAAGAGGCAACCCACCGGAGGAGACACTGCACTGCTGCCGAGTCACTTCGGTGGTGTTCAGTGGCGCCTGTTCTGATCTAACATACGCAGGACACCACCTACTAAGCCCCCTACTGACGACAATACTTGCTTAGTCGCGGAGCCGGCGTGAGCGAGCTCTCCCTCCGGAGGGCGCCACCACGTCCGTCCAACGACAGCCCCCATGGACTCGCCGATACCGGTGACCTCGAAGGAACCAAACCAAGGCCACAGACGTGGAGAGGACATCGAAATTGAGGTCACCATGAGAGCAGGGCATGAAGGGCCACAGAACTTGAGACATTTTTTTT
>CM065715.1:57806996-57816996 GCA_033310375.1 Conus canariensis | reverse complement strand
TCACTCACCCTCCATCACTTACCCTGCTCATTCATCCTCTTTCAATCACCCTCCTTCACACCCCTCCTTTACCAACCCTCCTTCACTCACCCTCCTTCACTCACCCTCCTTCACCCACCCTCCTTCACTTACCCTGCTTCATTCATCCTCTTTCACTCACGCTCCTTCACTCACCTCCTTCACCCACCCTCCATCACTTACCCTGCTTCATTCATCCTCTTCAATCACCCTCCTTCACACCCCTCCTTTACCACCTCCTTCACTCCCCTCCTTCATACACCCTCCATCACACACTCTTCACTCCTTCCTTCACTCCCCTCCTTCACTCCCCTCCTTCACCACCCCATCTCTTCACCTCTCACCACCTCCTTCACTCACCCTCCTTCACTCACCTCCTTCATCACCCTTCCTTCACTCACCCTCCTTCATCACTCCTCACCACCTCCTTCACTCACCCTCCTTCACTCACCTCCTTCACCACCCTCCTCACTCACCCTCCTTCATTCATCCTCCTTCACACACCCTCCTTCACTCACCCTCCTTCACTCACCCTCCTTCACACACCCTCCTTCCACCTCACACTCCTTCACTCACCTCCTTCACCACCCCTCCTTCACTCACCCTCCTTCACCACCCTCCTTCACACACCTTCCCTCCTTCACTCACCCTGCTTCATTCATCCTCTTTCACTCACCTCTCCTCTTCACCACCCTCCTTCATTCACTACCTCCTTCACACACCCTCCTTCACACACCTCCTTCACACCCTCCTTCACCACCCTCCTTCACTCACCCTCCTTCATTCATCCTCCTTCACCACCCTCCTTCACTCACCTCCTTCACCACCCTCCTTCACTCACCCTCCTTCACACACCCTCCTTCACCACCTCCTTCACTCACCCTCCTTCACACACCCTCCTTCACACTCACCCTCCTTTCCACCTCCTTCACCACCCTCTTCATTCACCTCCTTCACCCACCCTCCTTACTCATCCTCCTTCACTCACCCTCCTTCCACTTACCCAGCTACACTCATCTCCTTCACTCATCCTTACCCTCTCACTCATCCTCCTTCACAACCCTCCTTCATTCACCCTCCTTCACTCACCCTCCTTCACTACACCCTCTTCACTCACCCTCCTTCACTACCCCCTCACTCATCCTCCTTCACTACCCTGCTTCACATCACCCTCTTCTTCACTCCACCTCCTTCACTCACCTTCATCACCCTCCTTCACTCATCCTCTTCACTCATCCTCCTTCACTCACCCTCCTTCATTCACCCTCTTCACTACCTCTCCTTCACTCACCCTCCTTCATTCACCTCCTTCACTCATCCTCCTTCACTTACCCTGCTTCACCACCTCCTTCACTTACCTGCTTCACTCACCTCCTTCACTACCCTTCACTCACCCTCCTTCACTACCCCTCACTCCACTCCTCCTTCACTCACTCCTCCTTCACTTACCCTCCTTCACTCACCCTCCTTCACTTACCTCCTATCATCCTCCTTCACCACCTCCTTCATTCACCCTCCTTCACTCACTCCTTCACTTACCCTGCTTCACTCACCTCCTTCACTTACCCTGCTTCACTCATCTCTCCTTCACCTCTTCACTCACCTCCTTCACTCATCCTCCTTCATTACCCTGCTTCACTCACCTCCTTCACTTACCCTGCTTCACTCACCTCCTTCACTTACCCGCTCACTCATCCTCCTTCATTACCCTGCTTCACTCACCTCCTTCACTTACCTACTCATCCTTTCACTCATCCTCTTCACCCTCTTCACTCATCCTCCTTCACTTACCTCCTTCACTCACCCTCCTTCATTCACCCTCCTTCACTCATCCTCCTTCACTTACCCTGCTTCACTCACCCTCCTTCACTTACCCTGCTTTCACGTCATCCTCCTTCACTTACCCTGCTTCACTCATCCTCCTTCACTTACCCTGCTTCACTCACCCTCCTTCACTTACCCTGCTTCACTCATCCTCCTTCACCTTCCCTGCATCACTCACCTCCTTCACTTACCCTGCATCCCTTCACCTTTCACTACTCCCTTCATCACTCTTCACACCCTGCTTCACTCATCCTCCATTCACCCTCCTTCACTCACCCTCCTTCACTCATCATCCTTCACTTACCCTGCTTCAACTCATCCCTCCTTCACTTACCCTGCTTCCACTCATCCTCTTTCATTTACCCTGCTTCACTCATCCTCTTTCATTTACCCTGCTTCACTCATCCTCCTTTCACTTACTCCTGCATCACTCATCCTCCTTCACTTACCCTGCATCACTCACTCCTTCATTCACCCTCCTTCACTCATCCTCCTTCACTTACCCGCTCCTCATCCTCCATTCACCCTCCTTCACTTCACCCTCTCCTCATCCTTCACTCCTTCATCTCTCCCTTCACTTACCCTGCTTCACACTCATCATCCTTCACTTCCCTGCTTCACTCACCTCTCTTCACTTACCCTGCTTCACTCATCCTCCTTCACTTACCCTGCATCACTCATCCTCCTTCACTTACCCTGCATCACTCATCCTCCTTCACTTACCCTGCTCATCACCTCCTCCACTCATCCTCCTTCACTTACCCTGCATTCACTTCATCCCTCCTTCACTTACCCTGCATTCACTCATCCTCCTTCACTTACCCTGCTTCACTCTCCTCCTTCACTTCCCTCTTCACCCCTCCTTCACTTACCCTCCTTCACTCATCCTCCTTCACTTATCCCTGCTTCACATCTCATCCTCCTTCCACTATACCTGCTTCACTCATCCTCCTTCATTACCCTGCATTCACATACCTGATCCTCATGCTCTTCACTTACCCTGGCTCACTCTCCTCCTTCCGCTCACTCCTCCTTCCTCACCTCCCTTCACTCATCATCCTTCACTTACCCTGCTTCACTCTTCCTCCTTCACTACCCTGCTTCACTCATCCTCCTTCACTTACCCTCCTTCACTCACCCTCCTTCACTCACTCCTCACTCACCCTCTCATCATCGTCCATCACTAACCTCAATGTCTGGCGGCTAACGGGGGTTACACACCGATACTGACTTTTAAAAAATATGCTTACCCAATTCCTGACTTTTGAAAAGAGGGGTGTGGTGATTTGAACTTGTACTGTTGCTCTGTTTTTGAATGAATTTGATGGCAACCTCTATGAAATCGTTGGTTAATGATGAAATTAACAATTTCATATTTCAAATTGCCTCGTCTGTGCCTTTTCTGTCTTTGGTGGTGCTGTTGTGAGATGGCCCTTCACTTGTTGTGACTAGTATACATGCGCCTGTGTAGGTGAAAAGTCAATGATTACTGCTGCTGTGTCTCCCAGTGACATAACGATCATACATGCACCTGTGTAGGTGAAAAGTTAGTGACTACTGCTGCTGTGTCTCCCAGTGACATAACGATCATACATGCACCTGTGTAGGTGAAAAGTCAATTCCAGAGACCTATTTCTCTCGGATATTTTGGTCCCAATCCCTTTTTTTTTCAACAGGTTGTCTATGTACTCGAAAGATACATTATAGGCATGATTTGATATTTAGACATAACATGCCTGACACTTTACAATGTATACGAGGTCTATGTTTAGCTCTACATTTAAAAAGACTTTCATTTATATCTCCACCTCGGCGCGGAGGTATGGCATTAAATAGCCGGATCTTGACAAAATGTAGCTTGACATTTGTTACAGTTTTTTGTATACAATATCAGTCAACATGTCTGTAAGACAGGAATAGCAAGTAATTTAAATTTCTAAAAGAAAAAAAAAATGGCGATCTAGTGATATTGATTTCATTGCTGAAAATGTTTATTGCAGAGTTACAGCCCTTAGGACTCGGTGACATCTTTATGCATGGGATGGTTGGACAGGACGTAGCAATATTCATCACTCTGCCAAGTTTTATCACGCTTATGCTTGTACTGGCTAAGAAAAGGCTGATATTAAAATTTAGCGCGCACACACACACACACACACACACACACACACGCACGCACGCACGCACGCACGCACGCACGCACGCACGTACGCATGCACGCACTCACACATACACTACAACACAACACACACACATACACAGAGACAAGCACACGCACAAGCACACACACACATACACACACACACACACACACACACACACACACACACACACACACACACACACACACACGTGCGTGCGTGCGTGCGTGCGTGCGTGCGTGCGTGCGTGCGTGCGTGGTGGTGGTGTGTGTGTGTGTGTGTGTGTGTGTGTGTGTGTGTGTGTGTGTGTGTGTGTGTGTTTTATTGCAAAAAGTATACTTTTTATGAATGTGTTATCTGGTCCCCATCTCTCATTACTATAAGTCAGAACTGGGTTAATTTGGGCTTCGAAAAGTTTGTAGAATATTCATAAATCAATCGAATTAATGTCTCACACACACACACACACACACACACACACACACACACACACACACACACACACACACACACACACACACACACCCTTCTCAAGAAAACCATGCATTGAGCAAAATGACAGATCTGGTGGATAAATGAGAATATAATATCATTTGTAATGTTTGTTTAAGCCAGGAATTCTTAATCTTAGTCCCACAATACTCTAATAGTTAAAAGAAATAGTTGTATCTTCCTATGATTTCCATGCTTTCTCAGTGTTGTTTACAAGAAGTTAGAATTCTGTCTTCACATTCCGAAAAGAATCCCTCCTCATATCCAACCCCCTGGCACATCTACACAATTCCAAATCGATAATGATTGAAAATCGCCTTCACAAAATAAACCGGTTTTCTTCCCTCCCCCCCCCCCCCCCCCTCCCCCCCCCCCCCCCAATCCCTACCCCGTGTCATGTTACAATAACATTTGATTTGCTTGTCTACACAGTCCTGATTCAGATACTCATGGATTTGAGCCTTTTTTTTTTATACATTAAACACATTGTCTTATATATAATAGGTATCTGCCATTTGTCCGTATGAGACTATATTTAAAGTACTCAATGGAACATTTAAAAAGTGTTTTATTGCAAAAAGTATACTTTTTATGAATGTGTTATCTGGTCCCCATCTCTCATTACCATAAGTCAGAACTGGGTTAATTTGGGCTTCGAAAAGTTTGTAGAATATTCATAAATCAATCGAATTAATGTCTCAAAATGTCTGTTACCTCGTCTTTTCCTTTTCTGACATTGCATTTTAAGCTCTAGTGTGTTGCAAACAGCATGCACATTTAGTTATAACAGTTGATGACCTTGCATTTTAAGCTGTAGTGTGTTGCAAACAGCATGCACATATAGTTATAACAGTTGATGACCTTGCATTTTAAGCTGTAGTGTGTTGCAAACAGCATGCACATATAGTTATAACAGTTGATGACCTTGCATTTTAAGCTGTAGTGTGTTGCAAACAGCATGCACATATAGTTATAACAGTTGATGACCTTGCATTTTAAGCTGTAGTGTGTTGCGAACAGCATGCACATATAGTTATAAACAGTTGATGACCTTGCATTTTAAGCTGTAGTGTGTTGCGAACAGCATGCACATATAGTTATAACAGTGATGACTTGCATTTAAGCTATGTGTTGCGAACGCATGCACAATAGTTAACATGATTACTTGCATTTTAAGCTGTAGTGTGTTGCGAACAGCATGCACATATAGTTATAACAGTTGATTACCTTGACTTCTGTGTTCTAATAAAACAATTTTCATTACAGGAAAGATTAATACTAATTTAGAACACCGTTACATTCGTGCTTTTTTTTTTTTTTAAGATTTAGAAAGTGTCGACGTGCCTCTTGTTCCAAACTTTAATTGATTCTGAAGATTGACTGCAGTGCTGTACAACAGTATTACATCACCTGACAGCATCATGATTCTGAAGATTGACTGCAGTGCTGTACAGCAGTATTACATCACCTGACAGCATCATGATTCTGAAGATTGACTGCAGTGCTGTACAGCAGTATTACATCACCTGACAGCATCATGATTCTGAAGATTGACTGCAGTGCTCTACAGCAGTATCACATGACTTGAGAGCATCATGACCCAAGATTAAGGGCCCCTGGAATACACACGATACACACGATATTTTATTTGTCTTATAGAGTACAAGGAAAATTTGTTTGTGGTGCTATCATTCACATCTTACAACAAGTTATAAACATGTATATCATTAAAGAATATTCCACTAATAGGGGGTGGGTGAGAGGGGGGGGAGGGGCATACACACACACACACACACACACACACACACACACACACACAACACCACACAATAACACACGCGCGCGCGCGCGTGTTCGTTATCTCAGCTGCCAGTTCAAATAAAGTGATGGTGAAGGGGAGGAGGGGGTGGGGGGGGGGGGGGGGGCACGAAAGCATCAAAAGCTTCAATCAGCATCCTTGTTTCTCTGTACGTGACCAGCCTAAAGCATCTGAATGTACACATCTACCATGCACGAATGCTACGACCAGATCATAATCATCCCAAAGAGTTGTGTAGGGCTTGCCATCCACTGCACTTTTACAGAATGCCATCCACAAAATGTTTCGATTGACTGAGCTAAGCCTTGCAGCAGTCCCTTTCTGTCAACAGTGAGTAACAGGGATGTGGCTCAGGCTACAGGGAAGACTCCGTCCTTAGACAATGCGTTCAACAAAAGCACACAGGCTACAGGGAAGACTCCATCCTTAGACAATGCGTTCAACAAAAGCACACAGGCTACAGGGAAGACTCCATCCTTAGACAATGCGTTCAACAAAAGCACACAGGCTACAGGAAGACTCCATCCTTAGACATTGCGTTCAACAAAAGCACACAGGCTACAGGGAAGACTCCATCCTTAGACAATGCGTTCAACAAAAGCGCACAGGCTACAGGGAAGACTCCATCCTTAGACAATGCGTTCAACAAAAGCACAATCAAAATCAATGACGGCTGCGTTTGCACGTTCCTCCAGCATTTCATTTTCAAACATTATCTTGGCCCACACTCCCTCCTGAATTTAGATTTCCTACGTCATCAATCACTTCATTTCTGCAGATTGCATCAGGAAAGAAAGGTTCATCGAAATCTCCGGCATTCTCAACCAACTTATCATTCTCATAGTTAATGTTCTCTGTTTCTCTCTAAAAAAAAAAAAAAAAAAAAAACCTGCTCACACCATTGTTGTGGGCTGATATCATTTTATATAAATGTCTTTCTATTCACAGACCTGATTACTGTCCCAAACAGACGTGAATCTAATTTTTATTTTTCACTTTTTTTTTCTTTTTTTTTTGGTTTAATAATTTTGAATCTCTATATTCATGTCTTTCTTTCTCCTTTTCTGCCCACATTCCTTTCTGTTCTTTATCTACATCGCGCTGCGGTGCTTTTTTTTTATTACCTTATCATTTACACCGTTGAAAACTAGAAGTCTTTGACTGTTCTGTTCCTTCTTTCACTCCTTGGTCAAACCATTCATTACATCCTTTCTTTCCTGCTCCCTCCCATTCCAATCATACCAGATGCAGCTCCAGGCAATACACGTGAAAACATGTCAACACAGGTTTCAAACTGGGTGACTGCAGGCGGAAATTTAAACAGGAGCAAAAAAAAAAAAAAAAAAAAAAAAGAAAGAAAGAAAAGAAAAAGAAAGAAAGAAAGAAAGAAAAACCAGAGTAACTGCGCCGTCAAACGTAAAAACAAACAAATTACAAAATAAACACGACGCGTTTCGACCTATTTGGTCTTCTTCAGGCAAAACGAATAACATTCGAGACGATGAAAATGAACGATGAAGAGATGAGTGACTATCTGTTGTCCTTCGTTTTCATGACCTTAAATGTTATTTGTCTTGGCCGAAGAAGACCAAGTAGGGCGAAACGCGTTGTTTTTGTTTTGTAGTTTGTTTGGTTTTTCGTTTTGCGGCGCAGTAATTCTGTTTTAGCTCTTAAAACAACTGTGTCAGGCATTTATACCAATATTGAACATATCAGTAGTTTGGAAATGTCCGTTTGAACTCTAAAGTGATCACTTACATTCGTCCTTATAGGATTTCACATCCTCAGACCATGCCATAAGCTCGTCTCCATTCTGAAGAGAGAAAAAAATGAAAAATTAGGAGAGGGAAGCAGGAGGGAAGAAGAAAAAAAGAAGGAAAGAAAGAAAGAAAGAAAGAAAGAAAAAGTGTCCTTTGCCCAGTACATTTCTCCACTGCAGGCTGACGGGTAAATGCCAGGAAAATGATTTGTCTGCAACGCACACAGCGCCACTGTGAAGCAAGAAAATGATTAATTTACATGTGGTGTGTGTGTGTGTGTGTGTGTGTGTGTGTGTGTGTGTGTGTGTGTGTGTGTGTGTGTGTGTGTGTGTGCGCGCGCGCGCTAAGAACTTTGAAAGCGCTAAGGGCTATTTATAAAGTAAGTGCCTTAAATATCTATTATTACGGTTATTATCCTCGGCGTGAGACCTCCTGTGCGATTGCTCTCAGAACATATTTCAAAATTATAAGATCAAACAGAGAGCAGAAATATAACAGTGCTGTGCAAAATGTATTGATAGTAACATCTTTAGAACCACGGAGAAACTCATCAGCTTTCCGACTCTTCCGAAACCCATAACATCATTATATATATTTAAAAATAGATTATTCACAACCTGTCCCTGCATTTATCCCCCAACTCCACCCCACCTCCATACATATATTCACAACCCACATTCGCCAACACATCTTCAGGCTGCATAGCTTGTGACAAACTTTCTTCCAAAATCAACAGACGGTTCTTTAGATCAGTTTCTTCATACGGTGGACTGCTTAATGTACAACATATCGAACACAACTAGAGCGATATTTGTCATCTCTGTTTGGAATACTATCATTTTAACCGCAACAGTATTTCTATAGTGAACAGTGATTTCTCCCATAATTTGTTTTTCAAAAGAATCCTCTACTAATACTAATACTTTCCCCAATTCCTTCCGTGCTTGAACGTTTTTGTGTGTTCTTGTTTTGAGGAGCATTGAACTTTAGTCTGGAAATATATTGTCATAATCGTAAAAAGCAGTCAAGAAGTGTTCCAGTAAAATAAAAGGAAATGGATTGCCATAGTTCACAGACGTAACATCCGCCGAGATGGTATAACAATTGTCGACATTGTAGTTCAAGAGTGACCATTCTCTGGGGGGTAGTCGAGCCTGTCCTGTTAATTCCCCGGCCCGGAAGTTTCTGACCGTGCCACTGCTGTGGCCTCTCCAGGGAGTGTGGGGGTCAGTCTGTGGGCCGGCTGCCCCTCGCTGCCCTCCACCTGCACCGTCCAGGCGCCCCTGCGTCATCAACGTCACGCCCGCACTGTCTCGCCAGCCACGCCACCGTGACACGCAGGGAGTTCTCGTCACTGGTGACGTCATTTGCATCACTGAACGTCCGACGACACCCCCTACCCTCTTTCTCCTCCCCCCCCCCCCCCTCCTTCCCACATCCGTGCATTACAGAGAGACCAGAGAGTTTAAAAGAGAGACCGCTCTTTCTGCTTTTCGTGTTGGAGAGAAATGAAGTAATGGCTGAACGTAGTTAGAAACAAAAATGACACACCTGAATCTGATCCTGAAAGGTCACATTTATATTGTTTTGGTTTGGTTTGGCTTGCTTTGGCTTGGTTTGGTTTGATTTGGGGTTTTTAGTTTGTTTGTTCGTTTGTTTTTATCGAAGAGAAAATGGCTTTGAAACGGAAAGAGGGTAAATTAAGAAGTGGGTTATTGAAACTTCGTCTTTGCTTCCCATCTCTGTCTTTTTTCGTCATTTGTTACATACGTACATATATAGGCAGACAGACAGACAGACAGACAGACAGACAGATAGATAGATAGATAGATAGATAGACAGATCGATAGCTAGATAGATAGACAGGCAGACAGATAGAGATATAGATAGATAGACGGATGGATGGATGGGTGCGTGAGTGGGTATATAGATATCAATCATTTTTA
>CM065715.1:57796996-57799496 GCA_033310375.1 Conus canariensis | reverse complement strand
GGGTGTCCAAGTGTCTACCAGTTTATTGTCTGTTAAAACGTTGGCTAAGTTTTGTCTATTCGTGAAGGGGGGGAAAAAGCGTGGGAGTATGCGAAGCTTTATCTGAATATTTGATTAATGTGCTCTTTCTCTCTGTGTGTCTGTCTGTCTGTCTGTCTGTCTCTCTCTCTCTCTCTCTCTCTCTTCTCTCTCTATCTATCTATCTATCTATCTATCTGTCTGTCTGTCTGTCTGTCCGTCCGTCCGTCTCTCTCTCTCTCTCTCTCTCTCTCTCTCTCTCTGCCCCTCCCTCCCTCTCCCCCTCTCTCTCCCTCCCTCCCTCCCTCCCCCTCTCTCTCTCTCTCTCTCTCTCTCTCTGTGCGCCCCTATGTGCATTTTAGTGCGAGTCTATCTATTCTTACAGCTGTCTGTCCGTCTGTCTGCATGTCCGTTTATTTCTGTATCTACATGCCTTTCTTTTCCTTATCGTCTTCACACTGATCATTGACATCTGTAGTTGTGTTATTAATGGTTCTTTTTCTTTCACTCTGAATCATGTTGGTTAGAGACCACATCAACAGTATATGTTTCAATCATGGCCGTGGTGGGAGTAAGAGCCAGCTTCATAAGGTCAGCACGCTTCACTGAGCCTTTTCTGAACTTGTGGATAGCGATGTTTTTTGACCGGCATTAAGCAAATTTACTTCCGGTCCGGAAGTTAAAAAATATGGAGTGCATCGATCGTTTGCTGAAACATGTCGAATGTTTGGAAATCAAAAGAAGAACAAATCTTTTGTTTTTAAAACAGGCCCACTGACTGAAAATAAGATGGTGTCCTTTCTAATGAGTCATTTTTTTCATTGTTGGCAATGGAAAGTAAAAAATAATGACAAGATGACTGGAGTCTACATTGAACGTGTTGTGATTATCGGTACAGTCGTTAAAGAGTCAGCCCATATCTTTAGGAAGTGCTGTTCCGATCGGTCAGAGTAAAGAGCCTCTTCCGACTGGCTACTAGTATTGACCCTAGAACGACCCAGGCTTCTGTGGCAGACAACACATCGGTCACAGCCGTACAGATCTTCCCTAACAGTGCGTCTGTCCATTCATCATTTCTTCCATTGTTCCTTTGTTTATGGACGGAGAGGTCTCTGTTCGTGGTTTTCTTGGCTAGCTTGGTGACTGTGTGAATAATCTTGGGTTGAATTTGTGCATGTGTATGTGCTGCTTTCCGACGGAGATGCATGCCACTACTAGCTGCTCTCCACACAATCAAATCAAACACACTCCTCCATTTTGACTGGCGACTACCTGTAGAGTGTGTGTACTATTTCACGTCTGATAGTTTAAGTATCAGCCGACGGACTGAAAACAGCAGCAGAAAGAATTCTTATATATATATATATATATATATATATATATATATATATATATATATATATATATATATAGGCTCAACAATTTTCTTCGAGTCTTCTTTATTTTGTCTCCATGCAGCTGAGGCCTTACACACACACACACACACACACACACACACACACACACACACACACACACACACACACACACAACGCCCGCACGCACTCACGCACGCACGCACCCATGCACGCGGGCGCGCGCGCGCGCGCGCACACACACATACACACATACACACACACACACACACAAAATAGTAGGGGGAAAGTCAACCAATTCAGAACACATCGCCAAAAACTATAAACAGTACACAGCAGAGACAGTCAAGGATAGCTCGAATATCTGATTTTATGGACGGTTGAACGTAGTATTTAAAATGAAATACCAATCAAAATTTACAACCATCACAGATAAGAGAATGACAGCTTGTGAAACAAGGAAACCTGTTTCGTTCTGCATTTCAGGATAGGTTGCCTGGCAAAGACAACTGTTTCACACAATCAGCATCTGTACCATTTATTCATCATTGACAACGCAGCACACATTTATTTACACATTTGAACACATCTTGTGCAAATATATAACCCAATGGTGTATTGCGCCCTATCTGCAAACAGAACAATGAAAAAGCAATTATGGGTGAAAAGCTCTGAACATTTACTTATCTGAATGTCTGCTGGTCTCCATGCTGGCAAAGAATGCATCTCTTGACCCAACTCTTCACAGTGCCACTCTTCATCCTTCTTGCAACCGAACAAACGTGTTTTCATCATCTGTCCCGCATTGCCCGATTTTCCCATAACATCTGGCATATTCATGGTTCCTGCCAGTTTATGTCTTCCTAGAATGCCATTATCATCTGGAATTATGAAGGGTTTCTGTAACACCTTGCCATGTGGTTCCAGCTCCGAAGGACACACCTGTGTTTTCTTCTCTTAATCTTCTCCCGTAACTGGCTAGTCATTATAGTTACAGTCGCTCATGACGTCATGCCACGATGCCGACGCCTGTTGTTGTTGTTGTTGTTGTTGTTGTTGTTGTTGTATTTCATAAGGTGTCTACGGGTCTAGCAAAAATCTCAAAGAAATAAGGTCTTAAATCTGAG
>CM065715.1:57781996-57791996 GCA_033310375.1 Conus canariensis | reverse complement strand
GGTGAGTTCCAGACATTCCAGAAGGTGCACGCCATCCCAGCCCCCTCTTCCATCGCGTTTGAATCTGACCCCCCTCCCCCCTCCCCACCTTTCCTCCCCCAGATAACCTAGGATCTTGAAACCCTGTTGTCAAGATCTATGCCCAAAATGGAATGCAGACAGGAACGCGCTGGCTTAATTTTGGAAAGAATATATGAGGCTTTAGAGTTCTCTTCTTTTTCTTATCATTATTTTAATTAACAACACAAAGCAATCTTTATGGCTAGAATAATGACGACACGGATTGAGCAAGAATCTTTGATGGCTCGGCAGATCTGTTCCACATGGGTGGAAGATTGCGATGACGTCATCAGCTGCCTCCTCCTCTTCCTCCTCCTCTTTCTCCTCCTCTTTCGCCCGCTCTTGTTCTCCCTCCCACCCTCCTCCTCCTCTTCTTATTGTTACTTCACTTCTTGTGATCCCTGTTCAGCTCCTCCTCCTCTTCTCTTTCTTCTTTGTTTTTCCGGTCTTTGTCTTGACCCCTTTCCCCTTCTCCTTTCTTCTTTTCCTCCTTTTTAACGTCTTCTGCGTTCTTCTCTTTCTCCTTCTTCTCCGTCTGTTCTTCTTTTTCTTTTTTTCCTCCTCTTCGTCATCCTCCGTTTATTTTTTTTTTCTATTTAAAAAAAAAACAAACTTTTTCTTCATCTCTTTTCCTCCTCCTCCTACTCCTCTGTCTTCTTCTTCTTCTTCTTCTTCTTCTTCTTCTTCTTCTTCTTCTTCTTCTCCTCCATCCCTCCATTTCTCCTCCTCCTCTCCTCCTCCTTGTTTGTTGTTGTTTGTTGTTGTTGTTCTTCTTCTTCTTCTTCTTCTTCTTCTTCTTCTTCTTCTTCTTCTTCTTCTTCTTGTTCTTCTCCTTTCTCTACTTCTGTCTTTTATACTTGTCTTCTTTTTCTTCTTACTTTTAATCTGCTCCTCCTCTTTCTCCTTCTTTCTTTCTTTCTTTCTTTCTTTGTTCTTCTCCGTCTCCTCCTCCCCCTCCTCCTCCTCCTCCTCCTCCTCCTCCTCCTCCCACCTCATCCACTTCTCCTTCTACTTTTGGACTTTTTCGTTTCCTCCTCCTCCTCCTCCCTCCTCCTCCTCCTCTTCTCCTCCTCCTCCTCTTCTTTTTCTTTTCTTCTCTTCTCTTCTCTTCTTTTTTCTTCTTCTTCTTCTTCTTCTCTCCTCCTCCTCTTCTTCTCTTCTTCTTCTTCTTCTTCTTCTTCTCTCCTCTCTTCTCTCTTCTTCTTCTTCTTCTTCATTTCTTCTTCTTCTTTTCTTCTTCTTCTTCTTCTTTCTTCCAGTTCCAAGACCCGACTAGTGCATTGGGTTAATGCGTAGGTCAGACATCCGCTAAGTTTCGTCCATGATGAAACCCCTTGCCAAATCTTTTCTTTTTTTTTTATTTGTTCACTTCTTCATTTATCTATCTGTAATCTCTCTGTACCTCAGCATCTTGGCTCAGCAAATGTGATGTAGAGTACATGGACAAGTCCGCACGCCGTGACACCTTCACGAAAGCGAAGGCTCTGTTGGTAGAGCGCCAGACTGGGGATCCAGGGATTGCGAGTTCGAATCTTCCCCGGGCATCAATACAGAAGATTTTCTCTTCAGGATTAACAAAAGTTCTGACTCCAGTTCCCCCCATAATCCAAATGAGAATATAAACCGAGGTTCCGTGTGTGAAAGTACGCCCAGTATTTTGCGCAGACGTAAAAATCGCGTCACCAACTTTTGGAAGAGAAGGCCAGTGTGGCCGTTGGTATTTATAGCAAACACACACTTAGAATACATCCTCCAAATAAAATTGAGGGAATGAGTGAAAAAACCGGGTGACTAATATTGGACTGAATGACCCTAAACCCACTGATTAACTCCAGCAAGCTGCTTCTCATTTGGCTCAGGGAGGCACCCCGAAGTGAAAACGAACGCGTGGATCGTCAAGCGCTCAGAGCTCGGTCTCTAACCAAGGGCAAGCGCTGTGTAACTGCTCTGAAAGATGATGATGATGATGATGAGATGATGATGATGATGATGATGATGATGATAGATGATGGTCGTCGTCGTCGTCGTCACACATCATCATCATCATCATCATCATCATCATCATCATCCAATAGTGGTAATCATCATCATCTATCATCATCATCATCATCATTATCAGTATCATTATTATAATAATAACAATGGCAATAACAACAACAATAATAATAATGACAATAATAATTATGATGACAATAATAATGATCAAATAATAATAGTTATAGTAATAATGGTAATAATAATAATAATAAAAGTAGTAGTAGTAATAATAAAAAAATAATAATAATAACCAAAATGTCTTCCTCCACCTTCTCCTCTTCCTTTTCCTCCTCTTCCTCCCCTTCCCTTTCTTGTTGTTGTTGTTGTTGTTGTTGTTGTTTTCTTCTTCTTCTTCTTCTTCTTCTTCTTCTTCTTCTTCTTCTTCTTCTTTCTTCTTCTTCTTCTTCTTTTCTTCTTCTTCTTCTTCTTCTTCTTCTTCTTGCTTCTTGTTATTTCTCTTCTTCTTTCGCACGTTCTTGTTGTTCTCTCCCCCTCCCTCTTCCCTTTCTCTTTCTTCCTCCCCTTGTTCGTTTTTTTCTGTTTCTGTATTCACTCCCCCATCCTTTCTCCCCCTCAGCATTTTCCTCAGTGTTTGTTTCATGTCGTACCACTCCTTATAGAGGTTCAAGTGTCCGCCATTGGTGACCTTAAAGAAATACCAGATTTGTGCTGATTGCAAATGTTATTCTTTTTTTTTTTTTTTCTTAACTCGCTCGTATTTTCTTTACGGTGAAGAAGCGCTGTGGTGCATGTGCTGCTCACGATGAAACGTGTCCTGACAGTGTCGGCACTCATATGATGCTAGACATACACAGCCCTGTTCAGAGATGTTCCACCTGATGTGATTTTTGAGTTCCTGAAAGACAAACAGCGCTCTGTAGTTGTTGGTTTTTTTTCAGCAAAAAGGTTTTTTTTTTTACATACAAGTTTATGATGCAACCATTGTTTATTCACTGCCGATAAAAAAAAAATTACATTGCATGCATCCGCCGTCATCACACGCATACATTATAACAGCAGGATATTATGTTAATATTTTTTCACGCTTGCTGATGAGCTTGAAGACTTTTTTTTTCAGTTTCAAATTTCACATATTTCTGCATGATTTTGCTAGTCTGCATATGATTTTAGATGTAACCAAAGAATATATTTTTTACACTTTCTTCCTCATGTTTTCTACAACGAAGTACAAGAGATAAACAAAAGCAAAGGAGAAATTCTTCACACGCACACACACACACACATACAAACACGCGCACACACACACACACACACACACACACACCACACACACGCACACGCACGCACGCACCACGCACACACACACACGCACACGCACACGCACGCTCGCCGCACGCACCACGCACGTACGCACGCACGCACGCACGCACGCACGCACGCACGCACCACCACACACACCACACACCACACACACAGCGCGCGCGCGCGCGCGCGCGCACGCACACATAGCCGATGGTTTATTGTCCACACAAATATGCAAACACACAGAAAAATATTTTTCATCTGATCTAATATTCTATTTGTTAAAGATCTTTAAGCATTTTGTGTGTGTGTGTGTGTGTGTGTGTGTGTGTGTGTGTGTGTGTGTGTGTGTGTGTGTGTGTGTGTGTGTGTGTGTTTAAGAAAATGTTTTTTTAAAGATGTTGCATGGATTTTTTTATGTTGTTGTTGTTGTTGTTGCTTTGTTTTGTTTGTTAACAACTGTGTGTGTGTGGATTTCGTACGAGATAAGAAACATGACAGGCCCCTTGCAGTTGGCTGAGCTATAAACAGCATGAAGTCAAACTGAATTTTGTCAAGACTGGTATCACCGAAGATTTCAGACCGTTATGGGGAAGGCACGGGTACAGTATGGATGACTGTGCTGGTGATTGGGAAGGAGGGCGGGGAGGGGGGGGGGGGGGGGGGAGGGGGCAAGCAGCACTGTGCTGGCATTGATCGGGGAGGCAGACGAGGCAGACCGCTGCCAGTCAGTAATGGGATGGACTGAAGATTACATCACACAGCCACTGCCGATAGAAAGAGCTTGTTGTCCAGCGTGTGTGTGTGTGTGTGTGTGTGTGTGTGTGTGTGTGTGTGTGTGTGTGTGTGTGTGTGTGTGTGTGTGTGTGTGTGGAGAGGAGAGAGAGAGAGAGAGTGAGTGAATGTTTGCGTGTGTGTGTGTGTGTATGTGTGTGTGTGTGTGAGTGTGTGTGTGTGTGCGTGCATGCGTGCGTGCGTGCGTGTGTGTGTGTGTGTCGTGTGTGTGTGTGTGTGTGTGTGTGTGTGTGTGTGTGTGTGTGTGTGTGTTTTGGTGTGTGTGGATGTTCCTTTATGCCTGTACGTGTGTTGGAAGGGGGGGGGGGAGGGAAAAGGGGGATATGATTGTGACATTTTCTTTTGTGGCTTGGCCGTTCACATTTCAACAACAGGTGAGTATTACACAGCAGGTGGTAATACAGTATTCTCCCCCCCCCCTCTCTCTCTCTCTCTCTCTCTCTCTCTCTCTCTCTCTCTCTCGGTTGATGTAGATGTAAATAAAGTCGTTCAAGAGTTTAATAATGCATTGCCCACAGCTAGTTCATGTATGAGAAAAACCATTACAGTCGGAAAGGAACGGTCAGATCTATCGTTTGATCAAGAATGTAGCCAAAATTAAAAAAAGTGCTCAATCACCATTTGAGGCAGTGTTATAAACATAAAGATGACAATGAAACAATAAGAAATTAGTATAACAAAAACGCAGAGAATATCAGGAGCTTTCGAGATTGAAAAAAAAAAAAAGATAACCACACGAAGGTGATAAATTTGTGTGAAAATATATATAATCCTCCGGGTTTTGGAGCAAAGTAAAAGCTCTTTCGTGCAATAAATTTACTGACAACAAAATTACCAAAGATGAATGGTTTAAACATTTTTCTCAAGTATTTCAGTCTGGTGTGAATTGTGGCCGGTCAGAAGATATTGCTGACGAGACAGAAGAACAGGTTAATGATGGGTCAAACCAGCATAACACAGATTTTTTTCAGTGTGACATTTTGGAAAGTGAAGTTTATGCGGCGTTTCGTTCATTAAAGAATAAAAAGGCAGCTGGTCTTGATGGAATTATCGGAGAAATCTTTAAAAACTCAGTTACTGTAGTTGCTCCATTTTTAGTCGTATTATTCAATACATTATTTTCTACTGTAATGTATCCTCTTCAGTGGTCAGAGTTATTCAACCCCTATTCAAAAAGGGCGACAGGAATTTACCCAATAATTACAGAATATCTTTGTTGAATACATGCAGTAAACTGTATAGTCATATTCTGAGTGAACGACTAAACAAATGAATTGAAGAGAACCATGTCATTGATGACCCTCACGCAGGTTTCAGAAAGAATTATAGTACTAGTGATCATGTCTTCACGTTGTTTGCCATGGTTCAGAAACAATTGTTACTTTGCATGAAACTGTATGTTGCGTTTATTGATTTCAGAAAAGCTTTTGATTCTGTCCAACGTGTATATTTATGGTACATTTTGAAAAAAAAAAAGTTATTCATGGGAAAATATATTGGGCAATAATTAGCATGCATAACATTGTTAAAGCAAGAGTTAGAACTGGAGGAGATTTAAGTGATGCGTTTATCTGTCCATCAGGTCTAAACCAAGGGGAGGTGTGTAGTCCAGTTCTTTTGTCCCTTTTCATAAATGAACTGGCTGTACATATTATATAGAAAGGAAAACATGGAATTCAGTTGTTACCTGATTTAGTAGAAATTCTAATTCTGTTTGCTGATGACATTATTTTGTTATCTTATTCAGTCGCAGGTCTCCAAAATCAGTTAGATATTTTGTGCAACACGTTAAAGAGACTTGGTCTTACAGTTAATTTAGAGAAATCAAACATAGTCATATTTAGAGATGGTGGATATATCTCTGATCAAGAAAAATGGTTTTATGGGCAGACCAAGATGACAGTTGTTAACATGTGTAAGTACTTGGGAGTTGCTATGTCTACCAGACTTTCCTTCACGCACAGTTTGAATGATATGGCGAGTCGAGCAAAGAAAGGAGTGATCAATATATTGAAAGTGCTAAGGTCCTTCGGAGAAAAATCCCCTGCTGTATTTTTCAAACTCTTTGATGCTCACATTCAACCCGGAGCAGAGGCATGGTGCATTACTGGAAATGTTGGTTTGGTAGAAAAAGTGCATCTTTTTGCCTTTAAAAGATTTTTAAATGCAGGTATAAGAACTCCTAATGTAATGGTGTATGGAGAGTTAGGTAGATTTCTATTGTACGTAAATTTATACTTGAAGAGTATTAAGTACTGATTAAGGATCTTGAAGATGCTGTCTCATCGTTTACCTAAGAAAGCTTACAAAATGTTGTTGTTGTTGTTGTTTTCATGAGAAAAACAAAAATAATTGAGCATCTTCCGTCTGCTTCTTTCTGTACCAACATGGATTCGAAGAACTTTGAGTTTCAGAGTTCTCTCTCTCTCTCTCTCTCTCTCTCTCTCTCTCTCTCTCTCTCTCTCTCTCTCTCTCTCTCTCTCTCTCTCTCTCATAACATAATCTGAACAATTCACAGATATGTTCTTCTATTTGTCAACGACAGGTGCATGGGCATTTATTTTCTCAAGAAAAGGCAAACTGAAAAACAGAACGTGTTAAACTTGCCATAAGGATCTTATTGCATGAAGCTTCAGGGTTGTTGTTTTTTCCAGTTCGGTATGTACACGGCTGAACGTTCTCCGAGAAACTGAAATTAGGTGAGGAAAAAACGCGGATAGAGGGTTGCATATTTTACAGACAGGCATGGCACAAACCCCCCTCTCTCTCTCTCTCTCTCTCTCTCTCTCTCTCTCTCTCTCTCTCTCTCTCTCTCTCTCTCTGTATACGTACACATCCCGCAAACCGAAATTAAAAAAAAAAAAAATTAAAAAGGTTATAAGTTATGGAAAAGAATGTAAAGTTTATTTCTGCCATTTTGACATATAACCCCTTCGTTTAGTTGAAACTAGAATGCTCTATGATGACGTTTCCTCTTCACTCTTTTTCACAGTTTCAAAATTCAACCTAGGGAGAACTGTACTCGCGAAGTGTCCATTTTTGTTTCTAAAAATCAACTTTTTAGAAGATCTACGTTGTTTCCACACACACAAAAAAAATAATAATAAAAAAAAGCGACAATAGACACACATCAGGAGAAAAGAAACTCGGCTTACGACAAAAGGGACCCGCTTTCCGCGTTAAGACCAGTTTATAAACCCATTATTTAGATTAGGAAAGCACACACACACACACCACACACACACACACACACACACACACACACACACACACACCGAGAAGACATACAAACGCACGTTCACCATTTGAACAAAGAAGGGGAGAGAAAAAAGAGCGGCCCCTAACACAGACACATGAACTCTTGGCACACTCCTTCTGCTCGCCTCTTCCACTTGGCTATTCAGCAGCATACCAATACTTCCTTCCACGTCTGCAGACAGCTTAACAGTCACTCTGATAATGAAAGGCGTTCGGTCACCCACAGGCCAGACTTGGTTGCAGGGCTCTAGAACCACTATCGTTCATCTTCTGTCGATCTTCTGGATCCAGCTACTTTTTTTTTTTTTTTTTTTTTTGCCGTGGCGGCGCCACACTAATATTTGTTCCCCCATGAATCGGTCTCCCCTCGGGACAGTTTCATTGAAATCCCCTCCGCTAGTTCTTTGTACCCAAAGAAAGGTCGCACATGGTCGGTGATTGCTTGTGTGTGTGTGTGTGTGTGTGTGTGTGTGTGTGTGTGTGTGTGTGTGTGTGTGTGTGTGTGTGTGACGGACTGTGCATAGCAATGTGTATGTGGAGGAGGGGGAGAGGAGGATTGTGATGGTGAGGGTAGGGTGGGGAGTTGGTGAGGAATGGGAATGGGAGGGGAGAGAACGGTGGAAGGGGGAATGAGAGCAAGGAACTGGAGGTGCAGTTCTAAGTGATGTAGCAAATGTAAACTGCCATCTACTGCAAAATGACCATTGCATGGGTTGAGAACGAGAAAACAGTTTTACTAACGTGTGTAGAACACACACAACAACAGACAACACCACACACACACACACACACACAACACCCCCCACAACACACACACACACACACACACACACACACACACACACAGCCACCACCATCACCACCGCCACCATCACCACCACACACACACAAACACAAGCGCGCAAGCACACACACACACACACACACACACACACACACACACACACACACACACACACACACACACAAACACACGCGCCGCCGCCAGGAGCACAGACACAATCAGCCGAGTCTCCATGATGAGTCCGATCCAGCGGACGAAAGGCCTAGGAGCAGGCAATACAAATAGATCTGCCTTCGAGAGGGATTACGATGGTTCCCTCATGCAGCTAGGGAAGAGTTTTCATGTTTATGATATATTTTCTTGTTCCCATTTCCTTCATCTTCACCCCCCCACACCCCACCCCCCCCCCCCCCCTCCCTTAAGTTCAAATCTTTGCCAAGTCATTACGTGATGACGGAGGGGTTGTTGGCCTGCGCTTGTTTTTCACTCACTATCTAGATTGTTCGTCTTTGTATTTGTCTGACTTTATTCAAGTTTAAAAGGCTTTGCCAGTCTTGAATAAAAGTTACTCTGTGTTAGGTTTTCTTATGGGAGCAAGAGTTACCCTACTTGTTTATTGTTTGGTGTATTGTTGCCCAAAGGGAGAAGTTGGAGTCCAGTGGGTGCACGGGAACTTTGCCTGGTTTGGTGTTGCCTAAAGGGAGATGGAGATGAGGTTGCGCACAGAATTATCTTCCTCCTGTTGTTTGCTTCACGAATTCCGAGTCAACACCGAATTTAGGCCTGCTGATTGGTCGGTTGTCCACGTGGCCATGTAGTCGCATGGGTCCTTGTTACTGTGCTGAGCCAGTTGTTGAGGATGCAATCGGGACCCAGTGTCTGGCTGGACGGAGAACCTGGTCTTGTAAACGTTTAGAAAAGTGGCGAGGATTCGGCTTGACTGTCCTCATACTTGCCCTCTGAACTTTCAGGAAATGTGACGTCTCGGCCAGTAAAAGGGAGACTAACATAATGTATTACCTATAATTTTCTGCCTCCATTTGAGGAGGGGTTTTTTCCGCTCAGGTTTTGAGTGAATTTGAACAACCCATGTGAGACATAAAACACACTGCTAAACAATTAAGGGAAATAACTCTTTAAATTAGTCAAGCACCCGAGTGGTGCAATTACTCCAAACACACGTGTTAATCAGCGTCATCTATTAAAAGCAATTAGGCGATCAGCAGTGCTAACTGTTAAACTATAAGGCATAAAGGCAAACAATGTACAGACTCAAGACTTAGAAACTAGATTCAGCTAACTTTCTTTCTAGGACAGTCAGTGAAACGTGACACAGAATCTCAGAGTAGGAGAGATAAACATTCCCATTTCTGACATGTGCAAGTGTTAAGTCTTACACACTGACAATGGCTGTTTTCAGTCCTTTGGCCTACGGTGGGTCTGTGAATTGGTGGGGCTTGACCTCCCCTCCCATTGTGTTTCTGATGTCTGTCTGATTGACAGGTTGTCAGAGGATTGACAGGTTGTCAGAGGATTGACAGGTTGTCAGTGGAATATAACAGTCAATGAAAATTATTATGGAAAGGGAGGGGGGGGGGTGGGGGGGGGAGTGAGGGGGGGGGGCGTATGGGGGATTAGTCATCTAAACGGAGGAAGAGACTTATCCCTTTGTGACACAATATAGTTCAGATCAAACATGACAATGTCTCAGACCTTGGAGGTTTTCCGCCTCGTGCAGGACACGTGTGGGCTCCCACAATGTGTGAGGGGGCGTGGCAGCCGCTGCCGTTCTTTGCAATGGCA
>CM065715.1:57761996-57766996 GCA_033310375.1 Conus canariensis | reverse complement strand
TGTAGGAAGAGATGCGCAGTGAGCATCACATGTTGAACACTGACCAACGATGTCAGCGACATTCAGAGGGCATTGTTCAGACTGAAGCAGAGAGCCTGTGTTCTAACCTTAGTGCCGTTAAACGTAAGTGGATAAAGGTCTGCTACTTTTTTTTTTATTTTTAAACATAAGTCGACAGTCTTATCGGACAGAGAGAAGGTGGCTGTCATAAACTTCATTCCATCAGTGCAAAACGCTTCGTGCTTGGAATTATTTTACAGGAAATCAGAGACATCCGCTGCATGTTTGCTAATTCCCTGATCTCCCTTTTCCCCTCTGCTATCCACAATCAAAAAGCCATCATCAGATATCGATGCTCGCCGAGCTATCTTGAGAACGACAAACTATTGATGCAGGTGGCGATAGAGAGATGAGGGAGGGAGGGAGGGAAGGGAAGAGGGGGGGGGGGATTTTCATTTCGTCGATGGAAAACACCCGTCAGCACTGGCAGTCACTGCAGGCAAGGAAGATGGTGGGAAAATAGGATTGTTCTTGAGTGAGGGCGATAGTACACGCTGTCACTGAGATGTTGTTCAGGACGCTGGCCTCAAATCGTTTGAGTGCGTCGCCCATGTTGCATATTAGTAAAGGGGGAGGAGGGGGGAGGAGGGGGAATACTTCTTTTCCAATACTTTGTAACTGTCTATAGTAATCCAGTCGCCTGTTACTTGCTCTCCTCCCCTCTGTCCCTAAATCTACAATTCCCCTCTACCTCTCACATAACATTATATTTTGTACCAGGTATAGCCATAAACCTGACAACTACATAATGATATTCAAGTGTATTTAAGGGTTTCATTAACAGAGATGAACACACCGTAAAATGAACCATGTGATTAATCTCTCTAGACTGAGGCTTGAGGTTGAGTGTCAGTCTTCTTTGAATGAGTGTGCTTTCTTTGGCACCTAAGTCTTTGGGTTTATTCTCCTCTCTCTCTCTCTCTCTCTCTCTCTCTCTCTCTCTCCTCTCTCTCTCTCTCTCTCTCTCTCTCTCTCAGCTGCTTCGTTATTTTTTTTTTTTAGATTTCAGGAACCAAACTCTGTGGGTAGGCCTAGGCTGCCGATGGTGCTTTTGGTGAATCTTCCAGTTAGGAAATCCAGCTTATTCTACACCAATGACAAGTCGTTTCGGATTTAAAAGACCAATCCAGTTTACGAAACAGTGAGACGGTTCGAACAAGAAAATTTAGGTCAGTTTTTGTTAACAATAAAGCATCTCTGAGTGAGAATTACGGTCAAATGCCGTGACTGTGGAGGGCTTCTACCTGAGAATTCTTGTCCAACATCGAGAATGGTATGGCAGTTCTAAATGGAAACAAAATGTAAATGGGTACACGGTTCTTACTGGGAAATCCTGAGAATTATAGTATAATTCTATATGGGAAATCCTGTCATTTCCTTTTTCTGCATGTCAAGGCTGTTCAACTTATTGAATGTAGCCTTTTGTGAAGGTTTGAACTCGGAAACTCGTTTTTTTTTTTATATTATATTGGTATGGAGGTGAGATTGTGCAGACGGGGGTGTGGATAGTGGAAGACAGGCTTAAGTTAAATCCATATAAAGAGTGTAGGCGTTTTTGATTTTAAAGGAAAATCAGACATGTCTGTGTGGTCATCAGAGATGAACCAGCCTATGAGGTGGGGAACCGACATCCCGTGTGGAATGTACAATTAATGCACGTACAAACTATAAGAACATTCAGAAGTAGCGAGGCCAGTTCATGTGTGAAAACAAAATTATTTTCAGCCACAGATACCGCACTAACTGTTAACGGCTTTGTCCTCCAGTCACATTCCACATTCTGACAGAGTTCGGTTAAAATCGGCTTAGTGTTCTTTGCGTGATTGTATTGACAGACATTCCACATTCTGACAGAGTTCGGATTAAAATCGGCTTAGTGTTCTTTGCGTGATTGTATTGACAGACATTCCACAGTTTGACAGAGTTCGGTTAAAATCGGCTCAGTGTTCTTTGCGTGATTGTTTGACAGACATTCCACAGTTTGACAGAGTTCGGTTAAATCGGCTTAGTGTTCTTTGCGTGATTGTGTTGTCAGACATTCCACATTTGACAGAGTTCGGTTAAAATCGGCTCAGTGTTCTTTGCGTGATTGTGTTGTACAGACATTCCACATTGTGACAGAGTTCGGTTAAAATCGGCTAGTGTTCTTTGCGTGATTGTGTTGACAGACATTCCACAATTTTGACAGAGTTCGGTTAAAATCGGCCTCAGTGTTCTTTGCGTGATTGTGTTGACAGACATTCCACAATGTGACAGAGTTCGGTTAAAATCGGCCCAGTGTTCTTTGCGTGATTGTGTTGTCAGACATTCCACATTGTGACAGAGTTCGGTTAAAATCGGCTCAGTGTTCTTTGCGTGATTGTGTTGACAGACATAACGTGTGCAAATAGAAACGCTCAACTTTCCTCGGTGGTTGAAAAAAAAGCAAAGGACAACGGCAAAAAAAAGCGCTACCATGGCCAAATCTGCAGAAAAGTAACCATTGAAGGTTAAGAAAAGTACAGGAGAGCAGGCAGGAGTTAAGATACAATACGACACTATAGAATACAGTTCAATACGGGGCAATACTGTAACTAGTGTCAGAGAGTACGCAGATACCTCCCCAAACGAATGACCCATCTCTAGCTTTTGTAACACCACATGCTGCATGTCCCTAGCGGAGGACCTACGGTGAAGCAGAACGCATGAAGCGTCATTCTCTCTCTTTCTTCTCTCCTTCTCTTTCCCACTTCTCGCTACATTTCGGGGGAAAGATGGTACATAGTCTGTTGACCAACCCAGGACACTTAGGGATGGATCTGATCTAAAATGTGAATCCAGGATTCCCCCCCCCCCCCCCCCCCCCCCCCTTTTTTTTTTTTTTTTTTTTTTTTCGTGCATTGTGAGAGACAGAGCATTTTTCGACAACTCTGTGAAATTTATCGAGAAAAATACATGGATCTCGATAACAAAAAACAAAACAAAACAAAAAAAAAAACCCGTTTATTACGTTGATTTCTACTAACTTGACAGATTTGGTATGGATTCGGGTTACAGCTGGAATCTATTGGACACAAGCACATTCATAACGGTGGTAGAAGGGATACTGATTCAGTCACCGCGCAGTATAAAAAGAAAAAAGAGGACTGCAGTGGTCTGCCCTTTCTCTGGCGTACTTCTCGTTTTTTTTATGTATCCACACACATGGTGGTATTTTTTTATGATGGTGGTTGAGGATGTTGAAGACAGTGCCATTGATCCCTATGATGGTCTGAGACCACATGACAGAGTTGTTCTGTGCTTCTTTTCATTCCCTCCTGGTACATGCCAGGCCCGGCAGATACAGACATCTGCAGTGTTGGTGGCAGAAACTGGAACAACTCTGTGGTCAAAGACGCAGCTTGTAAGAGGATAAAACTCGACTGTGTGGTTGAAGTCTTCCTGTTTACCCCCCACACACACACACACACACACATACACACAATCTCATTAGCGCATTCAGCAGCACTGCCTAGGCACCGGCCAGTAATAGTGGTTGTCAACAATCAATCATGAACCTGATTTCTGCTCTTCCCAAAGAAACCGATAACAGTCTCTCCTAAACCCTACCCTTGACGTTAGGTTATTTCTTTTAAACGAGGCTTTCAGAGCTACCAATTCAAATATGGAATAAACGAGTTTTCCTGATCCTCTGGTGAGATGAATAGATTTGAAAGGAACAGCTCACTCCAGTACAACAATGGACGGACGAGCTCCGTTAGAAAAGCAAAACGCAACGAGAAACACACACACACACACGCACACACATAACACCACACACACACACACACACACACGCACGCACGCACGCACGCACACGCTTCTCTCTCTCTCTCTCTCTCTCTCTCTCTCTCTCTCTCTCTCTCTCTCCCATATTAGTGGAGTACATTATTAGTGTACTGGGCGTAGCAATAATAAAACAGTCTGAACCAGTTTATCGGAGACTGTTGGCGTCAAAAAGTCATAATTAAGCTTACTGTTTTTACGACGAAAAATTCAATAATCAATGATAAACAGTGATCTTTACACTTTTCACTTGAAGTCAATAATATTTCAATGATGACGTGAACACCGTAATTTGGACGTGAGAACAACTGGGTTCACAAGTTTGGGCTCTGTTTAGACATCAGATAAGGAATCAGAAGAAAAAGATCAACCTTTTGACCCAAGTAAAACTACTGTGGAAATTGTTGTCAGGTATTCACGGCTGCCGGTATTCTGCTTAGATTCAAACAAATATTTGGAAAATTTTCAGTCCGCGCGGTAATACTTGCCATACCAGCGTGAATGATGCTTGTCACAGTAACTTGTCGTCATCAATAATAATTATCCGTTTTCATGATCCACGATTACTGTTTTGACTGCCGGATCAAGCCAATACGTGCGAACACGAATAATCACAATAGCAACAAAGAAAAGAAAAGCAAAATGTAATAATTCCTGATTTATGTTCTAACAGTTTCTCGTAATCAAATCATGGTTTTCAATGAACAAACCGGTTACCATGGCAGTTACTACCAGTTTTGGTAACGGCATGGTCGCATGACAATGAGTTGCTACTGTAGTTCAAGTTACAGACTTGTTTCGTGCGCTGTGGCGGTATGTCATCTTTCTGTGACATGGTGGGGTTTGCGATTCCTGACACTTCGCTCTCCAGAGTGTCGTTCACGGGGTTGAAGACACAACCTTCGCCTGGTGTGCTTGTCACGTGTCGCGTTGTAACAGATTGCGGTATTGCTTTCGTTCTGCACCTTCTTACTGATGCAGTGTATATGATAGTGGTTGTGTGTGTGTGTGTGTGTGTGTGTGTGTGTGGTGTGTGTGTGGAGAGAGAGAGAGAGGGGAGAGAGAGAGAGACTCAGACTCAGACTCAGACTCATATTTTGTCACGAGAACCCTTAAGGGTCTGTAGACACAGCATG
>CM065715.1:57754496-57756996 GCA_033310375.1 Conus canariensis | reverse complement strand
CTGGCTGCACTGTTGAGACGAGAGGCAATAGACACTGATGATATAAGCTCTGACGAGGACCTCATAATACGCTTCAAGTAATAACAACAAGAATCCTAGACGTGTTGAAGCATCGTAACTAACAAACCCACAAACATTACAAGAAAAAATCCAAACAAAATAACCCTAGACAGATTTACACACAAGCACATCCAAGAAATGCAGACGTTTGCAATCATTTGCATGTATTGCAATGCGTCGACAACAGAGAAGAACAACAATCACAAAGACAGTCGGAAGCACATTGTCAATTTATTCAGTCATGAAAAATAAGTTAGTCGAGCTCTGGGGTCAGTTTTTGTCGGTAAACCAGAAAAAGGTGGGGAAAAAAAAGAAGGAAAGAGAAGGAAAGAGAAGGGTGCCAGTAAAGATGGCATGCTACGCGCTGAAACAAACAAGAAAAGTGCTCCAAAAGAAATGCATGTAACTTGGGGAGGGGCATGTGTGTGAAAACACACAGAGAGAGAGAGAGAGAGAGAGAGAGAGAGAGAGAGAGACAGACAGACAGACAGACAGACAGACAGACAGACAGACAGACAGAGAAACAGAGACAGACAGACAGACAGAGAAACGGACAGTCACATAGATAGATAGACTGACAGAGACAGACAGATAGATAGATAGACAGACAGAGTTAGAGCTATAGACAGAGCGATAGATAGATTGATTGATTGATAAATAGATTAATTGATAGAGATAGTCAGATAGATAGATATGTAGCTAGATAGATAGACAGATCGATAGACAGGTTGGTGGACAGTCAGATAGATAGATAGACAGATACAGATATATATAGAAAATATATATATATATATAGATATATATATGCATGCATACAAACACACATACATACATGCCTGCACACATACATAGATATATACTTGAATGGAGAGACAGACAGATAGACAGAGACAGATTGGCAGACCGAGACAGAAACACTGGAAGAGAGAGACACAGAGAGAGATAGAGTTATGGAGTGCGAGTAAGCGGAGGGGATGGGGGAAGGGGAGAAGAGGGGTGTGATGATTGCGCGCACATTACAGAACCAGAAAGGAAAAACAAACCAGCTCATTCTGTGTTAACAGCTCCAGGTAGACTTGTCCCTTTCATGTGCCCTCGAACCAGTTCAGCATTGATCACACGGGTGGGCAGGTGCGTCGTGTGGTGTCTGGAGATCTGTCATCTATCTAGCTACATGGAGGTCCGTAGTATCGCGCCCAGTGTATGCCGTAACGTGAAGTAGCACTAACAAATTGTCACATCAACATCGCGCCTCTTCCTCTACAAGTAGACTGTCAAGCGCTTCATAAGACATTGACAATGAGAACACCGAAGCCAGTGCTTTTAGAGACAGCAATACATGCAAGGATTTACACCAATGCATTTCATTCAATGCATAGTCAGATAATCGAATACAGGCCTAAGCACATAAGTCTTTGAGCACGTCCGCATATTTGTATGACTTTTTTTTTCCGACCTCAAACATGAACAGTACAGCTACAGGTATGTAGGGGTCTCAGACGGGGGAACATGGAGGTACGGTTTTGTTCTGAAAGCAGTGTAAACGAATAAAACAACGAACGTCAGATCGCTTCAGAGTTCAGCGCAAGGAAGGAGGCGTTGAATTCAACGCCTTCTTCCTTGCGCTGAACTCTGAAGCGATCTGACGCGATCAAAGCTAAGTGAATTTTCGTTGTTTTATTCGTTTGTTTCTCACCTGAGGAAGGCCTAAGAGGTCGAAACGCGTTGTGTTTTGTCTTGTGACTCGTTTGTCCACGTTTATCTGGGCGGTTCGCTGACATTTATTTAAGATTTGTTTAGATTTCCGCCTGCAGTCGTCTCACTTTGCAACTAGATCTTATAGATTTGACTTTATAGATCGACTTTCTCGACAATGCCTGACAAAAGAGAAACGCTGTAGATCTGACTGAAGAGATCTAACTTTATAGATCTAACTTTATAGATCTGATTTCATAGATTTGACCTTATAGCTCTGATTTCATAGATCTGACCTTATAGATCAGACTTTAGTCTCCCTTTAAGTGACACATGTAATCGTGGCATTGGCCTATGTTTTGTAACAATTTCACTACAACTTCAGACGAAGGCAGGCAGCCCCACAAGTGACTTCACTTTCTGTCTATGTACAGTGCTGGGTTTCAACAGGTAATCGAAAACGATTTTTTTTTTTCATTTAATATCTCTGTACAGCAATCTTTTTCGCGAAATGAGCGCTATACTATATTGTACGACGTGCAGACCTGTCTTTCAACGGGTACATCTCGATAGATCCCCGTCTCGGTAGATCCCCGTCTCGATAGATCCCCCACTACATGTGGACGAATTTCCGTCTCGATAGATCCCCGTCTCGGTAGATCCCCATCTCGGTAGATCCCCATCTCGATAGATCCCCGCCTCGGTAGATCCAAAAACAGTAACGGGGATCCATCGAGATGGGGAT
>CM065715.1:57736996-57751996 GCA_033310375.1 Conus canariensis | reverse complement strand
TTCGCACTAATTCAAACGCATTTATTGAAAAACAAAAAATTGTACGTCGCATTTGTGGACTTTAGAAAGGCTTTCGACTCCGTGAATCGAAACATGCTGTGGATGAATTTACGTAAAAGTGGAGTGGATGGCAAGCTGTATATGGCTCTTCGTGGTGTCTATGATTCTGTGTTAGCATGCGTGCGTGATAGGTGTGTTTATTCAGATGTCTTTAACTGTCCACAAGGAGTGAAGCAAGGTTGTTTATTAAGCCCACTTATGTTTTCATTTTTTATTAACGAATTGGCAGTGGAGATAAGTAAAAATGGAAAACATGGTATTCAAATGATCCCAGGAGCGGCTGAATTTTTCCTTATGCTATTTGCAGATGATGTAATATTGTTGTCCAGCACTGCTGTAGGTCTTCAGAATCAGTTAAATAGATTAAAGCAAGAGGCAGATCGTCTATTTTTAAAGGTTAACCTTGATAAAACTAACATAATGGTGTTCAGAAAGGGTGGTCATCTCTCCCGTCATGAAAAATGGTTTTATGGCACCAGTGAGGTTAAAGTAACTAATTCCTACAAATACTTAGGCATGATTTTTACAACAAAGTTGAGTTTACAAAACGCAGTAACAGAGACTTGTAGAAAAGGAAAAAAAGGTGTTACAGAGATCTTAAGAGCTTTGCGCAAACTTAACTCAATTGATCCAAGAATATTCTGGAAACTCTTTGATGCCAAAATTGAGCCAGTTCTTACATATGGTGCTGAAATATGGGGACTTTATAACAACAAAGATTTAGAAAAAGTACATACGTTTGCAATTAAGCGCTTTTTAAATGTTCCCTTACATTCTTCGAATACTGTAATCTATGGTGAAACCGGCAGATACCCATTGCATATTAGGTCAAATATAAAATGTATAAAATACTGGCTAAAACTGTTGAGGCTTCCTGCCTCAAGACTTTGTAAACAGGCTTATGAAATGTTACTGAATGAGCATGATCGGGGGAAAGAAAATTGGGTATATTTTGTTAAGAAGATTTTGACAACTCACGGATTTGGGATTGTATGGATGTGCCAGGGAGTGGGTTATGAGGATGGTTTTATTCTGGAATTCAAAGACAGGATGATAGCTTCATATAAACAAAACTGGCATGCTAAAATGGAAAACACGGATAAATATAACTGGTTCTATGGCTTTAAAAGTATATTTGAAAGAGAAAAGTATATCTCAGTAGTAACGAACAGATGGCATAAAATTTGTCTCTCCAGACTTAGAACAAGGACTCTTGGTCTAAACGCCCATAAAAGATGGTTCTATACTGAATCATCTACAGCGTCACCTTGTCCATTGTGTGGCTTCCTTAGGGAGGATGAGTCGCATTTTTTGTTTCATTGTCAAAATTACAGTGCTGTACGTGATAAGTGTGTCGTTTTTCAAAAGAATGTTGTCATAAATCAGGACACATTTGGAGTTTTAAAATTGAATTATGATGATAATTCAGTGAAATCACTTGCAAAATATATCGCAGAGGCATTGAAAATACGATCAGGGGCTATCGTCAACTAGAATTAAAGACGTTTGAATGAAAAATGAATGCTGCAGGACGTAGTATAATATTTTTGGTTATGGTATTTACATATTTTCTTTTATGAATAATATCAAATTGGATGGTCGAGATACTCGCCTATTTTGCTTGTATTTCAGGTTTTCAATTGATTGATGTTTATTTTATGTTTGTTACTTTCGTTTTTGATATGATAATTTTGTGTTGTACCCCCATGTCACAAAGGCTGTAAAGCTAATGACATTAAACAGTCATGTTCAGTGTTCAGTGTTCTCTCTCTCTCTCTCTGTCTGTCTGTCTGTCTCTCTCTGTCTCTGATCATGGATACAAGCAGAATCATTATCATATTTCATATCTTTGCTGTTAAATTATTCAGTGATTAGCACGAATCTCGCTCTCTCTCTATCTATCTGTCTACCTCTATCTCCTTTAAATCTCACCTTCCTCCTCTCCACCGTTTCTAGAACCTCTCCATTCATCCTTTTTCTTATCTGGGCCTTCTCCCTTTGCTTCCTTGTTACGTCAGACAAAGAATCAAGCTCCAGCTCTCTGACACTTCAAAGGAAGGAGAACTCTGACTGGGCTCAGTGCAGAACCCGGATCTGATCTCTCGTTGACTCAGACCTACGCAAAGGGCAGACTGACTCTGGTAACAGGCTTAGCGTCTGGACCTTCAGCAGACGATCCACACATCAGTCTTCCCGTGACTGTTACAACGATCTTGAAAAGAGATGTGTTCTTCCGCTCGGTCAATAGTTATAGATCACTGTCTCTTCAACTCTAATCGTGTGTTCAAACTCCCGATTTCCGATTATTTTTTACTTACGAAGACGAAAGTTCGAGAAACATAGCGCAGCAAAACCAGTCTACAAACATGGAATATTCCGGAAAGTTTGCGAAGCAAGACATGGTATAGCCAATCAAAATCAATGGCAGTTGTTTTTAAAGAAAGTTCGGGAATTATGACGTCTAGTGACCAATCAAAATGCTCGGGATGGAAAAAAAAAAAAAAAAAGTTTCAAAAGCAAAAAAAAAGAAAAAAAAAGTTTCAGAACAATGATGTAGAATAACTAATCGAACCAAATGGAACAACAACAACAAAAAAACTAGTTTCTCGAACCTTCTGGAAGTTTCTTGCACTTTGCAGATGATTATAGGACTGTAATGAATGTTTTTGGAAACATCACGTGGCACATCCAAACAATACCCCAAGTTATAGATCTGAATCAACGAACGATGATGGGTAAAGTCAAGCTATCCACATAATATGATGGGTAAAGTCAAGCTATCCACGTAATATGATGGGTAAAGTCAAGCTATCCACGTAATATGATGGGTAAAGTCAAGCTATCCACGTAATATGATGGGTAAAGTCAAGCTATCCACGTAATATGATGGGTAAAGTCAAGCTATCCACGTAATATGATGGGTAAAGTCAAGCTATCCACGTAATATGATGGGTAAAGTCAAGCTATCCACATAATATGATGGGTAAAGTCAAGCTATCCACGTAATATGATGGGTAAAGTCAAGCTATCCACGTAATATGATGGGTAAAGTCAAGCTAACCACATAATTCTGCAACTCTTCTCTCCTCTTCCTTCCTTTCCCATCCCACTCACCATTCTCAACCTCTACCTTATCCCCCCCCCACTCTCTCTCTCTCTCTCTCTCTCTCTCTCTCTCTCTCTCTTTCTCTTCCTGTCTCTCCCCTTCTTTCCATCTCTCAAGCACTGGTACACACTCTCCATGTCTCCAACATACCTGTAGGCCTACCTTTTTCTCTGTCTCTCTCTGTCTCCCTGTCTCTGTCTCTGTCTCTGTCTCTCTCTCTCTCTCTCTCTCTCTCTCTCTCTCTCTCTCTCTCTCTCTCTCTCCTTCACTGTAACGTCTGAAAAAGAATCAGCCTCCAGTTCTCTGACTCTGCTAACAGGCTTAGCATCTGAACCTTCAGCAGACGATCCACACATCAGTCTTCCCAGGACTGTTACAACGGTCCTAAACGGAGACGTGTCCTTCAGTTCTGACAATAATCATAGATCACTGTCTTTCACACGCGTTCAAAACGTATGCTCAAACTCCCAGTTCCCGATTATTTATTGTTACGAAGTCGAAAGTTCGAAAAAAAAAAGGAGCAAAACCAGCGCAACTCAGCCAGTCTACAAACATGGACTGTTCTGGAAAGTTTGAGAATCATGACGTAGTAGAGCCAGTCAAAGTAATGCAACTTAAGGAGGGCTCAAACTGCTCAGGACAGTCGACAGAGTGTCAGAACAACGACATAGAACAACTACACCAACTGCATGGATACAGGATAACAATTTTATGTGTCCGAAAGATGGAAAATTCATTTTCGACAGCACAGCAGCCATATACCGAACATCTGTAAAATATCTTCACGCAAGCACAAACACTCTTCACACACACACACACACACACACACACACACACACACACACACACACACACACACACACCCCCCCCCCCCCCCCCCGACTCACACACATACACACACACACACACCCCCCCCCCCCCACACACACACACACACACACACACATACATCACACACACGTACAAACACATGTGCGTGCGTAGCTACAGTACACATCCACTCTCTTTAAAGCATGGAACCTAAAATTACAAAAGAGAGCATAATCATTAAACATACTCTATTTAAATATATTCAATTTAGTAAGATTGAAATAATAAATATGATTATTTAAGACCAGGCATCGATCGATACATATGATTTAAACACACACACACACACACACACACACACACACACACACACACACACATACACAACACACACACACACACCACCACCACCACCACCACCACCACCACCACCATGACCACATACACACTCTCGTATATATACCAAAAATTTCTTTTGTCCATCCTCCTGTTTAACAATTTGTTTTAAGAACCAGAGCAAAATAGAAACAGTTTTCCGAACCGTCTGGAGGCTTCTTGTACGTTTTGGACTCTAATGGAACTTTTGGAATCATTACATCGCCTACGTATCTGTATAATCATCACCTGGTAACCAACATCACATGAAATTGCACACCACCAAAGCAATACCCAAACACAGAGATCTGAATCAACAAACTGCACACCACCAAAGCAATACCCAAACACATAATCTGAATCAACAAACTGCACACCACCAAAGCAATACCCAAACACAGAGATCTGAATCAACAAACTGCACACCACCAAAGCAATACCCAAACACAGAGATCTGAATCAACAAACTGCACACCACCAAAGCAATACCCAAACACAGAGATCTAAATCAACAAACTGCACACCACCAAAGCAATCCCCAAACACATAGATCTGAATCAACAAACTGCACACCACCAAAGCAATACCCAAACACAGAGATCTAAATCAACAAACTGCACACCACCAAAGCAATACCCAAACACATAGATCTGAATCAACAAACTGCACACCACCAAAGCAATACCCAAACACAGAGATCTAAATCAACAAACTGCACACCACCAAAGCAATACCCAAACACAGAGATCTAAATCAAGAAACTGCACACCACCAAAGCAATACCCAAACACATAGATCTGAATCAACAAACTGCACACTACCAAAGCAATACCCAAACACAGAGATCTGAATCAACAAACTGCACACCACCAAAGCAATACCCAAACACAGAGATCTGAATCAACAAACTGCACACCACCAAAGCAATACCCAAACACAGAGATCTGAATCAACAAACTGCTCACCACCAAAGCAATACCCAAACACAGAGATCTGAATCAACAAACTGCACACCACCAAAGCAATACCCAAACACAGAGATCTGAATCAACAAACTGCACACCACCAAAGCAATACCCAAACACAGAGATCTGAATCAACAAACTGCACACCGCCAAAGCAATACCCAAACACAGAGATCTGAATCAACAACTGCACACCACCAAAGCAATACCCAAAGACAGAGATCTGAATCACCAAACTGCACACCACCAAAGCAATACCCAAACACAGAGATCTGAATCAACAAAGTGCTCACCACCAAAGCAATACCCAAACACAGAGATCTGAATCAACAAACTGCACACCACCAAAGCAATACCCAAACACAGAGATCTGAATCAACAAACTGCACACCACCAAAGCAATACCCAAACACAGAGATCTGAATCAACAAACTGCACACCACCAAAGCAATACCCAAACACAGAGATCTGAATCAACAAACTGCACACCATCAAAGCAATACCCAAACACAGAGATCTGAATCAACAAACTGCACACCACCAAAGCAATACCCAAACACAGAGATCTGAATCAACAAACTGCACACCACCAAAGCAATACCCAAACACAGAGATCTGAATCAACAAACGATGATGGGTCAAGTCGAGCTGTCCCTGCCACCCTCTCCCCATCCCCGTTCCACTCACCCTCCTTCACCTCTACTCCCTGTCTCCCTCTCTCCCTCTCTCTCTCTCTCTCTCTCTCTCTTTCTCCCATTTTCTCTCTCGTTCCTCACCTCTCTCTCCAGTCCATTCGTGCAATATAACTCTCTCTCTCTCTCTCTCTCTCTCTCTCTCTCTCTCTCTCTCTCTCTCTCTCTCTCAGTGTGTGTGTGTGTGTGTGTGTGTGTGTGTGTGTGTGTGTGTGTGTATGTATGTGTGTGTGTAATGTGCGCGCGCGCGCGTGTGTGTGTGTGTGGTGGTGGTGGTGGTGGTGGTGGTGGTTGGGGGTAATGTGTGTGTATGTGCGTGAGAGAGGGGGTGGGGTGGGGTGGGGAAATGCGTGCTCGTGTGTGTGTGTGTGTGTGTGTGTGTGTGTGTGTGTGTGTGTGTGTGTATGCGTGCGTGCGTGTGCGCGCGAGCGCGTGTTTGTGTGTGTGTGTCTTCGCTGGGCTTGCTTTTGTGTCTGCATGATCTGTCTTGGGCTTAACATATCGGTGATAAGCATTTTCTCGACGGACATGGACAAACCCTTCCTTCCTGTTTTTTTTTTAACCCTCCTCTTTACCCACGGTAATGGAGAACAGCATTGTGAGAAAGAGAGCTGGAGGCCAGTCCTGACCCCGCTGTCCAGCAGACCGGTGACCTCTGTTAACCTGTACACCACTTCCTGGCCCTGCTGATTTGGCAGGCCCTTGTCGTCCCAGACTGTTCGGACAGTAGGCTACCCCCCCCCACCCCCACCCCACCCCACACACACACACACCCCTACCCTCTGCAACACCCTACCTCCATCTCCTCTTCCTCCTCCCCCTCCTCTTCGTTCTCCTCCTCTTCGTCCTATCTTGTAGAAAAGGACTTATCGATCCGAAAGCCTCTTTCTGGAAGAGAAGGATGGGGTGCTGTGGGAAGGAGAGGGGGAGAGTGAGGAGGGAAAGGGGTGAGAGGGGGAGGCGCAGAAGGCTTTTGAACCCAATGCCGGGATTGAGTCATAAGACTGTGTGTGTGTGTTTGGCCCCGGCCAGTTGCTGTGGACAGCACTTGTAGACAAGTTGTGATCACCAGTTGCCCACTGTCCTTGTGGCTGGGTTTTAAACGGTGTCTGTGGCTGTGTGGGTGGCCGTGTTTCGCTGTGTTTCAAATTGTGACTTCAGTCTTCAACCCTCCACCCTCACCTCTTCCCACGAAAAGAGAGAGAAAGAGAGAGAAAAAAAGAAGTTCGGCCGTAATCAGATAATAGTTTAAACTCGCAAAGTTCAGCTCTATCCTAATAATGATTTAGACAGAAAAGAAAATCGGTCGTGTTCCAATCGTGGCTTAGACTTTTTTTTTTTTTTTTAAGGGAAAAAGTCAGAAAGAAAGAAGAAAAGGAAAAAGAAAAAAAAAAAGAAAAAAAAATGAAATACCATCTGCAGTGACTGTTCTTTAAAACTTAAAAAAAGAAAGTTCTGTCGTATTGATATTGTGAGTTCAGACTGAAAAAAAATATTGTGTTCAGATAATGACTTATGACTCTAAACCCGTTGATGAAAACAGAGACACTATGCGAGTTTCACTTGTTTCATTTCTACAGGATGAACCGGCTTGTTGAATATTATATCGTTTGCAACTTGGTGATAAATTGAAGACTGAGGAAATCGATGACGTTTATATCGCAATAATAACCTCTATATTGACGATATGTATTACCGTGCGGAAAACGTACATGTGCATCTGTGCTTTGGACTGATATAAACTTTTGATCAAGTATTGGTAACAAGTGTCTTGATTTGAAGTGTCTTGATTTCGAAGAGTGTGTGTTCCACAGAGGACGAAAATAAGTTTGTTTGTTTTTTCCTGTTACACATCTGTTAAAATATTGAACATTTTTGTGTGCACATGTTGCACAACTACCCCTAACTCAAAAGTTACATTCTGTATGATAACCATGTATGGATGTATGTAAGAATTCTTCTGTTGAAATGAACAGTTCTTCGTCTAGTCTCGTTCATCGTCTAGAATCATCTATTGTGAAGAGTCTTGAACTCAAACCAGTGACGTGGACTAAACGTGACAACAAACAGCTGTTGAACAAAATCCGAAATGTTTGGTATAGCTTGACGACAACGTCAGTGCTAGACCTACTGTTATTGTTACTGGTCAGTCTTTTTGGTTCTTCATCTAGAACACTCCCAGGTTCAGCACCTTTTTAAATCAACCAGTCAGGCAGCCACATTCCGTCTTCGGGGATAAGGTCTAAATACATCAGCGTGTATGGTGTGTGTGTGTGTGTGTGTGTGTGTGTGTGTGTGTGTGTGTGTGTGTGTGTGAGGGGAGGGAGGGAGGGAGAGAAGAGACATTAATGTTTGGAAACTTAAACCCGTACATAGTGCAGCTATATCAAAAATGCCCAAATGCACAGTCGCCTGTCGTCAGTTTGTTCACGAAAAGCAGATAAACCCGAAAATAAGTCTGTGATGTCAGTTCCCATTACTTCTTGTATATTCAACTGTCTCTATGCAGTTGTGACAGAACAACAACAAAAAATGATGATGATGTCAGGAACGTTTGTTTTCTTTCACATTTTTATCTAGGAAAGATTCGGACACGTTGGCTTGGAGCAACATCTGGGTATGTAAGACTTCGATTGTTTGAAATCGACCAACATAATCGAGTATCATGTGTGCACGTTTCTGTTCATAGTGATGGTCGACATTCTCCCCTGTTTTGAACCATAAAGTTTGTTTGTTTGTTTTTTAACAATAATAATAAAATGATCCAATTTTTTTTTTTTTTTTTTTTTTTTTTTTTTAGCTGTCCCATCTCCCTGCTTCTTTAGGGCGTTGCATCCACACCGCTCATACCAGTCCCCTGTCCCCCCCACACCGCTCATACCAGTCCCCTGTCCCGCCACAGGGAGCAGTCCAGTCCCCTGTCCCGCCCACAGGGAGCAGTCCAGTCCCCTGTCCCCCCACAGGGAGCAGTCCAGTCCCCTGTCCCCCCACAGGGAGCAGTCCAGTCCCCTGTCCCGCCACAGGGAGCAGTCCAGTCACTGTCCCGCCACAGGGAGCAGTCCAGTCCCCTGTCCCCCCACAGGGAGCAGTCCAGTCCCCTGTCCCCCCACAGGGAGCAGTCCAGTCCCCTGTCCCCCCACAGGGAGCAGTCCAGTCCCCTGTCCCCCCACAGGGAGCAGTCCAGTCCCCTGTCCCCCCACAGGGAGCAGTCCAGTCCCCTGTCCCCCCACAGGGAGCAGTCCAGTCCCCTGTCCCCCCCACAGGGAGCAGTCCAGTCCCCTGTCCCCCCACAGGGAGCAGTCCAGTCCCCTGTCCCCCCACAGGGAGCAGTCCAGTCCCCTGTCCCCCCCACAGGGAGCAGTCCAGTCCCCTGTCCCCCCACAGGGAGCAGTCCAGTCCCCTGTCCCCCCCACAGGGAGCAGTCCAGTCCCCTGTCCCCCCACAGGGAGCAGTCCAGTCCCCTGTCCCCCCACAGGGAGCAGTCCAGTCACTGTCCCCCCCACAGGGAGCAGTCCAGTCCCCTGTCCCGCCACAGGGAGCAGTCCAGTCCCTGTCCCGCCACAGGGAGCAGTCCAGTCCACTGTCCCCCCCACAGGGAGCAGCCAGTCCCTGTCCCGCCACAGGGAGCAGTCCAGTCACTGTCCCCCCCACAGGGCAGATCCAGTCCCCTGTCCCCCCACAGGGAGCAGACCAGTCCCCTGTCCCCCCCACAGGGAGCAGTCCAGTCCCCTGTCCCCCCCACAGGGAGCAGACCAGTCCCCTGTCCCCCCCACAGGGAGCAGTACCAGTCCCCTGTCCCCCCCACAGGGAGCAGACCAGTCCCCTGTCCCCCCCACAGGGAGCAGACCAGTCCCCTGTCCCCCCCACAGGGAGCAGACCAGTCCCCTGTCCCCCCCACAGGGAGCAGTCCAGTCCCCTGTCCCCCCACAGGGAGCAGACCAGTCCCCTGTCCCCCCACAGGGAGCAGACCAGTCCCCTGTCCCGCCACAGGGAGCAGACCAGTCCCCTGTCCCCCCACAGGGAGCAGTCCAGTCCCCTGTCCCCCCCCACAGGGAGCAGTCCAGTCCCCTGTCCCGCCACAGGGAGCAGTCCAGTCCCCTGTCCCGCCACAGGGAGCAGTCCAGTCACTGTCCCGCCACAGGGAGCAGTCCAGTCCCCTGTCCCCCACAGGGAGCAGTCCATCCCTGTCCGCCACAGGGAGCAGTCCAGTCCCCTGTCCCCCCACAGGGAGCAGTCCAGTCCCCTGTCCCGCCACAGGGAGCAGTCCAGTCACCTGTCCCGCCACAGGGAGCAGTCCAGTCCCTGTCCCCACAGGAGCAGTCATCCCCTGTCCCGCCACAGGGAGCAGTCGATGTCAAGTCGCCATAAGGCAACCCAGCAGGGAACACACTGCGCGGCTGCCGAGTCACTTCAATGGTGTTCAGTGCTGTCTGTTCTGATCCAGCATACGCAGGTCACCACATACTAAGCCCCTTACTGACGACAATAATTGCTTAGTCGCGGAGCCAGCGCGAGTGACCTCTTCCCCCCGGAGAGTACCACCATGTCCGTTCAGCGACGGTTCACATCAGTCTGCCGATACCGCTGACCCTGAGAAAACCAAACCAAGGACCTCGTGGATAGGTGATTAAACTGAGGTCACCATGAGAGCAGGATATGAAGAGCCACAGAAGTTGAGACTTTTTTCAATGCTGATGGATGAGGGTGAGGATGGTGAAGATGATGCCACGGACATTCTGGTTTGAGATTGCTTAGTTTCATAGTATATTCCGACGTCAGTCAGACCCGAGAGATACAGACACCTGCAGTGTTGGTAAAAAATATGAGCAACACCCTCAGAGACACATTTATTAATTGGATGAAAATCGACTGTATGGTCCCGGTCTTCCCAACGGAGCCCATAACAAACTCAACTCTGGGTAGGAGCCGATGGGGGCGGAAAGTTCCCACAAATGAATGGCTGTGACGGGAATCAAACCCACGACCTCCCAGCCGGGAGTCCGCGAACCTAACCACTCTGCCACAACGGCTAATATAACATGATTCACTTTCAGACATCCCAAATTTTGAAAATGCAGAGTCGATGTCTTCTGTGGTGTCAACGCAGTGTCCTCATGATACTGCAATGAGGGAAAGTTTATGAACATTTTCTCTACAAGAGAAATAACACAAATCCCTTATTTTTAACACCTTGTCCACAGTTATGATCCCGTTTCTTCTTCTTTCTTCTTCTGCGTACGCAGGCTGATACTCCTGCGGGCACCTCCTGTATAGAAAGGCAAGGATTAATCCCATCTACCCAACTAAGGGAGTGGAGTTTTGTGTGTATGACCTTTTTTTTATCCTGCCATTAAGGCAGCCATACTTCAACTTCGGGGAAGGTGCATGCTATGTGTAACGTGTCATCCATACCAACGGCCAACTGGCCTTCTTTTCCGAAAGTTGGTGATAGGATTGTACGTGGGTGCAAGATGTTGTGCGTGCGTTCACACACGGAACCTCGGTTTATAGTCTCATTCGAAGGACTGTATGGGAAATGGAGTCAGAACCAATGTTAACTCCGAGGGGAAAATCCCCTTGTACCGAAACGGCCCGGAGAAGATTCGAACCCGCAACCCCAAGATCACGGGTTCGGCGCTCTACCACTGAGCTATTCCGGCCCATCCTGTTTGAATGTTTAAAAACAAAAGTCACCGTCTGAAAATGACGTCAGTACGTCAAGAGTTGTTCAGATTAAACCTCAGAAAGCATGCGGGGGCGTTGTGAATGAGTGTGAATTAATTCTACTAGGGCTGCTGACATTGAGAAAATAAAAATGAGAGCGTGTCAAGTCATGCTGGAAGTGAATGTTAAGAATTCAGTGTGAGCTGGTGCTTAAACATGACAACAGGAAGCAGATGCAGGGATGCTAAAGTAGGACCACAAGAGCTGAGTAACAAAACAGGACCCCGGAAAGTTCTGTTATGAAGTAGGACCACAGAAATAGTCCATTTTGTAATGTTATTATAGGAAGTGTCTGTTACAAAACAGAGCGTCAGAAATTGTCCATCATAAAACAAGACTGTAGGAATTTGTTTATTGTGAAGCTGGATTGTAGCAGCAAGGATTTTTTTTTTTATGAAACGGGACCGTAAGAAATATCCATTATAAAATATGACATTTTGAAGCGTCCATTATGAAATAGACTATAATTATATCGATGACCAAACAGGACTATGGTACAGTCCATTTTGAAGAGGACTGTTGAAAATGGCTGTTATGACTATCACCTCAGGTAGTGTTCATTATCATACAGGAACACAGGAAGTGTCTTTTATGAAATAGATATATAGGAGATGTCCGTTAAGAAGCAGGGCTATAGGAAGAGTTCATTATGAAACGAGACTACAGCAAGTCTCCATTGTAATACAGGAACACAGCAAATGTCCATTAAGAAACAAAACTTTAGGAAATGTGCACAGGGAGACAGTAAGTATCCATTGTGATACATGACCATAGGATGTATCCATTATGACACATGACCATAGGGTGTATCCATTATGACACAGGACCATAGAAGGTATCCATTATGACACAGGACCATAGGAGGTATCCATTATGACACAGGACTGTAAGATGTATCCATTATGACACAGGACCATAGGAGGTATCCATTATGACACAGGACCATAGGATGTAACCATTATGACACACAGGACCATAGGATGTATCCATTATGACACAGGACCATAGGATGTATCCATTATGACATAGGACCATAGGAGGTGTCCATTATAAAACAAGACTGTAGGAGGTGTCCATTATGAAACAAGACTGTAAGAGGTGTCCAATATGACACACGAATGTAGGAGGTGTCCGTTATGAAACAACGTCGTAGATATCTATCATGAAACAAAACTGTAGGAGGTGTCCATTATGAAACAAAAGACTTTAGGAGGTGTCCATTATGAAACAAGAATTCAGGAGATGTCCATTATAAAACAAGACTGTAGGAGATATCCATTATGAAACAAGACTGTAGGAGGTGTCCATATGAAACATAACTGTAGGAGGTGTCCATTATGAAACAAGACTGTAGGAGGTGTCCATTATGAAATAAAAGTGTAGGAGATATCCGGTCCATTATGAAACAAGACTGTAGGAGGTGTCCATTATGAAACATAACTGTAGGAGGTGTCCATTATGAAACAAGAATTCAGGAGATGTCCATTATAAAACAAGACTGTAGGAGATATCCATTATGAAACAAGACTGTAGGAGGTGTCCATATGAAACATAACTGTAGGAGGTGTCCATTATGAAACAAGACTGTAGGAGGTGTCCATTATGAAATCAAAGTGTAGGAGATATCCGGTCCATTATAAAACAAGACTGTAGGAGATATCCATTATGAAACAAGACTGTAGGAGGTGTCCATTATGTAACATAACTGTAGGAGGTGTCCATTATGAAATTAAAGTGTAGGAGATATCCGGTCCATTAGAAAACAAGACTGTAGGAGATATCCATTATGAAACAAGACTTTAGGAGGTGTCAATTATGAAACATAACTGTAGGAGGTGTCCATTATGAAACAAGACTGTAGGAGGTGTCCATTATGAAATAAAAGTGTAGGAGATATCCGGTCCATTATAAAACAAGACTGTAGGAGATATCCATTATGAAACAAGACTGTAGGAGGTGTCCATTATGTAACATAACTGTAGGAGGTGTCCATTATGAAATTAAAGTGTAGGAGATATCCGGTCCATTATAAAACAAGACTGTAGGAGATTTCCATTATGAAACAAGACTTTAGGAGGTGTCAATTATGAAACATAACTGTAGGAGGTGTCCATAATGAAACAAAACTGTAGGAGATGTCCATTATGAAACAAGACTGTAGCAGGTGTACATTATGAAATAAAGCTGTAGATGTCCATTATGAAACAAGAGTGTAGGAGGTGTCCATTATGAAACAAGACTGTAGGAGATATCCGGTCCATTATAAAACAAGACTGTAGGAGATAGTCATTATGAAACAAGACTTTATGAGGTATCCATTATGAAACATAACTGTAGGAGGTGTCCATTATGAAACATAACTGTAGGAGGTGTCCATTATGAAACATAACTGTAGGAGGTGTCCATTATGAAACATAACTGTAGGAGGTGTCCATTATGAAACAAGACTTCAGGAGGTATCCATTATGAAACATAACTGTAGGAGGTGTCCATTATGAAACATAACTGTAGGAGGTATCCATTATGAAACATAACTGTAGGAGGTATCCATTATGAAACATAACTGTAGGAGGTGTCCATTATGAAACATAACTGTAGGAGGTGTCCATTATGAAACATAACTGTAGGAGGTGTCCATTATGTAACATAACTGTAGGATGTGTCCATTATGAAACAGGATTGTAGGAGGTGTCCATTATGAAACAGGATTGTAGGAGGTGTCCATTACGAAACAGGATTGTAGGAGGTGTCCATTATGAAACAGGATTGTAGGAGGTGTCCATTATGAAACAGGATTGTAGGAGGTGTCCATTACGAAACAAGACTGTAGATGTTCATTATGAAACTAGACTGTAGGAGGTTTCTATTATGAAACAAGACTGTAGGAGGTATCCATTATGAAACAAGACTGTAGATGTTTATTATGAAACAAGACTTTAGAAGGTGTCCAATATGGGAAAGACCATAGAAAGAGTCTATCCTCGGGGATGCTGTTTGAAGTGGTTATCATGAAAATAGACAATAGGGATTAAGTAAAGTTGGTTTTGAGTAGAGCTTTTGAACAATGACTACAGGAATCCAAAGAAGTGGTGACAAAGAGAGACAGACATTGTGTAAATGAGATGGGACTTTAGGAAGTGATTAATCTGATGTGGTCTAGAACCACAGAGATTGTGTGACATTGCGCTCAACCAAAACCATCACTGGAAGTGCATCATGCGGATTGACAATGGAATCATACGAAGGGAGTGAAGCCAAGATGAACCGG
>CM065715.1:57729496-57731996 GCA_033310375.1 Conus canariensis | reverse complement strand
TGACTGTGTTGATTTAGTACACAGATTAACCTCTTCGATTTGTGACACAAAACAGAAGAAAGCTAGAAAAAGCGAGAGATATGCACGAGTGGTGTGAGAGTACGTTCTCTTTTGTGTGTGTGTGTGTGTGTGTGTGTGTGTGTGTGTGTGTGTGTGTGTGTTTGTGTGTGTGTGTTTGTGTTTGTGTGTGTGTGTGTGTGGTGTGTGTGTGTGTGTGTGTGTGTGTAAGAGAAGCGATGTCTGACGGGTTGAAACGATGATTGGTGCACGGGTTCAGACAATGTCTTGTCCGTTTTTGTACAGACAAGATATGGACGACTTGTTCCTCTCTTCAATATAACATCTTTATTGACCTGACGAGTATTTATAACGTGTACAAAATGTCACTTTTGCGTCATACGTCAAAACGGATGATATTAAATGGCAATGCAGTCTGTGGATGGCTGTTCCCTTTGGTAGCATGTGGTGTAGACTAGCTGAATTCATATTGCTCTCACAACAAACTGAGATTGTTTGGCCGTTTAAGGTGCTAAGTTCATATGGTCATTTGAACTAAGATAAATCAGTGTTGAGTTTTAAAGTATTCTGCATATTTTTCCTGTTTACAGTCATTTTGGGTTTCTGGCAGTTACACGTAGGTCAATATATAGTTGCTACTCCATTTGCAAGGCGTTATTTGTCATGTTTGGGTACACAGCTCGTAACTTTTCTCTGAACAATATTGACTGAAAGGCAAAAATCCCAGAAATATAGTTCCGATAACTGTTCCATGATATCAGATTGAGTTTTAATTTTCAGTAGAAAATCCGAAACACAAAGGGCAATCCAATGGTCTACTAGTGACCAGCATCAGGGAGCCAAGCCTGTAAGCATTTGCCAACAATTTTACTCTTTAAGTCGTAAGTGGCAGCACCTTTCTCTTCAAAAAGAGATCAGAACGAACAAACACAAGTAACAACGAAGCCTGATGTGTATTCCACATGGATTGTCGTGGTTATCAGAAATGTGAACAAAATTAAGATAAGTGTATGCATTCCCTTTGCAATAAGGTTGAAACTGAATGGCGGGTGTTCATACTCTGACTAGTCGCCGACTGTCAGTCTGTTGTGCTGACTGTCTCTGTCCATGCAGTGGATTTCGTGCAGACTAGTGTGTGTGATGGTGGAGTTTTCACAGAGCTCTGCCTTCCCAGAAAGGCTCTGGAAACACATCCACATTTCCTTTTTGTCCATGCGACATCGTCTCAGATGGTTTGTCGTCTATGATAGAAAACAAAAGGGCGCTGCAAACATGTGGAACACTTTGTCAAACAGTGTGTTTCATTAGTAATTTCTTTTTGTGACCATACTGTATTTAATGCACATAGTTATAATTTCTCTCATTTACGGTTGTTTTTTTTTTAAGATCCTCGAATTTTTTGTGCAGATATGATATTGTACAGAATCCACTGATCGCTGTTTTGTTTCTTTTCTTTTTTGTTTTTTTGCTGTAAAAGAAGCCAAATTTCTGGGTCTTATTTTCGATCAAAAACTGCACTTTAAAAGTCATATCCAACACTTAAAAACTGCATGTCAGAAAGCACTGAACATTCTGCGAGTTGTGGCGCACACAGATTGGGGCGCTGACAGGAAAACTCTCCTCCGTCTTTACAGGGCTCTTATCCGCTCCAAGCTGGACTACGGGTGTGTCGTGTACGGCTCTGCCAGACCATCCTACCTGAAAATTCTAGACCCTATCCACCATCAAGGGCTTCGATTGTGTCTGGGTGCGTTCCGCACCACTCCTGTTTATAGCTTGTGTGCGGAAGCAGGAGAACCATCCCTCTCAAATCGCCGACTAAAACTTGCCTTGAATTACTGTCTGAGTCTCTCGTCTGAACCTCAAAACCCTGCATACGACTGTGTTTTCGACCCCAAATTCCAAAAGAAATTCTATGACCATCCCAGGTCCATTCCACCCTTGGGGATTCGTATTCTTCCCCATCTGAACAAAGCAGGTATAGACCTTGGAGTGGTTAATGACTTCTCCAAGTTTCCTGACGACCCTCCATGGACTTTCTTCACACCAGAGGTCCGGTTTGATTTAGCCTCATACCGGAAAGATTCCACTAGTTCCTTGGCCTACAAATCCCTGTTTGCTGAACTGTGTTCCAAGTTTCCATCTTTTAACAGAATTTTCACTGACGGTTCCAAATCTGAGGAGGGAGTTGCCTCTGCCGTGTTTTGTGCAGTAGACCCCCCTCAGAGATGTGCTGTACACATTCCCACCGATAGCTCCATCTACACTGCTGAGCTGACAACCTTAGTCTTGGCACTTCAGATGATCTCCAAATCGAAACATAAAGATTTCCTTATTCTGTCAGACTCCCTTTCTGCTTTGGAGGCCATTGCCGGCCGTAATCTCAAGCACCCTCAACTGCTGAAATTTTTTAACTGTACACCTCCCTAAAATCAAACGGACACAACGTAGTGTTTCCATGGATTCCCAGCCATGTGGGCAT
>CM065715.1:57721996-57724496 GCA_033310375.1 Conus canariensis | reverse complement strand
GGGATGGAGGGGAAACACAGACTGACATGCCTGGGCAGTCATAACACTGGGGGATGGAGGGAAACACAGACTGACATGCCTGGGCAGTCATAACACTGGGGGATGGAGGGAAACACAGACTGACATGCCTGGGCAGTCACATAAACACTACTGGGGGATGGAGGGAAACACAGACTGACATGCCTGGGCAGTCATAACACTGGAGGATGGTGGGAAACAGACTGGCAAGAGAATCAGGAAAAGCTTTCATTGTGGGTGCCAAGAATCACAGGAAACCAAAGAAACTGGCGGAGGACGGGCTGTGCTTCCTGTTCTGAGCCACATGTTAAGTGGCCTGGAATCAGTAGAAACACAAACTGCTGCATCTCGGGGAATGGAATGCGCATTTTGCTGATTGCGTCACGAAGGATGCATGTGGCGTCATAGAGGGTGTCCATTGTATCAAGAAGAAGTGCACATTGTGGTGTAGGTTGGACCACTGAAGACGCACTTTGCGTCCTTGGAAGGGTGCACATTTGCGTCCAGGGAATGCATGCTGTGGTTCAAGGAATGAAAACCACGTCATGGGAGACGCACTTTGCGTCACGGAGGGCTCACGTTGCGTCACCGGAACGCACCTTGCGATATGAGGAATACACTTTGTGTTGTAAGGATACACATGACGTCATATTGCCTCATTCCGGTAGCTCACAAATCATTTGTTTTTTTTCAAAGTGTTGACCCAGGCGAGCAGAAAGTCAGACAGAATGGCTGGATGTGTGGGCTGTAAAACACCATGACCCAGACTGAGGACATTAAAAAAAAAAAAAAAAAAAAAAAAAAAAAAAAATGGATCGGTGTCGATACTGATCGATGAGAACATATTTATTTGCCATCCTGCTTCATAAGCAGCGTCTCGTTCAGCTGGAATGAAAGGATCTCATCAGAAAGGTGACGCAGAAGGCCGCCCACATATACAATGCGTGCACAAGTATTCACACTCACACTTGCGGGCGCACACGCGCGTGCACTCGCACACAAACACACACACACACACACACACACACACACACACACACACACACACACACACACACACGTACATCTACTTACTCGCTACAGAGACAGAGAGAGGGGGGGAGAAAGAGAGACGGACAGACAGACAGAGCACAGACCTCTCAAAGGCACCATAGATAAGATTAGAACCTCCATGCACTATGGGTACAGCCCTGTGATGCGCCGTCCGTCTCCCTGACTTCTGCCGCTAATTCTTCCTTTCAGCCGGGAGTGGAATCGGATTCTGTCTGATCGTTCTCTGAGACTTTGACGGCAGACCGCTTTGGACATCCCAATACCGTCTTTGAAACGTCTCCTTTCCTCAATGCCCGGCTGGTTGCACACCGCAAATCGATGGTCTGCCCTCCGTGTCGGAGCCGAAAATACGTAGGATCTAAACTGTTAGTGTCTTTTCACCGTAAAATGATTGTATTGTCTTTTTCTTGGAAAAAGTCTAAAGAAATGTCGGATCAAAATTGTCGGAATGTGTTTGTTTGTTTGTTTTTCAACTTTAAGTGATGTACTGTCTCCATTTCTGAGCCAGTCTACAGATAGTCAATGTCAATATTTTTGTTAAGGTTGAACTGTGTGGAAAAAATTGCCGCAGACTTTTGTCGTGTATTGTCTTCACCTGTTAAACATTTTACTAAGCTATGTATCGTCTAAATTGTTGGTCTTTTCGCCGTAGATTGATCTCCTTGTCGTGATCCTTGAGCCAGTCGTAAGATAGGTAAAGTCTAGAGTTTTCGTCTTTACGCCAGAGACAGATAGTATTCACTTTATCTTTGAAGCAGTCGAAGGAGATGTAAGGCCTAAATTCTTAGAGGAGTTTTCTTCTTCTTTTTGTGTGTGCTCCAGATTGATGTAGTCTTCCCATTTTGAGCCGGTCTGAGAGTAAATACGTAGGGTATAATTTGATAGAATCTTTCCGCTGCAGACTAACTGCACCGTCTTGAGATTTGAGTCAGTCTAAAGACACGTAAGGTCTACAGTGTTTGAGTGTAGACACTGCGGATTAAACGTCTTATTGTCATCTTTGGGTCTGTCTAAAGATACGAACAGTCAACATTAATTGTCTTTTCACTGATTACATGTCCTTAAGATTCGGGGCAGTCTGACAGAAACGTAGGGTCGATAGTCATTGTATCTTTTCACTGCAATTGATCGTGCTAAGTTCATTATTCTTTTACTGCAGTTGATTGATTGTATTCATTAGCATTTCTTCATTGTTAGTCAGTCGAAAGGTACTGAGGGTCCAGGATGTTATGGCCTTTTCACTGCAGAGTGATCATATTATCTTCATCGTTGTCATTCTAAAGATACTCATGATCTGAGTGTTACGGTTTGTTCACTGCAGATTAATCGTGTTATCTTCATCATTGTCAGCCTAAAGATACCTAGGCTCTAAGTGTCGGGGTTTTTCACTGCAGATTGATCGTGTTATCGTAATCATTGTCAGTCTAAA
>CM065715.1:57699496-57706996 GCA_033310375.1 Conus canariensis | reverse complement strand
CTCTCTCTCTCTCTCTCTCTCTGTCTGTCTATCTGTCTGTCTCTCTCTCTCTCTCTCTCTCTCTCTCTCTCTCTCTCTCTCTCTCTCCTCTCTCTCTCTCTCTCTCTCTGTACATTCTGGACAGTTCTGTAATTTCCATTCTCGGTTTTCTTGTTGTGTATCTGTACTACTTTAAAGGGCAGCCGAGACGTACGAGAGAACAAAACATACATACATCTATATGAATATCTGCGTGGTGATGCATGCTTCTCTCTACTTGTGTGCGTGCGTATGTGTATGTGTGTGTGTGTGTGTGTGTGTGTGTGTGTGTGTGTGCGTGCGCGTGCACGTGTGCTTGTATGCATGTCTCTGTATGCGTGTGCGTGTTGTGCGCGCGCGCCTTGACGTTTATTCATATATCATGAATTTTATCTCCATAAAGAAAAATGTAATTCACAAATTCGCAATCCTTTAGTCTGTAAACAAAAACGTCTCTGTGAATTTACTTGCTGTTTATGTGTGAAAACCCAAACAATACTTCTACACGTGAGTCTCCACACACAGTAATGTCAAGCACGTGTGTTTACAAACATTGTCCGCCTGTCTGCACACACACGTGTCGGCCAACAAAACGTGTTTGTCTATTTCCAAGCAGAAACGCGTCTCAGTGCAAACACGATGCAGCTGCATGCCAAAGAAAATAGGGTTTTGTTTGCTTGTTTACAAACAGAACCAGCTCTGTCCGGAAACGCTTTGTAGGTTCAGAATTACATGTTCTCAATGTTATGTTTTGTTCCTGCAAACACACCGATTGTAATGTCTTCGTGAACACTAATGTATTCGACTGGTTGGAGCGTACCGTGTCTATTTGCGACCACACGAGAAGGATTATCTGTATGTGTACAAGCAGGATATTTGTCTGACTTTACACATACAGAATGGCCATCTGTCGGTTTGGAAATAGAATATAATTATGTCTGTCTTTATACAGACAGTATGCTTGTTTGTATGTCTGTCTCTCCACAAACAGAATTTTGCGAACAAAGCACTCGTCTGCAAACAAAATGTGTAACTATCTGCAAGTAGATGACATTGACAATGGCAGATTGTCTCCAAATGAAATACGCGTCTTTCTGCAAACAGAATGTTTCTCTATATGCAAACAGACTGTTTGTCTGTACACAAACAGAGTACCTGTCTATCTACAAAACATAACACGTGTCTGTTTATACACAAATAGAATATCTGTCGTTCGTCGGTCGGTCGGTCGGTCTGTCTGTCTGTCTGTCTTCTGTCTGTCTGTCTGTCTGTCTGTCTGTCTGTCTGTCTGTCTGTCTACGAACGAACGCCTGTTTGACTGCGAATAGAATACCTGTCTCTCTATACATACACAGAATGCCTTCTCTAAACAAGATGCCCGTCTATTTTCGAATTGAATGCCCATCTGTCTGTATACAAACAGAAAACCTACTGTAAACAAACTACCTGTTTCTGTGCAAATATAAAACGGCTGTATTTACAAACAGTATGCTTACTACATATGAAATAGCTGTCTGACTGCAAACAGAATGCCCGTCTGTCTTTGAATTAAAAGGATATCTTCTATAAATAAAATGCTTGTCTATCTGCGACAGAATGCTCCTCTGCACACAAACAGAATGCCTACTGGAAGCAGAATGCCTGTGTGCAAACAAAATGCCCGCCTGCCTGTTCACACGTGGAGTGCCACAGGAAAAAAAAGCCCGTCTGTCTACAAATAGAATACCTATCATCTATCACCTATCCCGGAGTCTTGAAGAACGTTGGGGCGCCAGAGAATACTTCGCAACCAGCTTCCTCCATTCCTCCAGGTTCTCAGACGCTTTTAGGGCAGTTGCTGAGGGTGAAGCCAGTCCATTCACTGATGCTATTCTCCACATCTCTTTCTCTGCCTTCCTCTCTTTCTGCCTTCTCGCGCTGTTCCTTGTGGAATGGTTTTGGCAAGTCATGTTCATCTTAATACATGACCATACCATCACATGTTCCTTCTTTTCACTGTGGACAACAGGTCAACAGGCGCTAGCCAGACTAAGACCCATCTGGATTGACAGAAACATCACGATCAGTTCCATGATGAGACTGATGTTCTCCCTGGTCATTGCCATATTTCTGGATGCCTGTGAGACGTGGACTCTGACAGCTGAACTTGAGAGAAAGATTCAGGCATTAGAGATGAGATGTTTCCGCAAGATCTTTGGCATCGCATGCAAAGGCCATAGTACCAACTTGAAAGACCAGAGCGGAGTAAGGCAAGCCATTGGACCATACAAAATAGAATACCAACAGGAAACAAAAACCTGCCTGCAGACAGATTGCCCATTTGGCTGTGTGCAAACACAATGTCTACTGTAAAGGTCATGCCAACCTGTATGCAAATACCTTCACAAACAGAAACCATGCTGTAAATCAATTCGTGTGGGTCTTCATAGAGAATGCCCATTTGTACACAAATTGAATGTCTACTGTCTGCAAAATGCCTGTCTGTCTGCAAACAGAATGCCCGTCTGTGCCTGTACAATTAGAATGCCTACTGTTAAAACACGAGGCTGTTTGTCTGCAAAGATAAAGCAACGTCCACTATAAACAACATACCGATTTGACAACAGAATAGCCGTCCGTCAGTACACAAAGATAATGCTCCTGTCTGTTTGCAAACAGAATGCCCGTCTGTCTGTGCGTGAATGCAACGCCTTCTCCAATAGAACAGAATGCATGCCTGTCTGTGAGGAGAATGCCTGTCACCTTACAAACACAATGTGTGTCTGCCTGTTCATAAGCATGATACCTGTCCCTCTCCCCACGAACACAATGTGTGTCTGCCTGTACATACCTGTCCCTCTCCTTATAAACAGAATGTGTGTCTGCCTATTCATAAGAATGAAACCTGTCTCTGACCTTACAAACACAATGTGTGTCTGCCTGTTCATAAGCATGATACCTGTCCCTCTCCCCACAAACACAATGTGTGTCTGCCTGTACATAAGCATGATACATGTCCCTCTCCCCACAAACACAATGTGTGTCTGCCTGTATATAAGCATGATACATGTCCATCTCCTTACAAACACAATGTGTGTCTGCCTGTATATAAGCATGATACCTGTCCCTCTCCCCACAAACACAATGTGTGTCTGCCTGTTCATAAGCATGATACCTGTCCCTGTCCTCACAAACGGGGTGTCTGTCTCTATACAACTAGAATGCTTGTATTCTGTGTTCAGTGTGTTTCTTTTCAGTATCATCATGAAGTAGATTGAAAATTGTGTGTGTTTCTTTTCAGTATCATTGTGAAGTAGATTGAAAATTGTGTGTGTTTCTTTTCAGTATCATTATGAAGTAGATTGAAAATTGTGTGTGTTTCTTTCAGTATCATTATGAAGTAGATTGAAAATTGTGTGTGTTTCTTTTCAGTATCATTATGAAGTAGATTGAAAATTGTGCGTTATGTGTAGCAGTGGCAACAAAGTCTATTTTTCTATAAGCGTCAGATTGATAAATAGATAGTTAGGCAGACAGACAGTCAGACATGTAGACAGATCAATAGACAGACAGACAGACACAGACAGATAGATAGACAGCCAGCCAGATAGATAGCTAGCTAGCTAGATCGATAGATAGATCGATAATTTTATAGATAGGTAGATAGGTAGACATGTAGATTGATAGACAGACAGACAGACAGATAGGTAGGTAGATAGGCAGACAGATAGAGATAGATAGGTGAGCAGATACAGATAGATAGGTAGGTAGATAGATAAATCCACGGATAGATAGATAGATAGATAGATAGATAGATAGATAGATAGATAATAGATAGATAGATAGATAGATGGATGGATGGATATATGGATGAATGGATGGATGGAAGGATAAATAGACAGACAGATGTGTGTAAAATCAGAATAGTTGTGTGCACCAGCCCGTGCAGTGGTAAGCGTCGTGGATTGTGGGTGGAAGGTTCTGGGTTCGCTTCCCACCAGAGGCATTCATTTGTGGAGTGTTGGCCCCGATGGGCTCTGACCCACAGCTGAGTGCGCTTTTGATCCAACATGGGAAAGAAAGGAACCACTTGGTCAAGCTGCATACCTGAATGGATGGGTCTTGAGAACGGTTTTCAAATGTTCCGTCCAGCACCGTCGGCATCTGTACCCCTCCAGTCTGGTTGACGATGGGATATGTTCTGAACCAGCACAGAGTGCATGGCTGTCGGGCTGTCTCTGCCCAGAACGAAACTAAATAGCACCATCTTTACATAGCACCATCTTTACATAGCACCATCTTTACATAGCACCATCTTTATCATCCTTATTCAGAATGACTACCATAAAAAGAACAGTTGCTTTCGCAACAAAACTGCGTCTGCAATGGAAAAACACACACACACAAAACAACACTTTATCTCACTTAGCGTCGACGATTTGCTGACAGAATATAGTTTTCCTCAGATCAGAAAAAAATGCGTGTGTATTGTCTCCCCCACCCCCTACTCCCCATCTGGTTAAAAAAAAAAACCTGTCAACTTCTCAATGCGAACAACCACCAGATAGCTTGCCGTCTGCGTGTTTGCTCCGAAACTAATCTACGTTGTGTTTGTGTGTGTGTGTGTGTGTGTGTGTGTGTGTGTGTGCGTGTGCGTGCGTGTGTGTGTGTGTGCGTGTGTGTGTGTGTGTGTGTGTGTGTGTGTGTGTGTGTGTGTGTGTGTGTGTGTGTGTGGTGTGTTCCAACTACGTTTCAGATACAGGTATTTGTCAATTGTCATGTTTATCAACGTACGAATAGGTGTTTCCTGGCCTTTAGCCTGGCTTTACGCGGAATTCCTTGTAACAGGCAAAAAGTGCTTTGCATACCCCTTTCAGTTCAAAACATAGACACGCCCCCCCCTCCCCTCCCTCCCCCCCCCCCCTCCCTTCCCCCCCCCCCCCCCCCCCCCAAGAAAAAAAAAAGTGCGCGGCATCTCTCTTCCGCGGATTATGTGTAGAATGTTATCAGAATTTCTCCAGACAGATTAAACAGACGGTGCGTGTAGTTTTCGACCGGCATTAAACATGTCTCTAGAGGTCACAGATTAGTTTTTGAAGTGAAGGGTAAACTGGAAGAGGTGTAGGAATTTTCTGAACTTGCCGTGTCTGCCTCCCCACATCCATCACCCCAGCCTCCCCCCCCCCCCCTCTCCTCTCTCTCTCTCTCTCTCTCTCTCTCTCTTGTTGCACTTTCCAAAACCACCGCCTTTCCTTGTATGTGAAGACGTTTCATCTTTTGGTTTCTCTCCTGTCTTTTCCCTCCCTTCTTTCTCCCACCTTCCAGTCCTCACCCCCGACACCAACCCCTTTACTTCAGAGTGTTCGCCGTCTGTGTCCCCGTGTTCGCGTTTTTAGACGATCTTGGGTGTTCTCCTTCACATCACTGTGAAAGTTGTGTCCGACCAAATCTGTTCTGCTCGTAATCTGCCACCTTTATCGCGCACCCTCTGCCCTTCCCTTCCACATGCTCCCCCCCCCCCCTCCGCCGTCACCTCGTCCCCTCAGACATCACTTTCCCCCCATCCTCCCTACACCACCACCCCCTTCACCTGCGACCCCTCTCCTTTCAATTAACTGTGCTAAATAACGCTCACTCCTCAGCCTCTTCTTTTTTTTTTAACGTGGTAAAGTCTTTCCTTCGTATCCGCCTTTTCCATGTCAAATCAGATTGTTGTGAGTCTTCTTCTTCTTCTTCCGTCTTCTTCTTCCTCCTTCATCTATTCTTCCTTCTTATCTTCCTCCTCCTCGTCCTCCTCTTCCTCCTCCACCTTCTCCTCCTCCGTCTCCACGTCCTCCTCCTCCTCCTCCTCCTCCTCCTTCTTCTTCTTCTTCTTCTTCCGTCTCTAAGTATACGTTGTTAGCTGTGTTATCAAATTATTACTGATTGGTCATTGTTCCATGTTGTAGCGTTTAGTTGTTGTTTTTTTGTAACCTTCCATTGTTTGTTTATTAGTGGGCAGAATTGTAAAAAGGCCTTTAATGTGCTTAATCCTTTACCCACTAAAGATTCAATCAACCAACCTTCTTCTTCTCCTTTTCTTCTTCTTCTCTCTCCTCCTCCTCCTCCTCCTCCTCTTTCTTCTTCTTCTTCTTCTTCTTCTTCTTCTTCTTCTTCTTCTTCTCCTCCTCCTCCTCCGCCTCTTTCTTCTTCTTCTTCTTCTTCTTCTTCTTCTTCTTCTTCTTCTTCTTCTTCTCCTCCTCCTCCTCCTCCTCCTCCTCTTTCTTCTTCTTCTTCTTTCTTCTTCTTCTTCTTCCTCCTGCTCCTCCTCCTTCTCTTCCTCCTCCTTCTCCTCCTCCTCCTCCTTCTTTTCTTCTTCTTCTCTTCTTCTTCTTCTTCTTCTTCTTCTTCTTCTTCTTCTTCTTTTTCTTCTACTTCTTCTTCTTCTTCTTAACGTGTCTGTTTTAAAATAAATCTCATCCTGTCCTTCCATCTGTCTTCTGCACTCTGTGCCTCGCCTTTGAGACTTGTCTTCTGAGATGTTGTTTCTTTTGATTTTGATCTCATTCCCCTCCCCGGTCGTCTCGTCTGCACCCCCCCCCCCCCAACCACCACCACCACTCCCTGTTTCTTACACCCCGTTCAAGGAGTGTTCTCTCTCTCTCTCTCTCTCTCTCTCTCTCTTCCATTCTCTCATCTTCTCTCTGTCTCTTTTTCTCTCTGTCTCTGACTCTATCTTTTTTCTCTCACTCCCTCTCTCTCTCCCCCCTTCTCTCTCTCTCCCACTGTCTCCCTGTCTCTCCTCTCTCTCTCTCTCTCTCTCTCTGTATCTTTTTTCTCTCACTCCCTCTCTCTCTCTCTCCCCCCCCCCTTTCTCTCTCTCTCTCTCTCTGTCTCTCTCTTGTCTCTACATCTCTGTCTCTCTGTCTGTCTGTGTCTGTCTCTCTTTGTCTCTCTCTCTGTCTCTCTCTCTCTTTTTTTCTTTCTCCCTCTCTCTCTCTCTCTCTCTTTCTCTCTCTCCCACTGTCTCCCTGTCTCTCTCTCTCTCTCTCTTCTCTCTCTCTCTCTCTCTCTGTGTCTCTACATCTCTGTCTATGTCTGTCTGTGTCTGTCTCTCTTTGTCTCTCTCTTTTCTTTCTCCTCTCTCTCTCTCTCTCTCTCTCTCTCTCTCTCTCTCTCTCTCTCTCTCTCTCTCTGCCTCCCACTCTCCCTCCTCTAATGTTTTTTTTCGTTCTGGGCTAGGACTAAATTCATGGGTGGTGTAGAATCGTAATAGTCTTTGCATCAATCGCCACCACCGCCCCTTCCCTTTGCCCAATGGTCTCGCCCCTCCCCCCTTCTCCCTCCACTCCAACCCTAACCAGCCCTTCCTTTGTACCCCTTTGCATTTAGTATCACCTCTGAGACTCTCTCTTGTCTGTAAAGTCATGCTCTTTCTCCTACCCCCCCCCCCCCCCCCCCCCCCCCCCCCCCCCCCCCCCCGCCGTCCTCCCAACCCCTGTCCCCAGCTTTGTCTTTTTTCTT
>CM065715.1:57686996-57689496 GCA_033310375.1 Conus canariensis | reverse complement strand
TCGTTCAGTAGTAACACTATAGTTGGGCGCTTGCGCACGCCCCTGTGTGTGTGTGTGTGTGTGTGTGTGTGTGTGTGTGTGTGTGTGTGTGTGTGTGTGTGCATGTGTGTGAGTGTGTGTGTTTGTCTGTCTGTCTATATGTATGTGTGTATGTATGTATGTATGTCTGCGTGCACGCGCAAGTATGTGTAGGCGTATGTGTTTCTGTACGTGTGCGTTTGTTGTAGCGTTTGTGTGTAGCGGGCCTATGTCGTTGTGTCAATGCATGGTTAACGTTTGTGTATGATGGTGTGTTTGGGTGTGTTACCTATACTGCAATCTGTTTTATTTGTTTGTGTGTTTGTTTTTTTATTTGTTTTGTTTTGTTGTGTGCTTTTCCCTTTCTTTTCCTTGCAAAACGAGTTCGGGGAATGGTCGGGAGGGGGATGTCTGTTTTTCTCTAATAGGGGACATCAGCCCTTCTTTGATTTCAGTTTTTTGTTATTTTTCCTTTTTCCTCCCATTACCTAAGTACATCAGTATGATCAAACTGTAGTCGATCAGTTCGTTAATTAGTCTTCTGACTGGATGTGTACACTTCAAAGGTACCGGTCGAACCAGTTACACCCCAACGTCACCAGTATATACATGTACGGTGCTAGTATCAAAGTCCTTCACATTCGTCCAGCCTAACTTCTGCCCTTCAATCTCAGTGCATTACTTAGTTCCAAATCCCCCCGCCCTCTCTCTCTCTCTCTCTCTCTCCCTCTCTCTCCCTCTCTCTCTCTCTCTCTCTCTCTCTCTCTCTCTCTCTCTCTCCCCGACGGACAGACACTTTTTCATATTCCTATATGCCCACGCATAGACACGCTGCACATACGTAGACAGCCTTTTCTACACATGCACGCGGGCACACACACACACACACACACACACACACACACACACACACACACACACACACACAGATAGATAGACAGATACCACAGCCAGTTGTCAGAAAAGAGGTCAAAGTAGTTCGGCGGCAACAGTTCTTTCCACATCAGATATAAAGGCACACAAGAGGTGAATACTTGAAATGAGTACAGCAGCGTCGTGCATAGAAAGGGAAGGAGGCATGCCTGTTCTAGCGGGGGGGGGGGGGGGGGGGGATTCCTTGAGCAGCAGCCGAAACGGTTAGGTAAACAGTTCGTGCTCGCCCAAACAGTCTTTAAATTGTTGTGTTGGCATATTTTCACACCGCCTTTTGTTTTACTCGTATAGTCAGTTCTACCAATAACAACAACACCTGTCTGTCTGTCTGTCTTGTCTCTGTCTGTCTGTCTGTCTGTCTGTCTTCTGTCTGTCTGTCTGTCTCTCTCTCTCTCTCTCTCTCTCTCTCTCTCTCTCTCACGTGCTCACTCGCTCACTCCCTTCACAGGCATACATATATGTGATTGGCACACATGCATATGCTTACCTGCACATATTCACACAGTCACACACACACACACACACACACACACACACACACACACACACACACACACACACACACACACACACACACACACACACACACACACACACACAACATACAACACACACACACGCACGCACGCGCGCGCGCCCGCAAACACGCACACACACACACACACACACACACACACACACACACACACCATATATATATATATATATACTGTTCAAAAAAAGTTAAGGACCAACATTGAGAATGCACAAAAACTTTTAAAAATTCACAAAAATTCAATTGTACCGCCTTTGTGGTCCAAACAAATTGAACCACACGCACAAATTGATAGTGAATGCGGCAACTGCAATTTTGTGGCACACATTTCTCACGCGCCTTTTAAAAACACGTGTCGCGACTTGTCATTTTTGGAACAAATTGGGGTGAATTTCTGATGTGCTTGGGATCCGAGGAGCATGTGCTGAATCAAAATCATGTGAAGCACGAGCTAAATCAAGCTGTAGGTCATAAAGTATGCTCAACCAAATGTCTTTAAAAGCCACTGTACTGGCGAAAAATGCAATGCAACAGCATGCCTCCACGTCGAAGACTGAACGAGCTGGATCGAGGAAGAGCAATAGGATGGCTCCAAGAAGGAGTTGCAGTCCGGGAAGTGGCACGGAGACTTGGGGTATCACACTCTGTTGTTATGAGACTCAGACAACGCTTTCAAGACATAGGAAGAGTGCAAGAACGACCACGCTCTGGTCGACCCAGAATAACAAACCACGAGAGGACCGATACATTGAAAGGCAGGCCACACAAGAAAGAACAGCAAGTGCAAACAACATCAGACGTCGCCTTAGAGATGCCACCAACACTGTTGTCAGTGATCAGACCATATGAAACCGCCTACACGCCGCTAACCTCCGTGCTCGACGACCAGCCATAAGACCTCGTTTGACTGATGCCCACAGAGCAGCACGCCGAGTATGGTGCACGCAGCACGTGAGATGGACACATGAACAGTGGGCAAACGTGATGTTTATAGACGAGTCGCGGTTCTGCCTG
>CM065715.1:57674496-57681996 GCA_033310375.1 Conus canariensis | reverse complement strand
ATGTTTAATAAAAGCCCTGGTAAGTTGTGTTCTTCTAAATAAGCAATTGTCGTAAATGAGCCTAATGTTATCCCCTATGTATCTATTCTCAACAAAACCTGTTTGATCCTCATTGATCAGACCAGCTAACACATTTTTTAAACGGTTGGCTATACACGATGACCCAATTTTATATACAGCATTTAACAACGAGATTGGTCTCCACTTCTTCACAACGTGTCTTGGTTTATCTCCCTTTGGTATACATAAAATTAGTCCCTGTCTTTGAACACAAGAAACTCCCCCCTTCTAAATCCGGCATTTAAAGCTCTGACAACAAAAACCCCTATTCTGTTCCAAAAACATTTTAAAAATTCTGTTGTGAAACCGTCAGTGCCAGGACTTTTGTTGTTTTTTATGTTCTTTAATGCTATACATGTCTCCTCCAGTGTGATTTCACCATCTAAATTATTTGCTTCGTCACGGTCTAAATGTGAAATATTTACAATGAGTTCATCCAAATCACAGTCGTCAACTTCACATTTTTTGTACAGTGATTCATAAAATCCTTGAACCTCGTGAAGAATCTCTGTTTGGTCATTGCCATGGTCATCAATTGATCTAGTCATACTCTCACTTATAAAATGTCTTTTTTCTAGGTTACAGAAATAGTTCGTCACTTTTTCCCCTTCAGCTATCCACCTAGCCCTCGATCTTAAAAGCACCCTTCTATTTCTTTTCTCTCGAATAACCTTTAGCCTTTCCTTCTTTAACTCTAAAGCTTTGATCTCTTCTTCGTCTTTTGTCTCTTTTCTTTCGAGCCGTTGTATGTTTTGCTGTATTTTACGTTCCTCTTCATTCGTGGTTTTCTTCTTCATAGTTGCGTATGAAATAGTTTTGGACCTAAGCTTCATCAGTAAAAAATCTAGAAATAAATCATCAGAAATTGTAAACTGTAATTCGGTCAGAGGAATCGTGTGTACTGCTTCTCTTGCATATGGGCTTACAGTAGATTCTTGTTTAACATTCTCAATTTCTTTGTTAATTTCGTCCAGATAGTCCTTGTCATTTAATAATGACGAGTTAAATTTCCAAAAAGTATTACTCTTTTTTTTTTTTTTACCAAACCGTAACCTTAACACAATCATGGAGTGGTCTCTTCTATACCCACATTCAATGTCTACATCATCGACAAAGGAAACAACGTGATCTGATATGAGAAAGAAATCCAACCGTGCTTGCTGGAAAGGATTATTCCTTCTCCAGGTATATCTGTGACAATCCTGATTTAAGTCCCTCCAAATATCATTTAATTCTAAATCGTTTATCATGTTGTCAACTGCTTCTCTCGCTTTGGGATTATTAACCTTTTTATAATTACAGTAATCTCTCGCGGGGTCCAAAACTAAGTTGAAGTCTCCTCCAATTACGACATTACTTATACCTAAATTACTAATTTGTTGATTTAAGGTAATATAAAATTCTGGGTCATCTCTGTTTAGTCCATATACATTTGAAAACAAAAAATCGTGTTGTTTAATTTCTGCTAAGACCTTGAGGCTATTCCCATCATCGCCCTTGTGAACATTTTTAATTTTAGTTTCAAAGTTGTTACTGAAAAGTATTGCCACACCTCTTGCATTAGAAGCATGACTAGAGAAATATCCTAGGTATCCCCATTCAGATTGTATATAGCGTTCCATTTTTTCTTCGAAGTGTGTATCCTGCAGAAAATAAACTGAATATTTTTTGCATTTTAAGTAATGAAATACATCTCTTCTTTTGTGTTTATCATTCAGCCCCTGACAATTGACTGAGACAACTGAGACTGTACTATCCATGTTGTTCAATGCGTACAATTTGTAAATCTATGAAAAAGCACCAACCAGATGCTTAGATGAAAATAACATAATATTGCATAATATCTACAGAACCAAAATATTATATAATAACTACAGAACCAGCTTGACCATAACGAAATAAATAAAGAGACATAGAGTATAAATCTGAAACCAGAACGTGCAAAAAAACATGTAAAATATCACAAATACATGTAAACAAAAAGCTTGTCAAAGCAAAAGGAATACCAAAAAGACATCCGTAAATCCAGCCAAGTGCCCCGCACAGATCACCGTTTCAAGAGTAAATAAGTTTAACAATAGTTCAAAATTCAAATTCAAATAGTATCAAAGAGACAGACGATATTGGCACGTGAGCGCGCGTTTGCCCTGTGTGTGCGTGTGTGTGGGGTGTGTGTGTGTGTGTGTGTGTGTGTGTGTGTGTGTGTGTTTATGCGCGCGCGCACGGTGTGTGTCGGTGTGGTGTGTGTGTGTGTGTGTGTGTGTGTGTGTATGCGTGGGTATGTGCATGCGTGTGTGTGTGTGTGTGTGTGTGTGTGTGTGTGTGGTGTGCGTGCTGCGCGCGCGCGCGCGCGCGCGCGTGTGACTTGCTTGCTATTTGAGAGAGAGAGAGAGAGAGAGAGAGAGGGAGGGAGGGAGGGAGGGAGGGAGACAGAAACAAGTGACAGCCACGTAAATGCACAGGAACTAGCCCATAAAATTCTGAGCTGATTTCAGACATGGTCATATTAAACTCTCGAAAATCAAGAACATCGTCAGGTATTGGGGTCACGCACACTCCTCTCAAAATGAGTTGTTGTCGCGGTGTGCAAAAAACACGGGATAAGTTTAATGTGATCTCGCTGGAATGGCAGGATGCAGCAGAAAAAGAAAAAAATATATATCAAGGTTCACAAAAACAAACACGCTCCCCCCCCCCCCCCCCCCCCCCCCCCCCCCCCCCCCCCACCCCGACAGCCGCCACCCGGGCCCCACACTCACCGTCCCCCAGCGCGCTGCGCGCACGAGAGGACAGCAAGCACGGGCCCAGACAGCGACCCGCGGAACGGGGGAAGGCGAAAGGGGAGCGCAGAAAATCCGGGCAGGGAAAGGCGGGCGCCCGTCCCCCACGAACCCCCCATTCCTTCCCCCTCCCCTCACCCGACACATCCGCCAACCGAGCGAAATCACCAGCATATATACAAAAACACACATTTTTCGTTCACGTGGCAAACACACATGTTATATACAAATGAATTAGTGAAATTCTTGCATGGCTCACCACCGATTCCGACAAACTACAGCAAGACAACGTCAAGACTCAGTGCCGTACACCCTATTCTAAGGCAATGTTTGTATTCATGTTCGGTCATGTACGTGGGTGTATATACACGTGCGCGCGCGCGCACTCACGCGCATGTGTGTATGTGTGTGGTGTGTGTGTGTGTGTGCGCGGGCGCGGTGTTGTGTGTGTGTGTGTGTGTGTGTGGTGTGTGTGTGTGGACATAAGTTGTAACAGTAAGCATTTATACATGACATGAAATCCGTCATTCTTACAACAACAGCAATAACAACAAACAATACCTCCATTCGCATTCAAACTAACTGCAGTAGAAACAATTGCAGTCACAAAAGAAACTCATGTCATGTTCAGCTTCATTACGTTATGCTGGGACGCGTGGATACCATGGGAAAGAGAGAGAAAAAAAAAAGAACAAGAAGAAGCGGAAGAAGAAATGGGTGGAAGGAAATACATAAGAGCCTGAAATTACAAATAGAGAATCTTTGTATGCGCAAGCTCTCCAATGCACATAGTCAGTGTACATAGTCACCTTCCAAAAAAAAAACAAACAAAAAACATTGCAATCTGATGAAAATATTTGGCGTTCACGGGCAATTTAGACCTTACTTAGATTTTTACCACATAATGTAAACAAGACACACGTATGCATAGCCCAACGCCACCACAACATCAAACCCACGTTGAAACCACCACCCAATTGTTGACAAAAAAACCAAACCCAACACCTACTATCCAATTGCAAACAACACAACGCCTCTACATGTGGTGTGTTGTGTGTGTGTGTGTGTGTGTGTGTGTGTGTGTGTGCGTGTGTGTGTGTGTGTGTGTGTTGCCCACCAACGCGCCCACACCAAGAACCCTCCTCACCCCAGTGTCAAACGTGCAGATGAGATAGCATTGTGTGGAAATGTTTGGCCAAGGGTAGTCGAATGTGCACTGGGCTGAAATGGGAAGACTGGAAATGTATGAATACGTCGACTATCATCCACTTAATGAATGAGTCTTTGGGACTGCTGATCAAATTTTCTGAGCAACACTGCAGGTGTCTGTATTCCCGGACCCGGATCACATCCAAAAAGTCCAGTTCTGCGGCTCGTCATGTCTCGCGTTTATACTAACCTTAATATGGCTTTAATCTCCTTACTGCTGCCTGTAGTGAGTGCATGTCAGATTTCTTTCTGTGTCCATAAGTTCCTGTGGATTCTTATTCTGCGGGACATGGTGGCATACGCATCAGGGGAAATCCCACTTGCTGGCTCCGAGACTTAGCAAATATTGTCAGCAGTGGGACCCAGCAGATGGCACAAACCTTGTCGTATTGTGGATCAGAACAGGTACTAACTAAACATCAAGCAAGTCATTCAGCTAGCAGTGCGGGATCTTCTCTGGTAGGTGGATTGATGACGACTTGCTATTCATAGCTTCATGTGGAGAGAGAGAGAGGAGAGAGAGAGAGAGAGAGAGAAGAGAGAGAGAGAGAGAGAGAGAAACAGACAGACAGAGACAAAGAGAGACAGACAGATACAGACACAGACAGGGAAATGACCAAAGCCTTTAAAGTATGAAAACGTGGTTTTGAAAAAAGAAAACATTTTTAAACGCTGGCTTGGTTCTTCCCATTCCCCATTTCCCCTTCTTTATGTGTTCGGTTGCGTGTGTGTGCTCGAGCATATGTGTTTGTGTGTAAGTATCTGTGTCTGCGCGTGGGGGCGCGTGGGCGGCGTGTGTGTGTGTGTGTGTGTGTGTGTGTGTGTGTGTGTGTGTGTGTGTTTGCTTATCTGTGTGTACATGTGTGTGTTTGAGACAGAAAGACAGAGTGAGTCAGACAGAGACAGACAGATAGACATACAGACAGACAGACAGACACAGACAGAAAAGTCATTAGTTTGAAAACGTGGCTTTCAAAAACATTTTTAAAAGCTTGATCTGATTCTTTCAAATCTCCAGCCTCTTTGCTCCTTTTTTATAATGTTTCTGATCATGTGTGTGTTGTGTGTGTGTGTGTGTGTGTGTGTGTGTGATGTGTGTGTGTGTGTGTGTGTGTGTGTGTGTGTGTAAGTGTGTGTGCGTGTGGGCTGCGTGTGTGTGTGTGTGTGTGTGTATTGTGTGTTTAAGTGTGTATGTGTGCGTGTGTGCGCGTGCGCGTGTGTGTGTGGAGGGGAGGGGGATGATTTAGCAGCATGTGTGCGTGTTGGATGTTGACGTTAGTATCAGTCCAGAGAGGAAAGAAGGACAGGGAGGAGCGAGGAGAAGTAGAAGAACAGGGAGGAGGAGGAGAAGTAGAAGAACAGGGAGGAGGAGGAGAGTAGAAGAACGAAAGTAAGAACAGGGGAGGAGGAGAAGTAGAAGAACAGGGAGGAGGGAGGAGAAGTAGGACAGGGGGAAGGGAGGAGAAGTAGAAGAACAGGGAGAAGCGAGGAGAAGTAGGAGAACAGGGAGGAGGGAGAAGTAGGAGGACAGGGAGACGGGAGGAGAAGTAGAAGAACAGGGAGAAGCGAGGAGAAGTAGGAGAACAGGGAGGAGGGAGGAGAAGTAGGAGAACAGGAGAAGCGAGGAGGAGGGGACAGGGAGAAGGGAGGGAGTAGAGAAGGGGGGGGGGGGGGGGGGGGGGGAGCGAGAAAGGGAGAGGAGGAGGAGGAGAAGTAGGAGAACAGGGAGGAGGGAGGAGAAGTAGGAGAACAGGGAGGAGGAGGAGAAGTAGGAGAACAGGGAGAAGGGGAAGGAGGAGGGAGGAGAAGTAGGAGAACAGGGAAGGAGAGGAGGAGAAGTAGGAGAACAGGGAGGAGAGGGAAGGAGAAGTAGGAGAACAGGGAGGATAGCGGAGGAGGAGAAAATAGGAGAACAGGGAGAAGGGAGGAGAAGTAGGAGAACAGGGAGGAGCGAGGAGAAGTAGGAGAACAGGGAGAAGGAGGAGAGGAGGAGAAGTAGGAGAACAGGGAGGAGGAGGAGAAGTAGGAGACAGGGAGAAGGGAGGAGAAGTAGGAGAACAGGGAGGAGGGAGGAGGAAGTAGGAGAACAGGGAGAGGGGGGGAGGAGAAGTAGAGAAAGGGAGGAGCGAGGAGAAGTAGGAAACAGGGAGGAGCGAGGAGAAGTAGGAACAGGAGGAGGAGGAGAAGTAGGAGAACAGGGAGAGAAGTGAGGAGGAGAAGAGAGAGTAGAGACAGAGAAGGGAGGAGCGAGGAGAAGTAGGAGAACAGGGAAGGAGGGAGGGAGAAGTAGGAGAACAGGGAGGAGGAGGCGAGGAAGTAGGAGAACAGGGAAGGAGAGAGGAGAAGTAGGAGAACAGGGAGGAGGAGAGGAGAGGAGGAGAAGTAGGAGAACAGGGAGGAGGAGGAGAAGTAGAGAAAGGGAGAAGGGAGGAGAAGTAAACAGGGAGAGGAGGAGCGAGGAGAAGTAGGAGAAGCAGAGAGGAGAAGTAGGAGACAGGAGAGGAGAAGTAGGGACAGAAAGGAGGAGAAGTAGGAGAACAGGGAGAGGAGGAGAAGTAGGAGAACAGGAGAAGGGAGGAGGGAGCGAGGGAGAAAGTAGGAGAACAGGGAGGAGGAGGAGAAGTAGGAGACAGGGAGAGGAGGAGAACGAAGGGAGAAGGAGGAGAAGTAGGAGGACAGGGAGGAGGAGGAGAAGTAGGAGAACAGGGAGGAGGAGGAGGAGAGTAGGAGAAACAGGGAGAAGGGAGGAGGAGCGAGGAGAGAGTAGGAGAACAGGGAGAAGGGAGGAGGAGAGCGAGGAGAAGTAGGAGAACAGGGAGAGGAGGAGAAGTAGGAAACAGGGAGGAGGGAGGAGAAGTAGGAGAACAGGAGGAGGGAGGAGAAGTAGGAGAACAGGGAGGAGGAGGAGAAGTAGGAGAACGGGAGGGGAAGTAAGAACAGGAGAAAGGGAGGAGGAGGAGAAGTAGGAGAACAGGAGGAGGGAGGGAAGTGAGAAGTAGGAGAAGGAGAGGAGAGAGAGGAGAAAGAGGAGAAAGGAGGAGGAGGAGAAGTAGGAAAGAAAGGGAGGAGAGGAGAAGTAGGAGAACAGGGAGAGGGAGGAGAAGTAGGAGAACGGAGAAGAGGAGGTAAGTAGGAGAACAGGGAGGAGGAGGAGAAGTAGGAGAACAGAGGAGGAAGAGAGAGGAGGAGAGTAGGAGACAGGAGAGGGGAGGAGAAGTAGGAAACAGGAGGAGAGGAAGAGGAGAACAGGGAAGGGAGGAGGAGAAGTAGGAGAACAGGGAGGAGAGGAGGAGGAAAGTGGAGAGAGACGTAGGAGAAGGGAGGAGAAGTAGGAGAAAGGAGGAGGAGGAGAAGTAGAGAACGAGGGGAAGGTAGAAAAAGGGACAGAATAGGAGAACAGGAAGGGAGAGTGAGAAGGGAGAGGAGGAGAAGTTAGGAGACATAGAAGGAG
>CM065715.1:57666996-57669496 GCA_033310375.1 Conus canariensis | reverse complement strand
AAAACTGTCATACAGTGATTTTAAAGGTGTACAATGCTATGTTGCGCTTTGTCCGTTTGATTGTCGATAGTGACATGTATTGATGTTTTTTTTCTCTCTGCACGAAGTAGCGCTATTCAACAGTAAAATAATGAAAGCGTCCTCTTACTGATCTGTGGATGGAGCTCGTTTCCCATGCAAAATTAATGGAAAGAGGAGAGACGGGGGGGGGGGGGGCGGGAAGGGGGGCAGGGAGGTGTTGTGATTGTTGTTGAATTAGGGTGGATTTTTTAAGTTCGATCTATTCAAGGATTTACTGTTGATTTTTGTTTCGTTTATTCTCATTTGAGTATTTTTTTTTTTTTTTTCCTTTTCTCTCTTTTTTTTTTTTTTTTTTTTTTTGTCGTTTAACTTTTTAAGTGCTGATCTGACGTCAAAAGTGCGCGTTTAAGGTCAAAGTGCTCCTCAAATGTCTGCAGTCTGTCTTTATTGACGTGGGTAATTTTCAAACCGCAGGCGATTTCAGACGTAATGCCTTTGACACTGACTAGGAAGTGGGGAAAATGACAACAACACTAGAGAATACTACGCTTGTTTGTCTCTGGATCTCGAGACTGACCATCCGCTAATGCCCAAAGTAAAGAAAGAAATGAACAGATTTTTTTTTAAACTGTTTACATGACCATGCTACATTTTTATTTCTTTTCGTGTAGGTTAGTTAGAGCCATCTGCCAGGTTTTTCAGGGTCGAGGGGGAATGTGAAATACGCCTGTTTGTTGCCCAGGTTTTGTCGCACCTGTCTTTGAATGCAGACATGTAGTTACAGCGTAAACCATATGGTTCGTGAACATCGTGTTATTTGGGCTGCAGACAAGTCACGGTGCCCTAACCCATGAACAGCGTGTTCTTTATATGTGGCCCGTGTGCTAGTGACTCCGGAGGAAACAGCCCATGGTTCAGTTCAGCCTTCAGCGTCACGTGTTCAATGCCGACAAGGATCCCAAGATGGGTGAACCAGCCTAATACGTCGTTTCATCTGTCAGCTCTTGATTCGGTTCTTATCAACAAAGCTGCTGCTATGTGAAGAGCTTTTCTAAATATAACTTATATGGGAATGTGACCTGCACTTCCCCTCCCCCCAACACCACCACACCAATCCCACTCTCTCCCTCCTTCTCCTTGCTCTGTCCTGCATTCACCGTTTGGCTCCCCATCCCCAAAACAAATATTTGCATAGGCGTGACACACACACACACACACACACACACACACACACACACACCACACCACCACCACCACACACACCACACCACACCACACCACACCACACACACACACACACACACACAGAGAGAGAGAAAGAGAGAGAGATGACAAATGACAATTTTTTAATTGTCTCAGCAATTTAGCCCTTTAGACAAGGGGGCATGTTTGAACATAACTCAGTAAAATCAATCGCTGACCTCACCCCTCCCATCTACCTCCGCCTCCCTCGCCCACAACTCATTCCGACAGCTTCCTTCCTCCCTCGGCCCTCTCCCCACCTCACCTCATCCCCCCCCCCCCCCCCCCCACCCACTCACCACACTTGTGCATATACAGGCACACGACAGCGCGCGTCATCTTGACAAACATTTCAATAACTAAATATTATCACTAGTTGTTTCTTTCAGTTGTCTTTTTTCAAAATTAATGTTAATTGCTTGTTGTATGAATTTGCTATATCTACTATCACGTTTTCATTGTTGCTCAACAAAACAAGGTGGGTCAAGTACGTTACATTGCTTTCGGATATCTTTGTACGCTGTTCAGTAGATTAAGAAATGAACTTCATTTTCGGTTTCTTTTTCACACGACGGACATTTACCATCAGGCTGTCTTTCATCAAGAAACCATCGCTTGCAGTTATTAAGCCCACTAACTCTTAGTCGAAATCATATAAAGTTATCTCTGTGCCATTTATTTGTTATTATAGACAAGTATCTTTTTGGCTGGAAATGTTCTTAGAAGAATAATACCATTTGTATTTGTCATTGTTTTCTCATGCTGAATGCCAGTTTTGCATATTACACAAAATAAGTATGTCTTTAAATTCAGCTAGAAAACTATATTTCCTTCCAACTCCTTTAAACATCCACACTACATTAAATCCACTTTCACATAAAACGTTCTGCAAATTGGTTACTTATTTGCTATGCCCAGATGCTGATTAAGAAGCATCTCATATGCCTGTCTGCATAGTTGTGACATGGGTAATTTAAGGAGCTTTAGCCAGCATCTAATACATCTAACAGTTTTTATACTAAGAGGATTTCTACCGATTTCTCCATACACCAGTTTGTTTGAGGCGTGCAGGGGTACATTTAGAAATCTTTTTTAAGCCAAATGCATGTTCAGTTTCTACGAGATGACTATCTTTCTCAAGACCCCCAAACTTCGGCTGCGTAAGTCAGAATTAGTACAATCTGTATATCAAATAGTTTCAGAAATAACTGTCAATCTGCTGCATTTAACCTTCTTA
>CM065715.1:57636996-57661996 GCA_033310375.1 Conus canariensis | reverse complement strand
GTGGGAGAGAGAGTGGGAGTAGGAATGAGAATTGTCTGTGGAGTCTTGGCTGGATGTCTGCTGTGATGGCTGCCCGTTGATCAGATTATAATGAGCATGGTTTTGTACTCTTTGAATAACGATAGCTGTTGTATGCATTTTGATTATTTTCCGACGGTTGTTTTGAATTATCCAAGTTTGAACTCTAGGGATCCGACCATTAAGAGACTCCTCTGGTCGGCGGGCGGTCAAGACACAGTGTGCGAGTCAAGTGTCGACAAGACCCACGGGACAGAATATGACAGGGTCACAGGCTGAAAGAAATAGGGAAAACGACAATTAAAGTGAAAAAACTGAAGGAATATACCAACCTGATACATGGAAAGCAACAAGGTTTTAGTCATTTATCCATGGGGCTGCTAAATCCAACGAATATAAACAACACAAGTCCAACACCACACGAACACGACCACAGAAGAACACTCTCTGTGTGTCAAAGGTCAGCATGGCAGCTTTGTTATGTAGACTCAAGATTCGGGGTTTACCTTTGCACCGGAGAGGGCTTATTTTGCGCATGCGTAATTGATGTAAACAAAAGATGTTTAAAATAGTACAGCTTTCCGGAGAATCTTACGACGCAGGGAAGAAAGGTCTTCACTGTATAAACGAAATATGATGAGGGTAACGAAATAGAAAACATGTGTTTTGTATGATAGTATCAACAGCATTAATATCATGAGTTTTAAAATAATAATATATATACTTACATTACGTTCATAAGGAAGAATGTACCAAGTAGTGTTAATGTATGATCAAGATAGAATTCTGCATGTACATACTGTCAGGGAAGAATGTTTCGTTGCAGTTATGGTGAATTTTGTCCTGATTATGTAAAATTGATGTATATTTCTTGTTGCGTACTCATGTGAATAGGCTGATGGCCTCACATTAAAGTCACGAGTCACGAGTCTCTCTCTCTCTCTCTCTCACTCTCTCTCGAACATTGTTCGCGGGACTGCTTTTGTCACAAATGATGTGGGTATATGTCCGAAGGTGACAGATTCCCTTTATAAAACAGTTTCCATAGTTACCTACAACAAGGAAAAAAATGTCATGATGTGTTATTTACAAGAGTGCGCGAAAGTATGAGGTTCAGGTGTGGTGTGTCCTCAATAGATGGTCACAGAGGTTGTTGCTCTACAAAAACAAAACAACTCTATGTCCATTATGCCACGCCTATGTTCAAAACGAACATGGCTTTTTGTTGCTGCCATTGGTTAAGATAGAGATCTTGCCCACATACGGAGAGGGCCCAATGTCCACCACTGGAAACTGCCACTGGTCCGCACAGAGATGAGTACAGTCTCCATCGTTCCACATGTCCTGTGTATGCTGTGGAATCAAGGAGAGAGCAGTTCTCTTTATCATCTATCAGCCAGATCCGCCATGAATTGATTGTGTGTGTGTGTGTGTGTGTGTGTGTGTGTGTGTGTGTGTGTGTGTGTGTGTGTGTGTGTGTGACTTTTTGGAAGTGATAAAACTGCCTCATGTAACACATAGAGGGAAGTGGCAAAAAGGCCTAATGTAACACATAGAGGGAAGTGGCAAAAAGGCCTAATGTAACACATAGAGGGAAGTGGCAAAAAGGCCTAATGTAACACATAGAGGGAAGTGGCAAAAAGGCCTAATGTAACACATAGAGGGAAGTGGCAAAAAGGCCTAATGTAACACATAGAGGGAAGTGGCAAAAATCCCTAATGTAACACATAAGGGTAGTGGCAAAAATTCCTGATGTAACACATAGAGGGAAGTGGCAAAAATCCCTAATGTAACACATACAGGGTAGTGGCAAAAATCCCTAATGTAACACATAGAGGGAAGTGGCAAAAAGCTCTAATGTAACACACTCAGTGGGGAGTGGTAAAAAGGCCTAATGTAACACTCAGTGAGAAGTAGCAAAAAGGCTTAAGGTAACACACTCAATGAGAAGTGGCAAATAGCCCTAATATAACACACTCAATCAGAAATGGCAAAAAAAGGCCTAATGAAACACACTCAGAGGGAAGTGGTAAAGAGGTCTAATGTAACATATTCAGTGAGAAGTGGTAAAAAGGCCTAATGTAACATATTCAGTGAGAAGTGGTAAAAAAGGCCTAATGTAACATATTCAGTGAGAAGTGGTAAAAAGGCCTAATGTAACACACTCAGTGAGAAGTGGTAAAGTGGTAAAAAGGCCTAATGTAACACACTCAGTGAGAAGTGGTAAAAAGGCCTAATGTAACACACTCAGTGAGAAGTGGTAAAAAGGCCTAATGTAACACACTCAGTGAGAAGTGGTAAAAAGGCCTAATGTAACACACTCAGTGAGAAGTGGTAAAAAGGCCTAATGTAACACACGCAGTGAGAAGTAGCAAAAAGGCTTAAGGTGAAACACTCAGTGAGAAGTGGCAAAAGGCCTAATGTAACACACTCAATGAAATGTGGCAAAAAAGCCTAATGTAACACGCTCAGGGGGAAGTGGCGAAAAGGCCTAATGTAACACACTCAATGAAATGTGGCAAAAAAGCCTAATGTAACACGCTCAGGGGGAAGTGGCAAAAAGACCTGATGTAACACACTCAATGAAATGTGGCAAAAAAGCCTAATGTAACACGCTCAGGGGGAAGTGGCGAAAAGGCCTAATGTAACACACACTCAGGGGAAAGTGGCAAAAAGGCCTAATGTAACACACTCAGGAGGAAGTGGCAAAAAGGCCTAATGTAACACACTAAATGAGTTGTGGCAAAAGGCCTAATGTAACACACTCAATGAGTTGTGACACAAGGCCTAATGTAACACACCGAATTATAAATAGCTTAAAGGCCTAGTGTATCACGCTCAATGAGTTGTGGCAAAAAAGCCTAATGTAACACAGTCAGAGGGAAGTGGCAAAAAGGCCCAATGTAACACACTCAGAGGGAAGTGGCAAAAAGGCCTAATGTAACATACTCAATGAGTTGTGGGGGAAAAGCCTAATGTAACACACTCAGAGGGAAGTGGCAAAAAGGCCTAATGTAACATACTCAATGAGTTGTGGGGAAAAAGCCTAATGTAACATACTCAGTGGGAAGTGGAAAGGCTAATGTAACATCAATGAATTGTGGCAAAGGCCTAATATAACACACTCAGAGGGAAGTGGCAAAAAGGTCTAATGTAACACAGTCAATGAGTTGTGGTAAAAGGCCTAATATAACACACTCAGTGAGTTGTGGTAAAAGGCCTAATGTAACACAGTCAATGAGTTGTGGTAAAAGGCCTAATGTAACACTAGTCAGAGGGAAGTGGCAAAAAGGTCTAATGTAACCACTCAATGAGTTGTGGTAAAAGGCCTGATGTAACACACTCAATGAGTTGTGGTAAAAGGCCTAATGTAACACAGTCAGAGGGAAGTGGCAAAAAGGTCTAATGTAACACACTCAGTGAGTTGTGGTAAAAGGCCTAATGTAACACACTCAATGAGTTGTGGTAAAAAGGCCTAATGTAACACAGTCAGAGGGAAGTGGCAAAAAGGTCTAATGTAACACACTCAATGAGTTGTGGTAAAAGGCCTAATGTAACACACTCAATGAGTTATGGTAAAAGGCCTAATGTAACACACTCAGAGGGAAATGGCAAAAAGGTCTAATGTAACACATTCAAGGAGTTGTGGCAAAAAGGTCTAACGTAACACACTCAATGAGTTGTGGCAAAAAGGCCTAATGTAACACACTCAGAGGGAAGTGGCAAAAAGGTCTAATGTAACACACTCAATGAGTTGTGGCAAAAAGGCCTAATGTAACACACTCAATGAGTTGTGGCAAAAAGACCTAATGTAACACACTCAATGAGTTGTGGCAAAAAGGCCTAATGTAACACACTCAGAGGGAAGTGGCAAAAAGGTCTAATGTAACACACTCAATGAGTTGTGGCGAAAAATGTAACACACTCAGAGGGAAGTGGCAAAAAGGCCTAATGTAACACACTCAATGAGTTGTGGGGAAAAAATCCTAATGTAACATACTCAGAGGGAAGTGGCAAAAGGTCTAATGTAACACACTCAATGAGTTGTGGCAAAAAGGTCTAATATAACACACTCAATGAGCTGTGGCACAAAGGCCTAATGTAACACACTCAATGAGTTGCGGCAAAAAGGCCTAATGTAACACAGTCAGAGGGAAGTGCCAAAAAGGCATGTAACACAGAGGGAAGTGGCAAAAAGGCCTCATGTAACACAGAGGGAAGTGGCAAAAAGGACTCAGGTAACACAGTCAGTGAGTTTTGGCAAAAAGGCCTCATGTAACACAGAGCGAAGTGGCAAAAAGACCTCATGTAACACAGAGGGAAGTGGCAAAAGACTCATGTAACACACTCAGTGAGTTTTGGCAAAAGGGCCTAATGTAACACAGTCAGAGGGAAGTGGCAAAAAGGGCTCATGTAACACAGAGGGAAGTGGCAAAAAGGGCTCATGTAACACAGAGGGAAGTGCCAAAAAGGGCTCATGTAACACAGAGGGAAGTGCCAAAAAGGGCTCATGTAACACAGAGGGAAGTGGCAAAAAGGGCTCATGTAACACAGAGGGAAGTGGCAAAAAGGACTCATGTAACACACTCAGTGAGTTTTGGCAAAAAGGCCTCATGTAACACAGTCAGAGGGAAGTGGCAAAAAGGCCTCATGTAACACAGTCAGAGGGAAGTGGCAAAAAGGCCTCATGTAACACAGAGGGAAGTGGCAAAAAGGCCTCATGTAACAGAGGGAAGTGGCAAAAAGGCCTCATGTAACACTCAGTGAGTTTTGGCAAAAAGGCCTCGTGTAACACAGTCAGAGGGAAGTGGCAAAAAGGCCTCATGTAACACAGAGGGAAGTGGCAAAAAGGACTCATGTAACACAGTGAGTTTTGGCAATAAGGCCTCATGTAACACAGTCAGAGGGAAGTGGCAAAAAGGACTCATGTAACACAGAGGGAAGAGCAAAAAGGACTCATGTAACACAGTCAGAGGGAAGTGGCAGAAAGAGGCAAAATAGCCGCAACATGATTCAGCTGAATAAACCTCTTCTCCCAGAGAGAGAAGGAGAGGCGGAAGAAGGCTACGCACTTGTTCGTGGCCCGCCCTTCGTCCTTTGACCAATAGTTGAAAATGAACACGAGATGAAAGAGGCAGATGACAGGACACGCAATGCACGTGCACGTCTGCTAGATTGACTGCTTTGCGGTGGTAATGGTTTACCATCATTCACACTCCAGCCCCCACCCCCACCCCAAGCACCCACCCCCTCACCCTCATCCCTGACCATTCTGGTCCCCCTATGGTCCCCGCTCACTGAACTCAGCGAAGAAAGAGAGAGGTTGTATGAGGGGAAGATGGGTGGGGAAGATGGAGACAGTTTAACATACATGCTCATGTGCACAATCGTTGACCCTCTCGAGTTCACCCCTCCTTCGGCCCAACCAAAATCCCCAGGCTTGCTTCTTTACGTTTTGAATGCGTGCAAGTATGGTGGAAAGACCTCCACACATAATCATGACAAACCAAGCAGATCAGATCGATGACAAGGAAGTAGCGCAATTTTCAACGGAAACACGCGCAGCAGGAAAGTGGCAAGTCTCGATGATGAAGCGCTGGGCGGGAAATGGCAAAAGTACCGATGGTGAAAAAGTCAGCATGAAATGGCAAGACTGCCATTGATGGAATGCAGAGCATGAAGTGGCAAAAGTGCCACTGATGAAACGTTTAGCATGAAGTGGCAAAAGTGCCACTAATGAAACGTTTGGCATGAAGTAGCAAAAGCGCCACTAATGAAACGTTTGGCATGAAGTAGCAAAAGCGCCACTAATGAAACGTTTAGCATGAAGTGGCAAAAGTGCCACTAATGAAACGTTTAGCATGAAGTGGCAAAAGCGCCACTAATGAAACGTTTAGCATGAAGTGGCAAAAGTGCCACTAATGAAACGTTTGGCATGAAGTAGCAAAAGCGCCACTAATGAAACGTTTAGCATGAAGTGGCAAAAGTGCCACTGAATGAAAACGTTTGGCATGAAGTAGCCAAAGTGCCACTAATGAAACGTTTAGCATGAAGTGGCAAAAGCGCCACTAATGAAACGTTTAGCATGAAGTGGCAAAAGTGCCACTAATGAAACGTTTAGCATGAAGTGGCAAAAGTGCCACTAATGAAACGTTTAGCATGAAGTGGCAAAAGTGCCACAAATAAGACGCTCAGCAGGAAGTGGCAAAGTTACTAATGGTGAAATGCTTTGCAAGAGGTGGTGAAATTACGAAGCGATCAGCCCGTGAGAAATATAACACTGACTGTGGAATGCACAGTGGAAATGATAAAGTTGCAAATGATGAAACATTCAAGCGGCAATACTACCAATGGTAACATTCTCAGCATGAAACAAGAAAAGATGTGTCAGTGAAACACTCGCATGGCAAAATGTCTGCAGGGACACAGTCGGCGGGCAGCGATAAAGCGACTATGGGCAAACAGCTTAGGGGGATCCTCTGTAATTTGAACGTGGAGGCTGACAGTGACAACACACTAGTTCATAGCCTGCACCACTGCCGCCTGACCGGCAGCTGAGATGAACTCAAATAAAACGAGACCAATGATCGTGTTACAACAGGGAAACGTGATGCACGTGCGCGTCCGGTTTGATTTCCTGCTGTGCAGTGGTGACAGTTTCCAATCATTTAAACCCCTCTTCCTTCCCCTCACTCTCTCGGCTCCCACCCAACCACCCTTCCCTGCACCCACCTATCCCCTTCTGCATGTGTACAGTAATGGCAGTGAAAAGAAACCCCGTTACCATGAAACATGTGACAAAATAATGTGTTTTAAGAGAAAGCGAACAAGAAATTACAGCTGCAAAACATACAGGAAGAAGCTGAAAAAAAAAGCTAGAAAAACTCTACTACCAACATCAAACTTCTCAGAGGGAAGCAGCGGAAGTGTCAACAACAAGTTGGGAAGAAGCAGAACTTACAACAACAAAAACCTCAGTAGGAAATAGGACAACTGCTAGGGCAAGTGGCAAAATTGGCAGTGGCAGAACACTCAGTCGGATGTAGTGAAACTGACAATGGCATCATGTTCACAGAAAGCAGTGTACATAGGCCTATCAGTGACATGACGTGCAATGTGAACTGAATAACTGTGTATGGCGAAGCGTTCAGTGGCAAGCTATAACATTTTCAATGGCAGAATATTCAGTGGCAAAGTTGCTAGTGGCATAATATTTATTTGGACGTTGCAACACTGTGAATGGCATAATGTTCGGTCGGAAGTTGTGAAACTGTCAATAGCTTAACGTACAACTGGAATTAATGAAAACTGTACGTGTCATGATAATCAGTAACAAGTCGTAAAACTGTTAACGAAATAATAAATTAGTGGGAAGCCATAAAGCTGACAATAGCAAAACGTTCAGTACCAAAACTTCCAATGGTATATTACTCTGTAACAAGCAGCGAAACTACCAACAGCAAAATGATCAGTGGTAAGTAAAGAAAAGCTGCCAGTGGTATAATGTACGTGGGCAATAATTAACACTGTCAGTGGCATGGTAGTAAGTGGTAGATCGTAACACTGTCAGTAGCTTGGCGTTCAGCACTAGCAGTAGAACTGTCAGTGGCATAACAGTAAGGGATACATCGTAAAATGTCAGTGCTTAGTATTCAGTGCAAGGAGAAATCTGTCAATAACTTACCGGTCACTGGCAAGTAGTAAAACTGTCAAGGGCATGATTTTCAGTGACGCGTGAAGAAAACTGCCAATGACATAACGGTCACTGACAAGTAGTAAAACTATCAAGGCATGATTTTCAGTGACGCGTGAAGAAAACTGCCAATGACATAACGGTCACTGACAAGTAGTAAAACTATCAAGGGCATGATTTTCAGTGACGCGTAAAGAAAACTGCCAATGACATAACGGTCACTGACAAGTAGTAAAACTATCAGGGCATGATTTCAGTGACGCGTGAAGAAAACTGCCAATGACATAACGGTCACTGACAAGTAGTAAAACTATCAAGGCATGATTTCAGTGACGCGTGGTGAAAGCTGTCAATGACATAACGGTCACTGACAAGTAGTAAAACTATCAAGGGCATGATTTTCAGTGACGCGTGGTGAAAGCTGTCAATGACATAACGGTCACTGACAAGTAGTAAAACTATCAAGGGCATGCCTTTCAGTGACGCGTGGTGAAAGCTGTCAATGACATAACGGTCACTGACAAGTAGTAAAACTATCAAGGGCATGCCTTTCAGTGACGCGTGGTGAAAGCTGTCAATGACATAACGGTCACTGACAAGTAGTAAAACTATCAAGGGCATGCCTTTCAGTGACGCGTGGTGAAAGCTGTCAATGACATAACGTCACTGACAAGTAGTAAACTATCAAGGGCATGCCTTTCAGTGAGCGTGGTGAAAACTGTCAACAGCAGCATGGTGGATGGGAAAATGGGGAAACCTCCCAAAAGCAAATCGCCCCTGCAACAAAACCACAAAGGGCAGAACACTCAAGGGACGAAACTGCCAATCATTCACCACGAAAAGACAAAATAACCAACGTTAAAACTTTCACGTGCCAACATGAATAAAGCCACGTGGGAGTCACAAAACGGCTAACAGTCAACCGTTCAGTGTGAAGTGTTAAAACGACCAATCATCAGGCACTCAATCGGGGAGTGAAAAGCTGCCAATGTTGAAGTGATGTGTAGCATGACTACACTGCCGGCCGTGAAATGTTCAGTAACGTCAGAAAGACGTAAACCCACCCAGCTGGATGTGATAAAACTCTCACTGCTAACACAGTTCAGCAGTCCCTCTGCGCAGAGAGAAAGGAGGGTAAGTGGTGGTGGCACAGTGGTCTGTGGTCTGCGCTACCGCAGTTGATCAGCGTGTGAGAATGACCGCATGATGAAATAGACAAATGATCGCGTGACACCAGGAAAACATTAAGCACGTGCGCCTCTACTTGATTATCTGCTCTACAATAGCGACGGGCTCCGATCATTCACATTTCCTTCCCTCCCTCTATCTCCCTCCCCCCTCCCACCCCCCCCACCCGCCCGTCCCCTTCTCCCTTTCGCCTCCCGTGTTCCTCCACAAATGGAGAGTTCGTGTGGCAAGGATTCTTTCTCTGTGTGTGTGTGTGTGTGTGTGCGCGCGCGCGCGCATGTGTATGTGTGTGTGTGCGTGTATGTGTGTGTGTGTGAGCGCTCGCGCGCCAAGGCGTGTGTGTGTGTGCGTAGGTGCGTTCGTGCATACGTGTGGCCATGTGTGCGTGCATGCATGAGCTGAAAGAGACACTGGAGCAGGTTAACACACCTCGGCCCCTACAGATGCGTATCACCACACAGATTTATGTGCATCCCCTTTTCCCCATTCTTCCTATCAATCATTAGTTAGAGATGTATAAAGGGCCTTTTCAGTGCAGTCAACACGTATAAAAGTCACATCTTCAGAAAGGGAAAAATAAACTATCAGGTCGTAGTAACAAACAAAAAGACACTTTTTACACAAATAGATTGGCATGTTAGTTATTACTGGATGAGAGAGTACCTGCCATCGCGTGTCATTTCTCACTCTCGGAGAAGGAAAACAAAATAAAACGTTAATTGAAAACACTTCAATGTCAAAAGAATGCATAGAATATCTGTGCAGGCAAATTGACACAGTGGAATGGATAGCTGTGTCTACTTTGGACACTGTGGTCAATTTTCACGACATAGATGCCAGGTTACAGCACACACACACACACACACACACACACACACACACACACACACACACACACACACACACACGCACGCACGCACGCACGCACACACACAAAGCTGGCGTGTCATAAGTTGTGTCCAGAAAACAAAATGTGTTCAAGAGTTTCCAGAACACACACAAGAGAATGGTCGCCAAAGACAGAAATACAGAAGACAGCAAAGAAAGGTGACAAAACCCTCAGGCCTGGTCAAAGAGAGTAACAGACAAGAGGAAGTTACTGGCTTCAGAATGTCGATAAGGCGGAGGAGTTATTTGTACTAAATGAGTGACCGGCATGGCCACGGGAACCCCTGTCACCATTTTACGCTTCTTTCTCCATCCTCCCCCGAATGGTCATGGTGACTTCAACGAACAGACTCTCTAACAGTCACTTCTCATGGTAGCTCTATAATGAGATGATGTGAACATGGGGGACGGGGGGGGGGATGATGGGGGGGGGGGGGAAATTTACCAGTGGCGAAATGCTCTTGGGTACAAAACTATCCGTTGGGCGGAAGGAGCGTTGGTGAGCAGCCTCAAAATGGCCCACGATGAAAGCGATCAGGGGCGGAGCCAGTTTGCAGCCAGACACAGGGGGGTGAGAGTGACAGCACCCTGGTTTATGGCCAGGCCCCCCTCACCTCCCTGGGACCGGCAGTTGAGAATGAACACAAGATAAAAGAGACCGATGATCGGGTTACAACAGGGAAACTTGATGCACGTGCACGTCTGCCAGATTACCTGCTGTGCAATGGTGATGGGCTCCGATCATTCACACACCGCCCTCCTTCCCCACCCCCACCCCCCTCCCCGCCCCCTCCCCTTTCCCCCCCAACCTCCGGCACCCTACTTCTCCCGTTTATCGATCTCAGTAGAACGAGGATGTAAGAGGAGAAGTGAGTGCGCGCACGTGTGCGAGTGTGTGTGTGTGTGTGTGTGTGTGTGTGTGTGTGTGTTGTTGTTGTCTGTCTGTCTGTCTGTCTGTCTGTCTGTCTGTCCGGTTCTCTCTCCACTACTAGTGACTAATTTTGCATTGTACACTTCCTTCGCCACTTATTTTACGTGTTCACTCAACTTCGATGATGACGATGATGATGACGATGAAGATGACGATGACGATGATGACTATAATGATATAAACCGAAATCACAATGATAGTAGAATGGCAATGACATTAACAACACTGATTATAACAAACAACACAACACTGTCTACAAAATAATATCAGCAGTAGCAACAGCAGTTGGTATAGGATGATAGTAGTAGTTGTAGTAAGAACAGTTGTACAGTGAATGGCATGTTTATGTTTTGACTGACTACTGGTCTAACTCACTGCACTCGGCGTGAGATAGTCGTGAGCAGATACGTTCTGAGAGAGAGACAGACAGAGACAGAGAGACAGAGAACTCGTGAACTCGTGACTTTAATGTGAGGCCTCCAGCCTGTCTACATGAGACACGTAACATGAAATAGTGTATGCTATTGAAAATGAATGATTTCATGTCGACTGTTCCTCTCTAAAACGTAAAGCGTAATGTACAAACATAGCAACATCTCTCATTATGACAGCATTTTGGTTTTGCAATAGTGTCTTCAACTGGACAGGAGAGCTATCTTTATAGTGTTTATGAATATATTTTTCTCGTAATGTTTTGTAACTTTTTAGAAGAAATGAGAGAGAGAGAGAGAGAGAGAGAGAGAGAGAGAGAGAGAGAGAGAGAGAGAGAGAGAGAGAGTATTGTCGAAAAAAAAAACCACATAAGTATGGAAATGTCAAATTAACTCTTTTGACGCAGGTATACTGGGATTCCCACACCTGCATTTCTCAGCCCCGCCTCAATGTATTCATTGTCTGTGTAAGATGATAACGTCGTCGTCACTTTGGAAGCGAATGTGCCGCTTCGATAGATAACATAAAGGAAAACGACAGGAGTTTAAATCTATAAGGGGGCTTTCTTTTTTTTTCCTTTGTCATTTAAGCTCTTTCAGTCCAACCGAAACGTCAGTGGAATGCGATGTAAATCCCAACACTCTGTGAGCACATGTTTGACAGTGAGTGGCTCACAGCACGGTGTTCATCCTGTGGAACCTGCCCTTCTTTCCAGTGGTAGGAGAGGGTGTAAAAAGATCGGATGGTTGAAGAAAATGAGTAAAGGTGGCAAGATTAACAAAAAGTTGAAAAGGGACCAGGAACAGGGAGTGAAAAGTAGTAAAAAAAAATACCGCAAAGAAGACAGGAAAGGAAAGACATGTAAAGATAATAGAAGGTGGGAGTAGAAGACAAAAGAAAGTAAAAGATGGAGCAACGCAGGTAAAGGTGAATTAGAGTATGCTTCTCAAAGTCGAAAAAATCTCAGTGAACTCGGGAAATCTCTCAAACATGGGAGGGGGGGGGGGGGAGGGGGGGGGGGGGTTGTGTTACACGTTGCTTCAGTATAAAACTTTATCCGATTTGGACAGAAATATGCTAAGTGACCGTTTCCCTCTGCATACAATAAAATTACACCATCCAAATTTATTCATACTTCTTTCTAGAAAAAGGAAGGGGGTGCATAGTAAAAGACACAAAGGTAGGGTGAAGTATATAAAGATAACAGTAAATTTAATCAAGGTAAACTAAAGTGGATGAAGAGCGCGTAAAAGACACAAAGAAAGGGTAAGGTAGGTAAAGACGGAGTGAAATAGGTTCAGATGAGACAATGCGGGTAAAGACAGAAAGCAGGCAAGGGCAGAGTAAGAGAGATTCAAAGTAGGGAAAATAGGTAAAGATACAGTAGACCAAGCTAGGGTAAAGTAGCTTAAGGGAAAAAACGGATCAAGGTGGTGGGAAACAGGTAAAGAGAGAGAGTGAACTGGGTCATGGTGGGGGAAGATGGGTAGAGACCGGCCAACGTGGATAAAGGCAGTGTAAAATAAGTAAAGTAAAATGGATCAGGATATGGGAAAATAGTTAAAGATTTGATAAAATAAAGCAAGATGAGGTGACGTGGGTAAAGAGAGGGTAAAACGGATCGAAGTAAGGGAAAGTAAGTAAAGGTTCAAGTCAAATCCACCAAGGCATGGAATGGATCATGGTAGGAAAATGTAAACATAGCAAAAGAAACTTGGCTCAAGACAGGGGGAGGTGGGTTAAGACAGAGGTTAGTGGATAACAGCGGATGAAAGCAGGTAAAGGCAGAGTAACACGGATCAAGGTTAGAGGAAGATGACATAGAGGGAATAAACTGAACCCACACAGGAGGAAATAGGTAAAAGGAGAGTGAAATAGATCGTTAAAAATCAGATTGAGTAACATGAATCAAGACATGGACCAGCACCATACAAAGAGACTAAAATGGATCAAGGTAGGGACAATAGGGAAAGATGGAGTAAAATCGATCACTACAGGGAATAGCAGAGTGACATGGAACAAGGTGGGACAAAATAGGTAGAGACAATGTAAACTTGATCAAGGTTGGGGAAAGTAGATAAACGATGAAGTGAAATAGATCCAGATAGAGAATAGTCGATAAAGATAGTGAAAAATAAATCAAGGTACGAAAAAGTAAGTGGAGCTACATGAAAACAGATGAAAGAAATTTATATAAAAAAAAAGGTAAAGAGAGAGAAAGGGCATGAAAGAAGGACATGTAGGTGGATGTACGATCAAGTAGAAAGCGTTGTTCAGACTGAGTACATGGTAAGTCTTTGGTCCTTGGCCATTGGTCCGAAGTATGTACATCAGACTTGAACCTGCTTCTCGTGTCCCCCACAATCTCGCTGCGGCCGGTGGGCCGCCATGGTGATGACAATGGCGATGTTGTTTTTGATGCGGACAGCTTACAGGAACGTAGCCATGCCTGAAACGCATCGAACCTCAAGCCGTTATTCGCTTACTGGTATACAAGCTTCTTCAGTATTTTACACATTCGCTAAGCTGACCTGGTAATGTCAATATGTAAAGTGGATCTTTATGCCTGTATTATGCATAGCTGTAAAGCCTGTAGGCTTGAAAAGGCCGAAAGCTTTTGACCTGTATCTGTACCTGGCCTGTCCCTTAGGTCTATACCCACCTGCACCTGAATCGTACCTGAAACTTGTAATTATTCCTCTAATATCTACCTGTTTATCCATCGAAGCTTCTGGTTGAATCTAAACTTCTACCGACCCAGGTATCTCTCAAACTTATACCTGGCCTATCTCTCAAACCTATACATGGCCAAAGTCTCAGACCTGTACTTGGCCTGTCCCTCAAACCTGTACCTGTCCTATCCCTCAGGCATGTACCTGGCGTATTCCTCAACCCTGTACCTGGCGTATTCCTCAACCCTGTACCTGGCGTATTCCTCAACCCTGTACCTGGCGTATTCCTCAACCCTGTAACCGGCGTATTCCTCAACCCTGTACCTGACGTATTCCTCAACCCTCTACCTGGCGTATTCCTCAACCCTGTAACCGGCCTATTCCTCAACCCTGTACTGGCGTATTCCTCAACCCTGTACCTGACGTATTCCTCAACCCTGTACCTGACGTATTCCTCAACCCTGTAACCGGCCTATTCCTCAACCCTGTACCTGGCGTATTCCTCAACCCTGTACCTGGCGTATTCCTCAACCCTGTACCTGGCGTATTCCTCAACCCTGTACCCGGCGTATTCCTCAACCCTGTACCTGACGTATTCCTCAACCCTGTACCTGGCGTATTCCTCAACCCTGTACCTGGCGTATTCCTCAACCCCGTACCTGACGTATTCCTCAACCCCGTACCTGGCGTATTCCTCAACCCTGTACCTGGCGTATTCCTCAACCCTGTACCTGACGTATTCCTCAACCCCGTACCTGACGTATTCCTCAACCCCGTACCTGACGTATTCCTCAACCCTGTACCTGACGTATTCCTCAACCCTGTACCTGGTGTATTCTTCCATCACGTACCTGGTCAGTCCTTCAAGCCCGCTCCTGACCTGACCCACAGCCTGTACTTGGTCTGTCCATCAAGCCTGGAACTTTTCTTCATAACTTTACTTCGGGGGGAGAGGGAAGGGGGGGGGGGCTCTAATCTTTACCTGTCCCGTCCCTCAAGTGTGTACCTGACTTGCCTCAGTTATGTACCTGATCTAACCCAGAATCCAGTATCTGGCCCATTCACCAGGGCTGCCACTCGGGCTTGTCATCAAACTAGCTCCTCAGGGCTGTGTCTGGCCTGTCTTGCAGCAGACCCTGGCCGATGCCTGGCCTGTTCCTGACCATTTTCCCCTCCAACACCCATTGTCTGTCCCGTGTGGGCGGAGAGGGCGAGACCGACAGGGCCGGGTCGATGTCGTCATCCATCATGGCGGCCGGGTAACGAAGTGATTGTCGTTGGTTCAATAACCTCTCGTGCCGCCAGGGGGCAGGGGGTGGAGGTGGGGGTGGGGATGGGGGTGCAGATGAATTCTCCTTTCCTCCCATCGTTTCCTTGCTAACATGCCTTCCACACCGGCAATATTATCGATGATGCCCGTAATCGTTTTTATTATTATTATTTATCATTGTTTATATTATTAGTATTATTACTATTATTGTTATTATTAACATTATGATTATTATCATTAGTATTATTATGGTATTATTATTATATTATTATTATTATCATTATTATCATTATGATAAGAGGGGTGAAGAGAAGGTGAAGGCATAATGGAAGATGCCGATAAAGTCTTCTGGGAGATTTCGAAAGAATTTAAACTTATGGTGATAGTTGTGCTGGACCGATGAGATCATAACACATTTCTGAGCAGTATTCTCTCTTAAGTGGTAGTAGCAGCAGGAACTACAGCCGCAGCAGCAGCGGTAATAGTAGTGGCAGCAGTAGTAATAGTAGTAGTACCGTCATGTTTTTTTTCTTTTTTGCTTTGGATTATTGTTGTTGTTGTTGTTGCCATTTTGTGACTGTTTTCATTGTTCCAGCTGTCAATGTTATTGTTGATTCGGTGTTTTGTTGTTGTTGCTGCTGTTTACATTGTGTACAGAAGGATCACTGCAGATCAGGATATTGTTTTCTGTGTCTGTCTGTCTGTCTGCCTGTCTAACGGTCTGTCTGTCTGTCTGTCTGTCTGCCTCTCCGTCTGTCAGCAAGATACATGTCAGGCTGTTTTTAGATCTGCATTCCATATGACAGGGCTGTTTACGGGATTGGCGTCTGGCAGCAGCTAAATCAGTTCTGTTGGTACCATACTGGCGCTGTTTGGAAGACAAAGGTTTCAGGTTCACAGCTAAATCAGTTCTGTTAGTACAATACTAGCGCTATTTGGAAGAAAAAAGTTTCAGGTTCACAGCTATATCAGTTCTGTTAGTACAATACTAGCGCTGTTTGGAAGAAAAAGGTTTCAGGTTCACAGCTATATCAGTTCTGTTAGTACAATACGAGCGCTATTTGGAAGACAAAGGTTTTAGGTTCACAGCTATATCAGTTCTGTTAGTACAATACTAGCGCTATTTGGAAGAAAAAGGTTTCAGGTTCACCTAGAATGTGTTTGTTCGTCAGAGAGATCGTGCAAAAACCAGTTGTGTTGTGTTGTGTTGTGTGTGTTGTGTTGTGTTGAACTGTGTTCCGTTGTGGTGTATGGTATGGTATGGTATGGTATGGTATGGTATGGTATGGTATGGTATGGTATGGTATGGTATTTTGTAGTGAAGTATGATGTGGTGTAGTGTGGTGTGATGTGGTGAGGTGAGGTATCTTCTTTTGTTATGTTATTTATTGCGTTGCGTTGGTTAGCGTTGTGTTCCATTACAATATCTTGCTTTGTATTGCATGGCATGACGGTTTTTTTTTTTTCAATCAGGAAAAGAGGGATAACAGTTATTATCCCAACGAAAAAAGGGGAAAGTTTTGTGATCCTCGGGAAAACAGTTATTATTCTCAGGAACACAGGAAAAACAGTTGTGATTTTTTTTTAAATAAAAGTGATCCTAGAATAATGACCGTGTTCCCTCTTTCAGCGATTTCCCTCGAGGGTCATAGCTGTTGTGAGGAAAATCAGCTACTGCCGCCTTTAGACATGACTGTGCTTCCATATGTTGAGAAAAGGATGCTGTAACTAACTTTGTGTCACAGCTTGCTGCTGATTGGATTATTTTACTTTTTTTCCCTCGTTCACATAACTCGTGCGGCGCGCACATCTCTCTCTCTCTCTCTCTCTCTCTCTCTCTCTCTCTCTCTCTGTGAAATGTCTATGCGGAAATAAAGACCCTTGGAAGTTTTCGCTCTCAAGGGATTTCGGCCACTCCGAAGATAAGAAGAATATGTTGTCCTATGATGGTTCTCCGATTGGCAAAAAGGCATTGGTTAGCGCGGACCCCTTTTGAACTTGCTGCGCGCGATGGGCAGGATCGCCATGTTCGGTGACTGGTTGGAACTGTGTCAAAGTCTGCTGTACTACCAGACAGCTGCAAGGGACCGTTTTCATATTATGCACAGCTTGAGTCAAACCACCGTGACTTTCTCTTTGGAGAGAGTTCCATATTGTGTTGCACTTTGTGTCGGATCATCATTCTTTGAAAAAAGGCCTGTTTTGTTATGTTGTTGTTGTTGTTTAGTTTCCATCGTCGGTCTACCTATTGTAAGCAGAATGTGTGTCTGCTTAAGATTCTCTCTCTCTGTCTGTCTGTCTCTGTCTCTGTCTCTCTGTCTCTGTCCTCTCTCTCTCTCTCTCTCTCTCCTCTCTCTCTCTCTCTCTCTCTCTCTCTCTCCTCTCTCTCTCTCTTCTCTCTCTTCACGTCCTTCGTGTGGTCGAAATCAGTTCGCAAGATCTGCACAACCTATATCCTTTGAAGCTAATCCTAGTGCTCTTCGTAATCAAAATGAAGCCAGTGCACTTTTGGTTCCACTTCTAGTGTGGACAGTCGTGCCGTCATAACCTGCCACGTGATGGAGTCGACAGTTAGTGGCAGCGCCTGATGAACATGAAGCGCCCATTTTCTCTGCACTGGAATCATGTCCCAAAGAACAGGATGGTCAGGTCAGCGTCATCCTAACTCATCGACGGGAACTTGCGCCGCTCACAAATAGTTAGCAGCCAGCCGCCTTCCAAGACTGACACTTCAGACAGACACTGCGGGTCTTCCAAGACTGACACTTCAGACAGACACTGCGGGTCTTCCAAGACTGACACTTCAGACAGACACCGCGGGTCTTCCAAGACTGACACTTCAGACAGACACTGCGGGTCTTCCAAGACTGACACTTCAGACAGACACTGCGGGTACTGGACACCAGCGAACTTTCCCGACGGTTATCGATGTGAGGTCGCCTCATCTCATAACTTTTTTCTCCAGCACCCCCCCCCCCCCCCACACACACACACACCTCCTACTGACGTCACGGGTGACGTCGACAGGGTCATGGAGGAGGTGGCCCCAATCAGGCCGTGGGCCGGGCAGATGGCGGGGCATGTGGCACTAACTGGCACTAATGGCCGTGTGAAGGCCGGCCACCACACGGCTGGGGAGAGAAGAACCAGAACGGGGGGGGGGGCCGTCATCCGGGGCTCTGCCGACAGGCCTGCCACCTATCGGCCCCTCGCTTCACTGACACGCCTGTCGCCATCTCTCATTCTTCACTGACACACCCGGATTTGCTGGCCCCTGCCGTCAGCCGGGCCTTTATTACAGCCCCGCTATCATCAAACCCCGGGGCCTCAAAAAACAGCAGCTCTGCGGACAGTATCGATGAGTGCAACCTGATGAAAATTAATCCCCCGACCCACCTTCCCCACCCCCCTTCCCCGGAACACGAGAAGCACCACTCGTTTTACTTCCATCAGACCGTGAGCTCGGATAGAGGCTGGGGCAGAAGGGGGTGGGGGGGGGGTAGAAAGGAGAGGGTGGGTGGCAGACTGTGCATACCGCCAACCTCTCTGCCCGGGGTAGTCTGGCACCAGTAGCTGATCCACCACCAGAGATGTCTGCAGCCACTTGGTGACGCAGTGAGAATTCCGTGTGGTGGATGGTTCAAGTCGTCTGTTGTTCTAGAGACAGTTCTGCGAGGGGAGGGGGACCATTTCAGAACTCGCACATTCCTGTTGGTGCAGATGTATCAAACCATCCGGCTGACGGGGACTCGATATCTTTTTTCATCACCAACTCTGCTTTGTTTGGAAGTCTGCCGTGCTGGATCCATCTTTTCCGATCTATTTCTATGAATCAGTTGGGTTTTTTTTTTTCATTCATTGTCAACAGTAAGGCTGCCGTGAAGCTACGGTGTACTGCAGCATTTTTGCCCCAACAGTCGTTTGGGAGTACAAAGGTAACCTGACTATGAATTCATGCCATAGTTTGCGCACTGGGTGTTATTTTCTTCTCTCCAATACAGCAGCAGAGTTCATCGTTCATCATCATGCATATCAAACAGACCAGCGCCTTAGGGGACCTCGTAACGAAGTGGAACAAAGAATAGATGAACTTAAGACAATGACTGAAAGAGTGTTGTGATGTAGACCAGATTTCTAAGAGGGGTGGGACAGGGATCTGGTTTCAGGTGGTGCTTACAGTAAGCTACAAGGAAGTTTCAACAGGTCAGTGTAGAGGCAGGACAACTTGCTCAGAGAAAGAAAGAAAGTCAGTATAGTGCTGACAAGACGCAGCGTTAATTTATACATTTCACTCAGACAATTCTTAACTTTAAAACCAAATTTCTATTTTGTGCCATCTTCAACTTTAGCGCACACGCGCGCTCACACATACATACACGCACATGCGCGCGCACACAAGAGAGAGAGAGAGAGAGAGAGAGAGAGAGAGAGAGAGAGAGAGAGAGAGAGAGATGCACATGCACGGTCGGCTTTTTTAAGGATTTTCAGCTGCAATGGATTGTTTACTTTCTCTGTATCTGTTCTCACAGGATACTTGACTTACATATTAAAAAAATACATGAAGACAAGAATATGAAAGACACATATACATATAGATATACATTTTTCCGTTCAGTCTCAGGGGGGAAAATGATAATGCGATTGACAAATACAACAAACGCGTAAATGCCAAAATCTGGAAGGGATGGATATTATAGTTCTGAAATATTAGAAACTAGACCATCTTTCTCTCTCTCTCTGTCTCTCTGTCTCGCTGTCTGTCTGTCTGTCTGTCTGTCTTCTCTCTCTCTCTCTCTCTCTCTCTCTCTCTCTCTCTCTCTCTCATGTGTGTGTGTGTGTGTGTGTGTGTGTGTGTGTGTGTGTGTGTGTGTGTGTGTTCCCATCTCCATGTCTTTAGGTCTTTATGCGTCTCCCAACCAAAGCCAAAGATTGAGGTTTTGTCCATCAACAGATTAACAGAACTGATGCAATTTGAATTCTTCGACAGTGTTGTCTCAATGGCTGGTAATATAGCTGTAGATATTCCCACACTGTAGTCGTTCGTGGTCATTTACATCTGAAGGACCCAGCAATACGGGCATTCATTTCCAGGGTTCAGGCCGATATTCAGTTGAATGTTTCCATCCCGGCTCAGTCTTTCCCCGACAAGAAACAGGGCGGAAGATCGTCACTCCAGTGATGTTTACTGTTGCCTAATGTTGCTGCCACTGAACGTCAATCGCCTGTCGACAGCATTCCTGTTTATAGGGATGACCCGGATTCTCACCCGCCTTCACTGTCTCGGAAGTCGGACATCAGTGGAGTTGTGGTTTTATGAGGTGAGGGAGGAAGGCCAAGATGGAGATGAATGCATAATGATCTGCTTCCAAGCAGACTGCAGCCCCATCCTCAGCCTGCCTGTCTTCCGCTGTGCAGTAGAATGACCTCCCCTCCTTGATGCTTTGTGCAGGTCTTCACAGCACCAAGGGCACAGCATCTGAGGTCATGCCTGGATCAATCTCCTTCTGGTTGCCGGACTTCATTGCGCATCTCATTCATATTCATGGCGTGTAGGGGTACGTTACGGGTTCTCTCCCTTCTGACTGGTCAATGGGAACGCGTTGCCTCGTTTTCATTTCTCGTTTGTATCGCAAAATTGAACATACTCATGGCCGATAACTCATGTGGTTCGAGAATGGAACTGTGTCGGAGCTACACTCCGTTCTGCTGCAGATTAGTTTCGGCCCTGTTGCACAGACCATGTGCTGTTTGCGTGATGGATGTGTTTGCCAACAACCAGACTTGAGGAAGGCTGCCATCTGTAACACTTGCCCTGCTTCTGTCCCTCCCATGCTTCCAGGATGTGCTGTCAAAGAACATGATGAATTTTCCATCACGTGGCCGGCTGAGGACTCTAAGGACAGCAGCAGCAGCAGTCAAATGCACAGGAACAAGAAACATGGTGACGGAAACAACAGTGTCTAGAGACCCGTCATCGTTCAGAAAAACAGAAAGTGGCCATTCACTCCACTGAAGTCCATCATTTGACTCTAGCATAACACCAGCAGCAGATGCACCGACAACAAGACTAACGATGACACAGAGCATGGAATGTCTTCTGTCCATAGGACACTGACAGCAGAATAAAAATGGCATAAAGTGACCCTTGATCAGTCTGACCGTTCAGTCGGTGACCAGCATTTCACCGCTACAAGAACAGCATCGGCAAGGAGACTCAAGACAGTCAGTGACTGACAAAGGAGCACCAAGAGTAACGACAGCAGTGGCAGCCAGGGTCAGCCAAGTCACCCACCGAAATAGTAATATCACTAGCATCAGCAACAACAACAACAACAACATCTGCAACAAAAGTCAACAACGAAATCAGCGATAGAAAAAGTAAGACCAATAACATCAGCAGCAACAACAGCAGTGGCAACAACACTGTGAGATCAGCAGCAACAGCATCAACAACGGCAGTGGCACCAAGAGTGCAAAACCAGTAACAATGGCGACAAGAGCAGCAATAGCAGCAAGAGTAAATGAAATCAACTATGGAAAAAGTGAGACCAGTAACAACAGCAACAGGAACAGCAGTGACAACAAGAGTATAAGACCAGCAAACAACACCAACAGTAACAGCAGTGACAACAAGGTATAAGACCAGCAAAGAACACCAACAGTAACAGCAGTGACAACAAGAGTATAAGACCAGCAAACAACACCAACAGTAACAGCAGTGACAACAAGATATAAGACCACAAACAACACCAACAGTAACAGCAGTGACAACAAGAGTATAAGACCAGCAAACAACACCAACAGTAACAGCAGTGACAACAAGAGTATAAGACCAGCAAAGAACACCAACAGTAACAGCAGTGACAAGAGTAAAGACCAGCAAACAACACCAACAGTAACAGCAGTGACAACAAGAGTATAAGACCAGCAAACAACACAACAGTAACAGCAGTGACAACAAGAGTAAAGACCAGCAAACAACACCAACAGTAACAGCAGTGACAACAAGAGTGCAAGAACAGTAACAACAGCAAAAACAACAGTGGCAGTAAGGGTGCTAGGTCAGTAAAACAGCAACGACATTGGCAGTGGCAGTAAGAGTGTGAGACCAGTAACAACAGCAACAACAGCGGTGACAACAGTATAAAACCAGTAACAACAGCAACAACAGCGGTGACAACGGTATAAGACCAGTAACAACAGCAACAGCACTGGCAACAAAGGTGTAAGACCAGTAACAACAGCAACAACAACAACAACAGCAGTAGTAACAAGGGTGTTAATAAAGTCACCGACTGAAAAAGGAAGATCAGAGACAAAGAATAACATACCCGGAGCATCTCTTTGACCAGCAAAGGGCAAAAATAAAGCTTGACTAATGTCTTCAACAACAACAACAACAACAACAGCGTTAGCGAGACTAACGTCAGCACCGCTCAAAGTTGCAGTGACAACAGCAATACTGACTCACGTCAATAGCTTAACACACACAGGACCTACAGCCATCATGAACTATCGGCTAAACTGCAACAATCCTCAGAGGCGACAAACTGAGAGTCATCAACAGCAAGGACAAAGCCTGCTTACCTTAATTAATTAAGCCGTTTGGGGCACGAGACGGCCAGAGCAGAAAATCAACCACCGATTATTGGCTACACTGAACTCCACCACCTAGAAACATCAACAATATGTCGGCGGCAGCAGTCTAATCATGACTCCAGCAGTCTAATGGTGCCTGTTATTCGCCGGAGAGGAACATGGCCGAAAGCAAACATTGACAACTGACTGGGTCTACCAGACTGGACCAGACAATGTCACCAAAGAAAAGGACTGGAAATAGCTGAGAAGAAAAGCGCGGCAATTAACGAAAAAGTGCAGAAATTTAAGAGAAAAAAAAAGAGAGTAAGAGAAAGAAAAAGGATGTGTGGGATGATTTAAAAAGAAAAGGGGAAAAAAAAGCAAGATCGCAGGAACTGAAAAGAAAAGTCCAGCAGTAAACAAGAATTGTGTGGTTGTGCAAAAAACTTCATTGAAAAAGAAGAAAAGGAAAGAAAAGAAAGAAAGAAAGAAAGAAAGAAAGAAAGAAAAGAAAGAAAAGCCCGGGAAAGGAAAAAAAAAAAAAAAAGAAAACGAAGATGGGTTCCAAGGGAGACTACCAGTGCCGGCCGGCCCTGGCGCAGTTGCTGCAGATGGCCACGCGACAGGCCATGCAGGCGACGCACGTGCGGGACCCCCCTTCCCTCCTCCTGCCCCGGGACCCGCTCCTCCACTCCCACCCTCGCTACCCCCACCTCCGGCTAGGTGCCGAGGCCGACGCGGAGGACTCTTTGTTCAGCTCGGAGGGCGACCTGTCTTTCCTGCAGGAAGGGGTGTGCGGCGGCGGAGGCGCTCCGGAGCGCTCCCTCAACCAGCCGTTGCTGATCAGCGACATGCTGTATCGTCCCTGCTACACCCACTGCGCCGAGCGCCAGGTGTTGATGGGCAAGGTCTTTGAACAGGTAAACGTCGTTTTTAGTTAGCTGTTATATGATGGTTTTTGTTGTTGTTGTTTTTTTCCCAATACATCAAGTGGCAGCGCAACGCAACACACCCCAACAAAACGAACAGCGATCAGTGGCTTCCATAGAAGGTCAACGACAGGTGCTGAAACTGCCTGTGATCCCTCGTGGTCGGCTGGACTTTAAACAGAATTGTCTGACATGACTTTAAAGTAGGAACAAGCTAAAAGCTTATGGCATCATTTAAGTGTGTGCGTGCGTGCGTGCGTGTGTGCGTGTGTGCGTGCGTGTGTGTGTGTGGTGTGTGTGTGTGTGTGTGTGTGTGTGTGTGTGTGTGTGTGTGTGTGTGTGACATTAACCATTTTTCGGCTATGATGCAACACAAAAAAAGAAAAAGGAAAGAAAGAGAGAGAAAAAGAAACCGTCTTATGTTTGAAACACATACAAAAATACATACCGACAAGATAACACACAACGCTGTATCGGGGAGACAGAAAAAGGGGTTTTGTTCTTTTTTTTCTTCATGAATAAAGCATAGCCATTGTCATAGAGTGATTTGTTGATCAATTGACTTCTTCACTGAGTTTGTACACTCATATCTAGCAGTACCGGCTGGGAATCCGAATAAAGCACCCCCTGATGTAAACCATTCGCTTAACTGTCCTTATATCTCTTTATTTACTGGTATAGGACCTGCCGTGTTTAAACACTTCATGTAATAGCCACAGGCTGATACACCACATATTTACCTTATACCGCAAACGCTTCATTTACATATAAATGCTATTGTTTTACTGCTTTACATCATACCGTGCACACTTTCAGTAAAACGATATTGCAACAGATTTATTTTAAAAGTGTCATTTTAAAAAGGATTTAAATCTAGGTCTAACTTCATGCCGTTAGTGTAAGAACTTTCCGTGCTGTAATCACGAATTTCATTTAAACCAGACTCTATGTTTTTATTTTCCTGGCTTTTGTCATAATATCAACGTTTCGTCAAATCATTACTGTACTATATTATCAAACAGTGAACGCTGCATTAAACTGTAACTGTGGTATTATTTTCTACCCTATATGCGCATCACGTGCAGCATCGATTTTGAGTTGCGTGATTGTAATTGTTTCACCGATGAGCAAACATTACCTTCCTTCTCTTTTCTGATTTGCGAGATGAGTAGGTATGTGTCCACAGATAACATTTCATGTCAGTGTAATATATCATCATTTTACTTCTTTTACATTCCTGATTTGAACGTGGATTTCATTTGTACATACTCGGACAGTGCTAATTCAATGGCTCCCTGTTTACTGAAAATCCTTCATTTATCGTAATATCCTGCTATCATTTTGTACTTTGCTGTGATATTATCATCGATTTCGTTTAAGCGCAAGTGTATTCTATATTTG
>CM065715.1:57604496-57624496 GCA_033310375.1 Conus canariensis | reverse complement strand
TGTGTGTGTGTGTGTGTGTGTGTGGTGTGTGTGTGTGTGTGTGTGTGTGTGTGTGTGCATTTTACGCGTGCGTTCGTGCGCGCGTGCATGTGCGTGTAAGTATGTGAACTTGTGTATATATTTGCGTGTGTCTGTCTGGCGTACATGCGTTTATGTGCGTGCGCGCGCGCGTGCGCGTATGTGCGTGTGTGTATGTGTGTGTGCGCGCGCGCGCGCGTGTGTGTGCGTGTGCGTGCGTGCGTGCGTGTGCGCGCGTGTGTATGTGTGTGTGTGCGTGTGTGTGTGTGTGTGTGTGTGTGTGCACGCGTGTGTGTGTGTGTGTGTGTGTGCACGCGTGTGTATGTGTGCGTGCGTGCGTGCGTGCGTGGTGTGTGTGTGTGTGTGTGTGTGTGTGTGTGTGTGTGTGTGTGGTGAACGGCCGCGCGGGAGACTGGCGCGGCTCCTGATGGCCAGCCTTCGATGAGGGCATCCAAGCGTGACGGGCTGTCGGCTGCCGGACTGTTGGGAATGAATCAGTTAGCGCGCGTTGAAAAGACAGGAAATGGAAATCCATGGCCTGCCAGATTAGCCACTGCTACGCACAAGGGAGAATTCAAATAAGCACACACAATTACGCGCGCACGACCCCCCACCCCCCTTCGTCCCCCCCCCCCCCCCATATACACACATGCATGCGTGCACGCACGCACACACACACACACACACACACACACACACACACACACACACACACGCACGCACGCACGCACGCACCACACACACACACACACACACACACACACACACACACACACACACATTCGCAGAGACAGACAGACAGACAAGAGACGGAGACAGAGAGAAATCGATAAGCGCTCAAAATCTAGAAATAGATGATAGTACACACACATGCGCAGTTTTGCACGCTCGCGAACAAATACAAAAGTGCGCGCGCCCACACACAGCACTCACACACACGCGCGCGCGCGCGCGCGCGCGCGCATACACACACATACACTTCGCACCTACGCATACACATACACACTTAGGAACTCACACACACGTCAGCGCACGCGCGCACGCACGTGCGCGAGCGCGAACACACACACACACACACACACACACACACACACACACACACACACACACACACACACACACACACACACACACACATTTACGCACGCACGCACGCACGCACGCGCATACTCACATGAGAGCGCGCGCGCATGCCTGCTCTCACCGCATGGGCGTGCTTACCCTTTCTTATGTTCTATAATAACTCTCAATGCTAACGTTAAAAAAAAAGCTTGAAATGAATTTGAAGGGAAAATTATGATACATAATACGCATCTCTCTCTCCCTCTCTCTCTCTCTCTCTCTCTCTCTCTGTCCTCTCTCTCTCTCACTCTCTCCCTCTCTTCTCTCTCTCTCTCTCTCTCTCTCTCTCTCTCTCTCTCTCTCTCCTCTCTTTTCTGTTCTCATCTTTTCTCTCTCACTCTCTCAAACGGTCATACTCATCTTAAACAAACCGTTGCATTCAAGGGCAAAGTCTGAAGATCAAATAAGCAGTAAACAAGCAGGCGTTCTAAAAGATTCTTCTAAAATTGATCACGTTGATAAGAAAAGAACGATTCTATAGTGGAAGAGGAGGTAAAGTATACACTGCATTTAGAGTCCACAAAAAACCCTTGGACACAACTGACAGAGAGAAAATGTGGTTTTGTGTGCAAAAAGATTGAAGGGTCCTCTAAGTTTACTAGTATGTTGAAAGCTGTGTATCATTCTGTCGGATCTTTTGTTAGATGGGTGCCACAGATGATAACTTGTTTTATGTCCACACGGAGTTAAGCAGGGTTGCCTGCTTTGCCCATTAATCTTTTCCATTCTGATTTCTGAAGTGGCTGATGAAGTACGTGGAAACCATAAACATGGATTGCAATTTTCGCCAGGCAGTCAGGAAATACTTTTACATATATTTACTGTTGAAATTGTTTTGTTGTCTTCACACACCACACACACACACACACACACACACACACACACACACACACACACACACCACGCACGCACGCACGCACGCACGCACGCAGAGTGCGCGCGAGCACGCACTCGCTCTCTCTCTCTCTCTCTCTCTCTCTCTCTCTCTCTCTCTCTCTCTCTCTCTTCGGAACTCCAAATGCAAATAAACAGCCTGGGAAGAGCCTCCAAGTTACTGCGCTTAGTGGTGAATGCAATTAAGACCAAAGTAACTGTGTTTAGGTATGGGGGATCATGTTGCTGAGCCCGGGAAATAAATGGTCGTACAGGGGGAAGCAAAGAAGCTGTTGACAGAAACTGTTCATAGATTGAAATATTTAAGGTTTACCCTGACTACTGAAGTTGGGGGCCGGAATAGCTCAGTTGGTAGAGCGCCGGACTCGTAAATCTTGGTGATCCTGGGGTTGCGGGTTCGAATCTCCGCCGGGCCGTTTCGGTACGGGGGGATTTTTCCCTCGGAGTTAACATTGGTTCTGACTCCATTTCCCATACAGTCCTTCGAATGAGACTTTAAACCGAGGTTCCGTGTGTGAACGCACGCGTAACATCTTGCACACACGTAAAATCCCATCACTAACTTTCGGAAGAGTAGGCCAGTTTGGCCGTTGGTATGGATGACACGTTACACATAGCATGCACCCTGCGTAAGAAATGGAAAGAATGAAGGAAGTAAGGAAATTGAGTGAACGATATTGAACGATATTGACTGCATGACACTGGAAACGACTGAATGAAGCGCCAGCTGGCAGCTCTTCGGTCAGCACTACCCAGGTAGGCAGCCCATCGTGTAAACGAGCGTGGATTGTAAAGCGCTTCGAGCTTGGCCTCTTGCCGAGAATAGGCGCTATAGAAGTATTCATTATCATATAAAAGTACTGATGATCGCGCTTGTGAAGGACATGCTGGCAAAGCTATGAGCACGATAAGATGCCTGAGCTCGTGAAGATGAAGTGGTTGCTAACATTGTCATACTTCTGTCTTTTTTTTTCAGTTGTTTGAGGCCCAGATAATGCCGATGCTGCTGTACGCAGCTAAACATTTGGCGGTCAGCTTAGCAATCTTAACTGAATCGCTCACTTCTTGGCATGCCCAAAACTGCTTGGTTTGTCAAGTAAAATCCCCATATCAATCTGTTCACGGGGACACAGGAAGATGTCTCTTGTATATTAATAGCTTGGAACGCCGATTCACACCTTTTTTTTTAACTGTCTTCTAGTTTTACTTGCCTGCCTTGCTCATTTTAATCTATTTTGTTCTCAATAAAGAGAAACACATTAACAAAACACATAGCGGTGACCCTGTCTGTCATCTATGAAATACATAGTGGTGACCCCGTCTGTCATCTATGAAATACATAGTGGTGACCCTGTCTGTCATCTATGAAATACATAGTGGTGACCCTGTCTGTCATCTATGAAATACATAGTGGTGACCTGTCATCTATGAAATACATAGTGGTGACCCTGTCTGTCATCTATGAAATACATAGTGGTGACCTTCTGTCATCTATGAAATACATAGTGGTGACCTTTCTGTCATCTATGAAGTACATAGTGGTGGCCCTGTCTGTTGTCTATGAAATACATAGTGGTGACCCTGTCTGTCATCTATGAAATACATAGTGGTGGCCCTGTCTGTTGTCTATGAAATACATAGTGGTGACCCTGTCTGTCATCTATGAAATACATAGTGGTGACCCTGTCTGTTGTCTATGAAATACATAGTGGTGACCCTGTCTGTCATCTATGAAATACATAGTGGTGGCCCTGTCTGTTCTCTATGAAATACATAGTGGTGACCCTGTCTGTCATCTATGAAATACGTAGTGGTGACCCTGTCTGTCATTATGAAATACATAGTGGTGACCCTGTCTGTCATCTATGAAATACATAGTGGTGACCCTGTCTGTCATCTATGAAATACATAGTGGTGACCCTGTCTGTCATCTATGAAATACATAGTGGTGACCCTGTCTGTCATTATGAAATACATAGTGGTGACCCTGTCTGTCATCTATGAAATACATAGTGGTGACCCTGTCTGTCATCTATGAAATACATAGTGGTGACCTTTCTGTCATCTATGAAATACTAGTGGTGACCCTTCTGTCATCTATGAAATAGTGGTGCCCTGTCTGTCTCTATGAAATACATATGGTGACCCTGTCTGTCATCTATGAAATACATAGTGGTGGCCCTGTCTGTTTCTATGAAATACTAGTGGTGACCCTGTCTGTCATCTATGAAATACATAGTGGTGACCCTGTCTGTTCTATGAAATACATAGTGGTGACCTCTGTCATCTATGAAATACATAGTGGTGCCCTGTCTGTTCTCTATGAAATACTATGGTGACCCTGTCTGTCATCTATGAAATACGTAGTGGTGACCCTGTCTGTCATTATGAAATACATAGTGGTGACCCTGTCTGTCATCTATGAAATACATAGTGGTGACCCTGTCTGTCATCTATGAAATACATAGTGGTGACCTTCTGTCATCTATGAAATACATAGTGGTGACCCTGTCTGTCATCTATGAAATACTAATAGTGGTGACCCTGTCTGTCATCTATGAAATACTTAGTGGTGACCCTGTCTGTCATCTATGAAATACATAGTGGTGACCCTGTCTGTCATCTATGAAATACATTAGTGGTGACCCTGTCTGTCATCTATGTAAATACTTAGTGGTGACCCTGTCTGTCATCTATGAAATACATAATGGTGACCCTGTCTGTCATCTATGAAATACTTAGTGGTGACCCTGTCTGTCATCTATGAAATACTTAGTGGTGACCCTGTCTGTCATCTATGAAATACTTAGTGGTGACTCTGTCTGTCATCTATGAAATACATAGTGGTGACCTCTCATCTATGATATACTTAGTGGTGACCCTGTCTGTCATCTATGAAATACTTAATGGTGACCCTGTCTGTCATCTATGAAATACTTAGTGGTGACCCTGTCTGTCATCTATGAAATACTTAGTGGTGACCCTGTCTGTCATCTATGAAATACTTAGTGGTGACCCTGTCTGTCATCTATGAAATACTTAGTGGTGACCTCTCATCTATGATATACTTAGTGGTGACCCTGTCTGTCATCTATGAAATACTTAATTGTGACCCTGTCTGTCATCTATGAAATACTTAGTGGTGACCCTGTCTGTCATCTATGAAATACTTAGTGGTGACCCTGTCTGTCATCTATTAAATACATAGTGGTGACCCTGTCTGTCTGTCATCTATGAAATACATAGTGGCGACCCTGTCATCTATAAAATACATAACGGTGACCCTGTCTTTCGTCTATGAAATACATAATGGTGACCCTGTCGTCTACGAAATACGTAGTGGTGACCCTGTCTGTCATTTAAGAAATACATAGTGGTGACCCTGTCTGTCATCTATGAAATACATAACGGTGACCCTGTCTGTCATCTATGAAATGCATAGCGGTGACCCTGTCTGTTGTCTATGAAATACATAGTGGTGACCCTGCCTGTCATCTATGAAATACATAGTGGCGACCCTGTCTGTCATCTATGAAATACATAGCGGTGGCCCTGTCTGTCATCTATTAAATACATAGTGGTGACCTCTCATCTATGAAATACCTAATGGTGACCCTGTCTGTCATCTATGAAATACATAGTGGTGACCTGTCATCTATGAAATACATTGTGGTGACCTGTCATCTATGAAATACATAGTGGTGACCTCTCATCTATGAAATACCTAATGGTGACCCTGTCTGTCATCTATGAAATACATAGTGGTGACCTGTCATCTATGAAATACATTGTGGTGACCTGTCATCTATGAGATACATAGCGGTGACCCTGTCTGTCATCTATGAAATACATAGTGGTGACCTGTCATCTATGAAATACATAGTGGTGACCTGTCATCTATGAAATACATGGTGGTGACCTGTCATCTATGAAATACATAGTGGTGACCATGTCTGTCATCTATGAGATACATAGTGGTGACCCTGTCTGTCATCTATCAAAATACATAGCGGTGACCCTGTCTGTCATCTATGAAATACATAGTGGCGACCCTGTCTGTCATCTATGAAATACATAGTGGTGACCCTGTCTGTCATCTATGAAATACATAGTGGTGACCCTGTCTGTCATCTATGAAATACATTGTGGTGACCCTGTCTGTCATCTATGAAATACATAGTGGTGACCCTGTCATCTATGAAACACATAGCGGTGACCCTGTCTGTCGTCTGTGAAATACATAGCGGTGACACTGTCTGTCATCTATGAAATACATAGTGGTGACCCTGTCTGTCATCTATGAAATACATAGTGGTGACTCTGTCTGTCATCTATGAAATACATAGCGGTGACCCTGTCTGTCATCTATGAAATACATAGTGGTGACCCTGTCTGTCATCTATGAAATACATAGTGGTGACCCTGTCTGTCATCTATGAAATACATAGTGGTGACCCTGTCTGTCATCTATGAAATACATAGTGGCGACCCTGTCATCTATGAAACACATAGCGGTGACCCTGTCTGTCGTCTGTGAAATACATAGCGGTGACACTGTCTGTCATCTATGAAATACATAGTGGTGACCCTGTCTGTCATCTATGAAATACATAGTGGTGACTCTGTCTGTCATCTATGAAATACATAGCGGTGACCCTGTCTGTCATCTATGAAATACATAGTGGTGACCCTGTCTGTCATCTATGAAATACATAGTGGTGACCCTGTCTGTCATCTATGAAATACATAGTAGTGTCTTTTTCTGTCGTTTTCGAAACACATGGTACATAATAATTACCCTGTATGTCGCTTTCAGAATGTGTACTAGATATCCTGTGTTCGTCTATGATATATTGAAAGTTGGTGTGCGTGTCACTGGTGATGAATGTGGGGAAATGGGCGAAGGGTGGTGGAGGTGGTGGATAGTGGAAGATGGCTGACCCTGTCCACAATAGATGAAAGTAGGTGCATCACATTAGTTGTCTGTTAAGTATGAATAGAGAGCGGCGACACCGTTCGTTTGTAAAATTAGCGGGGCATCCTTTGATGTCTGGGAATTATATCTGTAAGTGTGATACGTTCAGTTACCCATGAACAAGATCTGTAGTAGTGATCCTCTCTGATTTATATTGAAGAGATCCGTTGCAGTGCTGCTGTATGTCGTTTATGAAATAGTTGCAGCGACGTCATTTTTAATCAATTACATCCGAAGCAGCGACACTGTGTATCTATCCATTACATATACTGGTGGTTGTAAGAGTGTCTTCTGTCCATCAAAGATGTACGGAGGCCTGACCTGTCTGTAGTGGTGTAAACTGTAAGTGCCTCCTACTGAGCCAGTGTGTGGTTGACCCTGCTTGTTGCAGCTGACAGATGAAGAACGGGTGTTCCTCAACGCCGCTTTCCTGGGCGATGTGGGCATCGTGCGCCAGTCGCTGGAGGAATCCGGAGACTCCAACCTGTCCGTCAACTGCGTGGACTACATGGGCCGCAATGCCCTGCACCTGGCCATCGACTCGGAGAAGCTGGACATCATCGAGATCCTCCTGGACAACCTCAGTTTCAACTGCATCGAGGAGGCGCTGCTGCACGCCATCAGCAAGGGCGCCACCAAGGTGGTCAAGATCATCATCGAGCACCCCAACTTCATGGCCGGGGAGGACCGGTTGCGGCGGATGGGGGGTGGGGAGGCGTTCTTCCGCATGGAGGAGAAGAGCCAGTTCCCCCCGGACATCACACCGCTGATCCTGGCCGCCCACTACAACAACCACGAGATCATCCAGATGTTCCTGTCCAGGAACCACACCATCGAGAAGCCCCACCCCATCTCGTGCAAGTGCACGGACTGTGTCACCAAGCAGAGCTACGACTCGCTGAAGAGGTCGAGGTCACGGCTGAACGCGTACCGGGCGCTGGCCAGTCCGGCCTACATGGCGTTGTCCAGTCCGGACCCCATCATGACCACCTTTGAGCTCCGCCAGGAGATGATGAAGCTGGCCGAGGTCGAGAAGGAGTTCAAGGTCAGTCAGGGCGGGAGGAGGGCGGGAGGCGTTGGTTGGAGGGAGAGGGTGATGGGGCGGGGAAGGGAGGGGGTCATAATGTAACTGTATGTTTGTGTCCGGTTACTTGGGTGGGTGGCAGTGTTCTTTATAAAGTTTACTTGAAGAAGGACGTCACTTAACGGTTACTTCTTTGTGTTACGGAAGGAAAAAAGCATTAATGTCCTATCACACATAGTTCCTTGTAGTATAGAATAAATGCAGCTTACTACTGAAATGTTATTGTTATCATTTACAACATAATTGCAGAGGGACTGTTAAGGGTGGGGTGGTCGGAAAAAGGGGGGGGGGGGGGGGGGTCGATAAGATGAGAGAGAGAAAAGATTATCTCAGTATAAATGTAACAATATATTTCGCAATGGACCGTGCAGAGGACTTGTCGCTAATTTAAGCTAAGAAAAACAAACAAAAACAAGAGCTTTCGAGAAACAATCTTTCTTTTTTAGTGGCCGACGAAACAAAACTCATATTTAATCGTGCGCGCGTTCACTTGTTGCTAACTAGTGTGTCACACCCAAAAGGGTGTGAGTACATAGAACTCTAACTACCCACACGCACTAGGCACAAGACAACAATGAAGGGAAAATGAAACAGTTTGTTTTACCGCTAACCTTAATCCGCCCTGATAACGCTTTTTTTTTTTTTTTTTTTTTTTTTTTTGCCCTGTCCCATTTTCCGAGCCACTTCAGTGGTAATGCACCCGCGCCGTCCCGCCACAGCTCCGGCACCGGCAATCCACAGGGAGCAGTCAATGTCAAGTCGTCATGAGACAACCCACCGGAGGAGACACTGCACTGCTGCTTCGGTGAAGTTCAGTGATGCTTGTTCTGATCCAAAACACGCATGACACCTCCTGCGTAGCCCTTAAATTGATGACAAAAATTGCTTAGTCGCGGAACCAGTGTGAGTGAGCTCTTCCTCCGGTGGGCGCCACACATCCGTCCAGCGACAACCCCCAGAATCTGCCAAAACTGGTGACCACGACAGAACCAAACCAAGGACAGACACGTGGAGAGGGTAATCAAACTGAGGTCACCATTGGAGCAGGCATGAAGGACCACAGAATTTGACTCTTTTTTAAGGTAATTGTGAGGATGATATGGGGAATGCTTTCTATTCAGGTCTGAGACTCATGACATGGCCGTACTCTACGCTTACTTTTGTAATATATCCCGGCATTAAGCAGGCCCGAGAGATACAGACACCAGCAATATTGTCAGGAAATTTGACCAGCTTTCTCAGAGACGCACCCAGTAAGTGGATGAAACTCGACTGTTAGGTCCCCCCAGTCTGCCCAGCTGAGCCCATAGCAAACTCAACTCTAGGTCGGAGCAGAAAAATCCCACAAACTAAATGGCTGTGATGGGAATCGAACCAATGACCTCACACTTGGGAGTCGGCGACGCCAACCACTTAGCCACAGAGGCTGTTCGCCCTGATTACTGTGTAGTTCATTGCCGGCTTTACTCTCTCGAACGCTTCACTGACGCTAGTCACTTCGTTGCATTTTAATACAACGGCAATGATTTGTATAGCGAGGGGATTAGGAGACTTTGAGCACAAACACCACTACTCTATGCCACCACTGGCAAGAAATACTTGTCTCTCAACATATGAATCAACTGTCTATAAGATCAAATAGTTTCATCTGTCTTCTCTGTATCAGGTCTGACTGATATAGATCATAGATAACATGAATCATAACACATGGATGGATAATAACATGAATCATAACACATGGATGGATAACGATCTTCGTACTTCACTTCTTCAGCTTATGATGTGTGACACTGTACTCTGATGGGATGACTTTGTTTCTTATCCGTCTTTTCAGATCATATTCAGTCATGTTTTTAGTATGGGTGTTTTTTTTTTTTAATCCGTTTTTCAGATCATGTTCAGTCATGTTTTTGGTATGTGTTGTTTTTTTTATCCGTCTTTTCAGATCATATTCAGTCATGTTTTTGGTATGTGTTGGTTTTTTATCCGTCTTTTCAGATCATATTCAGTCATGTTTTTGGTATGTGTTGTTGTTTTATCCATCTTTTCAGATCATAATCAGTCATGTTTTTGGTAGTGGGTTGTTGTTTTATCCATCTTTTCAGATCATAATCAGTCATGTTTTTGGTATGTGTTGTTTTTTTATCCATCTTTTCAGATCATATTCAGTCATGTTTTTGGTATGTGTTGTTGTTTTATCCATCTTTTCAGATCATATTCAGTCATGTTTTTGGTATGTGTTGTTGTTTTTTATCCATCTTTTCAGATCATAATCAGTCATGTTTTTGGTATGTGTTGTTGTTTTATCCATCTTTTCAGATCATATTCAGTCATGTTTTTGGTATGTGTTGTTGTTTTATCCGTCTTTTCAGATCATATTCAGTCATGTTTTTGGTATGTGTTGGTTTTTTTATCCGTCTTTTCAGATCATATTCAGTCATGTTTTTGGTATGTGTTGTTGTTTTTTTATCCGTCTTTTCAGATCATATTCAATCATATCTTTGTATGTGTTGTGATATTTTGCATGTTTACCAACTTCAGGTTTTTTGTTTGTTTGTTTGTTTTTTGTTTGTTTGTTTGTTTGTTTGTTTTTTCGTTCTTTCATTTTCCCTCCTTTCTGCCTGTTTGTCTCTCTCAGTGTTCATGGGCCTGCCTGTTTCTCTGTTTTTGTCCGTTTTTTTTTTTTCCTTTGGCACATACGTACTGTTCTACACCACTAATAAGCAAGCATTATTTGTTATTCACAACATATACTACTATGCCGCATTATTATGTTATTACGTGGCCTTCTACAAGAGCAGATTCATGCATACATGCGATGTTATGTCAACGCTATGGTGTTTGTGTATGTCTGCGTGTGTGTGTGTGTGTGTGTGTGTGTGTGTGTGTGTGTGTGTGTGTGTGTGTGTGTATTTGTGTGTGTGTGTGTGTATTTGTGTGTGTTGTGTGTGTGTGTGTGTGTGTGTGTGTGTGTGTGTGTGTGTGTGTGTGTGTGATATTTGTTAAAAGTAATACAAATGTTTTTGAAATGTGATTATATTTACAATTAATCCAACAGGTAGAAAGGAAAAAACAACAAAGTGTAAATCATAAATCAGTTTATTCCACTTAAACACTCGATAGATGTCTTCTTTTTTTTTTTTTCTGTCCCATCTTCTGTTGTGCCGCATCAGTGGCATTGCATCCACGCTGCTCTTTCGGACCCTCCGACCACAACCACAGCCACAGCCCCGGCACCGGCAATCCACAGGGAGCAGTCAATGTCAAGTCGTCAAGAGGCAGCTCACCAGACGAGACACTGCACTGCTGCAGGGTCACTTCGGTGGTGTTCAGTGGCGCCTGTACTGATCCAAAATACGCAGGACATCACCTACTAAGCCCTCTATTGACAACAATGATTACTTAGTCGCGGAGTCATCATGAGTGAGCTCTCCCTCCAGAGGGCGCCACCACGTCCGTTCAGCGACAGCTCCCATGAAGTCGCCAATGACGCTGACAGAATCAAACCAAGGCCATAGATGTGGAGCAAGGCATGAAGGGCCATAGAATTTGAAACTTTTTTGTATGTTTATCAATGAACATGATGAATATGATGCAACGGATTTCCATTCGTACTCTACACTTACTTTCATAATTACCCCGGCGTCAATCAGGTCCGAGAGATACAGACACCTGTAGTGTTAGTCAGAAAATTTGTGCAACACTCTCAGAGACGCATCCATTTAGTGGATTAAACTAGACTGTGTGGTCCTAGTCTTCCCAAACGAGCCAATAGCAAACTCAACTCTGAGGAGGAGCCGATTGGGGCAGAAAAATCCCACAAATGAATGGCTCCGTTGGGAATCGAATCCACGACTTCGCAGCCGGGAGCCCGCGACGCTACCCACTTCGCCACGGCGGCTGGTAAATGCCACAAATTTAGTTCAACAACTTGAACCGTCGGTCTTTCCGTATAGAGAGCCAGTATAATCAAATTAGATTATTTTATTGGTTTGACCGTTACCTCAATCAATGCCTTACACCAGCAACTGATGTCAAGCAAAGGAAGAATCCATTTCATCAGTCACACTCTCCAGATTCTGTCTGTTATCTCTTTCACACGTGCGAAGGGCCAGTGATTCTGTCTGTTATCTCTTTCACACGTGCGAAGGGCCAGTGATTCTGTCTGTTATCTCTTTCACACGTGCGAAGGGCCAGTGATTCTGTCTGCTATCTCTTTCACACGTGCGAAGGGCCAGTGATTCTGTCTGTTATCTCTTTCACACGTGCGAAGGGCCAGTGATTCTGTCTGTTATCTCTTTCACACGTGCGAAGGGCCAGTGCACGGATTGTGAGAGGCCACGGTGAGGAGCGGGACAGGGCGAAAGAGGGAGGAGGGGGTCATGGGAGGGCAGGTCTGGAAGGATCTCTCACATGGATCAACAACACATCAGATGATGTAAGCATCATGAATGACGTGTCGACACTGAGAGAGAATTGACACTCTATGGTTCAGCCAAAGGCAGAGGTTGCTCCACACATTCCAGACAACATGCATCGTGAGCTAAGAACTATGTGATCGTCTAGGAGATTAAAACGAGAAGATAAAAAAAAACTGCATGTGAAAAAACGAACTGCAGACTCTGGTCTGTTTAAAGCACCATAAGAAGATGATGGATGGTTGACGAGAGCTCGGTGATGGGTTTGACGCTGTCTGTAACTCGTAATGCCCCGTTCGTTTGGGTCAGCGCTGTCATTGAGGGCACTGTGTTAGGGAGAGTGAAGGAAGGAGAATCTGAGTGCGTGTGTGTGTGTGTGTGTGTGTGTGTGTGTGTGTGTGTGTGTGTGTGTGTGTGCGTGCGTGCGTGCGTGCGTGTGTGTGTGTGTGTGGTATGTGTGGTGTGTGTGTGTGTGTGTGTGTGTGTGTGTTGTGTGAGTGTGTGTGTGTGTGTGTGTGTGTGCATTATGAAGCCTTCCACAGCCCCTCGCAGACAGATATGACGGACGAACTGCCGATTATAGGTGCTCTCCAATCGACTAACACCCATACCAGACTTGGTCCCGGTTTCCTTTTTCTTTTCTGTTTGTTTGTTTGTTTCTTTTCTTTATTTTTAACAACGAATAAAACGTGGATTGTAATCTTATGACGGAAAGTGTCAACTATTGGAAGTGTTTGTCGATGCATTGGTGTCCTAACACAGTTATTTCCGGGCTAGCAATTGGTTCATCCTTCATGGCTCAGACACAAAGACAGATATAATGATAGAACACGAATCTTCTTTTGAAGAAAAAATGGATAAGCTGCAAGCGTTTCTGTACATGCTGTAAAGAAGAAGATACAGTTTAAGAAACACAGTCATAGAAATTAAATGACACAAAAACTGAGAACATTATGGATTTTGCAAACAAGAGAACATTCTTACTAGATGGATAGATAGTGCAATGAGAGACAGAAGAAAAAAAAAACAAAAAACAAAGCTAGGAAGGTTTCGATTCTGTGGTTCATTCCTGTTCTCTATTGCCTCCAGTTGATCTTTACAATACATTCCAGGGTCAGATTATACTAGGGAGGCACCGTAGACCACAACACCTGATTGTAGGACAGAAAGGAGAGAGGGAAGGGGAGGGGAGGAGTGGCAGGAAGCGCCGTGATCAGGCAAAAGAAACAGCCACGGCTATTACCAGCAAATCAGATATTGACCCTTCGCGGATATTGTTGATTTCTCCTCCTCCTCTTCCCTCCCCCCCCCCCCCCCCCCCCCCCCCCCCCCCCCCCACAGCATTCTTCGTCTTTCCCAACTCTTTCTATACCCCTTCCTTCCGATGCCAGCCTTCCCTCCCTCATCCTCTACCCCATTCCCACCCCCCACATCCCCTCCAGCCACGTCTCTTCTTTTGAAGCCTTGTTTCTTACTTCTTTTTTTTTTTCTTTCTTCCCCATGCTCTCACATCCTCCAGTCATTGACGTGCAGATGACGTCACTGATGTGATGATGCTGTTCTAAAGTTGTGAGTATCTGCAGAGACGTAGAGGAAACTTCACGTCTCTGGTATCTGGATCAGTGCGGGAACTTTTACCCTCAAATATTAAAATAATATCACGATGACGTCAGTTTGATGACGATAACCTGAAGCAAGTGTTCGAACGAAGTGGAACATTGCAGTTACTGGAAATAACATTAAGATGACGTCAAATATGATGGTGCTGATTCAGATAAAGTATCTGGGCATGACGGAACACTAGAGGGCTGTGCTCTCAAATGCTGAAATAATATTATGACGTCAATTATTACAACGCTTTTCACTACGAGCATTTGGGTATCGCTGAGCAGTGCGTGAACTAGGAGACATCACGATGACGTCAATTATGATGACGCTAATTCAGAGCCAATATGTCGGCATGATGGATAAATGCAGACAGTTTGCCCCAAAATATTAAAACATTGTCAGGGTAACGCCAAATATTATGAATGCAGTTCAAAGGGAGTATTTAGGCATGGTGAAGCGGTTCATGAATTTTGTCATTAGATACTCAAACAACATCGTGATGACGTCGATTATGGTAACGTTAGTTGAGAGCTAGTATCTGGGCATCATGGATCAGTGAAGGAACCCTCAAACGGTTAAATATGATAATAATGACGTCAGTCACGATGACGCTAGTTCAGGGTGAATACCTGGGATGATAGATCAGTGCAGGAACTTTGCCTGGGAGTTATGGGACCTTGATGACGTCAGTGATGACGATGCTGTTTCAGTGTAGTTACCTGGGTATGGAGGACCAGCGCATAATCCTTAACTGCTATATTATTGGATGTCATAATGACGTAAGTAATTATGCTTTTTCAGAGCATGGGCTTTGGGGAGCAAAGCATGAAATTTGCCTGCAAGCTGATATTGGACTTATAATGACATCATTTTGGCGTCCATAATAATGATATTGTTTTCAAAGCAAATCATATTGGCATGGTTGAACAGTGCATGAAATTTGCCCATGATCTGATATCGGACCTTATATAGTATCATGATGACATCAGGATTGATTACGCTCTTCCAGATCATGGACTTCGTGGAGTGGTGCAGGAACGTTACCTACGGGACGATACTGGACCCTTAATGACATTATAATGACATTAAATGATGATGGCGCTATTTCACAGCGAACATAATGACGCTAAAGATGATGACACTGTTTCAGACCGAACACTTTCTTCGGTCAAGTAGTGTATGAATCTTGCCTGTGAGCTAATATTAGACTTCTTATTACATCATGATGACCTCAGTGTAAGGATGAGGCTGTTTCCTTGACGCGGTGTGACAGTGCATGAACTTTGTCTGTGAGCCGATTGTAGACCTCTAACAACATCATAATGACGTTAATGATGATGACGCTGTTTCAGAGCGACCACCAGGGCATTAATTAAACTTTCCTGCAAGATGATGTTGGACTGCTCATGACATCACAATGGCGTCAGTGATGATGACGCTGTTTCAGGGTTAGATCCATGTCATTATGGAGCAGTGCATGAACTTTGCCGGCGAACTGATATTAGCCTCTCATGACATCATAATGACGTCAGTGATGATGATGATGATGATGATGATGATGATGATGATGATGATGATGATGACGCTGTTTAGCAGTGCATGAACTTTGCCGGCGAGCTGATATTAGACCTCTTATGACATGATGTCAGTGATGATGATGATGACCCTGTTTAGCAGTGCATGAACTTTGCCGGCGAGCTGATATTACTCCTCTGATGACATTATAATGACGTCAGTGATGATGATGACGCTGTTTAGCAGCGCATGAACTTTGCCGGCGAGCTAATATTAGACCTCTGATGACATCACAATGACGTCAGTGATGATGATGACGCTGTTCAGCAGCGTATGAACTTCGCCGGCGAGCTGATATTAGACCTCTGATGACATCATAATGACCTCAGTGATGATGATGACGCTGTTCACCAGTGCATGAACTTTGCCGGCGAGCTGATATTAGACCTCTGATGACATCACAATGACGTCAATGATGATGATGACGCTGTTTAGCAGCGCATGAACTTTGCCGGCGAGCTGATATTAGACCTCTGCGGACCTCATGATGACGTCCGGGATGATGATGACGATGACGCTGTTTCAGAGCGAGTACCTGGGCATGGTGGAGCAGTGCATGAACTTTGCCTGTGAGCTGATGGACCTGTGCCGGGGCACGCAGGAGGTGGAGGCGGTGCTCAGTGACAGCGGAGAGTTCTCCGACAGAGACCCCCTGTCCCGCCTCAAGATGGCTATCCGCTATGAAGAGAAGAAGGTAGGGGTGCTCGTGTGTTAGAGGGGGAGGGGCAGTTGTGGACTTGGATTTATGGGAGAGGGAGGGCGGGGTGGGAGGGGGGGGGGAGAGAAAGAATGCGGGAAGGGAGCGTCGTGTGTGTGTGTATGTGTGTGTGGTGTGTGTGTGTGTGTGTGTGTGTGTGTGTGTGTGTGTGTGTGTGTGTGTGTGCGTGCGTTCGTGTGCGTGTGTGTGTGTGTGCATGTTGTGTGTGTGTGTGTGTGTGTGTGTGTGTGTTGTGTGTGTGTGTGTGTGTGCGTGTGTGTGTGCTTGTGTGAGTGTGTGTGTGGGTTAGTTTGATGTGGAGTTGTGTTTCCAGAGTGTGTGTGTGTGGCACTGCGAGTAGTATGCGTGAGTCTGCGTGCGTGCGCGTGCCTGCGCGCGCGTGTGTTTGTGTGTGTGTGTCTGTGTGTCTGTGGGTGTGGATGGGTGGGTGTGATGTGTGTGGGGAGATAGGCGGGTAATATTACTGTGCATAATTTGTCTGTGTGTTGTCTTTTTTTTTTTAATTCAATGATTTTCTCTAGTTTTTATTTTTGATGAGATAATTTTTCCACAGTGTTAAACTGTATGCACGCTTCGACATGCTCACTCAAGAGCTGAAGTATATGTTATTATGATCATTCTTATTTTCAATACAACAATTATTCGTTGTAATGAGGATGAGGATGAGTTAAATCATTGCTTTGGTTCTTGTTATCATTGTCATTATCAATAATGCCCACTATTATGCCATTGATTGTCACTGTTATTTCAGCTGCTGTTGTTGCTGGTGCTATTAATGTCGAAACTGTATGTGTCTATCTGTCTATCTATCTATCTATCTATCTATCACTATCTATCTATCTATCTATCTATCTATATTCTGTCTATCTTCTACTATCTGTCTATCTGTCTGTCTCTCTGTCTCTCTCTCTCTCTTCTCTCTCTCTCTCTCTCTCTCTCTCTCTCTCTCTCCTCTCCTCACGTGAGTGAGTCAGCGAGTGAATGCATGAAGATTTTGAGCTATCCCAACTGTCCGTGGGGACAACCTTGACAGAAGACAGTTCAGGCTTCAGTACTGGCGTTATGTGCATACCACCTCACCATCGAGGAACACATGCCCGACCATGTAGTTCGCTGGACTGCACTGGCGATGGCGTGTGCAACTGAGGGAACAAATCTGGAAAAACACGTGCTTAATCTCCATTAATTTTTCGGATGGCTTGCTCTCATAATTATGCAGTTGGATCCTGCTAAAAAAAAAAAATCAGAAAAAATAAAAACAGTAACAATGGCGGCTATAACAAACACTCGAGAGAGCGCAGACCTCAGGCAACGTCGAACGAATCCCGGGGAAATCATTGTCTGCCAAGGGACGTAATAGTAGACATAGATTGAAAGAGTTACAGTTCATGTCAATTTTTGTCGTAGGGTATGGAAAATACGAAATGCCAATGTCAGTATCGCAAGACATATTTGATATTCCATGAAGATATGTTACTTTATAGATAGTAATGGATTGTTGATCTATTTTAATACAGTCTTCATATTCAGCAGACTTCTTAATAATTTGTAATAATCTTGCTGACCGGATCTTTCATCCGCCGCTTGATCCAGGTCTGCACTACCACGAAAGTGAATGGGTTTATCCCATCACCGCGCGCACATTCTATCTTTCCATTAAATTTGGCTGTACCCGGTTCATTCGTGTGTGTGTGTGTGTGTGTGTGTGTGTGTGACAATGACTTCACAGGAAATCTGAAATGAGGCAGGAAAGTACCTCGTGCTCCCATGATGAAGTAACTATAATTACACGCGCTTAACTCCAAACAAAATTAATGCTGTTTACGACACCAAATCGCACAGCAGAAATATTAACACAGAGTACACAGGATTGTGTGTGTCTGCTGGGTGATTCGGTGCTGTAAGCAGCATTTCTTTGAAGTTAAGGGGGTGTGAGTATTTCATGTTGGGAGCAAGAGTTACCCTACTTGTTCGTTGCTGACAATGATATCGCTTAATTTGGCACTGGACAAGTAGTCAGTGGATACCTGAGTAGCTCCTCTAACCGTACGATGATAAGAATCTTTGGTCTTTTAATCACAGCAAACTGGGTCACAAAGGATGTGTGTCGCCTTTGCAGAAGTCATGGGCACCTGCAACTCGTCTTCAACGTCGAAGGTCATCCTTCACACGTTTCTCAAGCACCAATCCTTCACACGTCTCTCAAGCACCAATCCTTCACACGTTTCTCAAGCACCAATCCTTCACACGTTTCTCAAGTACCAATCCTTCACACGTTTTTCAAGCACCAATCCTTCACACGTTTCTCAAGCACCAATCCTTCACACGTTTCTCAAGCACCAATCCTTCACACGTCTCTCAAGCACCAATCCTTCACACGTTTCTCAAGCACCAATCCTTCACACGTTTCTCAAGTACCAATCCTTCACACGTCTCTCAAGCACCAATCCTTCACACGTTTCTCAAGTACCAATCCTTCACACGTCTCTCAAGCACCAGTTCATCACACGTTTCTCAAGCACCAATCCTTCACACGTTTCTCAAGCACCAATCCTTCACACGTTTCTCAAACACCAATCTTTCACACGTTTCTCAAGCACCAATCCACGCGCGTACACACTTCACTCAAATACTGATCTTGATCAGGGGCGGTATGCAGATAGGCCCGATAAATCGTCTATCGAACCGATTGCGGTAGTCGGCTCGATAATGCGGAAAAATTCTCATGCAGGAAACCACGATAGAGACCTGTCCCCCCTATAAGTTTATAGGTGGTACCTCCCTCCGATATCTCGTCTTTCGGTCCGATATCTGTGTTGATAAGATGGCAGCCGCGTTTGTCCCCCTGAGAATGCGGAGACGTCGAATGTTGCGAAGAGAACGTATTTTTCGAGACAGACTGCATCCACTGGACAGATACGATGATGTCGAACTGTACTCGAAATTTAGAATCAGGCGACAAGACATTCTGCAGCTGACAGATTCAGTTGCAGAGACAATTGAACTGTCCAACCGGCAGGGCAGCTTGACCCAGTGTCCGTGAAATTCGGTTTCCGCGCCCGCTTCCCCTCGGCCATTTTGCTGCTAAACTGATGAACGCATGCGCAGCGAGGGCGAAAGTTGGGAATCCCCGCCAAGTTATTCTTAGAGCAGCCACGGATACCCGATAGTTATTGGAGGTACTGTCGGATGTCCATGCATGCCGAGCTATCGGATGAACTGTCCCACCGATAGATCTCGGTGGGATAGATCCTATCGGACTGTTAAATTATCGGAGGTATCTGCATACCGGCCCAGTTCTTTTCTTGAGTCTTCCAAGAAATGCTTCTCACCCGATCTCGTCGTCAGCGACCAGTACTTGGGTTACCTTTCTTCTCCGAAGGTTCCGAGAGAGAGAGAGAGAGGACCGGGCGGTCGGCTTCACGTGCACATTGTCACAGAGTTTGGAATATTCGGTTTAAAGGACAGCTGCGTGGCTCTGTGCAGTACTGATGAGGTCATGGTGTTTAGGTCATCCTGCAATCGCGCCGAGTTCACGAACGATCTGGCTGATGTGCTGTTCACCCCTTGTCAGGCCCTGACGCACGA
>CM065715.1:57581996-57596996 GCA_033310375.1 Conus canariensis | reverse complement strand
ACCTCCGAGGGAGATGTTCGAAACGGCCCGGAGAAGATTCGAACCAGCAATCCCGGGATCACGAGTCCGGTGCCCTACCAGCTGAGTTATTCCGGCCCGTGTAATACCTGCATTACATGTTTTTAAAGTAAACTATGTCACATTCTGTTCTTTTATATATAAAGGCATTTTCATTAGCCCACAGCTTAACGTAGATGATAAGCATTTCAGCTGTCACATGATTTGATGCTTTGAAGGCTAGGAATCTTGAGCACTCGCTATTCAACATGGATTGTATGAATATGTAAGATATTCACATTATTCAGTGGAGAACATCTGTAAACGCAACATGTTTTTCAACATTACGACATAGATCTTATACATGTACTTATTTAGGCTCAGATGCAGCAGTCACAAATTAGCAGCTGGAAGACGTTGTAATGTTGCATGAGAATGACACATTTGTTATGATTATGAATTGTGAATGGAACGAGTTTTCTTTTCTTTTCTTTTCTTTTTTTTTTTTCAATGTAATGTCGAAAATCATGTGATCTTCAAACTAACTCTAATTTCAATTGTAACGCTTGTCATTAACCGAAGGACTGCTTGAAGTCAAAGTCTGTCTTAATATTTGCAAACCATTCATCTTGGGGGAGGGAGAGGGGGTAGTAGAGGTAAGTTTCAAATTGGGCGAAAATTATATCAGAGAAAGATAATGTGATGTCTTTTCGTTTCTCAGTACTTTTTTCGGTAATCAAAACTCCCCAAACTGCACAGATCGGAACATCACTGATGTCCAAAATGAAACAAAAAGCTCAAAGAAAAGATTGCTATCTGTGTAATAAAATGACTAACTCGTGGCGTGTATGATTAAGAGACACAGTTAATAAAACCTTTAAGTTATCTGGTAACTTTCAGGGTAGAGTTTTGAAATCCTCATGTCGTTGAACAACCAGCATCAATTGCAATAAACACATGAAACAAGATCAAACACATGAAACAACATCAAACAAAGTTATCTTTGTAAGCAATAGGTTTGGAAACAATTTCGGGTGTGAAGTCGCAAGATGATGTGCTCTAATCCGGTTGAACGCATTCAAGTATATCGCCCACTAACCCAATCAGCGACACTGCTGATAGTCACGTGACTGTGCCTCACTTTGATGATCACACAGCAGACGAGAATTGGACAGGCCTGCTTCAAAATTTGTTAACGTGATAAAAACTGTTGGGTCGGTTCATTCCATTGCCCCTCAACCCACGGGGCCCAGAATTGAAGAATGAAAGAAACTGAGCGAAAACCAAGCAGGTCGATCTCACTGATAACTGATTTTGTCCAGCTGACGGTGGTATAGCGGTTCGCGCATGTGGCATTTCGCCGTGGGTATGTCATCGTGGGCCATTTCCTATGGAAAGAGCTCCTAAATTCTCACTACTGTAAATCGTGTTGACCTTTTTTTTTAATGTGTATTTCCCCAAGAAACGGTGTCGCGTGACCGTTGCCTGAGCCAGATGGAATTCACATGAAACGCTCAGTTTCAAGCATATTTCGATTCGTTATACTGTTCTGTGATGTGAAATCTCCCAAACGCCTGTTGAACAGATGTTGCAAAACAGACTGGTGAATCTTGGTTGTGATGTCATCTTCAAACGTTCCAAATAACATGCATGGAGACTACAGAAAACAAGAGTGTCTAGGTGGTTGTCAGTAGGGGAATGTTGTTTTGTGCAGTGAATGTCTCTGTGGCAGATTTGTCCATACATCCACTTGTCTGTTTCGTATCGTATATCAGATAAGCGTTATACTGCACGTTGTTTTGTGTGTTTCTTTGTATTTTTGCTAGTTTTCAGCAACGCTGGATCTCCATTACCTCACCAAGTCCCACCGCCAGCATAGTTCATTTGAAATCGGTCCTCGTTTCTGTTTTTGTTTTTTTTGTTTTTACTTTTCACTGCTTACAAATGATTTTATAACATTTCTCAGTCGAAAACTAAATATGTTTCATGAAACCATTGCATGCTTATGAAGTTCATTTATCTCAATGGCTTCCGTCATTGCTTTGCTATCGTTAGACAAGATACACATTACAAATGTGAAATGCTTCGTTGACAAACTTAATTTTGTAATGAAATGCCCGAAAATGTTGAGCTCCGTGCCGAAAAACAAATTGTTATGAAAGCCTTCCGTTCTTTCCCACCACCCCCCACCCCCCACCCCCCTTCCGTTCACCTCCTTCGATGTCTTCTGTGAAATTAAAAGATGTTTCAGCTTTGTGACAGTTTCTCAAAGTGTTTGATACTGTTTGCCGTGACTGTCTCATTACTGATTTTAGGGCTTCATGTAAGCTCATGTATGATATACAACATTGCTCCTTTAACTCGGGATCAGTTGAACTCTGAGCATTCTTAGGATTACATCAAAAGGTTTGTAACCAAGGAGCAAAGGTTAACAATCTGTGCCGTACATTAAGGAAGACTGATATGGGTGTCCGTAAAGACTGATTTGTTACTGCACGTACTTTGTTCTCTCTCTCCCCCCCCCCCCCCCCCCCCCCCTTTTTTTTTTGTTTTTTTGTTTTTTGTTTTTTTTTTGTTTTTTTTTTTTTACTTGCCTCCCTCAGGTCTTAAAACATGAATGTCGTAAAGTATGCAGTTGACGTGGCTATGGTGATTAATTTTTCCTGAAGAGAGAGAACACGAGTCAGAAGAATCACGTTCATTCAGACTGCACTCAGAAGAACTAAATAATGTGTGTCATTGGAGAAACCTTTCATTTTTTTTTTTTTAATCGAACAGTGGTTCTTGTCCCGAACAGACTTCCTCAATTGATTATAAACGATATTCGTATTCAGAACAAATGTTGTACAGATTTTTTTTAACCGTTCCATGAACACCCAAACTAAAATGAATTGTACTCTTGGTACAGATTTTTACGCCATCTACTGAAAGTTGCTGGTAAGCAAAAGTAGAGCAAAGGCGCAAAATGAATGGTTCATTTAGCAACATTTTTAATGAGACGAAAACTTGCAGCCAGTATAATTCAAAAGTTTACCTTTCTGCTTGTACCTGTGTCTATGTCCATGTAACCGCTTCTACAACCAAAGCTTAATTGATGCCACCCACTTACTCATTCCTCTCCGCCCAACACAACCCCTTCCCACCCACTCCTTATCCCACCCCACCCCCTTCCCTGCAACAACAGATCGGCGCCATCATGCGGTGCCCGGTGACCAAGTTCATCACGCACACCACGTCCCACATGTGCTTCCTGGTGCTGCTGGCCGCCGCCACCTTCCGCATCACGGAGAGCGGTGTGACCATCACGGACACGGCGGAGCTCACCGACCTCCGCTACAAGGCGCTCAGCAAGGACGAGAAGATCCAGAGTCTGCTGAAGGAGACCTTGAGGCCGGCCAGCACGCTCATCACCCACGTGCAGATCTGTATAGTCTTCTGGATCCTAGGTCAGTGCTGGGGTGTGAGGAAGGAGGTGAGGGGAAGAAGGCGGGGGGGGGGGGGGGGGGCATAGTGTTGACAGAAAAGGGTTTGGGGTCACAGGTAATTTTTTTTTATCTGTGTCCGTCATCTGGGATTTAAGTCTGTGTTAGTATTCCAAGTCTAGGCCTGTCTGGTCGTTCTGGATCCTAGGTCTGTGCTCTGGATCGCAGGTCTGTGCTGGTCGTTCTGGATACTAGATCTGTACTGGTCGTTTTGGATACTATGTCTGTGCTGGTCTTCAGGATCCAAGGTCTGTGCTGGTCTTCAGGATCCTAGGTCTGTGCTGGTCGTTCAGGATCCTAGGTCTGTGCTGGTGTTCAGGATCCTATATCTGTGCTGGGCTTCAGGATCCTAGGTTTGTGCTGGTCTTCAGGATCCCAGGTCTGTGCTGGTCGTTTTGGATCATAGGTTTGTGCTGGTCTTCAGGATCCTAGGTCTGTGCTGGTCGTTCTGGATCCGAATTCTCTGTTGGTGTTCTGGATCGAAGATCAGCATTAATACTCTGGGCTCCAGATCTGTGTTGGTCCGTCAGAATCTTACTGCTGTGTTGGTCTTCCCGAATCCTGAGTTGTGTCGGTCTTTCTGAATCCTGAGTTGTGTCGGTCTTTCTGAATCCTCGGTTTGTGTCGATCTTTCTGAATCCTCAGTTTGTGTCGGTCTTTCTGAATCCTCAGTTGTGTCGGTCTTTCTGAATCCTCAGTTGTGTCGGTCTTTCTGAATCTCGAGTTTGTGTCGGTCTTTCTGAATCCTGAGTTGTGTCGGTCTTTCTGAATCCTGAGTTGTGTCGGTCTTTCTGAATCCTGAATTGTGTCGGTCTTTCTGAATCCTCAGTTTTTGTCGGTCTTTTTGAATCCTGACTTTGGTCGGTCTTTCTGAATCTGAGTTTGTGTCAGTCTTCCTAAATCTCGAGTTTGTGTCGGTCTTTCTGAATCCTGAGTTTTTGTGGGCCTTTCTAATCCTGAGTTTGTGTCGGTCTTTCTGAATCCTGAGTTTGTGTCGATCTTTCTGAATCCTGAGTTTTTGTGGGCTTTCTGAATCCTGAGTTTGTGTGGGCTTTCTGGATCATAGATCTGTGTTGGCTTTTCTGGATCCTATGTCTTTGCCGTTTACCTAGATTCTAGGTTTGTGTAGCTCTTTCTGGATTCTAGTCTGTGGTTGTGATCTGGATCTGCAGGTTAGCATTGTCTTCTGTATCCTAGGCTTCCCAGGTCAGTTTAGTCTTCTGGATCCTAGGTCTAAATAATATATGTGTATCAACTTTTGGGTCTAGGTCTTTTTGTCCGTTTACCAAGTTCTAGTTATGTATAGTCTTTCGTCTTCCGGTAACAAGATTCAGCTTTTGCTTCTTACCTGTCCGGTAACGATTAAATTGACTTCTAGGTGCTAGGTTAAATGATCATATGTGTTAATTTTCCTAGGTCCCTTACCTCAGTCTATTCTGTATATGTCTTCGTCTCCGACACTGAGCTTTTGCATTTACTAGTCGGAACGTCTAAATTGACTCCAGGTGCATGGTTAATGTCATATGTGGATTCTCGGATCCCACTCAGTTTCCTGTATATGGACTTACGGATCCCAGCTGAGTGTTCATATATATGGACTTATGGATCCCAGCTCAGTGTTCCTATATATGGACTTCGGATCCCAGCTCAGTGTTCCTATATATGGACTTACAGATCCCAGCTCAGTGTTCCTATATATGGACTTACGGATCCCAGCTCAATGTTCATATATATGGACTTATGGGTCCCAGCTCAGTGTTCCTATGTATGGACTTACGGATCCCAGCTCAATGTTCCTATATATGGACTTATGGATCCCAGCTCAGTTTTCAAATACGCAGACTCTTGGATCCTAGCTTGGTGTTCACATATACATACTTGTGGATCCCACCTCAGTGTTCATGTATATGGATTTATGGATCCCAGCTCAGTGTTCAAATATACGGACTCATGGTTTCTAGCTCAGTGTCATTATATACGGACTTATAGATCCATGTTCAACAGTTGTGAATTTAAAGTGTGATTGGTCAATGTTTATACGCACAGACTTCATGATGATTGGTTAGTGTTTGTAATATAGATTTCTGGATCCTAGCGCAGTTTTTACAGAGAAAGATGTTAGTATTCTAGGTCAGTGTCTTATGTGTAAGCTCTGGATCCCTCTTAGTGTTTATAGGCACCGACTTCCGGATCTTTGGTCACTCTTTATGTACAGAGACTTTTGTATCCCTGGTCAGTGCTTTCATAAATAGCCTTCTGGATCAAGGCTTGAAATTTATATGTATATATTTTTATTATAAGTTATTGATATGCACTGGCATCTGGAATTTAGCTGAGTACTTATTCTTTTTAACCTGCGAGTCTTGTCCAGAAATGTGAAGTCTTCTTGGTCCCAAGCAATGTCTTCTGCAGTTGTTTCGTTTTAGCCATAATCTGTATGGTTTCCTCTCCGTCTTGCTTGAATCGGATGTAGGTATGTGTATGCATGTTTATGCGAGAGGACGTGTATGTGTGTGGTCTGCTTGTGTGTGGTGTGTGTGTTGTGCGCGTGCGTGCGTGTTCGTGCGTGCGTTGTGTGCGTGTGTGTGTGTGTGTGTGTGTGTGTGTGTGTGTGTGTGTATCCGTGTATGCGTATGCTTATGTGTGTACATGTGTGTGTGTATGTGCGTGAGGGCGTGTATGTGTGTGTGTGTGTGTGTGTGTGTGTGTATGCTTATGTGTGTCCATGTGTGTGTGTGTGCGCGTGTGTGTGTGCGCGCGCGCGTGCGTGCATGCGTGCGTGCGTGTTTGTGTGTTCAGCCCCCTAATGGTATTCCTATCTGCACGGTGTTGATGGCGGGGAGGATGGTCATGGTTTCAGGTCTGTTATGGATAGAGTGTAAACAAGTGTACAACTCGGGGGCTCGCAGCTACATCACAGACTACTACAACACCATGGACTTCGGGGTGCTCTCCATGTACCTCTGTTCCTACGTGCTGAGGTTCTTCACCGAGTTCAAAGTGTCCGATGCAGACAAGTCAGTGCAGTGTGGCTGGTTGGTCTCTGTGCTTTGAGCTTGTGTTGCGGTCGTGTGGTGTTTTGTGGTGGATTTGTTTGCTTGTAATGTAATGTAAAGGGATATTTATAGAGCGCTTTACCTCGCAAGAGCCCAAAGCGCATATTATAGAAAAACATGATAAAAAATAATTCTGATTCAAAGCAACACACACACACACACACACACACACACACACACACACACACACACACACACGCATGCATGCGCATGCACACACACGCCACACACACACACACACACACACACACACCACACAGCACACACACACACACACACACACCACGCACACACACACACACACACACACACACACACACACACACATGCATGCGCATGCACACACACGCCACACACACCACACACACACACACACACACACACACACACACACACACACACACACACACACACACAAAACACAAAAACTCGCATCCTTGTAATCTGTGCTCTACCACACTTTTTTTTTTTACTTTGCTCTCTGCTTTGTGGTTGTGTTTTGTGGTGGGTTTGTTTGCTTGTGATCGTGGAAATCTGTGCTTTACCCACTTTTTTTTTCTTTGCTCTGTGCTTTGTGGTTGTGTTTTGTGGGGATTTGTTTGCTTGTGATCGTGGAAATCTGTGCTTTACCGCACTTTTTTAAACTTTGCTCTGTGCTTTGTGGTCGTTTTGTGTTTTGTAGTGGAATTGTTTGCTTGTGATTGTCGTAATCTGTGCTTAACCGCACTTTTTTTTTTTTTTTTACTTTGCTCCGTGCTTGTTTTGTGTTTAGTGGTGGAATTGTTTTGCTTGTGATTGTTGTAATCTGTGCTCAACCGCACTCTCTCTCTCTCTCTCTCTCTCTCTCTCTCTCTCTCTCTCTCTCTCTCTCTCTCTCTCTCTTTCAAATGATTTTAGGTTGTTCTTGCTAATTGTGTCCAGGAACTTCAGTTTGAAAGTTTATGATGCATTTTTACATACCCATCAAAAGAAGAGAAATTTCCTTGTCTTGAATATTGATGATAAATTGACGTATGGAATTATAATTTTACCAGTGATTGTACTAGAGTAAATGATCTATTCAAAATGTTTTGTTAAACCTTTTAAGTTTTTTTTCCCAGATAACTGATATCAAATTCATCCCCCCTCATAGGGAGCTTTGGTCTTTCTGAACAAAATGCTTTACTTCTTCTCTCTCTCTCCATATATATATATATATATATAGAGAGAGAGAGAGAGAGAGAGAGAGAGAGATAAACAATACAGTTGTGGGGAAAACAAGTGCAGACTAACAATTTCTCTGTCATTACATTAATAATGACTTGGCAAAGATTAATGAAAAATAAAAGAGGAGGGGGGAAAACAGGGAAAGAAAGAAAATGAGAACAAAATACATTATAAGTATTAAAACCCTTTACTATATATATATATATATTGTGTGTGTGTGTGTGTGTGTGTGTGTGTGTGTGTGGAGAGAGAGAACAATTTTAGCAGTGGGGGAAAGTAAGTGCAGGCTAACATGATTTAAAAGAACAAGAAAAACAAAGGGATGGGGTAAACGAGGGCAGAAGGGAAAAAAGAATGAAATATCAGGGACATATATATTCTGAATAGGCTACCAAATCATTCATTAGTAGTACATGGGGATCACCGTAACCCATCTTGAACACAGAGCCATTCATGATCGCCTACTCCGAGGCCTTTCGCTCGCTGAATGGGACTCGTCAGAAAAGCACGGCTGACTGTTTTTGTGCTCTTTTTGCTTCAAATAGATATATCACAGCCTATAATTCTGTGGTGGTCTCACTTCCAAGGGTTCAAGAACGGAACCTAAGAGCACCCCAAAACAGCCAGCGAAGGGTAGAGAAGGAAAACGGAAAGTGTGGTAAGGGAATAAGTTGCTGAAAAGCTACAATCATTCAGTAAACGGTATAAATGTAGGGATAATCTTTGAGCCTATGACTGAGGATCTATTTAAGGATGCGAGGGAGGTAAATAGGTGTCAACAGTAAAAGTGGTCAGCTTTACTGTTTGATAATCCAAGCATTGTCAGTCATCCAAGTGCTGACAGCAGCTAAGAATTATACAGAACAGCCTTTGCTTGGTTCTCCGAAGAGATGCATCTCCGGCTGACTGACGAAGCAATAATATGTTGAACACTTTAGCAGTGGGGGAAAACAAGTGCCGCCTAACAATTCCTCCGACATTATAATAATGACTTGGCAAAGATTTTAAAAAAGAAGAAAAGGGGGTTGGTGGAGCGGAGGAAGAAGGAAAAAGAGTATGAAAAAATAGATATATAGATGTCTCTATCTTTCTCTCGCGGGCACACACACATACACGCGCGCGCGCCGACTCACGCACGAGCGCACGTGTATTTGTGCTAGTAGGGGCGAGGGGGGAGGGGGGGGGGAGGAGATGGGGAAGCTTGTTTCTGTACTGCATGTTTGGATCCGTGAGAGTTTATATACAGGCTCGGCTAAGCCTCACACGTTGACTGTGCAGAACACACCAGAACAGAGAGCGTTGTATCGCCACCAGTCTCTGGCAACGTGTTGTGAACTATTCGACAGTTTTACGGTCCTCTTAGAACTTTTTGTCTGAGACGTGAAAAGATGTACACAACACAGGGCGGAATGGATGAGGAGAGGGGTAAGGGACGGGGTGGGGGTGGGGGGGAAACAGGGGGGGGGGGGGGGTAGACAGTTGCGTGCTTACAAAGAAACCAGTCAATGCTTCCTATACTTTTGTTTTTAGGGAGTAGCATACCTCCTGAGTGCTTTTCAAGGGGTATTTCTACCCTCAGCCATCTTTAACTTTTTAGACGGTATAAATGTAACGAAAAACTTGCCGTTGCCGTATGTTGAAAGGTTGATGTACGGTGACGAAAGCATTTTCTTCTTTCGGACTTAGCAGCTGACTTTGTATCGGCTGCTGCACAGTTTCGACAGATCGACTAGCAGGCTTGTTTTTCCAGCCCAGCAAATTCCTTCAGCCAGGATGCTTGGAAAGATTCTTCGTGTTAGCGCTTTTCTTTTGTCACGATGGATGGTGATTTAATGTCGGCGTTATCGTTTGACGACAAAGCTTGTTGTTTCATGGAAATGAAAATGTCACCGTCTTTTGTGTTGTGTGTGTGTGTGTGTGTGTGTGTGTGTGTGTGTGTGTGTGTGTGTGTGTGTGTGTGTCTATTTTAAGCCCTATGCAGTATCTTCTTCCCTTTACTCTGGATCCTACATTTTCTTCCGGTTACTTTGAATTTCACATGTTCACTCAATCACTTTGGATCCCACACGTCTTCTGGTTAGTTATGATCCTACATGTTCTTCCTGTTACTTTCAGCCCTGCATTTTCTTTCCGTCATGTGGATCCCACACTTCTTCCTTTTGCCATGGGTCCAATACTTCCTGCTATTTCGGATAGAGTACTTCCGCTTTGCACTTTCGATCCATATTTCTTCCGGTTAATGTTACTTTTGATCTTATATTTTCTCTTTGCTACATAAAATCTTAGAACTTTCTCTTTCGACGGGCCCCATGTTTTCTTCCTGTTACTTCGGATACTATTCGTCTCTGCTGCTTTTGATGCCGTTTTCTTTCCATTTACTTTCGATCTACGAAGAAGTCGCACTTAAAAATGAAAGAGAATACGATCTGCTGGTGTCGGGAGATGATGGATTCTACAACAGTTGGAACACAAAAGGTTAAAGGCATTATCTCTGTCATGGTCTGGTCACGGATGTAGAGCGGAGAGAATCAGTGTCTCGTCTGTTATTGCCATTTGTTCACCTTCATCGGAGTCCCGCTCGCTCGCGTAGGTAACTAAGCACTTCAGAACGAGAGATAATATTTGCACTACGTGCTCCACACTTGACAGTGTGACTGCCGGTGGCGAAACGCCCAGAGCACAGTGTCGGCCCGTGAACAGGAGGAGGCGCATGCAGAGCCAGGCAGACCGAAAGGAAGTGATTAATGCCTTGAATGTGTGCTGGTGAACTCCGACTGGTGGCTCTTGTCCTGCACATTTGGATTTGTGTGTGTGTGTGTGTGTGAGAGAGAGAGAGAGAGAGAGAGAGAGAGAAGAGAGAGATCTGTCAAGGATGTAACGTTTTCACCTTCTATTTCTTTGTTTTTTGTCAGTCAGCAACATGCCACAAAGATTTCTGAACCTATTTTAACTTTTTCACAATGTTGCACACATATCTGTGTGCCATACCATGCTCCGCAAATGCTGGTGTCTCTGTGTGGTGGAGCTTTTGCATCCCCCTGCAACACCTTTCGCAGAACATTTGGCATTTTTACAACCGGTGTAACTAGATGTTATTAATGGGCCGAGAAAACAAACTCTTGAAAGTGACTTCAACGATTTAACTTTCATTTGTATATCTCCATGATTCGAAGAGCTAGAGGGTCTGCTTCCTTGCAACGAGGCTTAGAGTACCTCGTGTCCGGCGAACATCCACACCGTTAAATGCGTATGAAAGAGTTAACAAAAACTTGACGGAAAGACAGAGCGTGGTCCAGGAACGAATCCGTTGGATTTTTATGAAAGACAGAGCGTGGTTCAGGAACGAATCCGTTAGATTTTTATGCGGATCTGTGTCAAAAGACGGACCCAAGATCCGTGGAACAAGATTATCGCAAAACAATGCCCCCACCCCCACCCCCTCACCCGATTATGAACAGTACAGAGTTTCTGTTCACTAATTGATAATTATCTACGAACTAATATATTCTAATGGAATATTGAAACTTTCTAATGATATAGCCGTTGACATTGTGTTCTTAATTTTCCACAGCCTATTATTTTAACAGAAAAAGTACATGGGAAGGAACTCATTCAGTCCGTGCTTACTATTACTTCCACTAACATCAGAATGATTTTGTGTAGCCAGAAAATAATTTTGTGTGGCAGTCATGCATTTTTCTGAGTGTCCTTCTGGTGTTTGTTTTTATCCAGTGCTGATGGTCGTGTTGCAGTTACTTCAATGGCACCTCTTTAGCGCGCACCTACCTCTACTCCCAGAACTACACATACTTCGATCTGCATATAGCCAACATCAAGTCCCAGACTGAATCGCCGCATCACTATTTTATGGAGGCTTGTCAGTTCCTACAGTCTGTCTGTCTGTCGTCTGTCTGTCTGTCTCTGTCTGTCTACATCTCTTTCCAGTCACACAAATTCACCTATGCACGCACGTACATATGCAGGCACGCGCGCGCGCGCGCGCGCACACACACGCACACACATATACACATATACACACACAGCGCCGCACACACAGGAGAGAGAGAGAAAGAGAGAGAGAGAGAGAGAGAGAGGACCGCTCTTTAGATTGCATGCACCCGAAGACACCAGAAGAACTTTGGAGGTCATGGACTTTCGCCCCATGGTCTTACGCCGCTTGGGACTTTCGCCCCATGGTCTCCCGCCGCTTGGGACTTTCGCCCCATGGTCTCCCGCCGCTTGGGACTTTCGCCCCATGGTCTTCCACCGCTTGGGACTTTCGCCCCATTGTTTTCCACCGCTTGGGACTTTCGCCCCATGGTCTCCCACCGCTTGGGACTTTCGCCCCATGGTCTTACGCCGCTTGGGACTTTCGCCCCATGGTCTTACGCCGCTTGGGACTTTCGCCCCATGGTCTTCCACCGCTTGGGACTTTCGCCCCATGGTCTTACGCCGCGTGGGACTTTCGCCCCGTGGTCTTACGCCGCTTGGGACTTTCGCCCCGTGGTCTTGCGCCGCTTGGAACTTTCGCCCCATGGTCTTCCACCGCTTGGGACTTTCGCCCCATGGTCTTACGCCGCTTGGGACTTTCGCCCCATGGTCTTCCACCGCTTGGGACTTTCGCCCCATGGTCTTCCACCGCTTGGGACTTTCGCCCCATGGTCTCCCGCCGCTTGGGACTTTCGCCCCATGGTCTCCCGCCGCTTGGGACTTTCGCCCTGCGGTCGCACGTTTTCAGAATGCTACAGTTGTAAATTTGTATGTTCAGTGATTCCACATGATTAAACAGTAATTTGTTCCATCACATTTACACAATTTAATCACTATAACTCATTATCATCATATACACACGCACGCACGCGCATACGCATGCGCTCGCGCGCACGCGCGCGCGCGCGCGCACACACACACACACACACACACCACACACACACACACACACACACACACACACACACACACACACACACACACACACACGCACACGCAGACACGCACATGTACACAAGCGCACACGCACACATTCACACAAACACATACACGCGCGCGCTCACGCACACACACACACACACACACACACACACACACACACACACACACACACACACACACACAACCGTGGTCTTCATTTATGATAACTGACAGTTAAAGACGAGCTGAGATTACTGTGCTTTCACTTCAATAATAAGATTTTATTTTAGATTCACATTTCTTGAATCAGTTACTCATTGCTTATTGCTTTGCTTATGATCAACCCCCACAAAAGAGAAAAGAGAGACGGAATGAGAAACAGACAAACAAACAAAACCTCGGCACTCTCCGTAATGATTCAAGACATTTTCCAGCGATGAATGGGAAGAAAAATCACTTAATCAAAATATGGCACCTTTATTTTTCAACTAAAGCGATGCCAACTCATGAATATCCTCAATATTATGGGACTAAAATCCACGAGGCGAAAGTCCAAGTGCAGAAATCGTCAGATCCTAATTTATCCGTGTTCTTATTGCTTGTGCATTTTTTTTCTATCCAACATGAGAATGCCGTACAAAATATTTACCAGTTACATGGAATTGTACTCTGCGAGTCGCATTGTTCAACACATCTATCAATTCAAATTGCTAATTCTAGAGAGAGGGGGGAAGAGCAGGAAGGGAGGGGGGAGGAGATAAGCGCTCGGTGGAGAAAACGTTTACGGGAACTCAGTTCTGATCCAGCTTTCAGTCCTTTAGTAGTTATCTTAATAACCGTCGATGTGAGCAACGTACACGTTACATGATAGATACAGAACTTAACGTTTGTTCCCATGGTGAAACACTGACAGACACGTTGCTCCATACTTACACTGCTTGCAGTGCCAGTTCACCCGGCACACGGCAGACAAACAGTTTGAGAACACGCTAGGAAACTTCCCTTGATAACCGTTGTCTTTACAGACCTAGAGATTAGTGAGGAAATCTGTTTGTATTTATCCACCATTTCCTCATGTTCTGTTTTCTTTTACGTTGTACATAGAAACGGCCTTTGATAGGTAACCATTTGTTGCGGCCATTACCATAGCGTTGTACATAGAAACGGCCTTTGATAGGTAACCATTTGTTGCGGCCATTGCCATAGCGTTGTACATAGAAACGGCCTTTGATAGGTAACCATTTGTTGCGGCCATTGCCATAGCGTTGTACATAGAAACGGCCTTTGATAGGTAACATTTTTGCGGCATTGCCATAGCGTTGACATAGAAACGGCCTTATTGCCATTTGCCATTGCAGCTTGTACATAGAAACGGCCTTTGATAGGTAACCATTTGTTGCGGCAATTGCCATAGCGAACAGCATGCAAACCGAAGCTGCTCCTACAGAGACAGATGAGAATTTAATACAGCTACTTGACTTGCACGTGCAGCCCGTTTCCAGTGGGAACCCTACGACCCGGAGATCGTGTCGGACGCGCTGTTCGCCATCGCCAACGTGATCAGCTTCGCCCGGACGACCTGGCTGATGCCTGCCTTTGAGGTGCTGGGGCCCCTGCAGATCTCCTGGGCCGGATGATCGGCGACATCACCCGCTTCATGGTGCTCTTTACGCTGGTCAGTCAGACAGTCGAATCCCAGAGAGAGAGAGAGAGAGAGAGAGAGAGAGAGAGAGAGGTGGATGGAAGGTACAATGTGGGAAGGAGAGAAGATGATCTCTCTCTGTCTCTCTGTCTTCTGTCTGTCTTCTCTCTCTCTCTCTCTCTCTCTCTCTCTCTCTCTCTCTCTCTCTCTCTCTCAAACATACGTACACGGAAAGAAAGCGGACAGCAAAACAGAGAGCGGGGCTGACAGAGACAGAAAGACAGGCATTCAGACACAGAGAGAGAATGAATAAGCGGCAGGCACAAACAAAAGTAGCGACAGACAGGGAGAGGAGAAAAGGGATCAGCAAGAGAGTCAAAATAGGTGATGGAAGCTGACTTGCTTAAGCGAGGGTCAATAGAGAACTCTGATGTTTCCAACTAGAAATAAGAGACTTTCCTGTGGGGTAAAGTTCCTCTTGACCGGTCCTTAACCTGCGGTCTTGGTCTGGCTTTCCTCTGCAGGGAAGTCTGGTTGTCACTGACGACTGTCTTCTTATCTTCTCATATTCGGCGCAAGATGGTCGTTGAGAAGATAAATGATTGCTTGTTCTTTGTTCTCATTGTTCTGAATGTAGTTTATCTTGCCTGAAGAAGACCTGAGAGGTTGAAACGCGTCGTGATTTGTCTCGTAACTTTGTCCTTGT
>CM065715.1:57561996-57576996 GCA_033310375.1 Conus canariensis | reverse complement strand
TTTCTCCTCACCTCTTGCACTGTCCCTCTTCTGCCATCACTGACTGCTTGTCGGAAACCGTGCCTAACTGTAGAAGTGTCGGTGTCACCCCTGACAGTGAGCGAAACCTGGAAGAAGTGCCACCCCTGTCTGTCATTACGGTCTGCTTGTCATTAAGGCTGCCTGTGCAGAGGGATATCAGATGCATGGCAGATTCCTGCATCAGTGTGTTATCTCTGCCTCAGAACCACGTACGGCAGGCGACTCTAGACTTACGCTGTCCAGACCTGCATGAATTCTTTGTATGACCTGGCATGGGAGAAGCTTAGCCAGGGAAACCAGTATGCGATGTATCTATCGTGTTTTATTAACAGCAAGAAAACAAGTTGACGTGGTAGTTTTTTTCCCCACAAGGAAAAAGACCAGCACCTTCGCGTGTATCCTTTTCTTTCTTTGTGATTCAACTTTATTCTGTGTCTGAGTTTCAGTATCTGTACCTGTGTTAGATGAGTATAACCTGTGGTGTTAATATTAACTTCCAAACAACTGTTGTCACTGTTCCTTCAACTAAATATGGATTTTAATCCTTTTAAACATTTTTGTACAATGATGTGGTTTGTGTGTTTTGATGTTCTTGATCATCTTCAGCTTTTCCATAATTCTCAGATATTTGATGTTAATTTAAGTGGACTCTTTCATTTATCTTATAGTGTGCTGTATGTTTCGATTACTGACGATTTTTGTGTGGCAAATTTGGAAGATTCTATTTAACAGTTAATAAGAAATGTGTGTAAACTTTAATAGCTTACAACTAACCTTGTATTCTACCAAATGTTTATTGAAGAATGTGGCGTCGGCTTGTTTGCGGGTTCCCTTTTTTCCTAAACAATCACGGAGGTGGGAATTACACACGGAAAATCCTCACAAGCCTAGCATAACATACACATTTATTTATTGTGCAGTTGTGTTTCTCTTCAATCAGGTAGGAATGGCAAAAAATCTTTTAATGCATCTACATAAATTAAGTCGTCATTTGTATGGTGTCAATAAACAGTTTCAACAGTCCTCGAGATACAAAAAGATGAAAATTTGGCATAAATTGTTCATACAGTGCAATACCATTGAAATCTACAGTGGGATATTCTGGCGCACCGGAAAACTTCCAGAACAGTGCCCTGGTTGAGAGCATGCCTCCAGCTGATTACTTTCGTTTGATGGATTGAAAATATTCCAAGAATACATGACCTATTGAAAGTTACAGAGAGAAGTGCAGTAGCATTACGTATTGTCTCCATGCCAAAGGTACCAGAGTCCTCACGCGACTGTATCAAGTGTTCCTTAGAGTTCGTGACTGAGCTGTCCCCATGCTAAAGATACTGGAGTCTAGGACTAAACTGTCCTTACGTAAAAGAAAATTGGAGACGAATTAGTGTGGATTTCCGCGTGTAAAAGATACTGGAATCCAAGGCTTAATGAACTGCCCTCCCTGCTAAAACTCTTGAGAGCATGATTATGTAATTGCCCCCCATGCAGAGTTTACTGGAATTCAGGACTATATGATTTTCTGAAAACCGAGGCTACCTGAACTCCCCCATGCAAAAGACGGTTCCAGTGTCATGATGTCCTGTCTTCTTGGTGCCGCTAAAGCAGAAGAATCTGACACGGTGCTTCACAGCTGTTGACACCTCATACACAAACGACAGCTGCTCGACAGTCGCCCCTTGCCCCCGCCGCTTCTTTCCGTCCATCCTGTCACGTGTAGACATCTGCTTTAGGTTTAGAATTGCCAGTGTCGTTGACCGGTCCCCTATGTTTAAAGGATATATGCCACTTTGCTCATGTTAACTTCCCAAAAGCAGTTACCTCACATAACCGCTCGCGCAGACTCTCACGACCTCATGAGCAGACAAAAAAATGCTAATAATATTACCATGTTATCATCAGAGGAGGAAAAGGAATGATCAGTCTTTCAAAATCTTGTTTAAAGTCTTTGCACGAAATACAGGTTGTCTTTAAACCAGAGTCAAAAGCCTCACATGTAAAAGTGGCTTGAGTATCCCAGAAATAGAAGTCCGTGTATTGCACGTGCATGATGCGTGTCTGACCTTCTTGCCTGTTGTGTATGGCCCTTGCCCTGTCAGTGCGCCATTGCCTGGCTCTGGATCTGGAGCGCACCAAGATTTACTGCACTGATAGCCAGTCCCGCTCCACTGACCCTCGCACTGCAGGTAATCACCTATGGAACACTGCCGGTGTCGAAAGGTCCAAATTATGATTTTCTGCATCAAAATAATGATTCTGTTCTCATGTAAGAAGACGAGGACTAATTGAATGTGGGCCTGCACCTCCAAATATGAATTTTTCGGTCATGTTAACCGTCTTTTTTTCTGAAGTAGAAAAAAAAAATCGACGTCAGATTTAGGCTTTTGGCTGCTTTTCATGCGGTCGTTCACTGGATGGCGTGTGCACAGAAACAAAATAACAATTATGAACCTTTTTCCCCATCCGAAACACGCCTAAAGTGAAGTGTGTACAATTGTGGCAGTTATTTCTTTTCTGCAGATCACTGCATCATTTGATGCCTTTTCACCATTGTGGTGTGATATCAGAACCAAACGCAAGACACTAAATACAGATGAAAATGAAAAATTTGGTTTATGATTTGGATTGTGAAAATTATAATGTGGACCTTTTAAAGCCAGTAATTACCTGCAAACGCATGCACTTAGTTATCACGTACATCTTGATTGTACAGCCCTCTTCCATTGTGATCATATGTTATGTTACTATGTAGGACAGGTGTCAAGTGGTGTGCAGCCTTCTCCCCGTTTTTGATTAATATGTTTAACGTGTGTGTGTGGGGGGGGGGGGGGTGCGTGCGTGCGTGCGTGCGTACGTGCGTGCGTGTGTGTGTCCGTCTTCCCATGTTGGTTAGCTTAAAAGGAAAGGAGAGTTTGTAACCTTCTCCTGGTGTTGGTTAATATGTAATGTTATCATGGCGAAGGGGGGGAGGGGGGGTTAATAGCTCCATGATGGTTAATATGTCAATTGAAAGAAAAGGCGGATATGTTTAGTTAACATGTGAATGTGAAGGTGTGTCTAGTCTGTCCCTGTTACAAGTGAAGAGGGAAGAATGTGTAGCCCTCTTCCTATGTTGGTCAATGTGTTTGTGTGTGTGATGGGGGGATATGTAAGCCACAGTCCCTGCTGATCAACATGATTATTTGTGTGAGAGTATGTAAGCCTCTCCTGACATTGGTTTTCATGTACGCGATTATATGTACATGTAAGAGTGTGTTACGTGTACATGTACGCATTTTAGCGTTTCAGCCACTCTCCGTGTTGGTTAGTTTGTAAGTGGGGGAGTATGTGAGCCATTCCCCATGATGCTTAACATGTGGGGGAGATGACGAAGAGGGCGAGGGAAGGGACGAAAGCCTCTATCCATGTTAATTAACATAATTATTTATGTTCAAGTAATGTAAGCCCCTCCTCATACCGGTTAACATGTATGTGTTGGAGTGTGTAACCCCTCCTCATGCTGGTTAACATATACGTGTGGTTGTATGTAAGCGTCTCTTCATGCTGATTAACATGTACGTTTGGGCGTATGTAAAGCCCTCCTTTATGCTGATTCACATCAGTGTGTGGGAGTATGTAAAGCTCTCACTCATGCTGGTTCACATGAATGTGTGGGAGTGTGTAAGCCTCTCCTCATACAGGTTCACATGAATGTGTGGGAGTCCTCATACAGGTTCATATGAATGTGTGGGAGTGTGTATGCCTCTCCTCATGCTGGTTCACATGAATGTGTGGGAGAGTGTAAGCCTCTCCTCATACTGGTTCACATGAATGTGTGGGAGTGTGTAAGCCTCTCCTCATACTGGTTCACATGAATGTGTGGGAGTGCGTAAGCCTCTCCTCATACTGGTTCATATGAATGTGTGGGAGTGTGTATGCCTCTCCTCATACTGGTTCACATGAATGTGTGGGAGTGTGTAAGCCTCTCCTCATGTAGGTTCACATGAATGTGTGGGAGTCCTCATACTGGTTCATATGAAATGTGTGGGAGTGTGTAAGCCTCTCCTCATACTGGTTCACATGAATGTGTGGGAGTGTGTAAGCCTCTCCTCATATAGGTTCACATGAATGTGTGGGAGTCCTCATACTGGTTCACATGAATGTGTGGGAGTGTGTAAGCCTCTCCTCATACTGGCTCACATGTACGTGCTAGCTTCTTCTCATGCGGGTTCACATGTGTGTGTGTGGGAGTATGTCAGTCTCTCAAACTGGTTCACGTGTGTGTGTGGGAGTATGTCAGTCTATCATACTGGTTCACATGTGTGTGTGGGAGTATGTCAGTCTCTCAAACTGGTTCACGTGTGTGTGTGGGAGTATGTAAACCTCTCATGCTGGTTCACATGTATGTGTGGGAGATGTCAGTCTCTCAAACTGGTTCACATGTATGTGTGGGAGTATGTCAGTCTCACAAACTGGTTCACATGTGTGTTTGGGAGTATGTAACTTCTCCTCATGCTGGTTCACATGTATGTGTGGGAGTATGTAAACCTCTCATGCTGGTTCACATGTATGTGTGGGAGTATGTAATCCTATTATCATGCTGGTTCACATGTATGTGACACGTGTATCTTATCAAACCTATAAAATTCAGAGACGAGGAAAAAATTTGAAAGAAATGAACGGCTACGTAAAGAGTGTAATGTGAACGTTCTTGGTGATGAATGTTATTTTTAGGGCTGAATGCTCGAAATACAATCAGTTACGAAAAAAACATTGCCTGCATATTATTGTAATACAAGATCTTTTATTGCTTTTGTGAAATGATGTCAGGAGTTGTTTTTGGTGTTTTTTTAAGTGCTCCTGTTGCAAGATTTCTGAAAAATGTGAAAGTTGTGTATTTTTTTCAACTAGTGGTTATTTGTTGGTGTGTATATGTTTGTGTATTTAACATACACAAAGACACGTTGACGTTGTTGGTGTGCTTTTTTGTTTATTTGCTGTCCTTCATAGCCCGAAAGTGTGACAGGATTAAGTTCAAGTTCCTGTGTGTGTGTGTGTGTGTGTGTGTGTGTGTGTGTGTGTGTGTGTGTGTGTGGTGGTGTGTGTGTGTGTGTGCGTGGTGTGTGTGTGTGTGTGTGTGTGTGTGTGTGTGTGTGTGTGCTATTTGACTGGTTGACCAGAGGCTAGGGTGACAAGTTTGTGGGTCGCCTGTAGTATAGGTTTCACGGGAATTTACCTTAAGATCCTGATTTTGAAAGGAATTTAAAGTAAATCCGCCAGATCACAGGGACAAACAAATAAACTAAACATGACGCGCCTTGACTTGTTGGGTCTTCTTCAGGCAAGATAACATTCAGGACAATGAGAACGTTTTCATTGTCCTGAATGTTGTTCATCATGCCTGAAGAAGTCGAAACGCGTCGTGTTTTGCCTTGTAATTTGTTTGTCCCTGTGATCTCGCGGATTTAGTTTCAATTCCTTTTAAAATGTGTTTCAGTTTCCGCCTGCAATCACCTCACTCTGAAACTAACTTAAGATGCTGTATTAACATATATGTAATCGCGTTATTGTGAGAGGAAATTAATTATACGTAATCTATGAGGCGGGTTAGGTATGAGGCAGAATGTTTGTGTGGAGGGATGAGGGATTTCTGAGAGAAGAAAAGAATCAAAGAAAAGAAACGTCTCAACATACTTCTTTCCACTTGCGCAAAATGGCAATGTTTGGGGTCAGAACAATGGGGAAAATGTCATAGTGTGCACCTCCCCTCTCCTCCTCCCCAACTTCCTCATGCCTCCACAACTTCCCGATCCACCCACCTACCCCTCCTACCTCCAAACCATACTCCTCTATCCCCAGAATACATAGTCGTAACGTGACCAAATGTTAAGCTGAACAATCAATGCCCCGTAACCCCTCCCCCATACGTTGTACATGAACGTAGGTGACCAAAGAAACGGAACTGGCCAATGTCCCCCACGCCGTATGTATGGATGTTAGGTGACCAAACTACTTGAACTGACAACACACACACACACAACACACACACACACACACACACACACACACACACACACACACACACACACACCACACACACAGAGTGTATATGGACGTTTGGTGACCAAACTCCCTGAACTAGCCAATTCCCCACACACAGTGTATATGGATGTTAGATGACCAGATTAACTAAACTGAGAACTGTTTCCCCCTCAAAGTGTACATAAGCGTTAGATAACCAGACCAACGAAACTGTCCACTCTCAATTTTACATAGACGTTACGTTTTCAGACTAACTAGACTGAACACCGTCCACCTATGTAGTGTACATGAGCATCAAGTGACCTGATAACTAAATAAACCCCTATCCACTCTCACAGTGTACATGGACATTTAGTGACCAAACTAAACTAAGCACTGTCCACTCTCACGGTGTACATGGACATTAAGTGACCTGATAACTGACCACTGTCCACTCTCACAATGTACATGAACATTAAGTGACCTGATAACTAAACTCACCACTGTCCACCCTCAGTGTAGGTGGACATTACGTGACCTGATAACTGAACTGACCGCTGTCCATCCTGACAGTGTACATGGATATTTAGTGACCAAACTCAACTGACCGTTGTCCACTCTCACAATGTACATGAACATTAAGTGACCTGATAACTTAACTGATCGCTGTCCACCCTCACAGTGTACATGGACATTGAGTGACCTGATAACTAAACTGACCGCTGTCCACCTCAGTGTACATGCACATTAAGTGACTGTTAACTAAACTGACCGTTGTCCACCCTCACAGTGTACATGGACGAGCGTCAGTCCTCCACGGTCAGCAGCACCTCTCTGGTGGAGACAGTGGGCATGTACCTGTTCGCCATCTACCACGTCGTCATCATCATCGTCCTCATCAACATGCTCATCGCCATGATGAGCCACAGCTTTGAGGACATACAGGTAAGGGAGTCGTGTGTGTTGTTTTGTTATTGTTATTGTTGTTCTTGATGACGTTGTTGATTTTTAGACGTTATGAAATAACAGCTGCATACGCAGTACCAGTATGAGTAAAGGCTCTTGTTGTTTATGCTACCATTCATTTTATTTTGAATGGCATGTATGTACTTGGTACCTTGGCATGGTAACAGTAGTAATAATGGTATTGAAAGCAGCAGTAGCAGCAACAACAGCAACTGTCCAAGCGGCCAGCAGCTGTTGGCAGTAACCTGATATTTGGTACTTCTAACATTACTGTGGTTACCGCAGATGCAGCAGTTATAACGACCGCAGAGTGCCATCAGCAACAAGGGACAGACAACATGACAGCTGCGACAAACTGTTAAAGCCCTGAATGAATTCAACTTGTGGATTTTGTCCTTCACCTACACACACACACACACACACACACACACGCGCGCGCGCACGCGCGCGCGCACGCACGCACGCACGCACGCACGCACGCACGCACGCACGCACGCACGCACGCACGCACACACGCACACACAGACTATGACCTCTCTGTCTGTCTGTCTGTCTGTCTCTCTCTCTCCCTCTCTGTCTCTGTCTCTCTCTCTCTCTCTCTCTCTCTCTCTCTCTCTCTCTCTCTCTCTCTCTCAGTATGTGCATCGTCAAATATTTATGTTTTGTGTCATTTTTTACGGTGGTGGGGGGCGGGGGTGGTAAGGGCAGGGGGCGGAGTACAGTGATAATAGGGTGGCACGGGGGACTGGGGAGCGGATGGGGGCCTCTTTAATCTGATGTCCAACTTATGGCGGCTTTTTGGAAGGGATGGGCTGACCATGATAGGCATTCTGTCACTAACAGTGTTCCCAAGCCAACTACAGTGGTCAAGTTGCAAACATCTGTCACCGTTGATAAACAAGGCTGCATGGTTAGAGCACTGCATTCAGCCCGAGGGTCGTGGGTTCGAGCTCCTGTAACACCTTGTGGGTAGTGCGTGGAGCGGGGATGTTTCCATCTCCCTGATAAATATACACACAGACATGCCAGTGACTGAAACCCCTCTGTGTGTATACACACAGAGAGAAAATCAAGTATGTGCGTTAATAATCATGTACTGTCAGCATTCGATGGGTTTAAACGCATTAGAAAATTACCCAGCGTGCCCAAGGTTACATGGAAAGGAGATGGGCGCCGTCACCAGTGCCCCAATGCCTACCGAAATTCCAGAATGAACACACAAAGGCAATCACAGCACCGTTCTTCACCTGTCTGTCGGTGACATTTATTACCTCTTAATCAGAGAAAGATACGGCGTATACACCATATAGCAGCAGTCAGATTTTATGCGTCAGACATCACCCTCTTTCCTCACCATGACCGCCCTACTTTGTGTGTGCACGTGCAGACGGACTGTGACGTGGAATGGAAGTTCGCGCGCACCAAGCTGTGGCTGAACTACATGGACGAAGGCAGCACGCTGCCTGTACCCTTCAACATGCTCCCCACCCCCAAGTCCTTCTTCTACGGCTGGCAGTCCTGCAAGGAGATATTCTGTGCCGCCACGGACAGTTTCCAGCACTCTACCAAAAGCCGCAAGCAGACCTTCCTCAAGGTGAGCTAGCTGGATTAGGGTACGCGACAGTATAAGATTGTTCACATCCCCAAAGACGGGTTGTGGCTAACTTAACGGTGGGGCTAAAAACGGCCACATGGGGGCAGGGGAAGGACATGACCAGAGACACAGGAGAAAGAGTGACCGTTCACATGTTGTTAGGGTAGAGTGGCCAGATTATCTTGTTTAAGACTGCTCTCTATTGTCATCTCATTTGAAAAGTATTAGCATACTACATATCTATATTCTCTTTATAAATTACAAGCTGTTCATGAACCACGTAAACCTTAGATCACAAGCTGATCCAAAATTACGAAGCTGTTCATAAACTTCCATTGTTTATGAATGAAAATTGTTTATGAATGAAAAAAAAATGCCCATTACTACAAGCAATTCATAAATTACAAGCTGTTCAAAAACTACACAGTATTCGAAAATCACAAAGTGTCAAAAAATGCTTGCCATGCGTAAATTGCAATATGTTTTAAAAAATCTGATCATAAAATACAACCTAATCACAGATTACAAGCGTTCATAATTTCGCGTTGCTTATACATTTCACGCTGTTCTTTAATTACAAGATTTATGACAGTTGCATCATTACGCTTTTAACAATAAGCTGTTTGTTAATCACAAGGCTGTTCATGCATTGCATGCTGTTCGTGACTCACAAATTGTTCCTACACTACAAGCTCTTCATGAATTATACGCTTTTCAAACCTTACAAGCTATTGATGAATCAGAAAATGTTTATCGATTAGTAGCTATTCATAGCATATAAGCTGTTCATAAATCATAAGCTATCCCTTCATAAATCATAAGCTATCCCTAAACTATACGTTGCTTATGAAACTGGCTCATAAATTATCTCAGTCACTCGTTATTATAAAACAAAACAAGAAATATACAATAACAAACAGTAAGTGGCAACAAGATCCAAAAATAAATATTGAGTATTGGGAATAGGGAAGAGAGCTGGGGTCGTGTATCCAAGAACCACACTTAATTAATTGTAAATACAAATACTTAAAACAGAAGTTCACCAAAAATACGTCGTGATAGCTGAATCAATCATCAATTTAAAAGGAAATTCAAATAGTATATCACGTACGCACCAAAAACAGAGGAACAACATACACATTGTTTGGCCGCGAGATGATGTCCAGAAGGAAGTCAGTTTACCGTGGAACTCGTTGATCGTCACAGCGTGCTGACTGTCGGGCAATCCCAGACGTTAATGGCGCAATGGCAAGCGCAGTGTTTTGTTGTTGTTATTGTTTGTCGCTCGTTTTTCCCCTCAGTTCCTTTATTCATCTATCAACTTACCGAATTCATGCCTTCGTCATGATCTTTGAATAAATGAAAATAGGTCACAGCTACGTACCTGTTGCCTCAAGATTGGGTCCTCCAGTCCCAGACGAAGACAGCAAGCCAGGAGGCGAGAACAAGTGGCAATGTAGGGGTGCCTCAGGTGAAGCGCGTTTCCAGGGGAGGTGTGGGGTACTGGGGTTGCAAATGTACCTCACAGCGGAGATAGGGGCCACTAAAGGTGCAGGCTGACCTCACTCGAGAGGCGCTTCATAGAGACAGTTGAGATGCAGACTTAACCTTTCTGGAGAGGTGTGAGGGTACTGGGGCTGCAAATGTACCTCACAGCGGAGATAGGGGCCACTAAAGGTACAGGCTTACCTCACTCGAGAGGCGCTTCGTAGAGACAGTTGAGATGCAGACTTAACCTCTCTGGAGAGGTGTGAGGGTACTGGGGCTGCAAATGTACCTCACAGCGGAGATAGGGGCCACCAAAGGTGCAGGCTTACCTCACTCGAGAGGCGCTTCATAGAGACAGTTGAGATGCAGACTTAACCTTTCTGGAGAGCTGTTTCATTGCGAGGCGGCGGAAGGAGCAGGTTTGCCTCACTTGAGTGGAGTCTCGTGCAGAGGCTTTGCAGGTCTGGAGAGGTGTTTAATACAGAACAGAAGATTGCGAAAAATGCTGGTTTATTTTACTAGGGAAATATTTCACGCTGAAACATGAGGAAGAGGAGGTGCAAGTTTGCCTCATTGGAAGGGAGAAGACAGTGGAAATACAATTTTACGTACTCGGAGAAGTGTTTCATAAAGAGGCAGGACGTAGCAGAGGTGCAGGCTTACCTCACTGGAGGGGTAGTGATGCAGGAGGAAACAGAAGTGTTGCTTTCCCTCATCGGAGAGATGTCACGTGAAGAAGCAAGAGAAAGAGGAGTGGAGGTTACCTCACCGGAAAGATGTTTCCTACGGAGGCAGGAGCTAGCAGAGATGCAGGAGTAACATAGTGGGGAGATGTTTCCTACGGAGGCAGGAGGTAGCAGAGATGCAGGAATAACATAGTGGGGAGATGTTTCCTACGGAGGCAGGAGGTAGCAGAGATGCAGGAGTAACATAGTGGGGAGATGTTTCCTACGGAGGCAGGAGGTAGCAGAGATGCATGAGTAACATAGTGGGGAGATGTTTCCTACGGAGGCAGGAAGTAGCAGAGATGCATGAGTAACATAGTGGGGAGATGTTTCCTACGGAGGCAGGAGGTAGCAGAGATGCAGGAGTAACATAGTGGGGAGATGTTTCCTACGGAGGTAGGAGGTAGCAGAGATGCATGAGTAACATAGTGGGGAGATGTTTCCTACGGAGGCAGGAGGTAGCAGAGATGCAGGAATAACATAGTGGGGAGATGTTTCCTACGGAGGCAGGAGGCAGCAGAGATGCAGGGATAACTCACTCAAGATGTTTCTTATGGAGGCAGGGTGTTGCAGAGGTGCATGCTTATCTCATCAGAGAAGTGTTTCAAAGAGAAGACAGAAGTAGCAGAGGTTCAGGTCCACCACACTGGAATGGTATTTCATGGACAGAATTGGGGATCACGCGAGTGTGGCTTTGCGCGATAGGGATGTATGAGGCAGGTGAAATGCAGCTTTACGTCAGCGGAGAGGTGTTTCTCAGTAAAACGGGTGGCAACAGAGGCGCAGGTTTCTCTCATCGGAAAGGTGTTTCGTAGGGAAGCAAGAGTTAGCAGGGTTTCTGGTTTGCCTCATCGGAAGAGGCAGGAGGCATGGTGGATGCAAATGTAACTCACCGGAGAGGTCGGAAGAGGAAGGAAGTAGCAGGGATGCAGGTTTACCGCACCTTCAGATGTTACGTAGGAAAGGTGATGGCAGCAGAGGTTCAGGTTCATCTCCCTGGAAAGGTGTGAGGATGCAGCAAATGTGCAGGTTCACCTCCCCAGAGAAATATCAAAAGACAGGTGGCAACGAAGGTACATGTTTACCACACTGGAAAGACACGAGGAGGCAAGAGGTAGGAGTACTGGTTTACCCCACCGGACAGGAATAAGGAGTCAGTGAAGGTGCAGGTTTACCATATAAGAGAGGTTTGATCTAGAAGGAAACTGCGGAGCTGCAGTTTCACCTCAACTGTAGGCATACGAGATGGCAGCAGAAGTGGAGGTTTACCTCATCAGAGGTATGAGGAGACAACGGCGCTACAGGTTTGGCTGGACCAGAGAGGCACAGGGAGGCAGCAGAGGTGCAGGTTTACCTCACCGGAGAGGTGTTTCATAGGCGCTACATTGTTACTGACGTGGCGCCGTGGAAACATCTACCTGGTGGCGTAAAGTTCACGCGACTGCATGCGTAGCTGCACGTGCAGCAGGACGGCAGGTGGGAACACGTTAGAAGGACAGCATGGTCGCCCAAGCTGCAGATATCCACACCTCGAGACGAGCTGCAGACCCGGTTCTGCTGAATATGCCGCAGGACTGTACAAATGACCATACTTCAGGACTGCACGACTGGCCTTGCTGGAAGACTGCATAGTAGATCGGACTGCGGACAGCGCAGTTAGACATACAGGAGGACTGCAGGGTCGCCTGAGCTGCAGACCTCCACAGCTGGACGAGCTACAGTGATGTCCTGGCAGAATGTTACCACATGTAACTCCCTTCTTACAATGGCTTCTTTAACGTGCGTGACGGACATGCTGTACATGGGACGTCGGTTTATCATCTCATCCGGAAGACTTTCACTCAGACCAAAGGTCAGTGGAGAGAGGGAAGAATATCTGCCATATGTGAGATTCAGACCTCAGGCTTAGGACTTTCTGTGTGAGCTAGTCATCCTCCAGGCCGTCTTTTCCTCTTCCCTGTGCCTTCATAATCCCGCCCCGTCCCCTTCCTTCCGAACTTCGCCCACCGTCTTCTAATACAGTCGTCCACGTCAGCGACACCACCAAAGGTTGAGTCTCGACATTTAACCCAGACCTCACGGGGAGTCAACGGGCAGCGTGGTCTCCATCGCCAGACATCAAATAAAGAGATTACTACTTGGACTTACCAATTACTACTTGGATTTACCAATTACTACTTGGACTTACCAATTACTACTTGGATTTACCAAACCAGATGCGCTAAAATCAAAATTGAATTGTCGCGGAACTGACGTTGATAGAGGCCCTCAGGATGCTATGTGATGTGGCGTCACTGACACGGTACTGACAGAGCCGTGTAGACTGAACACGAGGCTCAGTGATGAACGTGTGCTCACCCTACGCACTCATTCGACAAATCCACAACACATCGACAAATTCGAGGCGGATTTCGGCACTATCCCGCACAGTTTCAAACCCAAATAGAAGAGCTGCCACGAGCTTCAAAAGAACAAAATTTTTGTATGTCGACCGTAAAAAAGAAACGTCTGTCCACCTCCGATGACCGCACGCATGAAATATACGAAATGTACTCCGCCGTTGACTTGACAACGGCAAACAAAGCGGGCCGTAACCCATGTGAAGTCGTCAACTTTTGGCGTAAGCCATGCGTTTCCAACAATCGGAGACTATAGCTGGCGTGTTGTTCCATGTGTAGTGGACTTGTGTGACATGAAAATGAAAGTAGTTGGTTAAAACAGCTGAACACTTTGCACCCTAGTATTTGATTGGATTAGACACGAACCATGTGCGCGGCGTCACATTCCTGGGGATCTACTCTAAAACGTCCTCAAAAGTCGCAACATTGCGGAGCAAATGCAGTTGAAAATTTAACGTTATGAAGGGGAGGAGGATGGGGGTGGGTGTAATGTATGAGAGTGATATTTTCGCATATGTTGAATGCTTCTAAACCAGTTCGGCTTTTCGTCCTGATGTCAATTTTAATCAAACCTGAACGATGGATGTTGGATTGCACCGTGTGTGTGTGTGTGTGTGTGTGTGTGTGTGTGTGTGTGTGTGTGTGTGTGTGTGTAGCAACGACGTGAGACGGTGTGCAAGACACTGGAGCTAAAGCCAGACGAGACGTCCTACTCGGACATCATGCACAGACTGGTCAAGCGCTATCTCTTTAAGCTGGAGAGAGCCAAGGACGAAAAAGAAAACGGTAAGACACAACCATCTGGGTGCGTGTACCAGCCGACTATGTCTTTTTCTTTGGTAAAAGGTTAAAAACCCATAGCCTAAATGCCGAAGGGGCAGTGAACTGTTGGAGGTTCAGATTGAAAGGGACACAGCATGCAGAAGCCAGCCCATCCCGTTCCATCCTCTACCCTGACTTTCCCTGACTTGAACCAGGTGTCCACTTGCTGTTAGGTGGACAAGGATAATCAAGCTGTCAAAAATTCGACTCCACAAGCTGCTCACGACTGTGACCTCCGCAGGCAAATCATTTCGTTATAGACTTTGCTTTCATGAAAGCTTAAAAGTGTAAGACATAGAAGACAAGGAGGAAGGGAGAAATTGAAAGAATGAAGGGGTACACAGAATAAGTATTGATGCGGCTGGTTTCAGAATGGGGTTGTCTTGTGTTAGGCTAGTGAGGAGGGGGTTGCCCCTCTCTCTCTCTCTCTCTCTCTCTCTCTCTCTCTCTCTCTCTCTCTCTCTCTCTCCCTCTCTCTCTCTCTCTCTCTCTCTCTCTCTCTATCTGTCTGTCTGTCTTCTCTCTCTCTCTCTCTCTCTCTCTCTCTCTCTCTCTCTCTCTCTCTCTCTCTCCCTCTCTCTCTCTCTCTCTTACTATAATCGAAGACTCTGTCCGTGTCTTATTCATGCGATTATAGCATATGCGTACACTGTATCCCCCTTCTTCCCACCACACCAGCAACACACACTGTAAGCGTCAGATAACCAACCCTTTGTCCGATGGCTGACAGTGAATCAAGGCCACGCCAACCTCAGGGGGGAGGACGTGGAGATCTGGGACCCCACAGCGGAGGACGGTCCTCCACCCCCTGTGCCCGACACTCCTTCCCGCATTCCTTACGCCACGCCCCCGATCGCTGAGGAAGAGGAGGAGGAAGCTTCTATAGACCGGAAAGCAGGTGAGGAGAACAACGACAAGTTGTCTGGGTCTCATGGGACAGGAGACGGTTTCTATGGGCCACAAGGCAACGTAGGTTATTGTGGGC
>CM065715.1:57536996-57556996 GCA_033310375.1 Conus canariensis | reverse complement strand
CTGTCGTGATTGTCATGTGTTCACCTCATTCACCTCTTGATCATCCTTGGAGTTAGGCTGACCCAGGTTGAATGTTCTGATTGTAGATGGTCATTTCTGTTTCTTCGTCACGTTCTGAATCATGACTATATGGCCATGTATTCCATGTATGATCGTCTTGATCCCCGTGGTCGTTTTGTCTATTATACTTTGATTCTTGCTTTCAAAGATGTGACAAGCGGTGCAAAACAAAAGGCATAACACGCGCGGCAGGGGCAGTGCGCTGTGTTCAACGGCTTCTGACTGGCAATAAGTTTGACAGCAAAAAACCGAAGTCGGTGGCCGCGGGATCGTAATGGAAAAGTACATTGGGATATTATCTGCTAGGATCTAACGACATTGATACAGGGGACTGTGATCGGCGTTATATTGTTTGAAGAATCCGGCTGGACTGAGGAACATTTTCAGCCGTGGTCCTGTTTTGGAGATTTAGTCTCGAAAGATCGACATTACTGTCAATGTGAAATTGCTGTGTTGTGAGTTTGCTTGAAAGGACACAGTTGCCTGGCCGATTTGACCCCCCAGAAAAATCATCTGATACTCCCAACAATGAAAGTGGATCGTTATGTGACTAAGGGGTTTTCTACACACAGACACCATCCACATAGTTTTAAGCAATGGCCAAGTGGACAACGCGATTGCCTGAGAAGCGAGATATTGCTGGATCCTTCATTCGAGTCTTGCAGGAAACGTTATTATTTCCACCCCTTTTCCAGTGCTGGAAAGGAGAACGTATGCGCTTAGACATGAAATAAACTCACAGCAACGAGGGACCTGTCCATGGTACAATTCTGTTGTGAAGTCCGGGCTGACAGGTAAGCAAAATCATAGTCAGGCAGAAAAAAATGTGAGTGGTGTAGTGTGACGACGCGCTTTCTCAAGGGAGGGTAGCCTAAATTTGAAAAGATAAATGTATTCGTTGTGACTATGAAGTAGTTCAGTATAATACACTTCACACTTCACAGTGACACATCTTGGATTTAATGGCGTCTGAGAGTGGACACAATCTTGTGAGTCTTCAGAGCAGACAGACTGCAGTTTGACAGATGACAACACAGACTGCAGTTTGACAGATGGCAACACACTGCAGTGACGATGGCACACAGACTGCAGTTTGACAGATGGCAACACAGACTGCAGTTTGACAGATGACAACACAGACTGCAATTTGACAGATGTCAACACAGACTGCAGTTTGACAGATGGCAACACAGACTGCAGTTTAACAGATGGTAACACAGACTGCAGTTTGACAGATGACAATACAGACTGCAGTTTGACTGATGACAACACAGACTGCAGTTTGACAGATGGCAACACAGACTGCAGTTTGACTGATGACAACACAGACTGCAGTTTGACGGAGGTCGAGCAACTACAGGGCAGACACAGACTGCGAATTTGACAAGCTGGATACATACAAGGCAAATACAGACTGCGGTTTAACAGAAGCTGGATAAGCACAGGGCACATACAAACTGCAATTTGAAAGAGGCCAGGTACATACAGGGCAGACACAGACTGCGGTTTTTTACAGAAGCCAGGAACATAAAATGCAGATACGAACCGCAGTTTGATAAAAGCCGGGAACGTAAAATGCAAACATGAACCGCAGTTTGATAAAAGCCGGGAACGTAAAATGCAGACACGAACCGCAGTTTGATAAAAGCCGGGAACATAAAATGCAGACACGAATCGCAGTTTGATAAAAGCCGGGAACATAAAATGCAGACGCGAACCGCAGTTTGATAAAAGCCTTTAACATACAAGGCAGACAGACTACAGTTTGACGAAAGCCAATCCTCACAGACACAAACTAAAGTTTGACAGAAACCAGTTACATACAGGGCACATACAAGGTAGACAGGGATTGCAGTTTTACAAAAGCCAGGCACATACAAGACGCATACGAATTGCTGTTTGACAGAAGCTGGGAAAAGCTGGAGGCATACGAGGCTAAAATGGAATGCAGTTTGACACAACCGAGTGCTTACTAAGAAGACACGGATTACAGTTTGACAAAAACCGAGTACACACGGCGCATATACCACTGCAGTTTGGCAAAAGATGGGTACATACAAGACAGACAAGACCTGCATTCTGACAAAAACCGGGTACATACAGGGCAGACAGACTGCAGTTCGACAGAAGCCGGGTTTATACAGGACAGACACAGAGTGCAATTCAACAAAAGTCAAGTACATACAGGGCAGACACAGAGAGCAGTTTGAGTCATTTCACAAAGCAGCACGAAAATTTTGGACTTCTACTTGTTATATTGAACCCCAAAACTAAGCATATCAAGTATCTCCATTTCATTTTCACTTGGATTTATAGGTCTCGGCTGTTTGTCAGTTACTTCGTGTGTGTGTGTGTGTGTGTGTGTGTGTGTGTGTGTGTGTGTGTGTGTGTGTGTGTGTGTGTGTGTGCGTATGTGTGTGATGTTTCTATTAGGAATGAAGGTAAATTCACAATGGCAATACTGAAGTCGGGTATTAGCGTGTTTAACTTTACTAAAAGTGCATGACTTTACAAACAGAAATCCAACGTGAACAGTAGTTCAACGCCGATTTTAGTCTCTCATCAAAAATGCGTTCAGATCTGAAATGATTCTTTCTGAAAATTCCTAACTGGAGATGCCGCAACATGTGCCCTAGCTGTTTAGCCACAAGAAGGCAGAGCACGCCCTGCTGACCTGAAACGATCTGCTGACAACCTAGCCCACAGACACACCACTCCGGAAGAACATCTTCGGACCACTGCTCAGAGTGTCTGTAGCCAACAGCAAACTTCACGTGAGCCTCCAATATCTCTTTATGGACGTTTGACGAAGAATTCCATTCCTGACAGTCCTGCGTGTGGGAATGAAAGCGCATTCCAAAAGCATCAGCTGTGCCACAGTGCCCACGGATGAATCTTGTTTCCAGCACGACTCCTTGCGTGAGGAGTTTAGGAATAACATGAAAAGGCTGGTGTTTAATTGCATCTGGAGGAAGGGAACTGATAGAGGTCAAGAGACTGTGGACCCGTTCCCCTTTCCAGCTTCTACTGTATGGAATACGTCGGTTATTTGGACGCCAGATCTACCGTGCTCGTAGAGGTGTTTCCATATTTCACACGGTATTTACTACAAGATATTCGTTTCAGAATTGAATGAGAAGTAGTGATTTCATGAATCAGTAAAGTGAGTTTTCATCTAGTCACGGTTTTAATGAGGGTTTCTTGATTAATTTAGATGATGAAAACGGTGGGTTCATGGAGAGTGTTGTGTAGGAGTATTACCGACTGACCATAAGATTCATGCTTTATTCGTTGTAGAGAAAAGTGTGGGTCAACTGCTAACCATTCTACTTCTAACGGTTGTGGCTGTCTGCGGCCAGACGGTGCCAAGATGATGACTGGTCTTTCTCTTCCAGACTCGGATCATTCGATATCTCCGGTGTTTGGATTTGGCTTGCTCTTTTGGTCATGGTGTAGCTGGGGGAGACGTTGGACGTGAGTGAGGGTGCATTGGTTTTTGTTTTTCCTGTGTATTTGTTATCAATGTTCTTTTGATGCTATTTTTCTGCGCATTTCTTTCAGGGGTGTGGGCTTGTTTGTTTGTTGTTCTTTTGAAAAGAAATGGCGGGATTTCGTTTCATCGAACGCTGTGAAAAAAACACCAGACAGTTTAACAATTTCCCAAATATTTGTGCTATTTTGTTCAAACATACCGCTATCTCACCTCCCTCCCTTTCTTCCTCTTCCTCCCCCCCCCCCTCTCTCTCTCTCTCTCTCTCTCTCTCTCTCTTCTCTCTCTTGAATTTGGTCATTCCTCTATCATATTTAAAGCAAGAACATTGCTGCCCTGTGTGTGTGTGTGTGTGTGTGTGTGTGTGTGTGTGTGTGTGTGTGTGTGTGTGTGTGTGTTTCCTAATCTTTGCACATTCTGTGCATATTTTAAATATAACCCTCATTTGCTTCAGATAATTTGTGTTCTAGATTTGGGTGTGATTACAGTACAGTTTTTTGTTGTTGTTGTTTCTTTTTGAGGGGGGGGGGGGGTTCTTTGTTGTTGTTGTTGTTTTTGAAAGTGTGGTAACCTCGTGTCACATTGAAATTAAGAATGAATGAGATTTTTTTTGTTTGATGTCTATAAAACGTTAGGATGGACATATTTCATGTGCCGCCCACACACACACCCTCCCCCCCCCCCCCCCCCCGCCCCCCCGCTCCTTCCTTATCGTCTATTACCGTTTATCTCTTCATCTAACCGTAGTGCTGGCACTACGCTGATGATATGCTGTTGTCAGCCGTGTGTACGGTTGTGACAAGACTGCCGTGAATTTTTTTTTTCGTCCATTTTGGGGTACTTGCACTTGCTCCTGTTAATTGTGCACCTACTTGTTTTGTTTTGGATTTGGGGAGTTTTTTTTGTTTTCGTTTTTTATTTTGGTCATATATACTCAGAATTGTTAGCTACCTGCTAGTAGATTTTTTGTTCTTGGGGGCGGGGGGGGGGTCTTTTTTGAGTGCATGAACGGATAGTTAGAACATCCTTGACAAAAGATTACAGTAAAAAGGAAATCATTTTCGAGTTAATGTTGAACACGCTGGTTAAGTGCGCACACTGGCAGCACCCGAGCTCGCACACACATGTATCTCTGCTAACATGCGTGTGGGTATATAAACACATGCGCGCGCGCACACACACACACACACACACACACACACACACACACACACACAACACACACACACACACACACACACACACACACACACACACACACACACACATTCTCTTTCTCTCTATCTCTCTCTCTATCTTTCTCTCTCTCTCATTCCCTCACACACACACACACACACACACACACACACACACACACCGCGCGCGCGTTATTAATACATATGCACGCAGATATACCTACCCGCACAAAAACACACCGCATAAGTGCACTTGGACCCAAGTCAAATGTCTAAAATATAGACAAAACAACAACAAAAACCATAATGCAGGTCCGCACCGACCTCATCCGTCTGGCTATGTTATCAATTCATGTGTATAGTACATACTGTCCTTGTTTAGTTTGTTGGGGTTTTTTTGTTGTTGTTTGTTTGTTTAGTTTGGTTTGTTTGTTTCTTTTTGTTTTGTTTTGTTTTGCTGCGATGGGTCTTTTTTTTCTCTCCTGCCTGTTGATAGCCCTGAAAGGGCCCCATGCAGTCGGCAAGGTTATGACAATAAACCCTAGCGCATAGCGGAGAAGGTCAAAGCGGAAGGTGATATGTCAACAAGGAGGGTCATAAATGATAAAGTGAAAGTCAGGGATTGACGAGGAGGGAGTGAAGTTCACTTTTTTATGGACCACGGGGAATAACAGCATTTCGACTAGTCATGGTGTAAATCATTTCAACCCTTCTTTTTATTTGTTTGCTGGTTGTTGTTGGGTTTTTTGTTTGTTTGTTTTTTTCTTTTTTCGAAAAGCTTAGAAATATACAAAACGACATCCCAGACAAATAAAGAAACAAAATGCAGCAATTACATTACTAAAACAATACATTAGAATGCTTTTTTCCTTCATAAGTTTATGAAAATATATATTATTATGTCACAGGGCGAACTTGAGTAAGGTGTACTTCCGGTGTGCTCCTCTTCTTCTTCTTCTTCTTCTTCTTCCTCTTCTTCTTCTTCTTCATCTTCTTCTCTTCTTCTTCTTCTTCTTCTTCTTCTTCTTCTTCTTCTTCATCTTCTTCTTCTTCTCTTCTCTTCTCTTCGTCTTCTTCTTCTTCTTCTTCTTCTTCTCCTTCTTCTTCTTCTTCCTGCTGTTCTTCTTCCTTCTCCTCTTCCATTTCTTTACGGTAACTCCTTGGGGAATCCTCGGGCACCACACGGAAGAACAGTTCACCAAGTCCCTCTAGTTCATTTGGTCGTGTGCCAAGGCCCTGTACTCCGCTAATCTTTTTCCTGTCCACTCCGCAATATTGTCAGCCTATCGTTTTTGTTTTTGTTTTGTTTTTCTGTCTTCCCCTCACTCTTTCTGCTTCAATGGTTTTTTTTTTTTGGTTTTTTTTTTTAGGATTTTATGAGGAAGGCTACTCGATCTTCTTACGTAGCCACACCAACGCAGTTTTCTTTTTCTGACCAATGGCAGTAGATCTCCATATGAGCGTACGTGAGGCCTGGTGGCTTGACGTACTTGTTAATTGATGATATAATCAGTGTAGCTGATGTATAGTATCTTGTGGTAACACCTTAATTCCATGTCTTCTTTCCAGATCCGCTGTGAGGGTCCCTGTTTCGCGTGCGTAAAATATGGAACATACCCGTGCCGCAGGAGCCTGGCCTTGTGTTTCAAGGAAATGTTCTGGTCCTTCCCAACAGGTTTCAATGTGGACAGGGCTGTGTAAAAAGACCCTGACTATCCCGGTGTAACTCGTGGTCCAGGATACTCCTAGGGCAAACCCAGGTCTTGATTTCAACTGACTAAACTGTAGGTCAATCAGGACCCAGTTTACCTGGGGTCTTCTGGAGTTCCCGTTATAGTCACACCTCTGATTGGCTGAACTAGTGGTCACATCCTAAGACAGTCACACCTCTGATTGGCTGAACTAGTGGTCACATCCTAAGACAGTCACACCTCTGATTGGCTGAACTAGTGGTCACATCCGAAGGTCCAGTGCGTTTGTTGAGAGTTGTGTACTGCGGTGTGGCTCACGCTGATGTCAGGATCACCGTTAGCATCAGTGCACTGGCAGTTTTGACAATGACGTCTCAATAAACTCGCTTTTATTAACTTTATGAGGAGCATATCAAAGACGTAAAACGTTTTGAGAAAGTCGATTTTATTAACCTTACAAGCAGCATACCATAGTTTTGAAACGTGGAAAAGATTAATTTTGTATTTCAAAAGCGTAGTAACTAAAAATATATTCGTGGTCTCTTTTGAAAAAGGCGAAAATCGTCAACATGGACCCAAATTCAACGCATGATGCAAGTCTTCTTTAAACTGCAGCAGATCTGTGCTAGAAACTTGATATTGTGTGCCAGAACATCATGCCTGTCATCACAATTGTGGAATTGTTGGAAACAATCAGGATTGGGCATCTGGGTAGAGACGAGATATGGTACAGGTGTGAAATACTTTGTCACTGACTTAGTTTTCAAAACTTCGTTTTTTTATATTTCTGTGTGTTCTGACTCAAGAGTCTGATAAAGATTTTACCTTACACACACCTCTATCCCACAACAGAATGTGCACCAAAAATATATGGTGTACCCAAGATCCACAAGGAAGGTGCTCCACTCCGCCCCATCGTTTCATCTTGTGGGAGTGTGATGTATGAGACAGCCAAACTTGTTGCAGGAATCCTGACACCCCTTGCAGGCAAAAGTGAACATCACATCATCAATAGCACAGGTTTTGTTCTCAAAGTAAAAGAACACCAGATTCCGAACGCAGAAATTCTGGTATCATATGATGTCTGTTCACTGTTTACCAGTATTCCCATCCAGGATGCTCTCAAGGTTGTCAGGGAAAGACTGGAAAATGACCTCACACTCAGCCTCCGCACAGAGTTCAGTGTGACCCAGATCATGACACTCCTGGAGTTATGCCTCACCAGCACCTATTTCTCCTACAACGGTGAGTTCTACCAACAGACCCAAGGAGCAGCCATGGGCTCACCAGTTTCACCTATTGTGGCCAACTTGTTCATGGAACAGTTTGAAAAAGAAGCTCTTGAGGCTTCCCAGAGCCCACCTTCCCTTTGGTACAGATACATTGATGATACTTTCAGCAGCATAGCAGAATCAGAGAAGGACAACTTCACTGAACACCTCAACTCCATCAACCCCAACATCCAGTTCATCTGTGAGTCTGAACAAGACCATCAGATCCCATTCCTAGATGTCAAAGTTCATAAAACCAACGAGGGAACCATGCAAACATCGGTATACCGCAAACCAACCCATACTGACCAATATCTACACTTTTACTCGAACCATCCATTACAGCATAAACGTTCAGTTGTCCGAACTCTACTATACAGAGCAAAAACCCACTGCACCTCAGAACAGAATAAACTGAAGGAAGAACACCACGTTAAGACAGTTCTGAAAGCCAACGGTTATCCTTCCTGGATTTTCAGCACCCCCAAACCGAAACAAAGGCATCCCAAGGAAAAGAAGTCCATCACTATCAGCATGCCTTACGTGAAAGGGATGTCAGAGCGCCTGTCAAGGACTTTCAGCCAACACGGCGTGCAAGTATTACACAAACCAGTGAATTCAATACGATCACAGGTTACAAAAGTCAAGGATAGAACAGAGCTGGAAAAGAAAAGCGGTGTAGTGTATCATATTCAATGTGAGGAGTGTAGTGAGGACTATATTGGAGAAACTGGTCAGCCTTTAAAAACAAGGCTAAATGAACACACTTCCAAAACTTCTTCTGCATATTATGAACATTTGACAACAACATCCCACCATACCAACAAGTTTCAAGCCACCATAATTGCAGCTGAATCACAGTTCGCAAAAAGGAAAGTGAAAGAAGCTACAGAAATCAGGGAGAGAAAACCAAGTTTGAACAGAGACTGTGGCTATGACCTGCCCCCCTTTTACAAGTCTGTGCTGAACACCCATCACTCAACCAGTGAGGACAACTCGGGGAACACCAACACCCACCACAACTACCAGTCAGTCGGGGCTGATGAAGACCAGCAGTAGCTGGCCAAAAATTTCCCAAGGTAAAATCTTTATCAGACTCTTGGGTCAGAACACACAGAAATATGAACAACCCGGAGTCGGAAAGTGTCTTTGCTCAAATTCGTTTTTTTTTTTTTTTTTTGCCGACAAAGACAGCCTGCAAAGAATCCACATACTGGAAAGCCTATAATAGATCTTGTAAAACAGTTAAAATTATTGAAAAATTGCTTGTTAAGGTTTTTCCTGCATTTTCACAGGGTTCTTAGTTTTACGTTTTGCTTCACCGCACTCGGGACACCTCAAAAAGAAATTGTTGTTGGGGTTGTTGGCTTATATGTATCAAACATCGGCGAGCACCGTCAGCTATCCACTTAAAACAGTCATGTTAAAAAAAACCCAAAAAACCCATGTCCGTGAAAAGTAATAGTGTGCCCTCATTCACTTGGCTTCCTGTTTCGGAGACTCTAGCTTTCATGTGTGTGAAAGTCAGGAATGGGAGGAGGTAGAGGAGGGGGAGAGGTGCGAAAGGGCAGTTAGGCAGATGGGAGAAGTGGGGATAGATGAGGGGAGTGAGTGAGGTGTATAGGTGGGGGGAGGAGGAAGTGGGGCTGGACAAGGTGTGTATGCATGTACGCACTCGCGAATGTGTGTATGATCATTTGTGGAGGGGGGGGGGGGGGGGTCAATATCCCATTCACAAATGCTGTCTTGAACAAAAACTGTAGGTTCCAAAATGTCCGGGGCAAGAGAGAGGTGGAGGGGATGGCAAACTGCTGTGCACCTTTTTCCCCCGACATCCAGACCAGCATTACTTCCAGCAATATGTCAAGCTTTGTCCGCCTTGTTATAGACCAGTGCCAGTGTGGGTCTGCTATCGCTGTGCCAGCTGCGGTTTTCCAGGCCTGTGTCGCCCATTTGGTACAGTATGATGACGCAATTCATGCCACGGCGGTAGCTCTCAAGTGTAATATTAGAGTATCTGTGTTTATTTGGCCTGTCTAGAGTTTTTTTCTGAAAGTATCCTGGTTCCGCAAAGTTAATGAGACTCTGCAATGTGCACTGGACAATGATACCTTCCCATAACGATCTTCCCAACGAAGCCTCCCAACCCTTTGAAGAGTTTTTGCGTTGTATTCTTTTGTTTTTCTGAAACATGTTTTCTCTTTGTCTGAAGTAGATTTCATCCCAATAAAAACACCTTCCCTTTCCCAATTAACCTGTTCCGTAAAGAAACAATCGTGGGAAGATAAAGCCTCTTTCCATTGCAAGGAGAGTTACATTATTTCTGTTGATGGGTCAAGCAAGACAGACCTAGAAGGTCAAATGTCAGATTTGAAGCGCACTCCCAGACAAAGATCGGGACAGCGACTCTCTACGTTACAGGTGCAATGTTTTACATTCAGGTTTTGGCATTCTCTCTCTCTCTCTCTCTCTCTCTCTCTCTCTCTCTCTGTCTCTGATTGATCTGTTAAGCTGTCTGATGGGCAAAATTGCTTTGGCCATGGCCACCACATGCATCTGTCCTACGAAAACAGTAGGGTTAACCTCGCTGAACGCGAGTTCTAACACAGATTACTCTTGCAGATTTCCGAACACTGTCTATTAACACCTCTCTCTCTCTCTCTCTCTCTCTCTCTCTGTACTGAATTTACCTCTGCATTTTTTTTCCCGCCTTAGTCCCTACTCGACTTATTTTCGAACCGAGACTCCCTCCCTCGAAGCCACATTTATTTTAAGAAGTCGAGAGGTCAGTGTAGAAACGGAGAATAGGCTCGCGTAACGGAAGTGTGGGGAAGGGCGGCGGGTGCAGACAATGAACAAGATGGCTCAGTTTAATACGTCGCAACTAAATGTGTGAGCGCTTGGTTCAGTTCTCGGCGACTAAACTGCAATAATTATGAAACCACACTCTTTCAACAGTTACATACCTGAGGATTCAGCATTAGCCATGAAGGATCCAAACTAAAAATCCCCTCAAGGGTTCAGGCTGCTGAGTGCGCCAGTGTATTCCATCTTTCTGAATGCATGCAAGGTGTGGACGGCCCTCTGGGTGAAGTGAACCTAGACAGAACAATCCAAGCCATGGAAATGAGGTGCCACCTCAACCTGCTGAACAACATCAGACACACTCATCATTTCACCCCTCAACAAGTGCGTCAAACCACCTCAACATACTGAACAACATCAGATACACTCATCATTTCACCCCTCAACAAGTGCGTCAAACCACCTCAACATGCTGAACAACATCAGATACACTCATCATTTCACCCCCCAACAAGTGCGTCAAACCACCTCAACATGCTGAACAACATCAGATACACTCATCATTTCACCCCTCAACAAGTGCGTCAAACCACCTCAACATGCTGAACAACATCAGATACACTCATCATTTCACCCCTCAACAAGTGCGTCAAACCACCTCAACATGCTGAACAACATCAGATACACTCATCATTTCACCCCTCAACAAGTGCGTCAAACCACCTCAACATACTGAACAACATCAGATACACTCATCATTTCACCCCTCAACAAGTGCGTCAAACCACGAAGCAGCACATAAGACTGTGTGGCCATGTGACCAGATTCAATAGCCTTGCTAAAAGTCTCCCGGGGAACTGTTGAGGGGGGGGGGGGGGAGATGGAGGGGTACAGAGTACAAAAAAGAAATAATAATAACAACAATCGATGGACGGACGACATTGCAGAGTGGGCATGGAACCCATTTGCAGAGACCGAAGCCTTGGCACTCCTCTGACAGAAGCCGCGGGACCTGGTGATCTGTTCCTCAGTGTAATTCCCCAACGGCTTTGCAAGAGTTAAGGGCAAAGAAGAGGAGGTACACTTTTATGTGCACGTGCCTTGCCTCCCTCCCCTTCCCTCACCCCCAAACTTCTCTTTCCCCTGCCCATGTCCATTTCCCACTCTCCGAATACACTCCTAAACACAGAAATACACACACACACGCACACATACAAACATGTACACCAAGATGCACGCGCGCGCGCGCGCGCACACACACACACACACACACACACACACACACACACACACACACACAAATCATGCATGCGCACGCACACACGCGCGCGCACTAGTAGGCTATTAAGCAAATGGATAGCCCCCCCTGCTGTTATTAGGTCTATGACGATCTACCTCTGCTGCTGCGCTTGGGTGGGGGGGGGGGGGGGGTGATCAGTAAGGAAGAAAGAGGGGGAGGGGGTGATCAGTAAGGAAGAAAGAGGGGGAGGGGTGTGATCAGTAAGGAAGAAAGAGGGGGAGGGGGGATGATCAGTAAGAAAGAAAGAGGGTGAGGGGGAGTGATCAGTAAGAAAGAAAGAGGGGGAGGGGGAGTGATCAGTAAGGAAGAAAGAGGGGGAGGGGATGATCAGTAAGGAAGAAAGAGGGGGAGGGGGTGATCAGTAAGGAAGAAAGAGGAGGAGGGGGTGATCAGAAAGGAAGAAAGAGGGGGAGGGTGGTCGATCAGTAAGGAAGAAAGAGGGGGTGGGGGATCAGTAAGGAAGAAAGAGGGGGAGGCGGGATCAGTAAGGAAGAAAGAGGGGGAGGGTGGTCGATCAGTAAGGAAGAAAGAGGGGGTGGGGGATCAGTAAGGAAGAAAGAGGGGGAGGGTGGTCGATCAGTAAGGAAGAAAGAGGGGGTGGGGGATCAGTAAGGAAGAAAGAGGGGGAGGCGGGATCAGTAAGGAAGAAAGAGGGGGAGGGTGGTCGATCAGTAAGGAAGAAAGAGGGGGGTGGGGGATCAGTAAGGAAGAAAGAGGGGGAGGGGGTGATCAGTAAGGAAGAAAGAGGGGGAGGGGGTGATCAGTAAGGAAGAAAGAGGGGGAGGGGGTGATCAGTAAGGAAGAAAGAGGGGGAGGGGGTGATCAGTAAGGAAGAAAGAGGGGGAGGGTGTGATCAGTAAGGAAAAGGGGAGGGGGGTGATCAGTAAGGAAGAAAGAGGGGGAGGGGGAGCGATCAGTAAGGAAGAAAGAGGGGTGGGGGATCAGTAAGGAAGAAAGAGGGGGAGGGTGGGGGATCAGTAAGGAAGAAAGAGGGGGAGGGGGAGCGATCAGTAAGGAAGAAAGAGGGGGGGGGGTCAGTAAGGAAGAAAGGGAGGGAGGGGGATCAGTAAGGAAGAAAGATTGGGAGGGGGAGTGATCAGTAAGGAAGAAAGAGGGGGAGGGGGGATCAGTAAGGAAGAAAGAGGGGGAGGGGGGATCAGTAAGGAAGAAAGAGGGGGAGGGGGGATCAGTAAGGAAGAAAGAAGGGGAAGGGGGATCAGTAAGGAAGAAAGAGGGGGTGATCAGTAAGGAAGAAAAGGGGGAGGGTGGGGATCAGTAAGGAAGAAAGAGGGGGAGGAGGTGATCAGTAAGGAGGAAACAGGGGGAGGGGGGATCAGTAAGGAAGAAAGAGGGGGAGGGGGAGTGATCAGTAAGGAAGAAAGAGGGGGAGGGGGTGATCAGTAAGGAAGAAAGAGGGGGAGGGGGGATCAGTAAGGAAGAAAGAGGGGGAGGGGGGATCAGTAAGGAAGAAAGAGGGGGAGGGGGAGTGATCAGTAAGGAAGAAAGAGGGGGGAGGGGGGTGATCAGTAAGGAAGAAAGAGGGGGAGGGGGTGATCAGTAAGGAAGAAAGAGGGGGAGGGGGGATCAGTAAGGAAGAAAGAGGGGGAGGGGGATCAGTAAGGAAGAAAGAGGGGGAGGGGGAGTGATCAGTAAGGAAGAAAGAGGGGTGGGGGTGATCAGTAAGGAAGAAAGAGGGGGAGGGGGGGATCAGTAAGGAAGAAAGAGGGGGAGGGGGGATCAGTAAGGAAGAAAGAGGGGGAGGGGGGATCAGAAGGAAGAAAGAGGGGGAGGGGGAGTGATCAGTAAGGAAGAAAGAGGGGGAGGGGTGATCAGTAAGGAAGAAAGAGGGGGAGGGGGGATCAGTAAGGAAGAAAGAGGGGGAGGGGTGATCAGTAAGGAAGAAAGAAGGGGAGGGGGGATCAGTAAGGAAGAAAGAGTGGGTGATCAGTAAGGAAGAAAGAGGGGGAGGGTGGGGATCAGTAAGGAAGAAAGAGGGGGAGGGGGATTAGTAAGGAAGAAAGAGGGGAGGGGGGATCAGTAAGGAAGAAAGAGGGGGAGGGGGAGTGATCAGTAAGGAAGAAAGAGGAGGAGGGGGTGATCAGTAAGGAAGAAAGAGGGGGAGGGGGGATCAGTAAGGAAGAAAGAGGGGGAGGGGGGATCAGTAAGGAAGAAAGAGGGGGAGGGGGAGTGATCAGTAAGGAAGAAAGAGGGGGAGGGGTGATCAGTAAGGAAGAAAGAGGGGGAGGGGGTGATCAGTAAGGAAGAAAGAGGGGGAGGGGGGATCAGTAAGGAAGAAAGAGGGGGAGGGGGATCAGTAAGGAAGAAAGAGGGGAGGGGGAGTGATCAGTAAGGAAGAAAGAGGGGCTGGGGGTGATCAGTAAGGAAGAAAGAGGGGGAGGGGGGATCAGTAAGGAAGAAAGAGGGGGAGGGGGATCAGTAAGGAAGAAAGAGGGGGAGGGGGGATCAGTAAGGAAGAAAGAGGGGGAGGGGGAGTGATCAGTAAGGAAGAAAGAGGGGGGGGGGTGATCAGTAAGGAAGAAAGAGGGGGAGGGTGGGAGATCAGTAAGGAAGAAAGAGGGGGAGGGTGGGGGATCAGTAAGGAAGAAAGAGGGGGAGGGGGGAGTGATCAGTAAGGAAGAAAGAGGGGGAGGGGGAGCGATCAGTAAGGAAGAAAGAGGGGGAGGGTGGGGATCAGTAAGGAAGAAAGAGGGGGAGGGGGGATCAGTAAGGAAGAAAGAGGGAGGAGGGGGGGAATCAGTAAGGAAGAAAGAGGGGGAGGGGGTGATCAGTAAGAAGAAAGAGGGGGAGGGGTGATCAGTAAGAAGAAAGAGGAGGAGGGGGTGATCAGTAAGGAAGAAAGAGGGGAGGGGTGATCAATAAAGAAAGAAGAGGGGGAGGGGGTGATCATAAGAAGAAAGAGGGGGAGGGGGTGATCAGTAAGGAAGAAAGAGGGGGAGGGGGATGTGGGGGGGTGATCAGTAAGGAAGAAAGAGGGGGAGAGGGGGAGGGGGGTGGTGAATCAGTAAGGAAGAAAGAGGGATAGTTATAGAATGTTATGAATTCTTTCCAGCGGCCTGTCATTTACCTGTGAATGAGGAATGACGAAGTTTACTTGATAATGCATAAAGAAACTCCAATTTTCATTAGCTCTTTAACAACTTGGCGTGCCAGACCGTACCGACGGTTTTCGCGATGTAGAAAATGCAGGTAAGCGTGAGTTTTCATCATACTTCGCAAAGAAATGACTCGAATACGTAATTGATCATTTTCAATTGTTCTTCGCCATGACGTTAATTATCATATCACGTCTAGACTACATTGTCCTTGTTTTTGCGAACTGGGAAAGCCTTAGATCCACTGATAGTCTCAGAGATTGCACACCACTCCATATTACCGAAAACTCCGCCCTGACGTCACCGCACACACGAGATGCAAGTTCGGGTGATTCCGGCCTCGGTCGGGATAAGAAAACTTCCGGGACAGGTGCGCGCTCTTCAGCGCCCTGATCGGTTACTAACAGCCACCTTACCCAGCACTCTGCCCCCCACCTCCCACTCCACACACACACACACACACACACCGAACCAATGCGTTCATGGCCTTCAAACTTCGACTCGCTTCTTGCACGAAATCCTGTATTTCCTGTGGATTAGTTGACATTTTTTTTCTTTTCTTTTTTTCTTTGTTTGTTTGTTGTTGTTTTTTGTTTTGTTTTGCTTTGTTTTGTTTTGCTTTGCTTTGCTTTGCTCACACGTTTGACAACACAAGCAATGTAAATCGGTGACCGACATTGTTTCTGTTTTATTTCAAGTTCTGAAGAAATCACACAGACCTAGTCTTGCATGATGTAAAAGTTGCTGTGATGTGACATTCGGCACTTTGTTCTAACGCTATTGCAGCCCATCTTTAGATAAATATCAAAAGTAAAATAATAAAGCTGCAAATTTAGCAGTACATCAGTTGAGACCCAAAAAAAAAACTGTGTCTATCTCATGCAAGACAAGGACATCATTTCTGCGAAAATTATCACCGATACCGTGTCACAAGCGATTTTTCTGTTTTAAAAAAAAAATCCATAAAGATAAAAAAAAAAAAACCAAAAAAACCCCACCTAAATTCGGAAGCTTTCTCTCGAATTCTTGGGCTATATACCCGAGACGCTGCGTTAGAAAAGAAAGGGGATGACCATATGAGAATGATGACATGCTTACATTAGAATATTTTATTTTAACAACAGTTGAGTGCCCTTTTTCATGGTTGTTGTTTTGTTTTATTCTTATTGTTTTGTCTTCGTTTTTTTTTTTGGTCGACTGATAATGCTTGAGATTTGTTGACATTCTGCATTGACAGCTCCTCATTCATATTCCCGAGCTCTGGCGACAAAATGATGAGAGAGGACAACATGAGTTGACCTCAAATGAAAACAGAATAAATGTCATCAAATGTTTGCCCTTGTTGAGACGATTATGTGGTGTAGTTGAATGTGTATTTGAGAGAGAATGTATAAGTGTGCATGCACACGTATGTATGTATGTGTGTGTGTGAGTGTGTGTGTGCGCGCGCGCGCGCGTGCGTGCGTGCGTTTGGTCCTTTTGGAGAAAACTTCATAAAACTTTGATCTTTTTAAATCCTTGTTTGTTTGTTTGTTTGAAATAAATTAACACCAAACTCGAGCTCTCGTGGGCTTATTTTTGCACGTAAATATGTATGTGACTCTCTCTCTCTCTCTCTCTCTCTCTCTCTCTCTCTCTCTCTCTCCCCCCCCCCCCCTCCCGAGACACACGCGCGCACGTTCGCACGCACGCATGCGCACACACACATACGCACGCATGCACGAATACACACACACGCACACACACACACACACACACACACACACACACACACACACACACACACACACAATCGTACGCACAAACGCACGCACGCATGCACGCACGCACGCACACGAACACACACACACACACACACACACACACACACACACACACACACACACACACACACACACACACACACACACACACGAAGGCGCATATCATTCGATCTGATTTAAACGTGGATGGTGACATACTTCACTGAAATCAGTTAGTTTGGTTTCGGTAGTTGTGGTTTTCGTTTTCGTTTTTGTTTTTGTTTTTTTGGTTTGTTTGTTTTTTAATCCGATTTTTGGACTTTTTAACGTCAATAGTTCCATGTTCAGCTTGCCTGCAGCGCTGACTTGGCCGTTCTGGTCGGCTGGGTTATAACATTATAACTTAGGACTACAAACTTTCATTTTGAAAACAAAAACTTGCGTGAAATCATAATGTTCATAACCTTATGACTAGGAGGCGCACACATAATCGAAATCTTTCATGCGCTGTTGAAGAAAAATCACTATTAACATTTCCAAGACATATCACTATATAAGTTTCACACCTGCGGCTGGATGATTCATAAACAAGATATTAGGGGAGGGGGGGGGGGGGGGGCAGGTCGAGACCACTTGTTGTGAACGAGTCATTTTCTTTAACCAAATACACACTCTCTCTCTCTCTCTCTCTCTCTCTCTCTCTCTTCTCTCTCTCTCTCTCACACACAACACACACACACACACACACACACACACGCGCGGCGCGCGCGCGCGCGCGCGCGCGCGCGCATACACACGCAGCGTCTCGAATCTCTGTGTGTGTGTGTGTGTGTGTGTGTGTGTGTGTGTGTGTGTGTGTTGTGTGTGTGTGTGGTTTCCCAAACTGTAAATTAAAAGAAAAAAAAAAAGAAATTCTTTTCGACACTGGCATTTGTAATCAATAAAATGTTCTAACCACCTGCAATGGCGCGGTTGTTAACGTCGTAGGCCTGCGGGCGTCGAGACCTGAGGTTCAAATCCCTTCAAAGATATTAATTTGTACGACTTTTTGGCCCTGGCCGGCAGCAGCTCAGAACTGAGTTCGCCAGGAGCTCAAACGAGAGGCCTGGAACCACACAGTCGAGTTTCATCAACATAATAGATGCGATTCTGAGAGTGTTTTTCAAATGTCCTGATCAACACACACGCATTTACTGTATTGAGCTGGCTGTGACGATTTCCAAATGGGGTTTTATAAGTGAAGAGTTGTTACATTCAAAACTTTTGATCAAAACTGTTCTTTTTTTCCTGTCTCATCTTGCATGTTCCCGAGAGGAACAGACATCTGCATCGATGTCTTTCACATGTTAAGTCAGTTGGTTACCCTGTCTGCCTGGCATAGGATTTTGCATTCTCTATACATGAACTAGCAATACATAAAAGCATTCGTTGGTATGGGGAGAAAATGTACAATCTTTTTCTTTCAGCTACGCTCCCGCACTACGCTCAGGTCCACATGCTCGAAGGGAAGTTTTCCCTCACACCGTCTCCGCCACTAAGCAGTTCTTGTCCTAGGGACCTGCTATATCGAGTCCTGCGAATGATGGTTCAGAACAGACACCGCTGAGCATCACCGGCGGGTCTCAGTAGCAGCGCTGTGTCCCCTTGGTAGGAGTGTGTGTGTGTGTGTGTGTGTGTGTGTGTGTGTGTGTGTGTGTGTGTGTGTGTGTGTGTGGGGGGGGGGGGCGGGAGGAGGCTGCATCATGTCGGCATGATCTTCATAGCTCGATCACTGTATCTGTCGGAGCTTAGCGACAGAGGAAGCACTAGGTGTGCTGTATTCGTAACAGACAGCGTGTGCGGCATGGAGTGATGCCACTAGGTGTGGCTGTATTCAGTAACAGCCAGCGTGTGCGGCACTGGAGTGATGCCACTAGGTGTGGCTGTATTCAGTAACAGACAGCGTGTGCGGCACTGGAGTGATGCCACTAGGTGTGGCTGTATTCAGTAACAGCCAGCGTGTGGGCACTGGAGTGATGCCACTAGGTGTGGCTGTATTCAGTAACAGCCAGCGTGTGCGGCACTGGAGTGATGCCACTAGGTGTGGCTGTATTCAGTAACAGCCAGCGTGTGCGGCACTGGAGTGATGCCACTAGGTGTGGCTGTATTCAGTAACAGCCAGCGTGTGCGGCACTGGAATGATGCCACTAGGAGAGGCACAGAGGATGAGGAAGCAAAACGAAGAAGAATAAAAGAAAGAAAAGAAAAGAAAATGGGAAATGTGTTAATCCAATGACTCGCCTCAGTGTGATGGAACAGACTGAAAGCAGAGCAACCACCCTGTTCTCTCTGTGTCTGTGGAGACACCCTTCAGACCTGTACGTCACAGAACACCATGTCGACCCACCTCAGTGTGATCGAACTCTGACGTCAAGCAGAGCAATCGTTCTAGTCTTCATGTGTCTGTGGGACACTCTGCGGACCTGTAAGTCACATGACACTATGACGACCTGCTTCAGTGTGATAGAACACACGTCATGCGCCTGTGGAGACATTCCTCAGACAGGCAAGTCAGAGGACACTGTGACGATGTACCTTAATGTGATTGCAGAATAACCACACGATGTTCTTCATGTACCTGTGGAGACACTCCTGTTGTTATTGGCATAATAGCATTTGATATTAGTAATAACGTCAATAAACGCGATAGTCAACATAATCAGGCACCGATAACTCCGTCACCTCTTCTCCTCCACTGTCCCCTTTCCCTGCTCCCTTACCCTTGCTGGCAGGATTTAACGGAAAGCATAAGACAGTACAGTATGGTATCTTCGCAGCTGCAGGAGTTGCCGGAAGATGTCACGGTGTGTCGACCAACCGAGGGGCTCTCCTCAAGATTTTCTTTCAGGGTTTGCCTTTGTCTCTCACGAGACGTCCACAAGGCAGTGAAGCTATTCGACCCATAGCTGGGAGTCTGGTTTGTGGGCACCAGGGCGTATCCACACGCCGATGGGCCTGCATGCCGTACGTATAGAGTCAGACTTCCTCCGAGTTCCTTGTAATGTAGCCTGAGTCCGAAAGGCCCCAGTTGACGTAAGTCGCCACGAGGAGGCACTACATAGGGCTTGCTGGTGGAGAGACTGTTATACTGACAGGAAAGACTGACGCATTCTGCCCCCCTTTTCGCAGTGCTGCAAGCAGCGTACCTACAACGAAGAAAGGAAGAGTACGAGATGGCGGACTGGAACTAGTATCCCTGTGCAATCATTCAGCGATAAGGACTTCAGCATCTCCGTATTGCATGGTGGTAAACCTTGCTTTTGTTTTGGGTGGCGGTGAGGTAGGCGAGGTGGAGAAGCTGATGTTGAGGCGTG
>CM065715.1:57526996-57531996 GCA_033310375.1 Conus canariensis | reverse complement strand
TTTCGGTTTGTCCTCTCCCCACCACCTCCCTTCTGCTTTCCTTCTCAGACTTAAAGAACAGCATTATTATAGGAATCATCATGAACGTAACAGTGCCACAAAAACGCATAAAGAAAACGACTATATGGAAGTACAGACCCTGGAGAAATGGGAATAAAGTGTCCATTGAACAATGTGTATGGTTTCATTACGTGTGATAGCCAGATCATAACAATAAAAACCTGGCATATTTTGAATTCCACAAGAGAAAATATGTAATTTTTTTTTTCTTTCTGGAACAAAGACAAGTGAATGGGTCCCAAAGGCAGAAAGATAATAGACGATAGTAAAACAGCATAAAGAAAAGGAGAGTCAAAGAGAGTATAAGAAAAGATGAAATGTATTAGCATAGATTTCCCCAAAGGCAGGGATACAGACATCCCGTCCCCGCCGGTATGAACACGGAGACTACGTCGAGGATAAACTGAGAGAAGCTGAATCAGAGAATGTATTGTGTGACCTTCTTCTTCTTCGTCGTCGTCATCTTCTTCCTCTTCTTCTTCTTCTTCTAGTTCGTGGTGAATCTGCGTCGTATTACCTCAAAGCACTTCGGGTCTAGACCGATGTATATACTGAATCAAGCAGTTTGTTGCTCATAGGGGAAACAGTTCTGATCAAACACACACACACACACACACACACACACACACACACGCACACACACACACACACACACACACACACACACACACACACACACATCCGTCTAATATCACTATGTGGATAGACGTTAAATTGAAGACAACACACACACACACACACACACACACACACACACACACACACACACACACACACACACACACACACAGGCGCGCGCACGCACGCATGCACACATGCACACACTCATTGTGTGTTGTGTGTGTGTGTGTGTGTGTGGTGTGTGTGTGTGTGTGTGTTGCGCGCGCGCGCGTGCGACTTTCTAGCTTTTTTTTTTTTTTTTTTTTTTTGTAGTTCCTGGGCGGACAGTGGCGTAGCAGGGATGAGGAAGCAGACGAGAGAATTCATGTAACCGCCCTTTTCTCCCCTTTTTAAAACAAAATCCATTTGTCTTTGCTAAGTACGTCTTGAATTGTTCAAATTATTTCTATGTCACGCGCATTTAAAGTTTGTAGTTCTTGTTGAACTCATCAAGTGGCTTGCTGCTTCTTCAATTACTGTCAGACCATTTCACTTTCCAGTCCAGCCAAGACTTTATCTGACATCCTAGTGGTTTCAGTCAATTCATATGATGGAAGGTCAAATAATTCACTCCATATTTGGACATCTACGCTGACTTTGGTGGAGGACTGTTTGGGCAAAGACTAAGATTAAGCCGATGCACTCTATCTAGATAGAAACCACCATCAGATTAAGCCGGTGCACTCTATCTAGATAGAAATCACCATCAGATTAAGCCGGTGCACTCTACTCTAGATAGAAACCACCATCAGATTAAGCCGATGCACTCTATCTAGATAGAAACCACCATCAGATTAAGCCGGTGCACTCTATCTAGATAGAAATCACCATCAGATTAAGCCGATGCACTCTACCTAGACAGAAACCACCATCAGATTAAGCCTGTGCACTCTATCTAGACAGAAACCACCATCAGATTAAGCCGGTGCACTCCATCTAGACAGAAACCACCATCAGATTAAGCCAGTGCACTCCATCTAGACAGAAACCACCATCAGATTAAGCCGGTGCACTCCATCTAGACAGAAACCACCATCAGATTAAGCCGGTGCACTCCATCTAGACAGAAACCACCATCAGATTAAGCCGGTGCACTCCATCTAGACAGAAACCACCATCAGATTAAGCCGGTGCACTCCATCTAGACAGAAACCACCATCAGATTAAGCCGGTGCACTCCATCTAGACAGAAACCACCATCAGATTAAGCCGGTGCACTCCATCTAGACAGAAACCACCATCAGATTAAGCCGGTGCACTCCATCTAGACAGAAACCACCATCAGATTAAGCCAGTGCACTCCATCTAGACAGAAACCACCATCAGATTAAGCCTGTGCACTCCATCTAGATAGAAACCACGATCAGTAAAACATGCAAACAAACAAAGCTTCGACAAACTTTTCTTCATACCCAAAATCTTTAGATCAGTATACATATAATAGGCTGACGGGAGAAAAAAAAAATGTAATTCTATCAATCTGTTTTATATCGGAAGCGTCTTCGTGGGCCTACTATTGAGTGCAAACCATCTTAATGTATTTTGTTTATATAGGTGAAATGATATTCCCCATTCGAGGAGAGGATGTGGAGAGGGTTGCTGTACGATCTCTATCGGCGTGTTGTTTACTGCACAGACCGTACACCTAACGACCGTGGCTGTGGCCAGGGATCTCATGTGGAACCCACTTCCACTACACAGAGCCGTAACTAATGACGCGGATAAAGTCACGCAGAAGGCTCACACATAAACACGGCTGAAGAAACGCTTTGAGCGGATGAATGACTTACATGGCCGCTATAGCTTTCTTGCCTCCACACCGTTCTATAAAACTTTAGACGTGATAAGATAAAGAAATGTAAACACGAAAAATATATCTTATTGCTGACTAAATCAGCTGTTACTAAGGTTAGCGTTTCGGGTCAAGCAGACGCCTATCATCCGGGTTTCTACTGCGGAAGCAGCTTTTCAGCGCTTGCGTAGTGTGTGTCAAGCAACCATTCAGTAAATAATGGATCCAGCTAGATAGATACCGTTACTTTACCAGCAGCATCGACTCTTACGTTGGGAATGTATTAGTCTCAGAATGACAAAATTGAGTACATCATTCTTTTAGCTTACAGATGTCGTCTTTATTTTGAGCGAAACATTATTGGAGGTCTAATTTCCCGCGCGGAATTCATCCTACCCGACCTACGTTTTTCAGTGATCGAGTTGAACTGGTGGAAACTTAGTGCTCAGTCGATGCAGTCTCCATTGTGCTAAGTTGGACATATTTTCTTTGTTGTTGGAACCATGGAGTTACGGGTAGGAAACAAGTATCGTCTTGGAAGAAAGATTGGCAGCGGCTCCTTTGGTGACATTTATTTAGGTAAGTCATTGTGTATGATCGATCCTTAATCGTATAAATTGTTTTTATTCAAGCTGGATGATTTAAGTTCAAAGAAATTGGATCAGCTGAGTTGAATGAGTGAAAATCTGGTCTGCGTCATCAGTATGAGTGAGTTCTGGACAGATTGGTAGAATAGATCGTTAAATTGATGATGACAAGTTTGCGCTCGACTGAGTCATCATTATAGGTGTGGATCATGTGTAAGCCAGCTCTCGGCTGCCTCACACTGTGTTTGTGTTTTGTCTCAGACACGCTTTGTGTGTGTATTGTGTGTGTGTGTGTCTGTGTGTGTGTACACCAGATCATAATATTATACTAAGCCATGTATGACCATTTCCTCGCTTAACCTTGGGCTTGTAAACATGAAACATAATGAATTGTTTTGTGTGATTTTGTCAATCATCACTACATCAGTGTATGTAAAAAACTGTTTCTTAACCCCAGCAGCCATCAGCCAAGCATGCCTCATTGTAACTCAAATGAGTTGTAACTCAACTGTATGCAGTGAATTAGTGACTGTGTGTGTGTGTGAGTACATGTGTGTGGCATGTGTGTATCAGTGTGCGTGTGTTTCTTACATGGCCTTTCAGTTTCAGCCAGAATATATCCCATAACGCTTTTCAGCTCGAATGTAGCTCGAGAAGTAACATTCCCAGCCTTTTACATTTCTGTCTGTTCAGTTTCTTTTACTTGAACTGCCTGGACTCCAGATCGATACAGCTGAAGGAATGCAGTTTTGGGCAGTCATATGATAGATGATATTAATAAGATGTCCTTTTTCTTTTCATTGGCACTCAGAAATGGCTCAGGAACACAGAGGATGATCAGGTGGCAAAAGCATTTCATTGTAAAATTTAGAAAGAAAGGGGGTTAATTACCGCCAAGGACATAGACAAAGTATGTCAGGACAAATCAAATCAAACTTTCATAATGAAACTTTTTAAGTCAAACTTTCATTGAAAATTTTAGCAAAAGCCTTAAACATAAACTTGTACACCAGGAGCAACGCTGTAATTTATAGTGCATACTTGTCACCAAAGGAAAAGAAATCCACAGAAAATACCTTGAAATAATTTCGATCATCACACGAGTTAGATCTACAGTGGAATCTGAAAAAGATCACAACAGAAGTAGCCCCCTTAGAAACTTGTTTTCAGTCTGCTACTGATCTGATCTAATTCTAACTGTTCACATACTCCAGTATTTACAAAAGTTATAATGATACGTTTATTTAATGACTAAAGAATAATAAACATTCCAGTGTATTTTGTAAAAGACGATTAAGCCCACAGTCAGTTACATGTTCAAATGTGCAGAGAACTTTACAGGTGTGCAGTGGTGTTGTTGGTTACATTCAAATGAATCGGAGAAATGACAAACAAACTGAATGAAATTTCATGCTTAGATTCAGGTGATGGGTCACACTTGCATGAGTGGAATTTCCGAAACAGTACTAAGTCATGTCAAAGTGATTTAACTTTAAATGTAGCAGTTCAACAGCTCCTTTTCAATTGTCCAGCATTGCATGTTACACACTGGAATGATACCATGGATGTGAGGTTGAAAAAAGTTTGAGTTATCTCAGACCTTTGATATTTTAAATATCATCTGGTCATTTTGACAAATACTGTTTAGTTTCCCATAATGATAAAGGAAAAATGTTCATTTTTCAGAAGTGTGTTTGCATTTTTGATAAAATTATAGTTATTTCCCAGAAGTTATTGCATTGGAAATGTAACTAACTTGCCATCTTATGAAAAGGCTTTTCCCAAGCAGTTCAGTTCAAAATTATTAAAAACAAAAGGAAGCAAAAAAAATTTCCTCTGTTTCTTTTGTGTGCATTGAAAAGCAGTTTTCTTAATTTGTTTTTAGAGCAGAGTCAATGCCT
>CM065715.1:57451996-57521996 GCA_033310375.1 Conus canariensis | reverse complement strand
TTGTCATTATGTACAGGCACAGACATTTCCAATGGTGAGGAGGTTGCCATCAAGCTAGAATGTGTCAAGACAAAGCACCCACAGCTTCACATCGAAAGCAAGATCTACAGAATGATGCAGGGAGGAGGTACATATATTGAATTATGTGATGAGGAGTAATGTCAGTGAGTTTCATGTTTGGGGCTGCAATTTTCTTTAAGGAAATCTTAAATGAGGCTGGGAACAGTAAATATATTTTCTCTGTTAGTTTTACCCCGGGGTTTTGACATGAGGAGCCATGTCATGCATACTTGGAACTAATTTTTTTTACTTGTAACATGAATACATCGCATGAGAGAGAGTGTGTGTGTGTGTGTGCGCGCGCGCACGCGCGCATTTCAGTATCTCAGGACAGGGTTTTCTCACTGCCTGAAGGACCAGGTTGTTGTTTAGTTTTAGGGGGCCGTTTTTGTTTTTTGTTTTGTTGTCTCGTCTTCTTACCCTGACCTTTGCATTACTTTAGTGCCACCCATGCAGCGCAGCTACATCCATGTATACACGGTTGCTGACCAGCATGGGCAAATCACATGAAGCAATCAGTATCAGGTCATTCTGAGGCAACCCACCAGAGGAGACAATGTACCGCTGCAAAGTCATTTCAGTAATGTGCAGGGATGAATTATTTCATGGAAAAGTTTTGTTAACAGATAAAAGAAACCACAAGGTTTTGGTCCATCTCTTTATTTATTCCTGGTGACTTCTTTGTTGTAGAACGTGCATGTAATGTGTGTGTGTGTGTGTGTGTGTGTGTGTGTGTGTGTATCACTTGAAGTACAAAGCTGAATTAATTTCATGAAATAACGTCAAACACAAACCAGCATTTTTGATTGATCATGATGGCAAAATTGATGACTAGATTCAGGACATGAAACACATTTATTTGCCAGTGCTATAGTGCAGAAACTATGAGAATGGGGAAACATTGACTACTATATGTATGGTTCTGAAACATTGAATACTATGTATAGTTCTGTGACCCATTTGGGACCATGATACCTTCTGTATACTTTGTAAACAGGTTTTGGAAACTGTTGTTTTAGGTATAGCATCTAGTCTTAACTTGAAGCATGTTTGACACTATTGAAAGAAGTTTACCGAGTTTGAGGAAGAAAAAAAGAATTTATATTGCTGGGTACAGGGAGTATTTTACGAGCATCTGACATTGTTAGATTTGGGCTCTGCGTTGGGAGCAGTTATGACACCGGGCTCTGCATTGGGAGCAGTTATGACACTAGAAAGATTGATAGATTTGCAAAACATTTTCGCGCCAACTGGTCCAGTCCCAACTGACCCAGTCCCATGAGGAGCATATAATATGACATGATAGTGTCTAGGTAAAGTATTAGGGACATTGCTGTGATTAGTAGAGCTCCCAGTTTGACTGTGATGTCCCAGTTCAGCCAGTAGATTTAAGAAAGCATTGTAAAGCTCAGTCATGCATTATTTGTGTCAAGTCTTTGCTGCTTGGGGCATTTGAAAAGTTGTTTTTAGAGTTTTGAATTGGTAATCAGTTTTCTGGTAATTTAAGCATTTTAGTTTTTACTCTCTTTTCACCATCCACAGAGATTTGGTACTATTATGATTTCTGTTCCCAAAAAAATAAATAAAGCTGTAGGTCTGTGTTACTCTCTTTTCACCATCTACTGAGATCTGGTACTATTATGATTTCTGTTCCCAAATATTCTGTTCCCAAATAAATAAATAAAGCTGTAGGTCTGTGTTACTCTCTTTTCACCATCCACAGAGATCTGGTACTATTATGATTTCTGTTCCCAAATAAATAAATAAAGCTGTAGGTCTGTGTTACTTTCTTTTCACCATCCACAGAGATCTGGTACTGTTATGATTTCTGTTCCCAAATAAATAAATAAAGCTGTAGGTCTATGTTCCTTTCTTTTCATCATCCAAAGGAGTCTGGTAGTGTTATGATTTCAGTTCCCAAAAGTGAACAGATGAAGCTGTAGGTCTGTACATCACTATAATACATGGCTTTGTTGCTAGAACGTGAAGTTGTTGGTGGTTGCAGTGGGTATCCCCTCCATCAAATGGTGTGGAGCAGAGGGTGACTACAATGTGATGGTGATGGAACTGCTGGGTCCCAGTTTGGAGGACCTGTTCAACTTCTGCTCTCGGAAGTTCAGTCTCAAGACGGTCCTGCTCCTAGCCGACCAGCTGGTTGGTACACTGTGGCTCTTAGCAAGGGGCAAGAGAATCTGGCAGACATACGTAACGGCTAGACAAGCAGATTGTACTAGAAGTTACAAAGAATATTGTAGCATTCTTGCACACATTATATTGACAGACACAGTCAGGCATCTGTTGTGACTTTAAAATGAGACCAGAGTAAGGCATGCAGATTGTATGCAGATTGTTGTCTATATATATACAATGGAATTCCTGTACACAGACATAGATGAACACAAGCAGACATCCACAGGTTAAAGTTTATTGATTATTACTTCTACACAGTGGTGTTAACATTCACATATTAATCTTTTGCGTGTCTGGATGCATGTAGTTCTTTGAGCAACTGATTTGTTGTGGCATGGATGTATAAAATATGTAGTGCAGACATACAGATATGGGTGCGTGTGTGTGTTTGCCATGTATTCATAGGTGTGTCTTTGTGTGTACCAAATATATTGTTGCTGTCTGTGCATTTAACACGTATTATTACTATAAACTATTCAGGTTTTCTTCACTTTGGTTTAGTATTGCAGTTTGCTGAAGTATCGTGTATTATTTTCTCTCACTCTGTTTGTTTCCCTTTCTCTGTCTCTTTCTCTCTCTCTTACTCTCTCTCTCTTTTTAATTGTGAATATGGTTACAACAACTGTTCAGTTTCTTTGGTCTGTTCCAGATTAGCAGAATTGAGTACATTCACTCCAAAAACTTCATCCACAGAGATGTCAAACCAGACAACTTTTTGATGGGTTTGGGGAAAAAAAGGCAATCTTGTGTATCTTATAGACTTTGGGCTGGCGAAAAAATACAGAGATGCCCGAACACACCAGCACATACCTTACAGGGAAAACAAGAATCTCACAGGCACAGCGAGATATGCCAGCATCAACACCCACCTGGGCATTGGTAAGTTGGCCTCTCAGTGATGGCTAAGTAAATAGTTACAAATTATATAAATGCCAGAATTTGTTAATGTTTTTCTTGCATACTGTTATGGAAGACTACAAAGGACTAATAGGGAGTAACAAAATAAAATGTGCCTTTCAAAAACAGGAACTAATTATTCAAGTTTAGTGCACAGAAAGTTGACTATCTAAGGGAGGTCATTATAAAGGAGTTAAGCGGTTGGGCATTGTTCACATCTCATGGAAATATGGCATTTGCCTGGATGTCTGAGGAAAATACTTGACAGTTCTCTGCATTAAAAAATCGGATTTCGTTGTGGATCATGAATACTCATTTTCGTGGGGGGAAATTATTTTGAGGGGGATGGAAGGGATGGAGAAGGAAAAGAATTTTTTTTTCAGTTTTGCTGTTTTGTGTGTGTGTGTGTGCATATGATGCCTGACAGAACAAAGTCGGAGGGATGATATGGAATCCTTGGGGTATGTCTTCATGTACTTCCTGCGTGGCAGCTTACCTTGGCAGGGCCTCAAAGCAGCGACCAAACGCCAGAAATATGAACGCATCAGTGAGAAGAAAATGTCCACTCCAATTGAAGAGCTCTGCAAAGGATTTCCTTGTACGTTTGTTTTAGTTTGATTATGGTGGTTGGGAGACAAAGTCCTTTTGACAACAGTAAAGAAGTAAATTTTGATTTGCTACTGTGCATTTTGAGTACAAAACTGATCCTCGAATTTGGAAGGATTGTGCTTAAAATTAGGGCATTTGTTTTGCAAGGCAATCTTACAGCCTGCTTTTTTTGCTTTGTAAGCCATCTTTTTTTTCTTTTTTTTTCCACTTTTTCAGCAGCACACAGAACTGCTGTGGTTCTTACCAAAAGAAAGTGCTTGCAAAATATTTTTGATAAGTGTGTATTTTTTATGCTGCTTGAAACATGAAATATCTTGATTCACACTACATTTAATCATCTGATTTTTATCACATTTCAGACTTGCCAACATTTCCTCTTTCACTTTGTTGCTTTTCATTCTACTGTTTTTGCTTAATACACACACATGTACACACACGCGCACACACACACACCACACACACACACACACACCCCACACACTCTCTCTCTCACACTCACACTCAAATCTGCTGAAAGAGGGGAAAAGTGTGTAAGTTTGGTCTCGGTCTATATTGATGCTGGTGATACTGTTAATAATTGATGTTTAATGGCCAAGGAAACTTGCCTCAGGTCCAGCGGCCACTGTTTCATAGCATGGAGCAAGAGTTGTGAAATCTGGAAGAAGGAAAAACATCAAATAACCATTATGGTCCGAATATCAGGTTGTTTACATCACAAAATTAAGCTAACTACTTAACTACCTTAAGTCAATTCCAGTGGCGGCCGTTGAAGTTTTGCCAATAAGCAAAGCAGCACTTTCTTGTAAACTGCAGTTTGATTTTAAAGACATGAGTAGAGAGAATAACACAGATTTGCTTGATCATGACGTTGGTACAAAACAAATTCATTTTGTGCAAAAAAAGTTCGGAGATCGACACCAACGAAGCTGACTTGATCGAGTTTAAAAAAACTTGTGATTTAGTGATCTCCACTTTTTAAGTTTGTGCTGAAGCCTCAACATTCCGGTGTGTGAAATTGCAGACCAGTGAAGATGTAATCAGTACAGGAGGCAGAAGTGTTCGACTCTTGAAGTACCAAAGTTGGAAATTTTTTTTTCTGTTCTTGTGAATTGCCGTGAAATGTTTGCAGTTTGCATGGCAATAAACACGAATGTCGAGTTCTGCCAATTGGTGGTGTCAAATTCTGTCGATTGGTGGTGGTATCTTATGAATAGATGTGGATGAAACAAGAAATTTACACCTTTTTTGGTTGTCAGCCATTGGACAACCTAGTGAGATTTCTGTCATCTTAGTCCACCTTCTTGTCATGCGTGAAACAAAGTACGATAGAAAATGCTGTTTAGTCTGACTTGTAGCATGGCATATAGAGTGCTGCGCTTAAATTTGGAATGTTTCACTTAACATTTCAAAATGCTGCAATGTGCTTTTATGAGATCATGGCAGATGTGGTAACTGCAAATGCTGAAATAACAGAATTTGTTCTATGAAAATCTGGAGTTAAGATTAATACACATATTCTCAAAAATGTCTTTTACTTTTTTACCAACCTTTTCTAAATGGAAGCCATTCGTTTTTTTGTTTTTTTTTCTTTTTTTTCCAGCTGAGTTTGCCACCTACCTCAACTTCTGTCGTTCCTTACGGTTTGATGACAAGCCAGACTATTCCTACTTGCGGCAGTTATTCAGGAATCTCTTCCACCGACAAGGGTTCACATACGACTATGTCTTTGACTGGAATATGTTGAAGTTTGTAAGTCATACTACGCCTGCACAGCAGGATAGTTAAAAATACTCCATTACACTGTCAAGTTTTCTCTCCCTACTCCCTCTCTCTCTCTCTCTGTTCTCTCTCTCTCTCTCTCTCTCTGTTTGATGGTCTGTTATGTGTATCTTTTTTATTTAGAAAATGGTTGCAGTAATGATTTACCTACTGCTAGGACTTCTTTGTAGTGGGTGGAGTAGAGAGCAATGGGTGGAGTAGAGAGCAATAGACTGGGTCGTGAGCAGTGCAGCTTGGAATGTCTGTGATTTTAACAACAGATTTTTTAAATGAGAGTTAACAAATTGCACTCACTCATTTTAATGCATTTTTGGGGGGTTATGATGGCGTCAGTGAGAGGTATGTCAGGTTTAGTCACATATCTATATACCAGATGAGGTGGCAAGTTGAAATAACTTCTCTGCCAATCTTTGAATTGGAACTTGTGTCAGGGTGGTCGTGGGACGGAGGAGCTGGAACGAGACCGCAAAATGCATACTTCCACAGCTCGGGGTGTACAAGGCATGTCTCTGCCAGGCAGCAGAACCCGTCCTGATCAGATGGGCCTGCAAGGAGTCCCCACACCTGCCGACTACAACAGTAAGTAGCCATGCTGATTGTTTCTTTGTAGTATTGTTTGTGATTCATCGTGTGCAGGTGTATGTGTGGTGGGAGAGGATGGTGGGGAGGGGTGAGCTTTAGCAAGTGTTTATGTCTGTCGATGTTTTCTCCTCCGTCTTACCATCATGTATTAACACTCCTCTCTGCCTTATCGTATTCACAGTGCTTGAAAGCAGATTGGCCTGAACATACATTGGGAAAATCAAAGCTTCGGTTGCTGAAGTCTAGCTAAGCCACATTACTAATTGTGTGAACGGTTAGTCAGTCAGCAGGTGGCACATTGCGCTTTCACTAACAGCAGCAAGGGATTGCATTTTAAGGGAGATTTTATCCTGGGTAAATTTTTAATGGGTCATAAATGAGAAAAGTCCATCTAGAGAAGACATTCGTACTAAAGCTCCTAGTGGAATTTGTGTGAAAGTATGCTGTGTTAATTGTGTTTAGAAGTGTTGACACTACAGGTCTTGCATGTGTTTCTGTTTGCCTTACGCAGACTACCTATCTGAGAAACACTAAGTAAGTACTGGGCCATATGTTTTATTCCAGCACAGATTTCATTATCATGAGCTTGACAGTATAACAGATTTCTGATTCAGTCTCATACTGAAAAATTCAGATATACTCTGAAACCTTGCTTAATTAACGCATAACATGTTGTACAGTTTTAAATATACCTGTCGTTGATTTTAATCGCCTGTTTTAAGTGTAATTGCAAATGACAATGACTAATAATTTCAACAAATCACAAAAGCGAAGAAGAAAAAAATAGCACATGGAGGTAGAGGTAAAGACGCAAGTTTGGGGAATAGTTTTTTTTCCCCCAGAATCGGTCATTTTTAAGCTGTAAATGACTTATTTAAAACCAAAATAATGAAAAGAAAATCATCATATGTAGGAATAGCTGTTTAGTTTTAAAGGCTTCACAGTCTTCAGTATTTACGTACGATATGACAATGCATGGTATTAAGATTTGGTGTAAGAAAAATTTCCTTTTTTATCTCCCCAAAATATTTTTGCCTTTCAAGGTCTTTTTGTGTGTTTGTGGCTGGTGTTGACGTAAAATGTCGGCTTCTTCATGTTTGCAGTGAAATCTGCTGTGAAGAAACTATATGCAGATAAAGTGTGACATTGGAAATGGTGGAAACCATATTTTAGTCATGATAGATTGTTTGGATCAAGAGTTAAATTGTTATTCACAGCAGGTCTGGATCAAGAGTTAAATTGTTATTCACAGCAGGTCTTGCTGCCTTTTACTATAACTAAATGCTGCTCCTTTTTTTTTTTTTTGTCTCCCTCATCCCTGCCTTTGCCTCCTTGTCATTTTGCCTTTTATGTTTGATTCTGCTCTTTTGGTTATAGCACCTGTCACAAAGGATACATGACAGCTTATTTTTTATTTCCAAATCACACTGTGCCAGCATTATGACAGACAGGATTTGTCAGTTTCCATTGTAAACAAATTGTGTGTTATCAGCTTTAAATAAAGCCTCTTCATTCTGGTTAATTCATGGGCAGACATAAATCTTGACATGCAGTAGTCATGCTAGTTGCCGAGTCGTATTTAAATATTCCTTGAATCAGAAAATCAGAGATTTGATGCATTATGGTGTGGAAAGGGCATTCGGTTGCATGTCTGTTCAGCATCTCATGCTCATACATGGTGAATTGGTATGTGTTGACTGCAAGCATACTATAAGAGCCTGTGTGTGTTTGGATTCAGATTTGACATTCAGTAGCTTAAATAACCAACAAGAAGGCATTACTTTCTAAACTTTCACAACCAAATACAAATGCAGGTCTTCAGCAATATTCTTTTTATCAGTGGTAGACATATGCTGTGGTTCTGCAGGCTATATTGTGTGGAAGGCTCTTCATTTCTTGGTCAGGCACTTGCGACATTTTCATATAGCTGTCTGCTTGTGACAGTTTAGAAATGAAATTTGTCAAAAGGGTTTTGGATTGTTTTATACATTTAAAGTCCTTTGGAAAGTAAACAGGCTTACCATTATTGTTGGTGATAAGGTGGTCTAACAGTTAAAATTGATAAAAGTGAAACCAACACACTTGCATCCCAAGCTTTGAGGTATTGGTCCATTCATATCATACAAACGACTAAGAAGAGGTGGACTTTCACGGGCATTTTTCCTCCCCAGTCACTCCTTGATAAAGCCGTTGCAAGCCTGTCTCGGAATCAGGATGAGCTTATTCAGAATAGGCTGAGCAGTTCCTGCCACAGGTGGTAACAAAGCCTCTATAGAAGTGAACTGCTTCCTGGCAGAAGTGAAAGTTAGTACTGCACCTAAAGGTTCATACTGTACATGGAAAACGACCCAAGGAAGAAAGTAAATATGAAATGAGGCAGAGAACCGTAAACAACAAACAAGTAGGGTAACTCTTGCTCCCACAAGAAAACATAACTCCAGAGGAATGCTGCTTATGACACCAAATTGCCTTGCAGACATGACTGCATAGAGCACACAGAACAAACAAGGAAACATACCCCTAAAAAGGATGTTCCCAGCTTGCCGTTATACCCTGTACCGAACACATCCACACAGCAACAAGAACTAAAGAAATGATCAAATATAAATTAACTTTTATTCAAGACTGGCACAGCCTTTTATTACTTGAATATAGTCAGACAAGTACAAGGGCAGACAGAAACAAATGCAAATAACCTCGATTTAATTGAAACGAAAATAAATATGAAATGAGGCAGGGAACAGTAAACAATAAACAACAAACAAGTAGGGTAACTCTTGCTCCCACAAGGAAGAAGCCAACTTGGTCAGTGAAGGACTTCTCAAAATGTGCATGCTGTAGATAAAACACCTCAAAGGCTCATTCAAAAAGGGTGACTAGTCTTCCTGTGTGGATGATCTGCCTTCTGGGAATAGGGTAACTCTTGCTCCCACAAGAAAACATAACTCCAAAGGAATGCTGCTTACGACACCGAATCGCCTAAAATACATGACAGAGCACACAGAACAAACAAGGTCCACCTCAGAGCAAGGTGTATTCTTATTCTTTCATGGGTACTACTGTGCCGGTTACATGCCAGAGTTCTGGTTTTTAATAATGGCCAGCGCTGGCGATGCTGGTTTTTTAAAATCTCAGGAGATAGAATTTTCAAAGAATAGTTTGAATTGAACAGCAGTTCCACTGTTCGTTTGAATTCCGATCCAAGTTTTTAATGGTGGTTTTTGCTCTTCCATGCTGGAGGTACAAAGTGCTCCACTTCCTTCTGGTGGACTTGACACTGCAGACGTACGCACATGTGAAAGTTGATGCTTGACACGTTAGCGTGACAGCGGAGCAATTGTTACAATGCCATTTTTGACAAAAGGCGATGTTGTAAGGCTAGAGGAGGTGGAGAAAGGCTTGCGAAATCGATGGTGATGGGAATGGCTGATGGAAGAATCTAGACTTCTTCAGATTTCAAAAAGTGACAGCAAATTTTACAGTGACGTTATTCCTCTTGTGGCGATTTCAAATTGAATGCCAAGACTGCATCTGTAGAGTAGCTGTATTGTGGCTTCTTACACCAAGTATACCTGCAGCCATCTGCCAAAAAGACATTCATGCAGTAGCTGTAGTTTTCAGTGACTTCAAAGTCAGGAGTATAACTCACAGTGACTTCAGAAGACTATGTTGAGTCCTTCTTCACTTCAGAATACAATCTACAGTGTGTGGGAAATGAAAGGGTATAGATTAAATTTGAAACAAAAAAAAATCAGAGAAAAAAGATTTTTGATTTTCTTCAGGAATTTTCATTTTAGTTGTGGTTTATGTATTTATTTATGAACTTTTAGCTTTAATTTCAGACCTGAATTTTCCATTTTACGTTCAGGTTTTTACAAATCTGCTAGTAGCACTCAGAATGCAATCCTTTCCAGTCAGCCATGTTGAAATTTCAAGATCTTTAATAAGAGGGACAGGCTATCCAAAAAAAGATTCTCATAGAGACCATCAGGATGTACTTATCTTCAAGGCCTAAATGAAGTAGATTGTTCAAATTTAGGAAGATTAAGATGGCTCCACTGAGGAGGATTCCTCATTTTTAGAGCTACTTGTCATTTCAGCTTAACCGTGCCTCTGGCGTTTTAGATGAGGAATGCTGTATGAGGGATTCCCGCTGCTGGAAGTGATATTAAGCAGCAATACTATTTTTGCCAGGATGAATGCCAGGACATCTGACTTTCTCCATGAAAAACTGCTACCTCTAAGGTCGATCTGGGGGCTAAATCATTGTCTTCAAGGAATATACTCAACCCTTTATCAACCACATAGCTGAGATTAAAAGGGAGATAACCTGTTCCACCCGAACTCTACATTCATGAACAGGGTACTATTCCCTAAGAAGAGGCCTTAGTCCTGGGATACACAGCATGTCCTCTCCCCAAATTGGCAGAAGCACAACCATCCCCAGCATGGCATATGAAAAGCACAAGCAACCCCAGGCAAGGAGGGAACCCATTCACCTGTGTCGCGCATGACTTCACACTGGTCCAGCACTTTAAGTGTTCAAAATCAGGTCTGTAGTTTTCTGTGTGAAGACAATGCAGTCCAAGGGAAAAAAAAGTAGCAGAACATCAGGCAGTGACGTTGGAAAATGACAGAACTGAATTTCTGTTTGGATGTGAAGACTGGAACCACACAGTCAAGTTTCCTTCACTTGGTGGATGTGTCTCGGAGACTGCAGCTCAGATGACGTGACCAGCATTGCAGATGTCTGTAGCTCTGGGGCCTGGTTGAGGCCAGATGATATGAAAGTAAGCATAGAGTAGGTCCCTGCCATCCAGTCTCAGATCAGAATAGAACTCCATAGCATAACCTTCATCATCCTCACCCTCATCAATCAGCATAGGGAAAGATCTCATAAACTGTAGCGGTTCATGTCCTACTCACAAGATGACCAGAGTTTTGTTCTTCTCTCCACACCTATGCCCTTCATGAGTTCATGTCAAGGTGGCTGATGTTGGCAAGTTCATAGGCATGGTCGGGTGTGATAGAGGCCTTGGAGGGGGACACACTTGCTGGCCTTGTGAATAAGCAGTGATAGTGTCAGTAGGGTTCTTAAATGGTGGTGCCCTGCTTATGTAAGATTAGAACAAACACCACCAAACATCTCAGAGGGGTCTCCTCTTGCAGGTTACCTTTTGATGAAGTGACATTGATTGGTTCTTATAGATTGCTGGGGCTAATGGGGGTGTAGACAGGGAGCCAGAATGGGTGGCCTGAGGATAATGCCACTGTGGAGACATGGAAGAAGAGAATGCAACAACAGTAAAAGGGGGGGGGGGGGGGGGGGGGGGATAGAAGAACAGTTTGCATCTCATCCTCCCTTATGCACTCACATGCAAAAGTGAACAGAGTGGGAAATGCAAGGGTAGTGCAGGTGATGATGTTAGTTACTCCATGTTTCCTCATAGAACCTCTTTTTGTCTTGAACAGTAAAAACCACCAACACCCAATAAGCGTATTGCAAATTTTCGGTTTATTTGTAAAACCTTTGTCAAGCATAAAAAACCAAGGGCCCACTAAATGACAGCCCGAAGCACAGCATTCATATTCTGAAACTGATCATCTCTCACTCCCAATTTACCTGAATTCTCACTCACTGCTTTAAAATCCTAACAAAAGCCTTCCAGAGTTGAAGAAAGAAATGGCAGTAATGAGCTTCATGTGAAATAAAGACACAGGGCAGTCAGTCAAGACCTTAAAAAACAAACGGAAATGAGCTTCATGTGAAATAAAGACACAGGGCAGTCAGTCAAGACCTTAAAAAACAAACGGAAATGAGCTTCATGTGAAATAAAGACACAGGGCAGTCAGTCAAGACCTTAAAAAACAAACAGAAATGAGCTTCATGTGAAATAAAGACACAGGGCAGTCAGTCAAGACCTTAAAAAACAAACGGAAATGAGCTTCATGTGAAATAAAGACACAGGGCAGTCAGTCAAGACCTTAAAAAACAAACAGAAATGAGCTTCATGTGAAATAAAGACACAGGGCAGTCAGTCAAGACCTTAAAAAACAAACGGAAATGAACTCAAGCTCACACTGGTGCTACTAAAGATACCTGACAATACCCCCTCCCCTTCCTCCATCATTTTCAAATGCATCTTTTGCTTTCAATAAGGTAAAGGAAAATACATTTCATGATTTTCACATACAAATGGTTCTGTTGTATACATTCACATTACATTCAACTGGAACCTGAACTGTCTTATTTCTCACTTCCCCCACCATCCTCCCTCACCCTTAACTCTCAATCCCACCATACAATCCCTACCCATCCTTTTCTATATGTCTATACTTGCGTTTGTGTGTGAGTACTTACATGTGCACGTTCATGCATGTGTGCGGTGTGCATGTATGTGTGTGTGTGCGTGCATGCGTGTGTGTGTGCATGCGTGCGTGCGTGTGTGTGAGAGTGAGTGAATGTGTGTGTGTGTGAGTGAGCGTGTGTGTGTGTGTGTTTGTGTGCATGTGTGTGTGTGTGAGTGAGAGTGTGTGTGTGTGTGAGCGAGAGAGAGAGTGTGTGTGCGTGTGCGCGCATGTTTAAGTGTCTGTTGCATGTAAATAGGAAGTGTGGTACCCTACATTCAGCTAGTCCCAGACATTGAGGCCATTGGGGTAGTTTGTCCTGATCTTATGCCGCCAGTACCTTTCTCGTGTTCTTCTCTGTCTGGTATCAAGTGTTCTCATCAGTTCAATAGGAGTGACACGGAAGTCCTTCTCACTATGCCCACTGCTCTGGAAATGTTTGGCTACTAAAGTTTCCCTGCATGTTAAATCAGTCCTACCAGCACTCTGTGTTTGGGTCCTAATGTTATGATTTTTGTTGTCAGTTTTTTTAATGTTCGATCTGTGGCCATGGAATCGCCTGGACAGAGTCTAGCTTGTTTCTCCGATATATTGAACATCTCTACACCTAGCACAGTCCACTAAGTAAATTAGATTGGAGCTTTTGCAGCCATAGTGTCTCTGATGTGAAAAGTCTGCCCTGTTCTAACACTGGTGAACGTGGATATCTCTTGAAGATATTTCTGGCAAAGAACATATCTACTGGCTGTACACTTGTAGACTCCTGGTGATCTGTCACTTTGTTTATGAGTGCTGACTAGTGGTAGCTTGGATGGCATTAAAATTTTCCTGAGATTATTACAGTTTCTTTCTCCTACCATTGGTGGCTGTAGCATGGCTTTCTGCATTCTATGAAGGTCGGGCATCATGTCTTTGAGCCATCCTCCTATGTCTGGATGAGAGGGGTTGTGGGTTATTATGAAGGGAACCCTCTCGTTTTTCTTGACTTTGTATTGGAGGGTTTGTTCTCAGTGCTACCATTTGTACTGACAGACAGGGGGTCCCAGGGACTCCTTCACTGATGCTATAGAGGGTCCCAGAGGAGGTATAGAGAGTCCCAGCATTTCTTGTTAGGTGATGTTGCTGTAGGCATTTCTTTAGGAATCGACGATTCACTGTCTGTAGCATCTTCAGAAGATGTTTCTTTGCATTTTTTAGGAGCGCCCAACCACTGAAGCAACGACATATTTGCGAGATGCGATAGCCGTGAACTTCCTGTCTGCTTCGTTCGCCTAGGCTTGTGCACGCGATTGTTACAACTTGTGAGTCATCGAATTGGTTAATTAGTGGCGGCGGGCGCCACAGTCTGAATAAGTCAGCCAGTCGACTGAGTAATCGTTCAGTGACGTGGGCCACAAGGCAAGCCTATCAGTGTTTACGCAGCTTCTCGGCTTACTGTACTTTCGCGGGCACACGCTGTCCTGAATTTGACGGCAGGCAACCGCGCGCGAAGCTTGTGGTGTGCTCAGCTTTGATCACTGACCGCGGCACGTTTTGGGGTTTGCCGGATTTTGTAGTGCGTCCCGCAGGACTCGCTACACGTTTTGTTAGTGCGTCCTTTTCGCTCATAGTGCGTCATGGACGCACATATGTGCGTCATTGGGAGCCCTGGTTCTCTTGGAAGAGCTGTGACTTTTGTGATGGCCTCCTGTATTAGTTTCTCTGGGTATCCTCGCCTCTGCAGCTTCCTTTTGAGGTCACTGCATCGTTGATGAAAAGTGTCTTCCTCTGAACAGATCCTGCATATACGTAGGCACTGTCCATGGGGGATTCCTCTCATACATTGGCGAGGATGGCAGGAATGGAACGGCAGGTACATGTTGGCATCTGTGGGCTTTACATACAGGTCTGTGGTGGTCTGTCCATGTTTTATGCTCATGTTCACATCAACGTAAGGCACATTGGTTCTCTCATAAGGACTCGTGAATTTGATGGTATCATGTTGAGCATTCAGCCAGCATAGGAATTGTTGTAGGTTCTCCTCCCCGTGTTCCCAGAGCATCAGAATGTCGTCTGTGAATCTGCGCCAATAGTTGTTTCTTAAACACCAGGGAGATTTGGACAGGAGATGCTTCAAGATGTCCCTTGAAAGTATTGGCTATGATCGGGGTGATTGGAGTGCCAATTGCAGTGCCATGGATTTGTCTGAACATCTCTCCGTCGAATTCAAAGTAGTTGTTTTGCAAAATATGTTCTACTATCTGCGTCAAAAGTGAAAGTTTGGGGATATTGTCCGTCTGGTATCTAGGGACTTTCAGAGTCTCTCTAAGGGATGTGGACACTTCTTCATGAGGAATGTTTGGGTAAAGACCCACAACATCAATTGTTACAATGAATGTATCATCATTCAATGGCGGCATGGAGTTGTTCCATTCTCTTATAGTCTGAAGGAGATGGATCGTGTCCTTCAAGTAGGATGGTAATTGTTGCACTACAGACTGTAGCCAGTGGTCCACCAGCCTTGAAAATAGTTTTGTGAGACCACTCCTGCCACAATGGGTCGTTCTGGAGGGTTGTCCAAATCTGTGTGTATTTTGGGGAGGTGATAGATTACCCCTGTTCTTACGTTGGTGAGGTCTGTCAGACCCCTCTTTTTGTCTGTCACACTTTATTGGAGTAATGATATGTAAGCAGTAGCCATAAGGCCCAGCCTCAGATGGTCGCTTCAGCCCTGTCAGTTACTTGTCTTGTCTTCTTGACATGTCTTGCCTGTCTTCTGTCTTCTTGACATGTCTTGTCTGTCTTCTTGACATGTCTTGTCTGTCTTCTGTCTTCTTGACATGTCTGTCTTCTTGACATGTCTGTCTTCTGTCTTCTTGACATGTCTTGTCTGTCTTCTTGACATGTCTTCTGTCTTCTGACTTCTTGACATGTCTTGTCTGTCTTCTGTCTTCTTGACATGTGCGTTCAGTTTCAAGCTTTCAGAGAGAAAAGGGGGAAAAAAAATTGAAATGCTAGGTCTATACACTTGTCCATACCTCTTTGATTAAGTCAGAATGCTTGATTAATTGGTCAGATTTAAACTTGACAAATTTTATTGCAATAGTTTATTATACAGTGATAATTATTTCCTAAAATTAGGGGGTCAGACTCAATACGAAAAACTCACTTCCAAGTTTTCAGGGGGTCACCATTAATAACTGCTAGAAAATGTAGTGAAAACACGCACGCACGCACGCACATGAGCGTGCTCTCACTGGCTCACACACACAAATGCACAGAGAAAGAGATAGAAATACATTAGAAAAGAGGTGTTTATAATAGAGGTAGAAATACATTAGAAAAGAGGTGTTTATAGTAAAGTTAATACTATCTAGCCGAGAGCGGCACGTGCAGCACAATTCCCTGCTGCGGCGCGCTCGCACATGGCGCTCAGTCCCTGCCAATACACTTATTTCGCCACTTTTTAATTTATTTTTACGGTAGCTAGACAACAGCTGACAGTGTTGTGTTAGGTGTCATAGGAAAGAACAAACACTCAACTAATCGAACATAGTAATTTTGAATCATTTACTTTCAATGTGTAGACACGACTCTGCATTGAAAAACATGTCTGACAAGTAAAAAAAATTCTTTGTTTACATTCTGTTCTGTTCTTTTACAACACCAAATCAGAAGATGAAGGGATGGCTGCATCTTCAAACAATTCACTTTCCTATTCTCTTTCATAGTTTTCTATCTCTCTGTCACTCCCCTCATCACCAGATCCACTTTGTAATATGACTTCAAGCGCTTCATTGAGCGAGAAATCACTACCACCCCCTCGTCTGACCGACATTTTTTTGCGCGCGCTTAGCGGCAAAGCCTGGTGCCGTCAGTTCCTTTCTTTCAAAGCTGCTGGGGTCAGCCAAGTTCACGATAGAGCACTGAAAGTAAGGTCTACAACTCGCTACAACATCCCCAAGACTAGTTACAGAGTTTATTTCCCTTGGATCATTTTATGGAAAGTATAGGAATTTTTTATGTTCCAGTCACACGATAGTGTGTGTCATGGCAGAATGTACTGTCTGTCCGTCACACAGCCTTGGGTGACTCGGCTTGAGGGAAAGAAATCCCGTCACCCACTTTTAGGTGACACGGCTGGTAAAGGTTAATAAAACATTCTAGACAGTGCTAAATATTATCTGTTCATATTTGTGTTACTATGTTTTTAAAGTGTTATCACCTAACATGAGTAAATGTGAGCACCCACTCTGTCAGGATTTTAACAGTGAAACTTCATTTGTAGGATGTCCTCTTTGATTATCATCACAGAATTTCCACTATGCGAGTCATTTTCTTCAGTGTTGAAACATTTTATTGTATGACAAAATTCCAGTGGCCATGCAGTGGTCATAGGAAGCCCGGTGGAACCTTCAATTGAACTGTAGACTGGCTATTCTTGCTCCATAAGCAACACATTTGTACATCCAGAACGGAGCCATTTTAATATTTGAAATGGTCATGTTGCATAGATCGTTCGACTTAGTTCCATTCGCTGAATTATCACCCATGAGCCACAGCTGAACTGTCAGATTTTGATTCTGAAAAGTCGAAATTCCTGAGGTTTTCCATGCTTTTCCCACATGTACCCTGTACCAAACACATCTACACAGCAACAAGAACTGTTGGTCCTTGTACTTGTCGGACTATATTCAAGTTTTAAAAGGCTGTGCCAGTCTTGAATAAAAGTTAATTTATATTTGTTCATTTCTCCAGTTCTTGTTGCTGTGTAGATAGATGTGTTCGGTACAGGGTATATGGGCAAGCTAAGAACATCCTTTTTTTTTGTGGATGTTTCCTTGTTTGTTCTGTGTGCTCTGTGCTGTCATATCTGCTATGCGATTCAGTGTCGTAAGCAGCATTCCTTTGGAGTTAAGGGCGTGTATTTGTTTTCTTGTGGGAGCAAGAGTTACCCTACTTATTTGTTGTTTATTGTTTACTGTTCCCTGCCTCATTTCATATTTGCTATGGCTCTTAAGGTTTATTTTGAATGTTTTCTGTGTATACGATATTATTACTGTTTAATCAGATCATAAGTATGGACTTTCACAAACCTGTTTGAACGAATTCTAAAGTACAGGCATTAGTTTATTGCATCACATCTGATCAATCACTTATTCATTTGTTGTGTGAAGATTCTAAGAGACAAGCTATATTTCATGACATGAACATAATAGTTTATCAGAAACACTAGGTTTTGAGAAGACTGGGAAATGTGCATGTTATTTAACTGAAATGATAATGTGTTTTGGTATTCAGGTAAAGCTGGTTGTAATTTCGGTTCTGCTCATGAAAGAATTACATATGTTTATTTTATAAAACTGACAATTGATGAATGGGTTTGCATGCAGCAGTAAGCCAGATATTGGATTTTAATCTGTCAGAATATGCCCAGATCTGTATGAAAGATTGGCTCAAGTTAACCCTTTCACGCCAGATGTTCTATTTTGCGTAAATCCCCATCACCAGCCATTTTTTAAAAAACTCTTATTTCATACCAGCATATGTGAAACGCGGATATGTCTGGAACTAAACAACCAATTCTCATGATATTTTTTTGTAAAATGGAGGAGATGCACTGTATTTTCATTATATTATAACATGTTAGTAATGGTTAGTCAACAACAATTTCAAATTTTTAGTAATTTCAAGTGCAAAAAAAATGCAAAATAAAGAACAGAATGTTATCCTTCTTCTCAACGTAAAAAAGAAGAAAGCATGCCAACAAACTCTCAACAAGGGAGGAAAAATATTCCACTCACAAGTGAAGACCAGAAAGTATGGTATATCCAACAGAAAAATGGAAGAAACAGCCATAAATCCAACTACTCCAATAGCAGGGAACACACACACACACACACACACACACACACACACACACACACACACACACACACACACACACAATTCTTGTGCCTATATGGTACACATGAAAGAACGAAAAAGGGAACACACACACACACACACACACACACACATACACACACACACACACACACACACCAACACACACACACACACACCAACACACACACACACACCAACACACACACACACACACACACACACACACACACACACACACACACACACACACACATCCCTTTCACTCTCACTGTTGAAAGCAATATTTTTATTTAATGAATACAGTCATTCATGTGCCTGTTGGTCTCTGAAACCTGGGGAGCCATTCAAGCTGATCATAATGCCCACTCAGACACATCTCGGCTGCTCACCTCTGACACATGTCAGTTGGCCACACCCCCTTCAACCGCGACCTGCAAGCCAGCTGTGTTTGAAGTTCATTGCCTTTTACTAGTCTAAACTATTTGCCCCCTCAACTGTCGGTAACTGCTGGTTGGCTCAACTCCGAAACACTGGGCACATGCGGTGAGCCTGCATCTTAGTCTCATCTCTCGTCTTCTCTTCTTTCTACACCTCTTGGCACATGTCCAATGCCTCACTTTGCAGTAATTCGGTCAAGCGCTTACTATCCCATAATGTTTCCAGGTCACTATCTGGGTCTTGTTCATCTGAATCAGGATCAACTGACCTTCTGTTCAGTATTTCCAGCACCTGATCTGTGGTAAATGTACGACGAGGTCGAGTATGTGAAGTGCTTGGCTGTGACGTCATAGTGAATGGAAAAACAATCGGAATAAAATCAATAAAAGCACTTAACTGAATGAAGCAAATCGCTGTAACTACAGGTCAGGTCATCCCGCAACTATGACGTTTATTGCTGGCTTTCTATCTCATGAACTTGGAGAGTAGAGTATTGGGAGTTAGGTAACCCTAGTTGGTCGCATTTCAGCGACGTCAGCGGTGAGCCACGTTGTTGCAGAAATGCGACGTCGGCAGCGTAAGGGTTAAAGTTGCTTTGTATTTTCAGACTGCAAGGTGATATTTAGTTTAAATTAAAACTGGTGGTCAGACCACATGATGTGACATGCCCAGTATTTGAATAAGTTCACAAGTGAATCTTCATAGGATTAAAGGAAACAAACACGGTATTTCAAATTGACAAAACTCATTTGGACATGGATTTACTTATGGAAAATCTTTTAAAACGCTAGATTACTGAACTGGTGATATAAAATGACCCCCAAAAAATCTGAAGAACGTTAAAAAAAAATGTTATTTTACTTTTTAAGATTGAAGCTTGGGTTTTCAGCTTCAGGTGACTCTGCTGGCCAAAGTATGTTTTCCACAGATACCTCGAGTATCTCAGAGCTGATCAGTGCATGCAGCAGATTCTCGTTTCGTGTTTGTTATGTGTATGTGTTTGTGAGTGGTGTCGTTTTTGATAGTTTATTTGTTTGTATTTGTCTTTGTTTTGTTTTTTGCTGGTTTTTGTTGTCACATTGGTTTAATCAAATATAGAACTCAAACCCTAGTAGGTGAAGTGTATTTTTTTTGCTTGCTTGTTTGTTTGTTTTTTTCCTGTTCTATAATTCTTATTTTCCATTATCCTTTCAGGTGTGTGTATGTGCGCGCACACACGTGTGTGTAGGTGTGTTCCTGTTTAATGAAGTTAGGGTTTCTTTGTTGTGTCTGTGTGTGTGTGTTTTTAGATTGTTTCTTTGTTTGTTTATTAGAAATATGAACCCAGATTTGATTTTGAAGCGGTGTTTTGTTTTTTTTTTATGGCTTTAAATAAAAATCACCTTGTAGTGTCTGAAACTCGTCTGCTTTTCAGATTGTTTGTACATGGCTTTTCAACACTAACAGACAGACATATAGATTGTTTGTACATGGCTTTTCAACACTAACAGACAGACATATGGGATTTTGTGAACTTTTTAAAATTCTTTTTTGTTTATTTTGTCCACATCATATGCAGCACAGCTTTTTATTGTCACAAGTACGTAGAAGTTCACCATATGAATGCGTGAATTCTGTACAAAGTCTGCTCCTTGGTTTTGGTGTGTGTGTGTGTGTGTACAACTAAAACTTGAACTTCAGCATGGTTTCCCTATCCTGATTGTGGGAGGAAATTGGAAATTTTTCCTTTTCTTTATTAGAAAAACAAAGAAAAACCCCAAAACCTTTTCCCTTTTTAGTGTCTTTTCTTTTTTTCAAAATTATAAAACTCTGCCTTCATTTTTTTCAACAGCACACCTAAATCTGTACTTTTGAAAGCTATGATCACTTGTTAGTTGGCAGTTGCCATCGGTGATGAAAAGTTGTACAGCAGATTTTCTGTGCATCACCACTTCCATTCCTTTCTGCTTAATTCTTCCCCTCCCCTTCGTTGTCCACTTCATTTTCTGCTCCCTTTCAAGAAACATTGCTGCTTGTTAACATAGGAAGCACCTGGGATGCTCATTTGAAGGCTTTAAGAAGACATGAAATTTTGGAGAGACCCATTTTCATCTGTATTTAGATAGACAGAGATGGATAGGTAAATATAGATAGATGAATATATATTCAGGGGTTCTGGTTGTTGTTCGTTTGTTCTTTTTTTTTTTAATGGAATCTGGCTACAAAATAGAGGATGGTAAAAATTTTCCATCATGGCAAATTTTTACCTGGTGCTGGCCCGAAGCTTCTTTGCTCTGATGTGAAGAATTTTTAGTATGCAAAATAGCTACAGAAGTCTGAAAGAATTGTGATGTTACTGTTTTCTTTGTGCCACAAAATCACAGACTTTTCAGAGGAACCTTACTGATTCAGTGGAATGCAGCATAAGTCATCATTGCATCAATTTACATTCCACGAGAGCTTCATCATTATCAGGTGTTTATGATTCTCGTCGACTTCCAGTTCCTGACCTTTGGCACGTCATCTCAGCACTTGGCACCAAACCCTGTTACTTCCCTCCTCGCACCTTTTTCTTTCTCTCTGGATTTAATTATTATCCATCATCTAAACAGACTGCTTTGAAGATTTTCCATTAAGCTTGACCTTTATCCGTTAAATCCAAAGAATTTTCCATTTAAGGAACCTCTGATAAATACATTTTGCAAAAAAAAGAGAGGTAATTTGACTTAGATGAAGCATGAATAGATTTGGACCTAATTCTCTAGCTCATACTCACACAAGCATGCACACATGTGCAGCACACCCTCAGGAAATGATGATTAAAAAAAAAAGATAGTTGGCTTTTGAAGATTTTGTTGGCGTCTGTTGATATTCAAGGGAGGATTTGGCTTCTGTTTTGGAGCTCTGAAACATGTTTAGAAAGTCAGAGATGCACATGTGCAACATCAAATACCCAGAGAGTGCTAGTATTCTGAAACATTTTTCCAACTAGTGGAATGGAGGTGTTTTTTATTGGTATGAGCTGGATATGGTTATGTTCCCTCATTTTTTTTTCCCCATTCTAGGGCCTTGACCTGTTCCCTATTTAGTCAAAAGAAATTTAACTGTGCGTTAGAAATGTATGACATTTCTTTCTTTCTTTCATTTTAAAGCATCACTCCTGTCTATGACAATATGAAGGAAAGAAAAAAAAAACATGATGGTATTTAAATGCAAAGAGCTGGAGCTTCCCCCTGTGAGAGCACATCTTTTTAAAGAAAGAAAGGTTTACATTTAAATTTGAATGTCAGATGTGCATGACTATGCTTACAAAACAGTTGCGAGAGAAGGAAGAAGAAAAAAAACCCTTATCAGCATGAATTCCAAGCATGAAATGTAAAGATACTAAAATCTGCCTTCAGCATTCAAACTTTAGACTAGTTGGATGAAGAAATCTTTATTTGTTAATTTTTTTTTTCATAGTCATCAAAGTTGACATTTTTTTTAATATGGTGACGGGCAGAAGAATCAAAAATTTGTTTTTTAATTTTCATTTGACGCATCCATAGTTTTTACTACTGCATTTTTGCATTGCTACTAGCTTTGACATGCATCTGTTTGTATTTGGGTAACACTTGCTGAAGTTGTTTATCAGCATTGCTCAGTCTGACCATTGGCTGGATAGACACTTTGTCATTTAAGATCAGTTCATTTGCTTACTAATTTTATAGCTTTGGAAAGATAGACAAAGGCAGGTTGGGTGAGATATGATTATAACTGAGGCAGTGTTCCACTGCCAAATGTTGTAATGAAATAACTGTTCAGTATGTCATGAGTATCTCCCATTTGTACATCATTTTGTTTAGTGCATACATAGGTTCACACAAGCCCACCTACATACAGAAACAAACGTGCACAATAATGTACCATGATACGGAGTGCTCTAATGCTTATGGTCCATCCCAGGGGAACTGGATTTTGTTGTTGTTTTGTTTCGGGTTTTTTCTCTGTCTGTCTGTCTGTACTAGGAAACTAAATTAAAATGCGCATTATGCATAGCAGGTTGTTAAATTCTTGACGAATAATTTTGGTTTGGGATGTATGCATTTTTAATGGGCTACCTTGCCAATTTTGATGTTATTGTATACGAGTTATAAGAGAGTGGTTACAGAAAGGAAGTAAACTTGAAAAGCAGTCGTTTGAATCCCAGAGAAAGAGTAGTCTTGAAAGATTACTCTGTGTAATCTGTTTTATTAAGAGGCAACTGGTGGTAAACACCTGACAGATGCAGTATTGTTTTCCTGCATGATCACTACTTGAGGGCTGCTCTAGAATATGTTTTGCAGATGCTGAGGATGTTTGGTATATCTTGATCCTTATCTGAAATTGGAAGGAAAAAGTTGGCATCCTTTTTGTGAATATTACCTCTTCAAGTTCATAACTGAAGCCTGTAGTCTATGGTAAAAGTTGTGAATGGTATGCTATTGTGTTTCTGTAAATGCGGTAGAAGGCAGCTGAACATTTTTCATGTCGGTGTCCATGGCAGAAATCTCTGGTCTCTTCTTTTATTAAAAGAATGACCCACTCTGTGCAATACAAAGAATAATCAGATGAGTGAGTCGCACATGCAGATGGTGTGTAACCTGCATGGTTGTGGCTCAATACAGAATGTCCTTTCATTTTTACGGTTCCGAGTACAGGACTTTACATGCTGCTTTATGTCGTGTGATATTCTAATAGAGTTCATGTTGACAGTTTCAGAGTAGGAGTTGTCAGTATTAATCCCATGTCACTGTTTCCCTGGAGCATAGTGTGCTGTTTGTTCTAGAACCCCCCCCCCCCCCCCCCCCCCTTCCTGAAAAGATACTTGAGCTTTGTTCATTAACATACTTTGCTACTGAAAGGAATTGCTGCCTCTGAGTTTGGAGTGTTACTGTCAGTGAACATTTCCGGAACTTTAGTTCTTTATTACCGCTTTAAAACCTTCGTCTTTTAGAAATGTAGGATTGGATGTATGTCCCAGCGTTGCTTGCTGCTTGTTTCATATTACTATGTGAAGTGTAGTTGTGATGGCCAAGGTGGTTTTTTTTTTAAGTGGGTTTGGGTGGTTGCTCGTGGTTTTTATTGGGTTTTTTTTTTTTTTTTTTTCCTAAGTATGACATCAATTTTTCTCCAGTTCTGGACAAAAAATGACAAGTGTTGGTAAGAGGCTGTGACTGGATCCAGCATTGGATATGACATCTCTGTTTTGCTTTGACAGGTTTGGATAGAACAAAGTCAAAGCCCACTTTTATTGTGTTAGTGTGCATGCTTTGAGTGTATGTGTGTTAGTATAAAAGAGTGAGAGAAAATCCTCAAGCAGTGTTGTGAGTTTTTTTTCAAAATCAAACTGTGGCATATTGTTTTTGGTCCAGTAAATGTATACAATTGCAGACTTTTCATTAGAAAGTAAGAGATGAACAGGAAAAATTCTAAAACTTCTTTTGCTAGGATATATATAAGTATGTGTGTGTGTGTGTAAATCCATCAGTTGTGAACATATTTTCAGAGTAAAGATATAGATGCATATTATGATTTTATTATACTTGCATGCACACTTTCTTGTGCTGATACGGTAGAAAAAGTATATGCCTGATAGCATAGTTGAGACAGAAATGTTGCTTTTATTTGCTTAGAACTGAATAGCCACTTGTACCTTACTTATGCACAGTGCACATCTGGAAGACCAGAGTTGTAGTGGCGTGTCTAATGGTGCTGGTAGCAAGTCTTGTGGTCAAGGGAACACTTATCTTTGTCTTTCTTTCTTATATTTGTTTTGTGAAATCTTTGTAGTTTGAGCATTGGATTTTTGCACCTAAGCTGTTCTGGTGTAGACAAGTGCTTTTCCAGTTCATCATGTCCTTCAGGTACCTGCTGCATGCTTTTGGTTCCTTGGGTCCATTTCTTATTCTAATTCTTGTACTCTGCATGCTGTGCTTCAGTCTTTTTGGTGAATGCTTTCCCTTATATTTGATTTTTATCTCGACATATTTGGAATGCGGCCTCTGTCAGTATTGTACTTTGAGGATAACCTTTGCTGGTTTTCATTGAAGGTGTCATTTCTCTTGATACACTCATTAATCATGAAGTTCATTGGTTTGTGAATTTCATTGGTTTACACAGTCCATTGGCTCATGAAGTTCCATCGTTCATTGTCATTCATCTGCTGCCAGGTGTTATTGACAGACCTAGTGGACTGTCACATTCATTTACTCTGATCCTCGTGGTGTTTGAGTTTCTTTTTGTTCTGTTTTTCTTGCTTCCTCAGATGTGAGGGGGTCAGGTCGGCCCAAGGACAGACTGCCAGTGCGGTTGTCTTTGGCCACCAAGGGCTCGGAGTCGCAAGAGGGGGTGACAGATAGTCGTGCCAGTGAGCGATTGCCCACCCCATCCACAGGGGGGCGTCTCAGTTTCAAAGGCTCCAATCTGCCTGTGCTCGTCAGGGACAGCATTGAAGGCTCCAAAGTGCGGCGTGTTGTGGCAGAGGGAGGCCGACCTCAGAAGCAAAAACCTTGACTTAGCTTGTCTTCCAAGCAGCTGTAGGGTTTATCCATTGTCCAAGCACAGACGCTGAATAAGCTTCTCTACTACGCAGCTTTTGGATGCTAGGTCTGGGCCTAAAGTAATGTTGGGTGTTGTGTGTGCTGGGTATGAAAGCAGTGTGACAAGGATCACTCCGCTGCCAGCATCACACTGTGAATATGAGGTGCATTACTTTCTTTGATGAAGACATTACTGTGTTGAGAATATATGTGATAGGTGGTCAAGTACATGTGCTTCGGTGATTTTAAAAAAGGAAAGTATACATGAACATGCAGTAAGTGTGGGTGTGTACAGTGCATTTATGTGATGAACTTGAATATTAAAACCTTGTATATTTTCTTGACACTGATTTTTGCTTGCCTATGAAACTGGACTGTAATATTAGATTTTGAATTTATTGTTTTAGTCCACATGCTGCTTCTTTTTTTTTTTAACTAGTGGACAGATGGAGTATTGGAGCTCAGAAGGCCCTGGAATACAGTACTAATTTAAAACAATCCCTTAGTTTTTCTCTACATTAGGTTTGAAACAAATGTCCCTCAAGGTACATTCTAGGAGTCGTAGTTAAAAGTTCTCAGAGATTAGCGACCTTGAAGAAAGTAAGGATTTTTAAGGCAACTGCAGAAAAGCAGAAGTGTGAAATACAGTCAGAGGATTGTTGTAAGATATTTGCATGTTCTTTAAAATGGCCAGTCCTTGTGATTATGTTGAAAATCAAGTTGTGATGATCAAACTCAGGATTCATCAATTTGGGAAAGAGAAAAGTCAGAGTCACTTTGAACTCTGTGTCTTATGCCAGTATGGAAATTGGGTGGCTCTGAATATTCATTTCTACACACGTTTACCAGAGATCACACATCTGTTCTTGATTGGAAACACTGTTTTTTGTTCATCTTTCACAGCCACATGTGTGTAACCAGGGAAAGGAAAAATTTATGGACTTTGTATATTTTTTCTGAAAAAAAAAGTTTTAGAGGACTTTGATAACTTTTTTTTATTTTAGATTTATTTTCCAACTGTTTACGCAGAATGATGATATGGAACAGAATATGCATCGTTTTTTCCTAACTTAAATCAATTAAACATCTGAAATTAGACAGAGCACCTTTTTTCATATTTGTTTACTAAATGAGAGAAAAATTTTGAGCGGAAAATGTCTTTTTTGACTCATATTTATAAGAAAGGGAGTCTGTGTAATCACCCTGTTTTGGTTGTCAGTGTGTGCGTTTGTGCGTGTCTGTGGAAACCTTTGGTATGGTTTCTTTGACTGCAATTAGAAGCATAGCATAACAATGAATATTGTTGAGACCTTCCTAACCATCCCGTGCAAGATGTTGCATAATGATAAGCACTGTAAATCTGAGGTAATTTTCAGCAAGGTTTTAGATCTTATTAAATTGACAATTTTCCATAGAAAAAAAAAGAAAAGTGATGTTGAGAAAATGCAAACTTGCCCTTTATAAAAATGAGACCATATAATGTAGAAACCAAGTAGAGGAGCAGATATGGATGAATATCCTACTAAATATAAAACAAAGATTAATCCCATATGATATACCTTGCCAAATGTTCAATGAGAATGTTACCGTTCATTGTGACTCTAGCAGGAGAAGCAATATGAAAGCAGCAAATTGAAATGCCTTGCATGTTTTCACAATAACAGTTACCAATAATACCAGTATGTCATAAATTTAAAATGCTTTTTCAACTATAATTCAGCTTCAAGGAACGTTAGTAAGTGAGGGGTAGGGGATCCAAACTGGATGCATCAAAATTGTGTCAGTTATTCTGTAAACACAATATGATGAGGAATATACGGAACAAGTGGGTGCTAAAGCAGGTTAATCATGAAAGGTAGGCTAGATCAGTTGGAAAGGGAACTTCGCTTGGAATTATGATTTGCCAGCAGAATGCACACCCTTCTCAACTGTAAATGAAGCCAAAAGTAAGTTGAGTCATCCCTCCACTCTGTTTCCTGACCCTCCGTCAACCTTCTAAACCTATTTTTATGTCCCCTACTTCTTTGATTGAACATGTTATGTCCATTTTGTGCCCACTACCTTAAAAGAATAAAAAGGCATTCTGGTTGATACAGTGCATTACAAAATTGAACCAAAGATAGCATAGTGTTTACCTTGACTTATTGACACCCTCCCCCATTTGGATTGGACTTCCCTGATATTATATATTGATAAGCTATTACAAACATGGCACATGAATCGGATAGGTAGATTGCCTCTCCTTGTGTTTTAACGAGACATTTAAATTGTCCTCATGAAAGTAATTAAGCTTATTTCTCACTTCATGTCTTTAGTGTACATTTATAAGCTGAATGTTTTTTTGTAAATATATGTGTATATAGATATGGAGAAGAAGCATGTAAAGGAAATGTGTAATGAGGCCAAAGTTTGGTTTCCACAAAGAAACAAAGGCAAATCAAGATGACACTGTTTACATGACCCACTGGTTAAACTGGTGTAGTTATTTCCCTTGATTTTCAGATGCCAGTTATTGTTGTGTTTTTTTTGTGGAAATCATTACATTTAAAAACATTTGTTGTTATTAATGGAATAGGTTACTGAAACAGGCTGAAACTAGTGAAAGCAAATGCATTTACCAAGAAGAAAAAATTGAGAAATGTTTCATATTGTTGCACAATTATTGCTCAAAAAGTGTGAAAAAAAACTCCAAAACTGTTGAGAGTTAATGTGCATCTCAACACAAGGCACGAAAAAGAAACCAGGAAACTTCAAGTAACAAAAGAGAATCCCACAGACTTCGCACATTGTGTGTGCAAACAGCAATGACAGTAGGGAAAAAACACAAACACAGATGAACATTAAATCAGCCTTTTCCTGTTTATGTTTGTGTAGAATAGAAGAAAATAAGATGGGTGTGGTAAAACAACAAGCTGTTACTGCATCTTTAAATGCTTGAACCAGTTGTTTGTAACAAAGAGAAAGCAACAGCTGAAATACAATTAAATGCGCAAACGGCCTCCCTTCCCTTGTCTCTCCCACTCCAAAGGCACAAACACATGTCCAGGGAAGTGGCAGAGGAACTAATATTAACATAACTTTGTTGGCATCCTTTTTTGTAAAGTAATGCCAGTGAAGTTTATAAAACTACATGATAATGATGAATAAGTCTATGGAAGCTTTTAATGACTAGTGAAGAGGTTGGACTCGTTAAGGTTTATATGAACATGCATGACTACACTGGCCAGAACTAATTTGTGCAGAAGAAACATTGTGCATACTTCTGCACTCAATAGGTCCCTGATGCACAAATATAACCAGCTGGTTACATGAGTTCATCGAATAAGGTGGTTGCTATTTGTAGACTTTACTGTTCTTAAAATGAGCAAACAACAGAAGAGTGGCAGATTTCTTGATAAGCATTATTATTTGACACTATTTCTGTGTGATAAATTTGCAGTATTTATCTCTCTGGAATCAAGAATATGGAAACAAGGAGGCTTTATTTACTAAACGCCAGTGCTTGGGTATAGGAAGGAAACAAGACAGTTCATTCTGCTGAGAATGTTTTGTGGTTTTGTGGCCAAACTGCAGGTCTACCTGAGAGAGAGACTACTGAACGCCAGTGCTTGGGTATAGGAAGGAAACAAGACAGTTCATTCTGCTGAGAATGTTTTGTGGTTTTGTGGCCAAACTGCAGGTCTACCTGAGAGAGAGACTACTGAACGCCAGTGCTTGGGAATAGGAAGGAAACAAGACAGTTCATTCTGCTGAGAATGTTTTGTGGTTTTGTGGCCAAACTGCAGGTCTACCTGAGAGAGAGACTACTGAACGCCAGTGCTTGGGTATAGGAAGGAAACAAGACAGTTCATTCTGCTGAGAATGTTTTGTGGTTTTGTGGCCAAACTGCAGGTCTACCTGAGAGAGAGACTACTGAACGCCAGTGCTTGGGAATAGGAAGGAAACAAGACAGTTCATTCTGCTGAGAATGTTTTGTGGTTTTGTGGCCAAACTGCAGGTCTACCTGAGAGAGAGACTACTGAACGCCAGTGCTTGGGAATAGGAAGGAAACAAGACAGTTCATTCTGCTGAGAATGTTTTGTGGTTTTGTGGCCAAACTGCAGGTCTACCTGAGAGAGAGACTACTGAACGCCAGTGCTTGGGAATAGGAAGGAAACAAGACAGTTCATTCTGCTGAGAATGTTTTGTGGTTTTGTGGCCAAACTGCAGGTCTACCTGAGAGAGAGACTACTGAACGCCAGTGCTTGGGTATAGGAAGGAAACAAGACAGTTCATTCTGCTGAGAATGTTTTGTGGTTTTGTGGCCAAACTGCAGGTCTACCTGAGAGAGAGACTACTGAACGCCAGTGCTTGGGTATAGGAAGGAAACAAGACAGTTCATTTTGCTGAGAGTGTTTTGTGGCCAAACTACAGGTCTACCTGAGAGAGAGACTACTGAACGCCAGTGCTTGGGTATAGGAAGGAAACAAGACAGCTCATTCTGCTGAGAATGTTTTGTGGCCAACTACAGGTCAACCAGACACAGAGAGAGAAAGAGATTGATAAATGCACATGTGTTGTTTTTCTCTGCATGCAACAAAAAGAATATACTGGAAATCTCTGACCCCACCATCTCTACTGCACATGATAACATTATGCATTTACTTGGTGACATTTCTGCACAGTATAGGATAATGTCATTAAAACTTAAAGAGTTACCCTAAGTTTCTGAGTAAAAGCTTTCGCCTTTTTAAACAGTTCAGTAGTCCACAAGGATGTGCCATGCTTCATGTTAACAACTGTGAGTAATTGGATTTGTTCCTGACAAATGTCAGCCACTTCATCAGAGCCTGATGGGCCAGGTGAGTAGGTGTAGGACTTGTGTTCCAAGGTTTGATTCCTGCTAGTGACAGCCAGGTTTGAAGATATTTTCCCTGTACAGACACCAGTTCTCTTCTAGTCCTTGAGACTTCAAACTGAGATCATGTTCAGACAGAATGTGGCTACCTCAGTGGTGAGGTTAAAACAAATGGTCATTTATGCTAAATTCTCATCAGTGATGAACCTCAGGTTCTAGACAAAGAAAGGGAAAAAAAGGAAGAAAGCAAGCTACTTCAGTGCTTGTTTGAATGTGAATAGGCCTTCCAGTCTAAGTCATTACCATGGTAAAACCATGCAAAAGACTGCCAGTGTAAAATCAGTGCTTCTCTGTATTTGTTTTGCTGTTGGCTGTGTTGTTGCTGTGTGTAGATGTCGGTTAAGAGGTATATATGGATGAGTTTAGAGCTTCAATTCGGGGAAAGTTTTCTTGTTTGTTCCATGCACCTTTTATTAGTCACCTGGTGTATGTAGGCCAGCCAGCCTCAAAGGCCTTCTCAAGGTTGTGCGTTTTCAGTCAGTTTCATGTGTATGTGTGTGCGCAACAAGTGAGTGTGCAATCATAGATCGTGCAAGCATCACTCTTTGGGGTCATTGTTTTATTTTGAGGAACAAAGGTGAGGGTCCGATTTTGCCAATTTTCAATTTCCTCTCTGAGGCAAACTGACTCTACTGTAGCAAAAAATCCACATTTTTATTTCATCCCGCAGACCAGTTAAGATCAGGTATTTTCCTATCTAGGTACATGGTGTTAATTGTTTATACCTCTGTGAGTAATTCTCTCCATGGCTTTAGAAGAATACTTCTTGGCACTCATAGTTTGTGAATAATTCTCATGAGTAATCCTAATCACATTTCAGATGAAAATGATTTTAAATCATTCCGAAGAGTTTTTAAGTATTTGGGAAAAACAAAAAAAAAGAGCAGTGTATGATTAGAGTTTCTGGCCCATGATTTGTCATGTTTGTGTTAAGGATTAAACAGATTTCAATCAGAAAGAAGCTGAAATGGACTTGGTTGTTTACGATTCTCTTAATTTTGTGGGATGCCTGATTCAGGGCAAAATGATACATGGCAGCTTGGAAAAGGGGAGTTGGGAAAGGGTTAATCAGAAATCTCCAGAGCAGAAGTTTCTGTAATTGCTTCTTATTTACCAAAGAAACAGTTACATATTTCAGGTTCAGATTCAATGTGCTATTCTGTAGCATTGTACCTTTATTCTTTTAAATTTTGTTGGGAATTAAATTGTCTTATGTTTGCACAGGAAGCTTTCATTGTGACTTTATTTGCCAGCAGCTCTTAGTGTCATAGTGTCTGATTTGGAAGAGGAAAATTTTGCCTGGAATTCTGTCAAGCAAAGTTAAGAGATTTTCTCTCCCTAAGGAAAATAAATGTGTGATCAGATATTGGTATAGTAAAAACTACCAGTTTTTTTGTTTGTGTGTGTTTTTGTCTTTTTTAAAGAAGCAACAGATTGTACAGCATTCCAAGGTGGAAAGGAGCAAGATTAAATGTAGTTATTATGGCAACATCTTTGGAATTCAGGGAATGTGCCATTGAAAATCTTGGTATTGTATTAGCCTGCCTTTGGAGAGAAAGAGAGGAAACATTCATGACCACCAATCAAGGACATTTTTGACGGATTTGTTCTGCCTCTGTGTCAAAACTTGGAAAATATATGGAAATTTATGGTACTACCTTTATAACATAAAGATTTTAATTGACTCAGATCATGACCCGTTTCTTTTCCTTTCATTTTTCACAGCAGTTTTCTGTGTGTGTGTGTGTGTGTGTGTGTGTGTGTGTGTGTGTGTGTGTGATGTACGTGATTAATTGATCGAACATACTACAATGAAAATGGAGTCAAGTGTGTTATGTTGCTTTCTTTGGTATTCAGACTTTTTGGATAGAAACAAGTAATGAACTAAAAACAAATGTCATCAAATATAAACATTTAGTTTAAGATCTTTGGGGGGGGGGGTATGTTGTTTTGTCTTTTTTTGTGGCTGTGTTCTAGAAAACAAAGGTACTGATGGTTCCTGAAGTGATACCTTTGAAATGTGTTCACATGCAGGGCAAAGTGACCTGTTTGTACAATTGAAGACTGAATGGGGGTGTGTCTGTGCTCTGAGAAAAGCTATTGTGAAGATTTGGAGTAAATTTGGGTGTAAGCTTATGTTGCAGTGGTAGCAATTTGATGTACTTGAATTTTTATTTGTAAAGGGGGAAAAAAGCAAGCAGTGGCTGGATTTGTTGTTTGATGGAATGAGTGCTTTAAAACATTTTGATGTTTTTGTTTTTTAGTTAAATCATGCATGAAAGATAGGACTCGGTGAAGACATTTTCATGAGTATTTTGTTGTGGCAATAATTGTACATAAAATGAAACATGACAGATATGATATTGTAAAACTCACCTCATTACTTGTATTGTGAACTCGCACTTCTCACCATGTTTATCATGCCTTTTGTAATGGATTGAATGAAATTGTGCTTATGAAGTGATCAGTGTTGACCCAGTCCACAGTGTGGTAAGAGTTAATCTTGAAACAGTCCTGCTGTCTCCTGGCCTTAGTGTCACTTGTCAGCAGACTCTTGGGATGTCAAGTGTTCTCCTGTCTGAAGGGCACAGCCATCATGGCCCATGAATGAGAAAGAAAACTGCCTTCTCAGGAGAGAGAAAACAAGGGAAGAAATCCATTCATGTTTGGGTTGTTTTTACTCAGTAGTGTCCAGTAGGATGATTCATTGCTGTTAGAAAGGTATTTGACTCAGGTTGATGGGGATTTGGCTTGGAAAACATAAGTAATAATAGTTGGGGGGGGGTGTGTTTAATTAACAATAAGATATGTGAGTGTGTTTGGCATTTTGTCAGATCCTTGACAATGTCTTTCTCTTTGTGAGGGGTTTATACACTTACTCATTATAATGGAAATGCTTGAAGTACAGAGTGGGATGGGATGTGTTGGAGAGTGTTTTGCTTCAGCAGATTTTTTGATTCTGTACTGCAAATACTTTTTGTCCTATTGTATTCCTTTGATTTGACTGATAATTTCTATGATTGATTGTAAATGTTGATCTTCAGAACATTTACCTTTTCACACATTGTTCTGAATCATTGTAAAGTCTGGAATGTGTGTACAAGCCTAGTAAGAGAAGTGGGGGAGGGGGGGGGGTTAAGGAGAAAGCAAGACTGTATGTCTGTGCAGGTGTTGGAAGAATGTGATTGAGAAGAAAGATGAATTCATGTTCTTGTGGTCCTTCCGCTTGGCTTACCATTTTGTGTTCATATACTCAGACACACATTGAATCGATGTATATGCCGGTGCACATACATGGCTCTCTCTCTCTCTCTCTCTCTCTCTCTCTCTCTCTCTCTCTCTCTCTCTCTTTCACACACACTTTACACACTCTCTCTCTCTCTCACACACACACACACACACACACACCACACACACACACACACACACACACCACACTCACACACACACACACACACACACACATGTATACAGGTGAGGGTTTCATGCAGGAAGCAAGATAATGCAGAATACCTTTTACTTTTTGGTCTCTGTGCATTGATTCATATCAAATTTTTGATTGGTTTGGTGAAATTAAGCATATGAAAACAAACATACCTTTCTACGCTTTAAAACAGGTTGAGCACAAGAGCAGCTTGATAAGAGATGTGCTGGCACACATACACTTCTCTTCATCTGATCAGGAGGAAAAGGAGAACTAGTTCCTAGCACATCAAGCATTCACAGAAAATGTGGATAGCTGTAAGTGTGTGGGGGATAATAGCCTTTTCTTGGTTGATCTCCTGCTCTTAAATTTCAAGATTCCATGCTGATTTTCTGTTGTGTTACGAGAAAGAGGGAAGGAGGGAGAAGAAGGGGTGTGGGTGGGAGATACTGAGCTCAGCATGTTGTGCAAGCAGTCAGGCTAGGATTTCTGTGATTTGTTCTCTAAGTATTATTGCTTGTCCAGACAGTTGGGTTGTGCCACAGGCTTTAAATGAACTAGGCTGTGTGTGTGTGTGTGTCTCTCTCTCTCTCTCTCTCTCTCTCTCTCTCTCTGTCTCTCTGTGTTTTGTTTGTTTGTTTTTAAGGTCACAGCCAGAATGGTAGTACTTGTAGAGTCGAAGATCTTTGAGGGATCCATCAGATTGTGTTTTGTGAGATGCGCTTTGTTGGAAAATCAGTTAAAATGCTTTTGGAGAAAATCTGTTGATAATTACAGCTAGATATGATTAAGTACCAGGAAGACCAGCTCCGTGTACTTTGGAAATGTCTGTTGAGAATTACAGCTAGATATAAGTACTTAGCTTTCCCTTGCCAAACTGTGTGCCTTTTGCCTGCAAGAAACATGATGAAACTTGCCCTTGACTTAAAAGGAGGATCTCTCTCTCTCTCTCTCTCTCTCTCTCTCTCTCTCTCTCTCTCTCTCTCTCTCTCTCTCTCTCGCACGCGCATGCGTGCACGCACCCCCCCTGCCCCCAGGTCTCTCTCTTTTTTCTCCTCCCCCCCACCCTCCTATGATTCACCCTACCCCTTTACTGTCTCTTCTTTCTATCTAATATCATGTAATGCACCTATATACTGAAATTTAAAAGTCAGTCAGTGCCTGGGGTGAAAATAGATGAAAAGTGACAGATCAGGTTGTCATATCACACTCACATACACAATTTGCCAGCGCAGTCACACAACGCTGCATGCACGCACGCATGCATGTGCACACACATACACACGCATGTGCACACACATACACACGCATGTGCCACCACACACCCACACCCACACACACACACACACACACACACACACTCGCACACATATTCTCACACGCACACTTACACACACTTTTACACAAACACATTTCAACTAATTAGGCAGTGTCAGACAGTTGAAACAAAAATGCATAAAAAACAATTTGGATCCTCCCCCACTTTATTCTCCAACAATAGAAATAATCAGAATTGAGTTGATCAGTTTAAAATATTGTAGTTGTGGCTGTTTAATTGAACCAAATAAAAGAACTGTACATGAAAATGTAAGGGATGTTTCTTTCTTTCATTCTAGCAAAAATTTGGACTTTTTTTCTTCAAGTGGGGGCTGGGGGTTGACTGATTTCAAATGAGTCATACTGCTGGGGCGACCCCTGCATTATGATTACAGGGCTCCAATTTTTTCATGAATTTACAGATTTCAGAGGAATGAAAAACAGAGAAACAACAGGAAAAATATTTCAGCCCCCCCCCCCCCCCCCCAAAAAAAAAAATTGTAGGAGGGAGGGCAAAGAATTAATCCATGAGCAGACACATTAATATCATGAGATCTTGTGTAAACTTCTTCACGAGAACAGTCAGTTGCAATTTTGTCTGGTCGTTTGAAGGCAAACGGATGTTGTGTTTGGACACTGTGCTTCAGCAAGATGCTGAGAAAGTGAAAGAGGAACAACAGCTGTACAAATAACTGGCCATGGTCATGGTTGGACCTAAAAATGGATGACACACCATGTGATGCTCAGATTTGGATCAGTCCTCACCCTTGGGAATGCAAGTTTCAAAACCATTTGTGGGGGATTGATTGTATAGTGGGGAAGAGGGTAGACCCCTATAGAATTTCAGGGATGTTTGCTTTTACTCTGTGGGGGCCCTGGACCTGGTTATGTTGTACAGTAGAGGCCATCCCTGCAGTATGACTGAATGTGGGTCACTGCTGAGTGGGAGTGGGTCATACTGAGCTGGAGCAGGCCCACTGTGATGTTGGACAGTGCGGGTGATTAAGCTTGTACTGCCGCTGGCTGGGTGTTGAGTGTTGGAAAATGTGAGCGCTGTCTTTTGATGCATCTGGATCTGTGTATAAAAGTTTCTCATTGGCAGTTTGTGAGCATAAAGGTGTGCCAGTGGTTTACATTGATTACTTGATGTGCGAGCCACTGATCGGCAGTTGTTGCCAGTGTTGTTTCATTATCTTATTGCACAATCATGTAATCTTGTTATACACTGTTGACTGTAATCAGTATAATCTGTATACCAACGGTGTGTGTGTATGTGTGTGGTGTGGTGCATGTGTGTGTGTGTGTTCATGTGTGTATGTGTTCACAGTGTGTGATATAGAGGATGTTTACAAGGAAATGTAATAAAAATTGCCTGATCCAGTTGTTTTTTTTTTTTAAAGGGAAAAAAAAGAAAGAAACTGAATAAATTAGCAACTTTCTTTATCATTAATGATCAGAATTCCTAAGACAACTGCAATCTCAGTGAATTACAAAAGGGTTTTCTTCTTCTTCTTGTTATACTTGATGATCTTATCCTTCATTTCATTTGGTAAATTGACTTTCTTAACAGACTTTCAGATGTAGGTAGGTGTTTGAAAAAACTCACAATTGTGTTTGTAAAACAAACAAAAATTTGCCTCTTGCACCATTTCCTATCAGTCTGTTCTGCTTTATTGTCTTGACTGCGCAATCTTCAAAACTTACATCTGAGGAGAGAAAAACATTGATGTTTCCCAAAATGCAATTGTGGAAATATGCAAAGACTTTCCAGGATCTTGTTTTGGTTTAGGCAAAACTTGAAATTATCATGATTACTTCATTGTCACTGGTGAGTTCAAAACAAACAAATAGTGTTTTTGTCTTCAAAGACCAAGTCTTTTGTTTTCTTTTTTTTTTTTTTTTTTTTGTTTGTTTTCTTTTTTAGGTATAGTATTTGCCTTTTTTTTCTTTGAAATATATGAATCATTGAGACAAAGCTTAATAATACCTTTGTCAACAGCACAGAAAATGAATTTTGATGTGAATTGTTTTGGATTTGTGTGCACTTGTGTGTGGGCGGGTGGGGTGGCCGAGGGGGTGGGGGGAAAGACTGACATCTTAATTGAAAGTAGTTTTCCCAGTAGTTTAGTTTCTCACACATGATTAAGTGCAATGCTTCAACAACCTACTCTGAGACTCCACAAACTGCAGATGTTGTTTCTGCTCACTGAAAGTGCCACAGATTTGTGCTGGTGTACAACAAGCTGCAGATGCTGTTTCTGCTCACTGAAAGTGCCAGAGATTTGTGCTGGTGTACAACAAGCTGCAGATGCTGTTTCTGCTCACTGAAAGTGCCAGAGATTTGTGCTGTTGTACAACAAGCTGCAGATGCTGTTTCTGCTCACTGAAAGTGCCACAGATTTGTGCTGTTGTACAACAAGCTGCAGATGCTGTTTCTGCTCACTGAAAGTGCCAGAGATTTGTGCTGTTGTACAACAAGCTGCAGATGCTGTTTCTGCTCACTGAAAGTGCCAGAGATTTGTGCTGTTGTACAACAAGCTGCACGTGCTGTTTCTGCTCACTGAAAATGCTACAGATTTGTGCTGTTGTACAACAGGCTGCACATGCTGTTTCTGTTCACTGAAAGTGCCACAAATTCGTGCTGTTGTACCTTATACATCTTACATCAAAAAGCGCTCAGATAAGAGACAGTTCTTTTGTACAGATATTTTACAGACTTCACGAGTGTTGTACAAACAGTTTGACTCATGATCTCGTTCCACTATGATCTTTGAGGATAGACAACATGATGCTTGTTAAAGCTGACTTAACCTTGATACACCTGTAACCTAGGCTGCACGTCACTACGTGTGCTGTTGCAGTGAGCCTTGGGTAGTCAAGGATACGTGCACACATCTCTGAAGTGGCCCACTCATGTTCTGTGTCAAAAACACAAGCAGGCACCAGCACACACACATGCAAACGCATGCTGGCACACACATGCACACACACGCGCACACACACACACACACACACACACACACATATACACCGGGGTCACGCTCAGAAATATGCACTCTCATTAGTAGATCGGCATGCACACTTTCACACTCACTCAGACATGACAGATATAACGAACATGCTTGCGCATTATCACAAAAATAGATGTCCACACACACAAACACACACACACACACACACACACACACACACACACACACACACACACACACACACACACACGCATATACATATGCATGCATTCACACGTGCATGCTGTTACACATTTTATTCAGCATGTATGCACACCTTCACACTGACTTGACCAACTCAGGAAAAAACATGTGCATATATATATATTATACATACAAACACACACACACACACACACACACACACACACATATATATTTGCAAATGCCAAAACACACACATACACACACACACACACACACACACACACACACACACACACACACACACACACACACACACACACACATGCATGCTTTCGAGCTCATGCACACACTATTGGGCATACATCCAATGTAAAATCAGCGCACAGGCACACACACACACACACACACACACACACACACACACACACACACACACACACACACACAGAATGTTTGTAATGCAAGCAGACAGTCAGCATTGAAGTGGGCTCATGGCGTCATGACTTCTTGTCCTGGTTGGCTCTGGAACAGTGTAGATTTTAACAGCGTGTAGATGAAGTAGCTGGTTTTTCTTTCTTTTGAGGTGTGTGTGGAGTAGTCATTTTTTAAATTTCCAGTGGATCATTCAACCCAAAGATGGAGCAATGGGAAATGTTTCTTATTCTTCAGAAATACTCAGGAATATGAGGCCATGAAAAACGGTGTCTGTCGATCTATCCATGATAAACTTCTAACAGTGTTATTTTCTCAGCAGGTATAAGCATTAGTGTAAACAAAGTTGACAGAATGATGAATATTGTAAAGAGCTTTCCAGACACCCCATGGGTGAAGATGTGGCTGAAACTTTACAGCCATGTCTGTGATTAGCATCATCAGCAAAATGAAATCAGTATTCCAAATTTGTCATTTTCTTAGAAATGTTATCACTTTAAGTTATTGCTTAATACACTGGTAGTAGACATGTGAAATAATGTGTAATCGCTTGATAAAAAAAAAAATCCAGTCATTGAAATTGGGAACAAGCTGCAGCTTATTAGGTAAGTATTCTCATGCTCAGAAGGATTAATTGCAAATATTGGAACAAATGTGAAGTTGCATTTTGTCAAGATCAGACCATTTCAGGCAGATTCTATCAAGCAGAGGTGGAGATTATTTTACAAAACTAAAATGGACCACAATGTATATCACACCGATGGCGCACATTTGAATATGTGAGTAACCTGTTGGTACAGGTATAGAAGAACCAAACCAAATAGATCTCGGGTTGAACTTTTCACCTTGAGAGGTGCACATGTAGTCACTGTGCAAGTGGCAGAGGGAGTGGATACCAGACTGCCACTGTTTGGGCAAAAATACAGAAGAGGTGGGGGGAGGAGGGGATGGGAAAGGAACTAACAGTGGAAAAGTGGAATGAGATGAGGTTGGGAGATTGAAGGAGTGGGGAGTCAAGGGGAACCTCGGGACACAGAAGAAATCATTGTTCAACACATGATCTCAGAAGTGAGAGAGAACTTGCAGTATCGTCTGCTGTTGCAAGTTGTGACAGCCTTGTACAGTTGATGTGCTTATTGACAGGTGTTGTATGTGGACTTGTATCTACCTGCCCCTCTCCTTTCCCAACACCATGCGCCTTTCATCCTGCTGATGCATATATTCCTCATGTGCAAGTGAAGTTGACCAATTACCTCTCAAGTTTATGTAGGTTTTGTAGGTCTAATTTTTTTTTATGATAGATTTTTTTGTTAACTTTTTAATATGGGTGCAATGAGTCATGTGGAATGGCCGACAGTCCCAACGCAGACTGGTGCTCTTTTTTTTTTCTTTCTTTTTTTTTTTTCTTTTTTTTTTTTTTTGGTAGTTTTTGTGTGTCTTATATTTTTGATTGATTTTTCGCTAAAATCATACAGGATGGTGGACAACCTCAACACAATCTAGGGTGTTTTTTTCAAAATTTTTTTATTTCTTTTTATTCATTAGTTGACATATATGGTCAAATAAGAATGAACAAATTTACAGAAATACTTAGTGACGGACAGACAAAAACTTAGGCGAACAGAAATACAGGTAAGTACCTCAGTACATGTTACTTGTATGTTCTATACATGCATATAATACTTTTTGTTTCATAAGTATGAAATCTCCTTCCCATCCTTCATCCCTGCTCTCAACAACAACAAAATCTGAATGAACATCTCTCTCTCTCTCTCTCTCTCTCTCTCTCTCTCTCTGTATATTGACTAGCTGTTTAAATTCCTGACATTTCGTCAGTGTAGTACTGGAATATGAGCTCATAAGGATCTGTTTTCCCTTAATGAAGAGTGTCGTTGGTTAGTTTTCTGTTATATGATGGCTGTCCTGGAGCTTTTGACTGACCCAGAATAAGGAAGGTCTCTGTATGGGGAATCATTTAACAAAAAATAAAAAAATAAAATAATCTGAGTGAGATATTCATGATTTCATTCATTTTGTTACCATCTTGCTTCCATCCAGGTAAAACTCACCTGCACTCTCTCCCTTCTGAGAGCCTAAATTCCCACTTCTACTTATTTTAGAAATAGAGTAAGAAAATACTACTTCATTGGGGAGAGGTAAAGTATTGTCTAGCAGGTAAAAGCTGTCAGCAACCAAAAATACATGTGAACAGAAAAGAAATTTTTAACGTAGCCTTGACATTTTCTGAAGGGATTGTATTGAGGAGGAGGGGGAGGGGGGTGTGAAATTCTGATTGGATTTTATTCAGTAATCATTGTCATTGACATGAATCAGGCCAGGACAGGTCTGTAGAATTCTGCAGCTAACTTTTACATGTGACAGATTCATGTATGATTGTAAATAGATTTTATATCCTTCACCAACACCTACAGAGAAAGGGGTTATGTAAAATTCTGAATGGATTCTATACTTTGTACTAGTTGCAGGTCGCATTTATGTGAATCAGATCTGGAAGAGTCCATGTAGAATTGTGAAGAGATTTTATGATTATTAATATTATTATTGTTATGAGTACGTGTGCAGCTACTATCCTTGGTTATTCTCGCTTCAATCAAATATTAAATCATTCTGTTTTTTTTTTTTCCCCACCTATTCTTTTGCTTTTTCATGGGTAGTGCAGGCTGAAGATGTATGTGTCATCCATACCAGTGCCCACACTAGCCTTTGTTGGTGACTGGATTTTATTTTATGTGTGTGCAAGATGTCTTGCGTGTAGTCACACATGGACCGTGTTTGATAGTCTCAGTCACAGAACTTTTTTACCTTCCTTGAGCCAGGGCTACTTTACATGAGCTTAGGACATGCTCCACTGTTTGTTTTTCATGGCAGAGGGGGCATGCAGGATCGTCTGTTTTCCCCCACTTCACCAGGTTTGCATTTGAGGGCAGAAGGTCATATGCAGCTCTGAGAATGAAGCTGATCCTGAGAGGGGCCATGTGCCAAATGTCATTCCAAGTGAGACTTCTTTGGAGTGCATTCTCCCACGTTGTCCATTGCCCTTGCTGGCTCTGCTGGACTGCTTTTTGGAGTCTTTTTTGGTCTTCTTCTTTTCTCATCTCCTGAATCATCATGTCTCTTTTGGCTTTTCCTTTGGCCTTTGACCACCATTCAGTTTTGGTCACCCCCAGTCCTTGTCTGTTGGTCTGTGTGTGTCCTGTTATTTCTCTGATCTTGAGACTCTTTTGCAGAATCCATCGCCTCTTGAACTTTCCATTTTCTGCCTGTCTTCAGCTGGGGCTTGATTGCCTCTACCACCTTGTCTCCTGAGTCCTCCAGCATGCTTTGAAGTCTGATCTTCCCTGCTTTGTATTCCTCCAGGATGGATTTCAGTGGTAGTTTCAGCTTTGCTTGGCGACAGTACAGCGCTATGTCAGTCAGACAGGGTGGGACACCAAGCCATTTCCTTGTGAACTTGTTGATTTTGGCTTCCATTGCCTCCACTATGCTGGTGCAGATGTCGTATATCATCAGAGGCCATAGGAGCTTTGGTATCAGCATGAACTGCAGACACCAGACCTTGTATTTGCCAGGGAGCCCACACTGGTCAATGGTCTCCAAGCCTTCCTCCGCCATCTGCTTGGTTTCTTTTGCTCTTTGTGTGTCTTTCAGCGTATCATCATACCATCTTCCAAGGCTCTTGACTGGTTCTTCTGTGACTGTTGGAATGGCCTGGTTGGCAACACTGAAGACCACAGATCCGGCCACTTTTCCTTTCCTCAGTGAGAGACTCCGTGATTTCTTTGGCTTGAACTTCATTCTGGATGAGGCAACTATGTTGTCCAGCCTCTCCAGCACATGACGTGTCTCGTCTTCTCTGGATGAAATCACTGTAGTGTCATCCATGAAGGCCTTGAGAGGAGGCATCTTGTATCCATCGCCAAGGTCTGTTTGTCTCGCGTTGTTTGTTGCTGCTTTCAAGATGAGTTCCATTGCCAGCACGAACAGTATTGGGGAAATTGCACAGCCCATTGCAATACCCACTTCCAAGTTGATCCAGTCTGTTGTGTACTCCTTGGTAGAGAACCGCATTGAGAAGCCATTGAAGTACTTCTTGAGCATGTCGCGGATGTTCTTTGGCACATGGTACATCTCAAGAGCCAACTGTATCATCTCATGGGGCACAGATCCATATGCGTTTGCCAGATCAAGCCACACTACGTCCAGGTCTCTCTTTTCTGTTTTTGCTTTTTGGATTGCGTCCCAGATCATTGTGGCGTGTTCTACACAGCCAGCCACGCATGGGATGCCACCTTTCTGGACTGACACATCCAAGTACTTGTTTTCCATCAGGTACTTGGTCAGCCTTGCTGCCATGACAGAGAAGAAGATTTTCCCTTCGACGTTCAGTAGTGATATTGGCCTGAACTGGCTGATGTCACTTGAGTTTTGCTCTTTGGGGATGTACACACCATCTGCCGTCATCCACTGGCCGCTGATCTTCTGGTTTCTCCAAGCCGATCGCAGCAGCCTGTGGAGCCACTCCAGCACCTTGGGACATTTCATGTAAAGCTGGTAAGGTATTCCGTTTGGCCCTGGTGATGATTTGGCTCTGGCTTTGTCGACCACCTTCTTGATTTCCGCCAACGTTGGAGGCTTGCCATTGAACTGTTCCTCAGGGTTGGTTGGCCACACCAGACCTTGAATGTTGAGTGGTGCTTTGCTCTGTGGGTCAGAGTATGTTTTCCTCAGATGCTGCTCAAGAACTCCTTTGTCCACACTTAGGGTCCCAGATTTTGGCTGCTCAAACAGTGTTCTGGCAAACTGGAAGGGGTCTCTGAAGAAGCGCTCTTGTGTCTTCTTTTTTGCTCTTCCTCTTCCTCGCAGATTCCGCTTTGCTGAGGGCGCTGTGTTTTTCTTTCAGGTCTTTCCACAGTTTTTCCAAGCCTTGTTTTTCAGCTGGCAGTGCGGTCTTCATTTGCATCTTGAGGTTTTTCTTTTGGACCCTGATCTTGTCCATCTTTTCTTGGCGTCTGGATTTCTTTGGAGGTGTTTTCACTTTGGGTAGTTTTGCTCCATAGGCGTCTCTACATGTGGCATACACAATGTCCCCATATGTGGCTAGTTTGTGTTCCAGGGTGCTTTTCCCTATCAGTGCATCGAGTCTTTGGACGATTTTTGCATCCAGTTTCTCCCAATCTTCAGTTTCGTTTGCTCGTGGCAGGTTGAGTTTCAGGCACCTGGCATCGAGGGCCTGTGCAAATTCCTCATCCGAACCAACAGCGTGGATGTCCTTGGCACTGTGGTTTAAATCCTGGCCTTGGTCTTCCGACGTCTTATCTGCTGATGCAGTGCGCTGCTGCTCATTCAGATGAGTCTTCACACATCCCATCTTTGTTCTGTGGATCTTCATGCCACGGGTGGTAGCGAAACGCTTTCCACAGACACATGGATATTCCATTTGGTCCATGTTCATAGTCCGTTTGGGATTTGCAGTCATGATTGGTTGAGCACCGATGGATTCATCATATTCATAATAAATTACATGATCAAGGTGAGCTGCTCACCCCTGAACATTTCTGTCCTCGAGATTTTCCATGTTTTGTTGTGTTATTTTTCCTGTTGACTACAGTCAGACATTGCTGTTTGTCCTCCTCCCCTTCCCCTTCCTTTTTCTGAGTCATTTGGGTGCTTGTTCTGATTGACTTGACGCTGGACACTAGCTAAGAATTCTGTTGATCTCCATTATTGTTTAATGATGGAGACTCTGATCAAGCTCCCATTCTGTGAGTGAAGATTGCCGCCACATCTTGAACTAAGGCTCATGTGCCTCAGCAAACACAAAATGTTTATTATGGACCCATCACAAGCATGGTGATGATGAATGTAGACGGCTGCCTTTGGTCACCATGAAAGCAGGACAGGAAGGTGTGCAGAATGTGCACCTGCTGGCCTTTCCTGTTCCACTTTCAGCCAGATTTGTTCTGCTTGGTTGCAGTTCATAAAAAGCTCTTCCTGAAGGGAGAAAAGGTTGTGTTGCATTGACTCAGCTCATGTAGGTCTGCATTCCTGCTCTTAATGTAGCCAATAGTTCACAGAATCCTGTCGAAGAAGTTTTGTTTTGCTTCAAAACTTCCATTAGTGTCATGTCACACTAAATGAACTTGTGTTATTAAGAAGCTGAAAAGACAGGGGCCATAAGTTTCAGACTATATAAGACAGTAACTGTGTATTGTATTGTCACCTGTTAGTGCGTCTCGTGCTCAACACAGCATCCATACTGGACTCCAAAATAGCATGGAGGCAGTCTTGATGTCCAAGTCTCTTCAGCACTTTGAAATTTGTCAAATGAAATTGTAACATTGCCATGTTCAGGGCAGAAGTTTGAGTGAGAATTTTGTGGTGAAGGCCCATCAGAAACAAATGTCATTACTGAATGTTATTGCCTGAGATAGGTCCACCCAAACTCGAAGACCAAAAAAAAAAAAAAAAAAAAAAACCTCGAAGACCAGTATATTATGGACATGTCAGGTAGCGTCCACTTCATGGATGCAATTTTGATGACCAAACTTAGGTGAGGTAAAACTTTCCGTGACTATTTCAGTAATGGTGGATCTTTTTTCTTCCCCACTTTGATGCATTACTGAAGCCAGTATGTGTTGTACTGGTACATTTGTGTATAAATAATACTCCATAAACTCAGAACCAAGCTGAGTTTTTTTGTGTACACATAAATGTTTTAAACTGGGAACTAAGGTGGTATATTTCTGTTACAGCCACTTCTCCACGCCCAATATCCCGAGAGCGTGAGCGGCGCACCAGCACCCGTCTGCACCGTGGAATCCCCACTGGGGCAGAGATGCAGCGTGAGATGACACGCATGTCAGTCACTCCCATGCAGCAGGCTCCTCTGATGGGACAAATGAATTCAGGTCTGCGTCGAGGCAGCGCCTCCAAAGAAGACACCGCTCGTGCTGGCTCATCGAAGCATGTACGGAAATGAGCAGGCTTCCCCCCGCCCCACTCAAGTGCCAAACGATGTCTGTCATTGTGATCTCTATGGGACCAGCAGGTCGAGTCCAGGCCGTGTATCAGCAGTTGGTGACCAATCTGTGGGCAGCACTCGTCCAACTGCCGCCTGCGTTTCTTCCACTCCTGGCTGACAGGCTGGATGGACCTCACTCTTTCCTTCCTTGATGCCTGCATGAGGATTTGTGTGATCAGTCTGTCTGTTGGCATCTGTGCCCGTCTCTGCCATGGTGTGAAATGATATATAGAGAGAGAGTATGTGTGTGTGTGTGATGCCCTCACTCCAGTATGGGCAGTGATGCTGATGTGCATGAGAGGTGAAGTGACAGCATCTCCTATGACTGTTGTATGAGACTTTGCAATAAGAGAATGAATTTGTGAGGTGTTGGTGAATGAGAAATCCTAAGGCTGTCATCACTTAACAGGTGTTTTCTTCATATGAGGATGGAGTCTATGGTTGCAGACATTTTGCCAGAGTTGTGAAGCATACGATGGAGATGTGATTTACCTCTTGGGGGAAAATGTTAGTGAAAGTAATATGCCTCTTGTCGGCTCAGTTCAGTGCACTCCAGAATTTTGGATGAGATCAGTAACACTTTATCATAAGCTTCTTTCAATGCAATGCCTTTTTTCCTTTTCTTTTTTTCAACTGGCAACCTCACTGAGATCTTTTAACCAACATTCATATCTGAAAAGATCTATCTCTGGCTGTTATTTTGCATGTTTATTGATTGAGGTGAGGAAGATGGGTTGTATTGAAGAGTGTGCTGGTCATTATCAACATAGTCAGCTGTCTGGTCTTTGTAAATAAAAGGGGGTTGTGTATGTGTGTGACTTGAAGCTCAGAATAACAGTGTTGTGAAAATGTCAGTGTGTTCATTTTGTATATAAAACTTAACTCTTCTTTAATGTTGTGTGTAGTGATCTAACCTGAACCAAGTCCAAGTTGGTTAGCGGAAGTGTGTATGGGTTTTGTATTTTCTTTTTTTTATATGTTCAATATTTATTTTGTGTGTATGTATGTATGTGTCTGCTGCCTTGAATTGTAATGTAGGGGCTTAGCTGAGAAAATCGACTGTTTTGCTCAGGACGAGGTTTCTCCCTTGTATCAGTTTGTACTGGATGAATGTAAAGATCTTTTTGAGTCTTCTTCCCAGTCACTGGGAGCCCACTAGGGTCAAGGATACTCTTCGTTTTCTTTGTTTGATCCTTTGGGGCTGCTGTACAGCAAGGCCAGTTAGAAACTTAGTTCTTTCGTGATTTCTTTGATGATTAGCAGCATCCTTGCCATGCTGGTGTCTGAGGAGGCTAAAAAGTGAAAAGCTGATCAGAATCTGTGGCAGTAAAAGGTTGGGAAATACAAGTTGATGGTTCATCTTTTCAAAGGTTCTGCAAGGTTAAAGATACTGCTTCATATGAATAAATGTACTGATTATTCTCTATGTATCAATCTGTAGAGTTTCTGTCGGCACAAGATGATCATCATCTCAATAGTTTCAGCATCATTGAGTGTAACTGTTTTGGGAGCTGTGTCATACAGCTGTTGGGTATAAAATTTTGGGATGATGATCATGGAATTACAAATGTGTTCCTTGGGAAACGTTTCAACATTATTGCAAAAGGTACCCTGGTGATTTCTGTCATCAGTCCATCTCTGTGATTATTTCCGTGCATTGAATATAGTGGTTAACTCAGAGAGGTTTTTTTTTGGTGGTGATGAAGGCTTTAGCAGTGAAGAAATTTGAACGAGTACAACTGCAAGCCATTTGTGAATGGATATTATAACCAGCATTGCAGTGCCACATGCTTTGAAAACCACAATTACATTCTGGTCACACATTATATAAAAGATTTTCATTTTGTGGGATTGAGTGAGAAATTACTTCTTTTTGTGTGTGTATGTGTGTGTGGTGGGGGGGGACTTTCTGTGGGGGAGAGGTCCATTTTATTTCATGTGTTCGTTGCAATGGATGTTGGAGTTGGACAGGAGAGCTGTTAGAGTTTGATTTGCATGTTGGTTCAAATACCAAAGCAATAAGTTTGTGTGTGTTACACCCATTGTACAGTTCACATTTGTGAGAACTATGTATGTGAAAGTAGTGTGTAAGTCATGAAAGCTTGTTCTCCTTACTACCTTTCCTGAGTGTAAAAAAAAGAAAATTGTACAAATAAAAAAAAAATTGGAATATCTTCTCGGCTTTCATATCTGTGTTAATACTGGAAAATGGGATGCCTTGTTGTTTTTGTGACACAGTTCATATCTTCTTGATGGCGCTATTTGCTTATGTCAACTCCCGTTGGACGGTCATGGGAGAACGTTTGTGCTGGATAGGTCTACCACCATCCTACAATGAGCTAACAGCATCAGTTTCCCTTTAAGCCTACCTCCAGAGGTCCAGGGGGTCGACACAGCCTTGTGGCATTTTGTTTGAGACGGGTCTACTAGGTCCTCAGGTGATGACGATAATACAGCTTAGCTTTCAAGCCAGGCAGAGTGAGCTCTTGCCTCTGCTTCTGAAATGGAGGTAATCCATGCAGTCACAGCTTGACAAGGCCATTGACAAATTATTTGACTTGAAGCAAACAATACTGTTGGCACCAGTCAGTTCTTTCATGATGGCTTGTCTTTTTTCAGGTAAACTGTTACGCCATCAGAAATCCAGCTAGTGGAGCTGCAAGCATAAAATTCCATGCCACCTCGTTATCACATACACAGTGTATATTTTCAGAGAAAATCCAGGTCTGGGAAAGATTTCTTGTGTTCAATAGGCAGAAAACAGCACAGGAGCCATAAATATTTCCCTGTGCCAGTGTGTTGAAAAAGTTTCACATTTCCACACAGGAAATAGGATTACTATCCACTGCTGGGCTGAAGTTTTTGGTGTTGCCAGTCAAGGTGTCGCACAACATTTTTTGTACATGTTGGTGTGTTCAAATAATATTTGCCATTGCCACTGCCATTATCTCTCTCTCTCTCTCTCTCTCTCTCTCTCTATTAATTTTTCCTTTGCCAACCAAATTCAGAGCTTCAACTTCTCATTTTCAGAGAAAACTGAGTGGCCATGGCAAAGTGGTTAGCGTCGCGGATTCCCAGCTGGGAAGTTGTGGGTTCAATTCCCATCAGAGTCATGTGGGATTTTTCTGCCCCGACTGGCTCCTACCCTGAGCTGTGTCTGCTACGGGCTCAGTTGGAAAGACTGGGACCACACAGTCGAGTTTCATCCATTTAATGGATGCATCTTTGAGAGTGTTGCTCACATTTTCTGATCAACACTGCTGGTGTCTGTATCTCTCTGGCTCACTCCACTCACATCCCCTCCCGTCCCTACCCACCCACACCCCCACTTTCTCTCTTCTACTGTAGAATGGTCTTGGACAGTACGTCGTGGCCTCCACTGCACCATGTAGAATGGTCTTGGACAGTACGTCGTGGCCTCCACTGCACCCTGTAGAATGGTCTTGGACAGTATGTCGTGGTCCCCAATGCACCCTGTAGAATGGTCTTGGACAGTACGTCGTGGCCTCCACTGCACCCTGTAGAATGGTCTTGGACAGTATGTCGTGGTCTCCACTGCACCCTGTAGAATGGTCTTGGACAGTATGTCGTGGCCTCCACTGCACCCTGTAGAATGGTCTTGGACAGTATGTCGTGGCCTCCACTGCACCCTGTAGAATGGTCTTGGACAGTATGTCGTGGCCTCCACTGCACCCTGTAGAATGGTCTTGGACAGTATGTCGTGGCAAGAAACATACCAGTAGAAGGCGAGTTTACTGTGTTTGATAACTGCAAGAAGAGATCCTGTCTGCTAACACAAGTGTTGACTTCACTGCCCAGCACTGTCCCTTTGTTTCTGCTACGAGAGGTGAAGTGTGCATCTCAAGCATTAATTTTTTGTACGCCGAACTGTACATCATATATTTATACGTATTGCGCATGAGTTAGAAAAGCTCCACATTACTACAGAATATTGCAGACATTTGTCAACGATCAGGCAGCATACAGGTGTCAGGGAGCAGGACAAGAGCATCTTCTAATAGTCATGAAACACTTCAGCTTGCCCGGTTGTGGCATGGGACTGACCATGACTCCGCATCAAGGATCATCTTCGGCAGTCGGTTGCCTTGCAGGATCTCCTCCGGTAAGCTGCCTTTGCTCCCGTGGAATATTGATCCTGACAGGTGTGTGTGTGTGTGTGTGTGTGTGTGGTATTTGGATGACTGGAATGAAAGGCATTGGAGTAATGTTACTGGGAGGAGGGGATGAAGAGGGACCTGTCTCTCCCCCCCCCCCTTCCCCCACCCCACCCCAAACAAAAAAGGAAGAAAAGACAGAAAGAGAGAAAAGAACAATCTACCGAGTACAATAACAGACGGTCGTTCTGAGTTCTAGATGTTCGACATAGACTGTGTACAATGTCTGTACTCGCGTATGAAGTAATAAGGATATGACTGAGCTCTGGAGATCCCTGATGGCAAAGTCCTAGTTTAAGCCCCCCCCCCCGCTCCACCCCTCTTTTATGTCAATATTGAATAGCACTCTAGCAGACAGAATAACTTCTCTCCATTACAACGCTGATCAGTAAAACTGATAAAAGGGGTGGGGGTGGGGGTTCTAAACTAGGACCTTGCGCGATATGACTGCCCACATAATTCATCACATGGCCCCATTTTGCCCCACTGTCCTGGACAATGCTGGTGTGGGTACTGACACAGTCACTGGCTACTGACCTGAATGAAGAAAGCCAACCATCCGCTGGCAGGATTATCAAACTGGGCTCGGGCTTTCCCTCCACTCTGTGTATCAAACGAACGTGTGGCATTCTTTTGCAGTCTCTGTTTCTAGAATGATAGTAAGCTTACTGATATTTCTCTACACAGGTAGTCAGGATGCGCATGCATACACCGACACACTCCTTTGAACAAGTGATCTGGCTATATGTGTACAAACTCAACGGATTCTGAAACTAAGATCAGAGCAACACTAACAAAATATTTTGAACTTGATAGTGATGCAATTCTCTCGATATGGCTCAGTGTCATGCTCGCGTGCGGCGCGCGCGCGCGCAACACACACACACACACCACACACACACATGAGAAAACAGAAAAGAAAAGCAAAAAGAAAGGGGAAAAAAATCGTGTGAAAAGACATGACAGAAGGCGCACACAAACTCTTCCCTCCTCGCCATCCCCCTTCCTTCTCCCCCTCACCCCCTAAACCCCTGCCTTGTCCCTTTACCGCCCTTATCCCCCTTCCTTCTCCCCCATCACCCCCTAAACCCTGCCTTGCCCCTTACGCCTCCCCCCTTTCCCCATACCCCCTAAACCTGCTTGCCCTTTACGCCCTATCCCCACCCTTCTCCCCATCACCCCCTAAACCCCTGCCTTGTCCCTTTACCGCCCTTAATCCCCCTCCCTTCTCCCCCTCACCCCCTAAACCCCTGCCTTGTCCCTTTATTGCCCTATATCCCCCTCCCTTCTCCCCCTCACCCCCTAAACCCGCTTGCCTTTACGCCTTATCCCTCCTCTCCCTCCCTAACCCGCCTTGTCCTTATTGCCTTCCCCCCCTTCTCCCCCTCACCCCCTAAACCCCTTGCCTTGTATCCCCCTTCTCCCTCACCCTAACCTCTTGTCCCTTATCGCCAGCCCCGAACCCTCCATCCACCCGCTCAAAACACCACCTCTCCCCCTTTCTCTACCTCCCCCACCACACACACACACACACACACACACACGCACTCGCACACATATGCACGTACGCCACACCACACACACACACACACATACACTCACACACACGCACACACACACACACACATGCACGTGTGCGCGCGCGCACACACACACAGCACAATCACAACACACCTCCTCTCTCTCTCTCTCTCCTCTCTCTCTCTCTCGCTTCATTTGCCTCCCTTCCTCTCCCTCTCTCCGATCCTCCCTTCCCACATGTATCATTTGTTTTCGGTCAAGCACGTGCCATTGTTTTTACACACACACACACACACACACACACACACACACACATACATACATACATACATACATACAACACACACACACACACAAGCGCGCAAGCGCGTGCGCACACACACACACACACACACACTCACAGAGAGAGAGAGAGAGAGAGGGGGGGGGGGACAACTTTTTTCAGCTGACAGAGGTGACACTGGGCCCATCTCCATGACAATACCGGCACTGAGAGTGGAAGTGCATGCAGGCCTTTCACACACACACACATGAACCCCTCTCGCCGTCACTGAACACTTTAACCTGCCTGGTGCCAACAAACCCCACGTGCGGGCTCCCTGTCCCAGACCCTTCCACAGGGCACAGTAGAAGGTGAACGCCTGTCCGTGACCCTTCCACAGGGCACAGTGGAAGGTGAACGCCTGTCCCTGACCCTTCCACAGGGCACAGGGAGGTGAACGCGTCCTGACCCTCACAGGCCAGTGAGTGAACGTCCCTGACCCTTCCACAGGGCACAGTGGAAGGTGAACGCCTGTCCCTGACCCTTCCACAGGGCACAGTAGAAGGTGAACGCCTGTCCCTGACCCTTCCACAGGGCACAGTAAAGTAACGCTGTCCAGACCTCAGACACATGAAGGACGTCTGTCCCAGACCCTTCCACAGGCACGTGAGGACGCCGCTGACCTCCACAGCACATGGAAGGTGAACGCCTGTCCCAGACCCTTCCACAGGGCACAGTGGAAGGTGAACGCCTGTCCCAGACCCTTCCACAGGGCACAGTATGAAGGTGAACGCCTGTCCCAGACCCTTCCGCAGGGCACAATGGAAGGTGAACGTCTGTCCCAGACCCTTCCACAGGGCACAGTGGAACGTGAACGCCCCACAGGTAGACGGTCAAAGTCTTGGACGGACATCGTGACGATGGGATCAGATGTCTGCCCACCTGCCACGACTGAGGACATGGACATGGATTTCCGACTTCCAAAGCTGTCGGGAGAAGAGTGACGATGATGCCAACGACGACGATCAAAGCCACAAGGATGACGATGACGGTGATATACAGCAAGACATGGACACAGAGCAGTTACCTTGGAGTGGCCAGACACGAAGAACTTGTCCAGCTGGTAGCCCTTGGTCTTGTTGACGAAGTCAGTCACCGTGTCCATGGCCCGCACCGCAGCCTACAACATGCACACACCGTCACCGATTTGCTTACCTCCCTTCATTCTTTCTTCATTTGTTTTCCACTCTGATACACACAGCACCTAGCCACTGGACCATACGAAGACCTGTTGTCCACAGTGAAAAGGAGGACACTAAGGTGGCATGGTCATGTATTAAGATCAACAGGACTTGCCCAAACCATTCCACAAGGAACAGTGCGAGGAGGCAGAAGCAGAGAAAGACAGAGAAAGTCATGGGAGGTTAACATCACTGAATGGACTGGCCTCGCACTCAGCAACTGCTTAAGAGCGTCTGAGGACCGGGAGGAGTGGAGGAAGCTGGTTGCGAAATCTCCTGTGGCGCCCCCACGGTCTTCAAGACTCCAGGAGAGGTGATAATGACATAGCACCTAAGCGACCCCGCGCTCAAGTAGTTTGATCTTTCGACTGGGGAGCGGAAGATCCTGTGTTCGGAACGGTTGTGAGGTAAGGTTTTTCATGATTTGACACCCCCCCCCCTCCCCCCCCCCCCCCCCCCCCCCCCCCCCCCCCCCGTCCTCACAGCCATAATGGGTACCTGACTGACTTCAGAAAAGGCTGAGGCAGTGAAGGAGAGGGTGGTTAGGCTTCGCCCTCCATAACGCCCTGGCCTAGACACAGTAAACCCCCTCTAGTTCACTGGCCTACGATCATTACACTATGGGTCTTGAATCCTTAACATACGAAATGAAACAGCGTGTCTGTGACCCTGGTTTGCCAGCCTCCACTCCAACTACAGCCGTTTCCATTCCACTCCCCATCCTCCCTTTCCATTCTTCCTTTCCCTTGGGCATTGTATATCAGTGACCAGTATGTCATAGGGGTGGGGACACTTCGTCATTGTATATCAGTGACCAGTATGTCATAGGGGTGGGGACACTTCGTCATTGTATATCAGTGACCAGTATGTCATAGGGGTGGGGACAGAGAGAGGGGTTTGCAAGAGACATGAAAACGCTCTCGTTTTGTTTTTAAATTTTTTCAAAATTGTATATTTTGTACACATTTGTCAAGCTCAACTAACACACAAATAAGCAGTCATGCATGAATAATCCATACCAATATTTCTTCGTAAAAAGACAACAGAAAGAACACACAAAATTGTATAGCATGTCGCAGAGATATCTTCTTTGACAAAAAAAAAACACACACACACACACACGCGCGCGCGCACACACACACACACACACACACACACACACACACACACACACAGTGTACAAAATAACCCCATAGTCTCAGCAATTCCACCCCAAATTAACCCAAAGGACTAATGGAGTGAAAGAAAGTTCACAACAAGAGTTTAACACCTGCTCTTTCTGAGTATAAATACCCGTTAATATTTTTTAATGCAAATATTTTTTCATGCATTCTTTTTTGTTCCATGCAACCAGTCAGACAAGAGGACGATAGGAACACCAGTTTTGATGATGTTGTAAATTAGTTCCACTGCTTAGAGACACGATATTAAAAAAAATCGTTGTAATGGAGTGTCCACATCATTTCAAAGGGTGCTGGATTTGACCAATGCCGTCTCGTTCCAAAGTACCTTGATGCGTTCTGTGAGTTCCCCTGTCCCATCAACTCCTGGTATGGTTTAAGTGATTTTTTAACGCGATGAAGACGATATCTTCTGCTTGCTCGTACAGTCCAGACAGGTTTAAGTCGCTCTCAAGTGTATTGAGCTGGGAGATCAGGAGAAACAACTCCTCCGCACATTACCTATCCGACGATGCTGGAACTTGAAGTCGCAACCCCAAGATCACAGAGATGACGTGTATTCTGTCTCTGCTTGGACTGAGAGACCAGTGTCTTATAGCACCTAGCTATCACATTCATCACACAAAATTGTACAGGTGGGTGTAGTATTTTCGAAAGAAATGCCTCAAAAGCTGCAAATTCAAACCTGGCCGCTCAAGTGCATTTAGCTTAAGAACGTGGAACGGCTAGAGGGGGGGGGGGGGGGGGGGGGTGCGAGTGGGAATGGGACAGGATCGGAGACTAGGAGTGGCACTCTTCCATTTCTGAAAAATGTCATGCTAGTAGCTTTCCCTTTTCTATCACTCTTTTTTGGTTCTATCTATTTGTACATGTGTTTTTTCTAAATAATCGTCCTTCACTGTCCTTCCATGTGTTTTTCTAAATAATCGTCCTTCACTGTCCTTCCATGTGTTTTTTATTGCCGCCTATGTCAATGGCCCAGATGCATTTCCTTACAGGAACTGGAGCAAATAACACACACACACACACACACACACACACACACACACACACACACACACGCACACACATGCACGCGCGCGCGAGCGTTCTCACGCACGTGCACTTGAGTGCACTCACACCCCACTCATTCTCAACACATATTTTATTTTAATGATAACCCCACGTGCATTCATAGCATTGTTTTTAATCCACGATCAGTGCATTGTTTCATTAGCTTCTCGAAAAGACAGAGGTTTACAGACTCAGGTGTCAAATATCTTTGGCATGAGCTTGCAGAAAGACTAGAGTTTGAAAGTCACATGTCAGTACCATTGGCATGAGGTGCCAGAAAGACCAGACTTTGAAGGTCAAATGTCAGTACCTTTGGCATGGTCTATCAGAAAGACCAGACTTTGAAGTAAAATGTCAGTACCCTTGGCAATGGTCTATCACAAAGACCAGACTTTGAAGCCAAATGTCAGTACCCTTGGCATGGTCTATCACAAAGACCAGACTTTGAAGTCAAATGTCAGTACCTTTGGCATGGTCTATAAGAAAGACCGTGTTTTCAGGTCACTGGTCAATACCTTTGTAATGAACGTCTGCAAAGACTACGTTTCCGGATCAATAGTCTGTACCTTTGTCATAAGTTTCGACAAAGGCAAATTTTTTCTGGATCGATGGTCAATATCTTTGTCATGAGCGTCTAGAAAAAAAACAGGTTTTAAGGGTCACTGTTCAATACCTTTATCATACACGTCTAGAGAAACCATGCTTTTAGCGTCATGTCAATGTCTTTATCATGAACGTCTAGAAAAGCCAGGATTTTAGGATCAGTGGTCAATACCTTTATCATTAACGCCTAGAGAAGCCAGATGTTTAGAGTCAATGACCAATACCTTTATCATAAACGTCTAGAGACGTTTTTTTTTTTTATATAAGGGTCAGTGGTCGATACCTTTATCATAAGCGGCTAGAAAAACCAGGTGTTTAGGGTCAATGGTCAATACCTTTATCATAAACGTCTTGAAAAACCAGGTGTTTCAGGGTCAATGGTCAATACCTTTATCATGAATGTCTAGAAAGAAAAAAAAACAGGTTTTTAAAGTCAATGGTCAATATCTTTATCACAAACTCCTAGAGAAACCTGTTATTCAAGATCAATGGTCAGCATATATCATGAGTTTCAAGGGAGGGGGAAAGGCTTTCAGGGTCAGTGCTCAATGCCTTTGCTGCAGGAAGATCATGTTTTCAGCGTTATCACCTTTGTCACAGACTTAAAGATGAGATTTACAGGGTAAGTGCTCAATGCCTTTGCTGCAGGAAGATCATGTTTTCAGCGTTATCACCTTTGTCACAGACTTAAAGATAGAGTATTTAACAGGGTAAGTGCTCAATGCCTTCGCTGACAAAGTCAAGTTTTCAGGGTTGATCAACCTTTGTGCACAAGACTTAAAGATGAGATTTACAGGGTCAGTGCTCAATGCCTTTGCTGCAGGAAGATCATGTTTTCAGCGTTATCACCTTTGTCACAGACTTAAAGATGAGATTTACAGGGTCAGTGCTCAATGCCTTTGCTGCAGGAAGATCATGTTTTCAGCGTTATCACCTTTGTCACAGACTTAAAGATGAGATTTACAGGGTAAGTGCTCAATGCCTTTGCTGCAGGAAGATCATGTTTTCAGCGTTATCACCTTTGTCACAGACTTAAAGATGAGATTTACAGGGTCAGTGCTCAATGCCTTTGCTGCAGGAAGATCATGTTTTCAGCGTTATCACCTTTGTCACAGACTTAAAGATGAGATTTACAGGGTAAGTGCTCCAGACCTTTGTCATGGGCAGGAAGAGGAGGAGATCGGGATCAGTCGCATTGTCGAGGAATGTTTTCCATGTCCATGCAACCGCCGCGTCCTCCGACCGGCTTTGTTGGCTGGGATCCGCCTGCAACTCACACATCCATCCACAACAGTGTCCGCGGCCTGCAATTCATACATCCATCCACAACAGTGTCCGCGGCCTTCAACTCACACATCCATCCACAACAGTGTCCGCGGCCTTCAACTCACACATCCATCCACAACAGTGTCCGTGGCCTTCAACTCACACATACATCCACAACAGTGTCCACACCAGTGTCCGCGGCCTTCAATTCACACATCCATCCACAACAGTGTCCACAACAGTGTCCGCGGCCTGCAACTCACACATCCATCCACAACAGTGTCCGCGGTAGGCATTGTCCATACATTTCTCCATACACTTATGTTTATTCACGAACTGCGGGACAGTTTCAGCAGCATCGTCATCACTGTTCATGAAACAAAGGAACAAACAAGGGTACGTTGTTTTCAGCTAGGGTCCGAACAGATAATTTTGCACATACTGTGGTGTTGATGGTTATGGTATTTTCTCACAAATATACTACTCAAAAGAACATCAGAACCACTGGCTGTTTCCTCTGCTTGATTGAAAAAGAACAAAAATAAATAAATAAAATGAAACGATTCTTGAAATCTGAGCGTTCAAACGAACTGGGAAAAAGCCGAGCATTTATCAATACTGGCAAATATTGTCCATTAACTGTGATTTGGTTTGCGTTGATATTCTGACCCATTGTTTAAAATAATTCACACAAAAGGGAAGTGGTCATTTTCCTGAGTATTGTACTGTTGGCCAGAAATCAATGTCATTTTCTGATGTGCAATGATCCAAATCTGTACGTGCTGGCACCCTGCTGTCTGCTGTGACTACTAGCATCTTCACTTAGAAACACCATCTAATAAAGCCAAAGTCATCGAGCTTCAATCATTGCAGGACAAGCATAACTGCTAAGTAAGTGAGATCCAGAATGTGTTTGCCTTCTTTTTGTTAGCACTATACGGAGGATCTTTAGTCGTCCACATACAAAAGATGAAGAAGGGGAAGAGAGGAAGACCACGAGGAGAGAGAGAGAGAGAGAGAGAGAGAGAGAGAGAGAGAGAGAGAGAGAGAGAGAGAGAGAGCATTAGAGTATGAACAGGGAAAGAGTAGATCAGTTAAGAATGGAGAACGACACTAGGAAACATAAATGGATCTGTAATGGATGGAGTTGATCGTGAGTTGGTGTAAGGGACGTGTGTGTTGTGTGTGTGTGTGGCGCGCGCGCGCGCGCGCGTGCGTGCGACCGTGCGTGTGTGCGTGCGTGTGTGAGTGTGTATGTGTTGTGTGCGTGCTTGTGCGTGAACGTGCGTGCGTGCGTGCGTGTGCATGGTACCTCTGTGTGTGTGTGTGTGTGTGTGTGGTGTGTGTGTGTGTGTGTGTGTGTGTGTGTGTGTGTGTGTGTTTGCGTGCGCGCTCGCGTTCAGGGAGGAGGAGCAAGGTGGGGGTGGGGAGTACATGACTCACGTGGAAGACTAGAGGCTGGTTGGGGACCTGTTTGAGGTTGGCCGTCCACCGCCCCTGTGCTGGTGGCCAGCATGCTGGTCAGAGCCACGAAACTGTCGGTCTGGGGCGGAGGTCTGGAGTATCACCAACACACAGAGATCACCATCAGTAATCACCAGCATACAAGATCACCATCAGTAATCACCAACACACAGAGATCACCATCAGTAATCACCAACACACAGAGATCACCATCAGTAATCACCAACACACAGAGATCACCATCAGTAATCACCAAAATGGGTAACAACTATGAACTACAACTCGACTGCCATATAGAACTTAGTTTCAAAGTGTGGTGACTGAAGGCGGAAATTGACTCCAATGTTTTTTTTTTTATTTAGTGGTTACGCAAGACGATGTGGACACACAGATTACAGGATAAACCACGGCGCGTTTCGACCTCTTAGGTCTTCTTCAGGTAAAACAAACAACATTTAGGACAATGACAACGAAGAACGAGCAGTTACTTATTTTCCCATATTCGGCACAAGATGGGTGTTCGACATTTGAATATGAGAAGATACGTGATTGCTCGTTCTTCGTTTTCATCGTCATAAATGTTGTTTGTTTAACCTGAAGACCTAAGAGGTCGAAACGGGTCGTGTGTTTCCTATCATTTGTTTGTCCATATTGTCTTGCGGAACCCCTATATTTTTTTCAAAATTTGTTATATATAAGAAAAAAATGCACATAAACAACTCTTACTGAACAGGTTGTCACGCATGGGGGAAGCCCTACAAACATCTTTTTACATGATCGTGGAAAGGGAATCGCAGATCGTCATACACTGTGGCGGAAAATAAGCGTAGATATGGTTTTTTTTTCTCGTTGAAAGAGAATTAAATGTTGTTATGCACGAAATTGTTCAAACGTTTCTTACATGCCTACATAATTATCAAAACGGCATTACAAGTTGTTATGCATTGGGCAGAATCATATAAACATCTCTAACACACGTACTGAATGGCAGAATCATATAAACATCTCTAACACAGGTACTGAATGGCAGAATCATATAAACATCTCTAACATACGTACTGAATGGCAGAATCATATACACATCTCTAACATACGTACTGAATGGCAGAATCATATAAACATCTCTAACATACGTACTGAATGGCAGAATCATATAAACATCTCTAACATACGTACTGAATGGCAGAATCATATAAACATCTCTAACATACGTACTGAATGGCAGAATCATATAAACATCTCTAACATACGTACTGAATGGCAGAATCATATAAACATCTCTAACATACGTACTGAATGGCAGAATCATATAAACATCTCTAACATAGGACTGAATGGCAGAATCATATAAACATCTCTAACATACGTACTGAATGGCAGAATCATATAAACATCTCTAACATACGTACTGAATGGCAGAATCATATAAACATCTCTAACATACGTACTGAATGGCAGAATCATATAAACATCTCTAACATACGTACTGAATGGCAGAATCATATAAACATCTCTAACATACGTACTGAATGGCAGAATCATATAAACATCTCTAACATACGTACTGAATGGCAGAATCATATAAACACCTCTAACATACGTACTGAATGGCAGAATCATATAAACACCTCTAACATACGTACTGAATGGCAGAATCATATAAACATCTCTAACATACGTACTGAATGGCAGAATCATATAAACATCTCTAACATACGTACTGAATGGCAGAATCATATAAACATCTCTAACATACGTACTGAATGGCAGAATCATATAAACATCTCTAACATACGTACTGAATGGCAGAATCATATAAACATCTCTAACATACGTACTGAATGGCAGAATCATATAAACATCTCTAACATACGTACTGAATGGGGAGTGAACTGAAAAGTGATCATGAATGGAGCGGATTCATAATGACATCTCATACAACTTACATTACAAGCCACGTTCCTTGTCTCGCAGACTAGCAGCTTCACAGAGACCCATGCTTCCCATGTTACCTTTCTTTCTGTCAAGTGTCAAGGACAGTTTGGTCGCGCGGGAAACACTGCGAACGTTTCCACATGACAGTTCTATTCATTTGTGGTAAATAGACTTCAACCGTTTGATGGAAAGAAGCACCAAGACACTTACCAACACAAACACTTAACAAGGTGTCTGCCTGACGATGTCCCGCCGCCCATCAAACATGTATCAATGGCTCTCTGTTTAGCTGCACTTCTCTCTGTTTAGCTGCATTTTTCTTGCTTTCAACCCCCACCCCCCCCCCCCCCCCCCCCCCCCCCCCCCCCACCCCCCACAATATCTCCCTTCCCCATCCAAAGAGGTACAGCCGCCATCCCCTACCTGTCCATCCCCCCTCTCTCTCCCTCTCTCCCTCTCTCTCTCTCTCTTTCTCTCTCTCTTCTCTCTCTCTCTCTCTCTCTCTCTCTCTCTCTCTCTCTCTCTCACCATCCTAACTTTCTCTCTTAAAGCCTTCCTTTTCTCTTAAATCCTCTGCTTTCATCAACCCTGTCTACCTGTCTGTCTATCTGTCTACCTGTCTCCCTCTCCCCCTCTGCCCCCCCCCCCCCTCATCTCTCTCTCTCTCTCTCTCTCTCTCTCTCTCTCTCTCTCTCTCTCTCTCTCACATGTCCAATTTCTAATTACAAATCAGTTAGACAACACAGAGATGCCAAGATGACTGTGAAATGTGCAGCGGTATAGGCTGGAGGTTGGGGGTGAGGGATGGAGGGGTGGTGAAATATGCAGCGCTATAGGCTGGAGGTTGGGGGTGAGGGATGGAGGGGTGGTGAAATGTGCAGCGGTATAGGCTGGAGGTTGGGGGTGAGGGATGGAGGGGTGGTGAAATGTGCAGCGCTATAGGCTGGAGGCTGGGGGTGAGGGACGCAGGGGTGGTGAAATGTGCAGCGGTATAGGCTGGAGGCTGAGGTGAGGTGGATGTGCAGCGTGCTGGAGGTGAGGAGAGGGGTGGTGAAATGTGCAGCGGTATATGCTGGAGGCTGGAAGCGAGGGATGGAGGGGTGGTGAAATGTGCAGCGGTATAGGCTGGAGGCTGAGGCTGAGGGATGGAGGGATGGTGAAATGTGCAGCGGTATAGGCTGGAGGCTGAGGGTGAGGGATGGAGGGGTGGTGAAATGTGCAGCGGTATAGGCTGGAGGCTGAGGGTGAGGGATGGAGGGGTGGTGAAATGTGCAGCGGTATAGGCTGAGGCTGAGGGTGAGGGATGGAGGGGTGGTGAAATGTGCAGCGGTATAGGCTGGAGGCTGAGGGTGAGGGATGGAGGGGTGGTGAAATGTGCAGCGGTATAGGCTGGAGGCTGAGGCTGAGGGATGGAGGAGTGGTGAAATGTGCAGCGGTATAGGCTGGAGGCTGAGGCTGAGGGATGGAGGGATGGTGAAATGTGCAGCAGTATAGGCTGGAGGCTGAGGCTGAGGGATGGAGGGGTGGTGAAATGTGCAGTGGTATAGGCTGGAGGCTGGGCGTGAGGGAGCAGGGGTGGTGAAATGTGCAGCGGTATAGGCTGGAGGCTGACGAGGGATGAGGGGTGGTGAAATGTGCAGCGGTATAGGCTGGAGGCTGGAAGCGAGGGATGGAGGGGTGGTGAAATGTGCAGCAGTATAGGCTGGAGGCTGAGGTGAGGGATGGAGGGATGGTGAAATGTGCAGCGGTATAGGCTGGAGGCTGAGGGTGAGGGATGGAGGGGTGGTGAAATGTGCAGCAGTATAGGCTGGAGGCTGAGGCTGAGGGATGGAGGAGTGGTGAAATGTGCAGCGGTATAGGCTGGAGGCTGGAAGCGAGGGATAGAGGGGTGGTGAAATGTGCAGCGGTATAGGCTGGAGGCTGAGGCTGAGGGATGGGGGGGAGGGGTGGGTGTGAAATGTGCAGCGGTATAGGCTGGAGGCTGAGGCTGAGGGATGGAGGGGTGGTGAAATGTGCAGCGGTATAGGCTGGAGGCTGAAGCGAGGGATGAGGGGTGGTGAAATGTGCAGCGGTATAGGCTGGAGGCTGAGGCTGGGAGGGATGGGGGGGGGAGGGGGGGGGTGTGAAATGTGCAGCGGTATAGGCTGGAGGCTGGAAGCGAGGAATGGAGTGGTCGTGAAATGTGCAGCGGTATAGGCTGGAGGCTGAGGCTGAGGAATGGGGGGGTGAAATGTGCAGCGGTATAGGCTGGAGGCTGGAAGCGACGGATGGAGTGGTGGTGAAATGTGCAGCGGTATAGGCTGGAGGCTGGGGGTGAGGGACGGAGGGTGGGGAAGGCTTACCCATCGGTGTTACTTCCGCCGTCAATAAACAGGACGGCTTCCGTTTCCTTGATGACGTCAGGCACCGTGATGGACAGGTAGTGCCACCAGATGGGCCGGTCAAGGGTCGCCTCTGTCGTGACACATCAGGGACAGCCCTCCCCCGTCACCGTTAGCTCTCTCTCTCTCTCTCTCTCTCTCTCTCTCTCTCTCACTCTCTCTCTCACACACACACTCCTCACACACACACACTCACTACCTCACTTCTCTCTCTCTCTCTCTCTCTCTCTCTTCTCTCTCTCTCTCTTCTCTCTCTCTCATAACGTCTAATCACCAACGACGTCAGTGCCACGCTTTGAATCCCACCTGTCATCCACTGCTGTGACGTCATGTTGAGGGTGTACAGGGTGTAGCCTGGCCCTCTCTGCTATTTGATTAGCTGGTAGCTGTACACCGGATCGTGACGGTGGACGTAGTCATCCAGGGGGGGTGGCGGTTCCAGAGTGACCCCAATCAGACACGTCCTCACCAGTACATACAGCCCAGTGCCACCGTCATTTTCCTTCTGACGTGCCTTCGTTCCCTTTCGTCGGTGTCCTTGCTTCTTTGTTTTCTTGATGTACGAAAAATGAATGAATAAATGAATTAATTATTTGTTTATTTATTCATTTATTTTCTCAAGTTCTGTTTTCAAAAATCTGTTTAGTTATTTTTCTGTTTATATGTTTATTTCTTCACTTTTAAAAGTTCCCGTCTCAATGGGTTTTTTTTTTTTTTTCGTTTTTTTTTTCTCTTTTTTTCTTGATCAATACACTGTCGCTTACTTCACGTGGTAAATAAAGCAGAAAATGCAAACAGCTCTGAAAATCTCTGAGGCTACACAATGAAACCCACCAAATTGGTGGTCTCAGATGTATATATATATGAGATGTGTGACTCGGACATGTGAAAACACGCGGCCCTGTAGGAAAAAGTAATGCATGTGTAGCCATTGAATAATAGCCAAAGAGCCATGTTAGTCTGCCCGAAGTAGATGAGATACACAGCCCTGGCCGCTATGATCCAGTATTTTTCCTCAAGTTATCAACTGACACCCTGATTCGCTTATTATTTGACCATTGTCGATAGCGGACCGAATCCTTCGTAACAGTTAGATTCATCAATACTGGCAGTAGGTTCAGCGATACGGACAATAGGCTATCAATCAGTTACCAGCACCTGGAGAATATTCTGAAGTGTGGCCCTGAAATTGTACGAGTGTTATTCGATAGCATGTGACAAATGTGAGAAGAAGAAGAGTCGGGGCAGTGGTCAACGGGAGAAACGGGTTTAGGGGGGGGGGGGGGGGGGGGGGGAGGGGGGAGGGGAGGGAGGGGGAGGAGCGATCACGATTGTTCAGGGGAGCGGCACTGACATTCAAGCGAAATGTTTAAACGTTCCTGCAATTAGGCTGCCTGTTCCATCATTTTTCCCCGTTTCGAACGCGGTCTTTGAAATAAAATCATTTTACCCATTATTAGTAGATATTTCAAACTGAATGTCCTGAATGTTTCTTCAAGATTTTTTTTTTCTTTCACAGTCCGCTATGGGAAGAGAGAAGGCCCGATTATTCAACTGTAAACAGTCAGAACACGAATACCCACACACAAACATTGGACAAGTTCTAAGAATGGTTTCAGGGTACCCTTGGATGGGAAAAAGAGTAAGTTTTTCTTTTTTCATCCTGGAAATATGTATAATATAGAAAAAAGCGGTAGAGGAAAGGAGAACAAGAACTCGCCAAGCAAACCTAGCAAACACACGAACACCTCTTTACTCACCCACCCCAGTCTTCAATCCATCCCCCCTTCTACGCCTCTCTCCCTCCCTCCTTCCCATCTCCTCACAACCCTGCTCTGTCTGCTTTTAAAGATCTCCGTTTGCTGCTAACACCTAGCAAATTGAACGGTCAGCCATGCGTGGTTTGTTCTTGCTGGCTAATGTCATCTGAGAAAGAGTGCGTGATTCATAGGTTAGTTGGTTTTTTTTTCCCCTTCTTTTTGACATATATGAAGCCTTCCAGTTAAGAGAAACGATGCTATCATGGTTGTTTGTATGTTACAGTTGTAAGCACTAGTGACACTGCTGCCTTTATGATATTCCCGTAATATCGATATCGCCCTCTTCGTATGGGGCTATGGCGTTAAATGAATGAAGCGTCTGAATCTCTCCCTCTGTGTGTGTGTGTGTGTGTGTGTGTGTGTGTGCGCGCGCGCGCGCGCGTGCGTTTGTCTCTCTCTCTCTCTCTCTCTCTCTCTCTCTCTCTCTCTCACGTACCACACACACACACACACACACACACACACACACACACACACATACACACGCCGTCGATTCACGGGTTGTGGGCATTGCTCCCATTGTAATGGACCTCCTCCACATAGTGTGTGTGTGTGTGTGTGTGTGTGTGTGTGTGTGTGTGTGTGTGTGTGTGTGTGTGTTTCTTGGGGGAGTGGGGCGGCGTTGCGGATGGGGTCAAGTGGGAGGCTGAGAAATGATAGAGAACGGGTGTGGCAGGAAAGGTGGAGTGCTGCGGAGGAGGGGGAGGGGGGGGGGGTATTCTCTGTTATGTGTTCTGTTGTCCTGTTCAGAGTTCTCACTGACGACAAGCTTCCTCTACAAACCAGATCTTCACGGTTTGTTTCGAGGACTTCATTGTAGGAACACAATTTTTTTTCTCTTGCGTCAAATTCAGAGCAAACAGTTCGGGCACATGAGACTTGCACAGGCTTGCCTGTTGAAAAAATGACCGTCAGCGACAGACATTCCCAGGGAAACAATGATTTCGACAACTGTCGGTGTCGACAGTTTCTCGTACCCAGACGGGGAGATCAGAAGATACAAGCTCCTGGACTAGAACTGATAATGCAAGTGTTCTTTGTCATTGAAGGAAAGATGATTGCTCGTGATCCTCTCCAGATAATATCACGGGTGTGATAATCCTTGATTTGAGGATATCGGCATAATAAATCACGCGGTTAGTGAACAATACTTTTAATTTTAGCACATTTCTACGACTCTGCCTTTTCGTCATCTCACCAAACCCATGGATTACTGATTTCTTATGTTAAATGTTAAGACGGTATGACAGATGTGATGAACATCTCGTTTATACTCGGGAAAAGGGTTTGGTCGTTTGTTTAGTAAATAATGACGTGAAGAGAGTGTGGACATTTAACCTCAAAGCAACGGTAGACAACTACACTTATCTAATGTAGCTAGCCCGGAGGGTCAGTTGTAACATCACATACAATCAAACATTATCTAATAATCACAAGAGCCAGTTCACAAAATGAAACTATACACACAGATCTAATACAAGACCTGATAGCTCTTTTGGTGGAGCGCCAGACTCGTGATCTTTGGGTTGCAAGTTCGATTCTCTGATGTGGCGTTTCGTCACAGGGGAATTTTTCCCTAGGAGTTAACACTGGCTGTGATGCCACTTCTCACAAAGTCGTTCAAATGAGACTATAAACCGAGGTTCTATGTGTGAACGCACGCATAATATATTGCACACACGTAAAATTCCATCACCATCTTACCCAGTCTAGCCATTGCCTTGGATGACACGTAAACTCACATAGCATGAAAGACTGACTGACAAACTGAATGACGCGGAGAACGAGTGAATGTAGTGCTAGCAGGCAGCTCTTCAGTCGGCTCTACCCAGGCAGGCAGTCCTTTGATGAAGGAAGGAGTGGATAATCTGGATCACCCCGTTATCTGGACGTCCAAACAATGCGATATGCCTCAAAACGGCTTTCCGAGGCCCCCTTTAGTCGTGTGATGAAGTTTCTGCACCTGACTGGTCAAGTCCAGACCGTCCAGACCGCGCAGCTTTTAAGCGTGGAGTGTTCAAAGATTGCCTGGAGGTCCAGAAAGCTACTGTGAAAAACAGACATCAACGGATTCGAGAGCGCGCAGCCGGGCCTCTGGGTGCAACTTGAGATGGCTCTGATCAGATCTGGACTCAGACCTGCCCGTCGATTTTGCACCACTAATTCAGCTGAATAAACTTTTTTCCAATGTTTTTGCTCATCAGTATTTAGCACTCTTCTACCAAACATTCACTAGGTCCCGGAGAACTACTGGCTGTGGACCCATACTCTTTGTTTGTTTTTTTCTTTGTTGAAAAATGTTGAAAGGGAAATGGGTTGAACAGCGAAATTGTATGCCTACTGTGACGAGAGTTGGGAGTGGTCAGTGGGTCGTCTAGGGGAAGGACTTGGAATATTTTCTCTATGAGAATTATATTATAATTTTACTGCCACCCTCTCTGTAACTAGTGGTGGAAGGAGCAACTTTCCGGTAGCAGTCATCGAAAGAAATTCATATTTATTCCGGGTACTGTTAAAATACTCAATAGTAGCTCTGAGATAAGTTCCCTTAGGCTTGTACTCTTAAAAGTACTTGTAGCTCCAAGAGAATTAAAGAGAGAAGTTCAAACATTCAACACTAATTGAACAACAGAGAACTGACACAAGTGCAATTTCACACATCAACTTTACTTGCTTACACACTGGTAAATACATACATATATATATATATATATATATATATATATATATATATATATATATATATATGTCTGTTCTATAGGCTGAGTTTAAGTTGAATACAGTGGACATGTCAATATTACTCTGAATGCATACTCTTTTACACATCCACTTCGCTTGCGTACACCCAGTGCCGTAGCCAGAGTGATAATCATAGACATGTTCTCACTGTTTCATCATTAAGAGAGGGAAAGTTCTGAATGAACTGGTGGAATTGAAGTCCAACTGGATTATGGTAACTCAGCTTAAGTCGGAGAGGATAGTTGATCTCTCCATTGGCTGGTGACTGATCCTGATGCGTAGACCTGTTGCTGTAGTGCTGGGCTGTGGTCTGTCTCCACAACCGGTCTTGCCTAGTGTTTATGGCGTAACCCCAGTTTCTGGCGTAGTCTAGGTTATGGTTTAGCCACAGTTTGTAGCATAACCATGGTCCCAGATCTGGGATAAAGAGAACCTGGTCTGAAGTTAAGTAGCTGAGAGGCTGGCTTGTCGAGTTCACACATTTGTCCTGTCTTTCAGAAGAGATGTGAGAACTCAGCCAGCAAATGATTGCCCTATTGTAGAGTTTCTACTATAACTATCAATCTCCACTTTTGTTTAGAGGTTGAGTGAGCTTACAAAAGGGTAGGAGACAGTAATACAATGCTAAACAGTTTCAGTCAAATAGCTCTTCAATGTCTTTTATGAATTAAATCGCATTAACTTGGAATACACTTAGCCCAAGTACACATGTGGTGTAGACTTAAAGTCATACACTACAAAGCATTGCAACAATCACCAGTATTTATAAATCAGCTTGGCAGTTTTCACCTAGTACTAGCATACTGTTTTTCTGATCTAAGTTTATTGTTCAGTTATCATCTTAACAGATAGAATTGCATACTGGCAAAAAGTCTGGTTGAACACAAAGAGTAGTGGTCAGATTGTCAACAAAGAACCTTAACCACATGGTGATAGCTTTTGCCACATGGTGGCAAGCAAACTACTACCACAGAAACACTCATTCATCATTCATATAAATGACATCAAGCGTCAGCACAAAGTTACACTGTTAAACCACATGGCATACATATAATCAATGCATATATTCGAAATGTAAAAACCTAGTTTCAACTTACATTTCTGTGAAGCTTTAGACTGGGAGTAGAGTGGAAGAGATAACCGTGCCCCCACTCTGGGCTTCCTCTGTCTTTTCGTGCTTCGCCTACAGCTGGTCTGAAAAACAGTGAAAGGGAAGGGAAAATAGTTGAGTTTTACGTCCTCATAGCGAAAGCTTTTAGGGACATGTCTTTCATTCATGGTAGTCTTTGGAAAGGGAAGGGCCCAGTGTCCCTATTTTAAACGCTGAAACTGGGTATTCTAGAATATAGGCTGTCACTCACAGTGGTGAGAGGGAGGAGACTGGTCTGTCATTTTGCTCCCTTTGATTGGGGATTGGCCAATCGCAAACGAGGGAAACTATCCTTGTGCCGCACCGAGATCAACGACCGATAATTTATGCAAACATTTTTAGAACAAATGCTAATGAGCAAAGTGCTTGTCCCACACAATGGTATCATTGACCAGCTGTGCGCATTGTTTGAAACGGACAGCATGCAGACGGGGAATATGGAGGGGAGAGGGAAGGTTAGACAAGGGGGAAGGCTTGCCCAGTCTTTGTGTGAAGTGAAGCTGCACGCGGCTGGGGGGGAGGGGTGGGGGGGGGAGGGGTGGGGGGGGTAGTAAGGAAGGAGGGAGGTGAGCAAGTGAGAAGGAGAGGGTTCTCTGTAGTGCCCCAACTATTAGTCCATCACTGGCGAAGTGGATATGCAAGAGAAAGGGGGAAGGGGGAGAGACACGTGACATATTCCGAAACTGACATAAACCTTTGTGGTAATATAAGCTGGGCGGCTAAGGCCTAGTAAGACAGGGGGGTGGAGGGAGAGGGGGAGACGAGGGGAGAGACTGGCCATTATTGACATAGATTTTAAATCTTGTAAGCTCCAACTGTGTAAATAAAAAAAAATTTAATTAAAAATCAAAATTTTTTTTTTTTAATTAGAACAAAAAAATTTAATAAAAAAAAAAGATTTTAAATCTATTCTGCTGTTTGGGTTTTGTACAGTTTGTACAAGAGGTGAGTGGGACTGATCAGGTGGATTTGTCAAGCGTTTCATCACACCTATACTATACTACCCCATTAAGTATAGCTATGGTTTAGTTCTGGTTCGAATAGTGTTTGTTAACACACAATGTAATCTGATCTAGATTTTTCTTTATCAGATCTAGATTCAGTATACGTGGTCGAAATCTAAATTCCAAGGTTGTTTGTGACACTAGCAAGCTTTGCTGAAAAATTCCTGCAGAAACATGTCATTGCATCGTTTCAGTCTAAAATAAAGATCAACATTCTCTGACGGTAGGCCTTTCTTGCTCACTAAAAGTAGCGGCTGAAAAAGATGCTGAAAAATCAAAAACAAAAACCACGACATCGGCAAAGTCCAGATCAAACTTGTCTGATTTCTTCCCATCTTGTTTCTGTATGAATCGAAGAGAAAGTGGGAGTGAAATGTCCTCTTCCTTTTCATGCTAATCACGATTTTGTCCAACCACAAGAACTTTTCAGCGACTGTTTCAAACATATTCAGCCCCCCACCCCATCCCCACCACCCCCGTTACAAAAAAAAAAGGCCCAGCCTAAGTCATGTGAGAAAAGATTGTCTGCTCCGACGATCATCCTGCAGTGGCAGATGGCAGCTGGCACGTCCGCCCTGGCCAGCTTCACTTAAATCAGACTCTGCTACCACCTGGTGTCAAGGTC
>CM065715.1:57414496-57449496 GCA_033310375.1 Conus canariensis | reverse complement strand
ATAACCAAATTGGTTCTCGCGACGTTGATATCTAAATCCAGATCTCGATGCATAGTGTGCAGTGTTGGGGGACAATCTGAGCAACATTCTCAGAGATGGGTCCACTGTGTGGCTGCAGTGTTCACAATGGAGCCGATAACAAACTCAGTTCTGGCTAGGAGCCAATCAGGGCCGGAAAAAAAATAAATGGCAGTGATGGGTAGCAAACCCACGACCTGCCAGCCTGCAATGTGTGTCACTAACCACTGTGCCAGGGCGACTGAGCTGAAAGACGAAGGTTTATATACATGACAATCCTGTGTTACTGCCATGAAACCTCCAGTCCCCATTGTTACCTGCTCAGATGACATTTAGTAACTAGACCAAAAGCTCAAAAGACGGGAGGAAAAAAAGTTGTTTCTTGTAAGCCTAAATGAAAGGATTTGTTTCAAGATTGCATAATAGACTTGGAGTAGTTGTAGCAGTCGTGGACGATTACCAGACTATCATGGCCTTTCGCATCTTCTGTTCTTTCGTGCCCCCACCCCACCCCTTCCCACCCACAATTTCGCAGCTGCTGTGCGCATGTTCTGAGATTCTAGTTAAAATGATAAAATGACTTGTATTTCAGTTCACCAGATCCTTGAAGCGATTTATAATTTAAACTTATCTACCAAGTTTTGAAAGTCCATGGTCATGGTCTTGTCATTTCCTTATCACTCTTAATATCTACCAGATTAACGTAACTCAAAGTTCAGGTCACTGATTGGTATCTGCTCAATATAGCCCAGCTGTTCACGTGGGCCATAAAAGGCTGGTGGGAGCAGACTCCTCTAGGAAGAGTAACTACAAACTATCAAAACTACAACATAAAGCGACTGGATCGTGTGAGCAAGGACACACTGACATGAAACTACTTTTAAAATGCGTTTGTCCTGACGCTGGTTATCTCTCTTTGCATATACACTCCATTTTGGACCTCTCTCTCTCTCAGGGAAAGATGGAACTGAGTGGTAGGTGAATATGGTGATGGTGATCTTATCTTGGACATAGATACCCCCTTTTGTAAAGGATATATTCATGGTTTATGTACTTATTTTACCAGTTCCCAAAAGCAACGCGCACCAGCCAGTGCAATACAGGTATGCCAGTCTCGTTAAAATACCACCACTTCCCCTGACGGCTTTACATTGTTTCATTCACATACTGACTCAAATATTCATTCAATTTTGGCACATGGCTGCACTCTCCTGAATGCCCTCGTTACAGCTGTAATGACATGAGCGCACAAATATTAGTGTTTCTGAGTCAAAGGGCAAAGCGTGTTGGAAGGGCCACCGCATTTACGATAATGAAGTACACAACACAGCACTTCTGCTCAAAAGAACTTTCTTTCTCCTCCCATAGACTGGGCTGTAACCAACAATGGCAAATGAACGAAATTAAAAGAAAAAATGCACAGTTCATAAATGCTTTTTATTAAGAAATGAGTGCAAGTATCAGTAATCAAGTCAATATTTATAAACAAAAAAACAACAACTAACAAATAAACAAACTAAAAAAGGCATACGAAACACCCACACCCTCACGAAACAACAGAAACAGCTTTCTGGGTGACATTACTTCATGACAGACTTTTCGAGGAAACATTATTATATTATGTGTAACAATTATATTCACCAAGAAACATAATATACATATCAGTTGTTACGAGAAAAAAAAGCTGCTACCGATGAGGACTCAACACAAAGGAATAAACGAAGTGTCTTCACCACCAACAGAGATATCAGCAACACTTGAAATTAAGGGCTCCCATGTTTTACACTGAGTTTCGTTGTTGAACCACTTTTCAATTCAGCACTCAGCACAAAGTGTCAAACACAATGTGTAAAAAGGAAAAAAAAGTTACTGAGATTGTGATTACCTGTTATTGACATTTAACAGCTTTAGTTTTTACATTTTCATGTCGCATTTCTCCAACGGACAGCCATCACAGAACCACCGCGATCTAGCTCAGTTGACTATTGAGTTTTCATGAACAACACTCTCTGAACTGTATTGAATGCAGCCTTTGTTCCAAGATGGCTTCACAATATGAATGGCAACAGGCCAACTGACCATACATATAAGATAAATAAGAATACATGCGAGTCTATTTGGTAAAATAAATTTCTAAAGATAATGCAAGGCTACCACGAATTTTAGGTCGAGTTGAAAGTGGCTGAACAATGAAAATCAGAATAAAAAGTTAACAACAACAAAAAAAAAAGGCTGAAGGGAGGTGAAGGGATTGGGACTGGGGGAAAGGGAAGGACTACCACAGCTCATATTTTGCAGATATCTTCTATAACTAGTGTGATCAGAACATAGCCAAGGAGACAGTACCAGAATATAAACAAAGAAAGCACAGTTTTCCAGTACTGAGCGACAGTGCCAGTCAAATCATTCTTTTCCAGATAACGTAAACCGCTAGGAAACATTTCACATAAATAAACACGCAAAATTTCCAAAATGATCTTTCTAAGCAATAATCAATGCATTCTTAACATCCCTTTTCTTTTTCTGTTCTTCTTCTTTTCTTCAATTGATTCCATATACAAACTGGAGGTGGGGAACAGACAGCAGTCTTTCAGTACTAAATGCAGGTGAGGGTGAAAATGATCGTTTATACACCACTGTGCTAAATTAGTAACTATAAGATTGTATCTCCATCCCCATCTGTTCTTCTAATTTCTTCCCTTTCCCCTCTTTCGTTAGCAGTCACCTTATATATGAAAAGGTGTAGGGCTTTTTTTTTTTTTTAACACAAACCCTTTCCATCTTATGGTTGGAAGTGACCACTCAAACCCGATGGCAACCCGATTGTGTGTCATAAATGGCACACATTTGAAATGACCTAGCGCTTTTCTTGAACAAGTTTCCATTACAACTGCAGACAAATTCATTTCAACTGGATGAACACATTCCTCCAGCGAATCAAAACCGGTTTTACGCCCAAGAGTCCAATCAAAAACCAACGACAAAAAGCAGCAACACCCAGCTTGCAAACGAACATGAGAAATCAAAGTGTAAATAATCCTTCTGGCTTCTAGTTTAATACTGCGAGCAATTCTTCATTTTTCTCAGTTAGCAAACATACAAACAAAATCAAAATTTAAAAGATGCATAAATGAAAGGATCCTTTAGCAATTATTGCAAGTTGTTTATATTTGTTGACTGCCATAAAATATCAAATTTACAAATGTTTAAACAAAATGTGACAAGAACAAACAACAACAAAAATCCCTAATGGTTAGCTCATAGGAACAAAGGTCTTTAAACAGATGACTTCTGCTTTTCATTAAGCCAGTGATGACAATGAGGACGTTGACTGTTCATTCATTTACCCACTGTGGCTGGACACCAGCTGACCACAAAAGGCATTATCAGAGCTTGATGTCTCATCACAAACAAAACACATAACAACTTTATCAAACAAAAACCCTTGTTTAAAAAAAAACACATAAAACTTGTCAATCTAAACACACACACACACACACACACACACACACACACACAAACACGCACGCAACTGGAAAACAATGCGCTTGGCAAGTGAATGCAGACTACGCCTTTGGCAACAGCCATTCCGTCTTGACCATCAGCAGAGCATTAACCTCCTGTCTGCTGAACTTTACGGACAACAGACCTGTGTGGACAGAACAGAACAGAACAGAGGACAACCTGTACTTTGTGTAGACCTTAAAGATGTTACTGCTTCAGCCTAGCTGGCTTACCCTGACACCTGGGAAGGAGGATAAAACAGGAAGTGGAACGTGACCTCTTGATCTGTCTACCCCATCTCTTTACAGGGAACCTGCAGTCGCTCACTGACAAGTGTACTCGACAGCAGCATTGAAGGGATGATACAAAAAAAAAACAACAAAAAACCTGACACTGCAGTACAAATATCACCATAAATATACATGATTAACAATTCATTTTACAAAGATGGGCTCCCACCAAATTTACCAAATGACAACTCACGATTCTTAACCACAAACGAAAATGCAAAACAATTAAAGAGTATGCCACTGTGAAGACCAGTGAGTGACAGAAAGTGAAACGTGAACAAACAAGCTGCTGGGAAAAATAATAAAGTAAACTGAAATTAAAAGAAGATCAAATAAAACAAAATAGAATAAAATACAATAAAAAGATAAATAGCTTGATGAGCAGACAATGTGGACAGAAACGACAACAGAAAGAAAAGAAAAGCAGCAATAAAGACAGTGATCCAAAGCACAGTTTCACAAACACAGAATTTCCAGAAGCTGAAGACACAATCCATAAGTGACAGAGCTCACAGACTGCCCTAGTAGGGCAAACGGTGAAAACAAAAACACAGAATTCATTCATCAAATACAACAAGGTGCAAGTGCATTCAGTTAGGAGAAATACTTCAAAACAATCTCACAGACTGTGTTGATGGAGAAAAGAGTATTATTACATTTCATCCGCAACAAACCAAGCAACCCAGTCAAGATGGGGAGGGGGTGGGAGAGGGAGGTGCGGGGGGCACAGCTGGGGGTGGAGGAGAGGGTTAAACCGCATAAACCAACACTTCTCTTTGAAGTGGGGGAAAAAATCTCATTCCTTTATGATGTAGGAACAAAATAACTGGTCCTAGCAATGCTGTGCGTGCTGACAGATGCTGTTGGGGGAGGAAGGGGGAAATCCTACAAATAAATGACTTGAAGATTTGAACTGATTATCTCCCAGCTCGTTAGGCTAACTGTTGTACCTCAGCAGCTAGTTGGTATTGTTCTAGTAGGAAGAAACTCTAAGGGCAGCTTGACAGCAGAAGGTGTTCAGAGAAGAAACCCCCCTCAGACAAGTGTTTCAGCTCTGAACTCCATACACTCTAAGGGGGCCAGACTACATCCAGGTAATGACTCCCAGATGCCCTTCTACTGCTTCTTCCATACTCTTCTTGTCCCAGTATACTTCTCTGTGTCAAGTCCAGGCTGCTATCCCTGAAAACTGTTTTCATAGAACAGCAGCAGCACAGTTTCCCTGTATGTGCATATTCCTGTTTCTGCAAATGACATCTTTCTACAGATTTCTGCCACCAACTTCCTCCTTACATCTCGTGGGATCTGTGAAGAGCATGCTGCCCATGGGACCCTATTTCATCATCTGAACCTGAAGATCAACCTTTGTCCAGCATGTGCGTATGCAAGCAATGGATCTGGAACTTCCTGCATTTTCAGCACTGTCCATTACACCAGCAATCTATAATCCATGTCAATCCTGTTTCAGAATCATCAGAAAAAGGAGTTTTAAAGCTAAAGGATCAAGTAAACTTCTGAGATAAAAAAAAAAAGCAACAACACCCCCCCCCCCCCCCCCCCCCCCCAAACAAACAAAAATGATCATGGACACAGCTTGTTGCAGAAAACAGCACAAGATGCCAATAACAGTTTGATGACTTGATCTGTGCAATGTGATCACACAGCAGAACAGACTTTCCAATGCAATGAATGAATCACCTGTCTACCCTACTTTCAGCATGTTTTGAAATAACTATCAAGAGAGCTGTTGCCAACTCCACATTCTAATCATCCCAACACATTTTCTATGGTTAAAAAATAAAATCAGAAAGAAGAACACTTCAAGGTCTTTAAATGTAACTTCTGGTGTTAATCTTGTGGTTAGTCTGTTTCAATGACAAACTTCCAAGCTCTACAAATGCTGACCCAGACTGAACCTGGTATGTGAAAGTGTTGAAGAGTATCACTGAACTGTAGCTTTTACAAATCACATTGAACTTAAAATTGCAGATCCCTTTTGCCTACTTTAAGTGAAGTCTGGTATAATCTGATCAGACTTCTGTTTCTTTTGGTTGTTTACTACCTTTCCCTTTGTACAGTGGTTTAATCAGGCCAACAGTCCAATCATATGGAACATTCCCAGACTTGAGAACTCTGTTGAACAATTTACAGAAAATTGGAACAAGTAATAACAACACACAAAGACCGCCAACCTGCACTTGCACACACCCTATCTGGATATCCGCATCCTCACAGTTGAGCTGAAGTGATATCGTTCTGGCTGCCCCGAGCTGTCCCCCCATCAACCAGCTGTTGCAGTCGTCGCTGGATGTCAGACTCTCAGTGACACTAAACTATTGGCAATTCTTTGCATAATTACGCATAGATATCATGAATGGACCATTAAAATGTCTCATTGAATGCGTTATCATAGGTATCATTGATAAAAATAAATAAGTCCAGCTCACTCTTAAAATGAGGTATGCATTCATGTGCTGATTATAGACACATAATAATTTTGATCTGGCAGATATTTGATTATAAAATGATATTCAGGTACTTGATAGGTGGTGCCGGCTTACAACGTTTTGAGAATGCTCAGTGGATGGTGTTCGTGTGCGGCTTACTGTAACATTGGCATTGACAGATGGGGGCACAGCTTGCCTTGCGCCCCCCCCCCCCCCCCCCGCCCCCCCTCCCTGTCCCCCCCCCCCATCTCTTCATCTCCCCTTCCCCTCCCCATTTTCTCCCTCTTTCTCCAACACTGCACTTCCCTAGTTTCTTTTTTTTTTTTTTTTTCTCTTCCCCCCACCCCTCCCCTAGAAAATGTGATTTATGCACTAGCACTTTCATTGCATGCCTTGCACTTTGCTGTTGCTATCACCTTTACCCCCCCCCCCCCCCCCCCCCCCCCCCACAGGCTTCTATATCACAGGTGTGAACAGATGGTTGCAAACTTACTGACACGGCCCACAGTCCTGTCCTTCCCCTTCGTCCCCACCGTTGTTTTTATCAGTACTTTTTAAGCACTCACATCAATTTCTCATGATATCCTCAATGCTGTCGGCGCACATAAGCTCATCATTCCCCAAATTTAACAATGTTTTGTTATTATAGCCTTGACTTTTTGACTTTAATATTTTTTGCTTGGTCTTATGTCATGCTTGCTTCTTTTTTATACATTTGGTCTTTGTTATGTTCAACTGGAGGAAATCCTTTGTTGAATGAGATGCTGTTTTCCCTTTGTGAGAGAGATGGTGAGATTTTGTTGTCACTTAGGGGACTGGTGATTTTGTCTGTATTTAGCCACCTGTATTTCTGTTGGATAGTATATCGATTGCAGGGTATGGGTGTTTCTGCCTACAGTTGTGTATTCCTGCCTCTACTTATAAAGTTATAACATGAGTAACTCTGTAAGGTTTTGTTAATGAACTGCCGAGGCCTAGCGGATCAAAAAAAGAGGAGGGATGTGTTTCACTATTTAAGAGAAAAAAACGTTCTCGGTGTATTTCTTACAGGATACCCATTTGACCCCAAGCTTGAAATGTGTATCAGAGCAGAATGGGGTTATGAAGTATACTTTGCTTCATATATGTCAAATTCAAGAGGTGTTGTGTTTCTCTTTAACAATAATTTTGAATTTTGTGTAAAGAAGGTTTACAAAGATACAGGTGGAAACTACATTTTTGCTGTCATATCCATTTTGGATAAGATGATGTTGATCATTAACCTGTATGGACCAAATCATGATAATCCTGATTTTTTCATTGAGTTAGAAGATTGTAATTGGAGGGTAATGGAACCTGGTACAAGATTTTTCAATGGATTATTTTAATTACAAGCACTATAACAATGTTACAGCACAACAGCAAGTTGAAGACATGATGCTTAATCTATATCTCACAGATACATGAAGAATGTTGAACCCTGAATTGAAAAGATACACATGGCAGAGATCCTCCCCTCTGCAGCAAAGCAGACTTGATTTTTTTGTAGTTTTAGATTATGTGTCCACCTTTGTCATGGATGCACATATCAAGGCAGGATACAGGACAGACCATTCAATGATTACTCTGACTTTAACCTTTGCTACAGAAACTAAACGGGACCCCTTCTGGAAATTTAATTGTTCTTTGTCGAAGGACAAACAGTGCATTGACGAAATTAATGAGGAAATTAAAGCTGTGATAGAAGAGTATGCAGTACTGCCCTATTCAAGGGAACAAGGGAACAACTACCATTTATTGAGCATTTAGAAATTCACTTTACTATTACAGATCAACTGTTCCTAGATGTTTTGTTAATGAAAATAAGAACTCTTTTTTTTTTTTTTTTTTTTTTTTTTGTATTTAACCAATTTTTGAAAAATCTCCCCCTTTAAATATGTTAACACATGGTACGGAAACTCTTTATGGTACCTGGTCAAAATGTAAATGTTTGGCTGTTGAGGCATAAATGGTGTGAACTGTATGCTGATATGAAGTGAAATGCTATGAATTTGTGTAAAATGTTATGTTTTTGCAAGGAGAAAAATAAACTACATAAAAAAAACCAAAAAACTTTTCAACTTGATTTGGCACTGCCAATAACATCAATATCTCAGGTTCTGCAAGTAACAAACTGGACTTTGATGTCACACCACTGAAACGATAAACACTTCCTCGATCTTTTGCAGAGAGTTATAACTATAAATGGTCACTCAAGGGCACAACATGTTATCTTAACGTAATTATCTACTGCGACTGGGCTCAATAAGTATTACTCTAGAGTTGTGCTATTCTCATCACGTTTTTGGGAGATAATGGTTCAGATATTTTATGTAATAACCTTTTTGAAAGACATACAAATGACCCAGTTCTTACACACTTTTTATTGACCAAAGAAAACATATTTTGATACCTTTTCACATAAAAATTAACTAAATCTTGAGATTCTGAAGGTTTTGAGCAAAGTTATCTTGATGAGAAGAGACTGGGATCAGCATACAACAAAATGACAAGTTAATACCCTTCACTTTCTGATCCTTATCACTAATTACGCATGCACTACGGCACAGAAAAGGTTACTGTTGCACATTTAAGATTCATCATTTATTTCTGGACATGCCTGTCTTCAAAATGATTTACATTTACAGTCTTTAAATTGGACAAGTCCAAAACATACCCAAAATTATGGCTGTGTACTTCTTGAATAAGCAAACAAACTGACTCATGCAAATCCAACCATTTCAGTACACATCACAACTGTGAGAGAACTGTAATCCCTCTCTCACCACCTTTCCTCCCCACTCCAACTCAGCTACAAATATCAACCAAGTCACCTAAATGCGTGGAGGAAAAAACAGTAAGACCTGTCGGGGTTTGGAATAAAATCATATAAACTGTACTGTGATCTTTGTCAAGCACTAGTAACAGTTTCAAACAGAAGACTTGCATGTCATCCAGCTTTACAGAATACAGATACTATGGTGAAAACCTCAAAGCTTTACAATCACATCAAACGCAAATCACATACTATCATCTTTTCCATTGTTGTGTCTTTAAATATACAGTGATCAGTTCAGCTGCCAGCACAAACTACCATAGCTTTGATTCTAGGTCTGTTATTTACATCAGTGAGATTACACACAATGAACACCAATGAACCAGTCTTGAGGCACTTTCCATCAGGGTTGAGGAGTAGTGGATGCTTAAGGCAACCAGAACCTGTAACAGCTAATAATCTCTGGTTCCTACAAGACACTAATTAAATGTTTCTTTTAAGGCCTGCTAGTCTCTCCCATCTTTATCTACTTAAAAAAATTAATTGTAAAGTCATATACATAGGTTCCAAATGAATGTGGAGTGAAAATTAAACTAGCATGATCAGGTGACGTAATGTGTATATACAGTGAAACTTTCCCAATTCAAGACCCTCCTAATAGAGACTCCTTCTCCTAAAGGTGTGTAATATTCTTTTTCAATACTGTTGTCTTTGTCTGTACTTGACTCACCTCCCGATGACCAATCCCTCCTTAAGAAGACCCAGCTTTGGCATGTTTTGTCTGTCTGTTTGTTTGTTTAACTTTAGTGCACCTTTAGATAAATTACCCTAGCTACTCCAAACACAGCACTAACTAGGTTTGTCTTGTTGCAGTCCCAGTACTCCAAAGGAAGCAATCACCATGGGATCAACATGAGACAACCCCCCTGAGGAGATACTAAACTGCAGCTGAATCACTTCAGTGGTGTTACGTGCTGCCAGTTCTGATCTAACATACATACAACACTGCCTTTTAAGCACTCTACTGACAGTAATAATTGTTAAGTTGCAGAGTTGGGTGAGTAAGCCACTCCCTCTGGAGGGCACCAGCATGTCCTTATCAGCTGACACCAATGACCTTCACGCACTTACAAAGGGCGCTGATGCGGAACGAATCAAAACTGAGGTCCCAACAGGAGCAGGGCATGAACACACACAATATTTCTTTATTTCTTAATTATGATCAACAAGGATCTTGATAAGGATGATGTGATGAAATCCCATTCTGAGACTATATGACAGGGTTGTATTCTGTGTAATATTCTTCCTTTCATAACATATCTGGAATGAAGAAGACCTGCAGTTTTGGTCAGGAAAGCTGAGAGACACATCTATTAAGATATGCACCTAACAACTGATTAGTAGATGGAACCAGGCTGTGTGATCCAAAGTCTTCCCATTTGAGCCTATCTCACTCAAATCTGGATAGGAGTTTGTAGGGACTGAAAAATCCCGCAAACTCATTTTTAAACAACTTGTGGAGGTAGTTACTGCAAGGCTCTGTATTCTCTAAACCATCATACTATCTTCAATCAGGAATCTCGACAGGTCCATGCATCTGATCCTCTCCATAATAACCTAGCACTGCAGTCAACATCTATACATATAATTACAAAACAAGGACTTGTGCCTCTCTGATGGAGGCTGTTTTCACACACAACTGCTGATTTAGCACAATAACAATAAATAAGAGAACAGATATTGGTGAGCCCTCGTTGACAGATGGAATGTGGCCCCAGGAAGAATCCATACAGCTTTGGGGCAGATCAAGATCAAATGGCACATGTTGCAAGTTTTTTTCACTTTCTTTTTAACATTACCACATATGGCATTTTCGTAATTTTTTTTTTTAACAAATAATGCAATTATTGCAATGCATAAACAAAAATCAAATCTGTACTGACTGATATCTATGGACTTATAAGATTTAGTGCAGCTCTGAATTACAATACTGATCCAGACTTTGGCAGAGGTCTGCGCTCTCCCATGTGCTCTCCTGGTCATAAAAAGGAACATTGATCTACATCCATCTTTACCTCCAGTCACCGTATTTACCATTGGCAATGCTCAACCCTAGACTGTTTCATGATAAACTATACCATAGTCGTCCTTCATTAACGTTAATAGATGATGAATTTCCCTTACACTTGCCCCAAATCAAGTGTGAAAGCCTTCCTTGTGCTCTCTGCAAACGATAAGCATGTGTGTGACAACAAATGTTGGCATTCTTCTGTGACCATAAAATACTGTCAAACTAGGACAGATATAGTGGGAAGAGGGTGAGAGAAAGGGAAAGGGAGGAGTAAGTCAGCAGGGAGAGGGGAGGGGAGGGAATGAGGTGTTGCAGATGGGAGGGAGCATCACCTTCATTACTGATGGAGATAAACCTGATGATTGAAACAATGATTTCAGGATATGAAATTTTACAACAAAGAAATCCTTCTAAAAGACCAGGAAGTTGATGAGTGGAAACTCATTACATGTCCTGTTGAATCCACCCAAACTTTTTTCACTCTCTTACAGCTGCTTCTGCTTACATTGTCCAGTATCACTGCAACCGCTGCTAGCTGATTAGTAGACTGTCATCTCTCCTCCTTATTTTCTCTTTAAAGACAACAAAATCTTGTTTCCTTTGTTTGTGTAGAAACTTTTCATGACTATGTGCAATGAGCAAGCCAAGTTTTACTGCACTCCACTTCTTTGCCTATTCTCAAATGTTTGGTACACCAAAAAAGCTGATCTTGTCACCCCTGTTCTATTTGGCTCTTTCTTCTTGTTATGAAAGTTAGGCAAAAAGGTGGTCAATGAAACGTTCAAAACCATTTTTTCATAACCCAGCAAGCAGTATTATGTTTCACAGAATTCAGAATCCAAAAGTAAAAACAAGAAGCGTGCACGCACGCACACGCACACACACACACACACACACACACCAGGAAACTACAACAATGACCTAATGCTTCTGACACAGAATGACTGACAAGTACAGAATAAATACGGTATAATGAAGTACGATAGGCTGATCTACTCCACCAAAATACAACTGCTGTACCTTTGCAATAGTAAATACACTTTGCTCTCAGCTGAAAGGACTCGCATGCTATTTCCAATAAGCCGAATCAAGAGTTAACCCAGTTTCAGGTCAGCCAAATGAAATTGTTGGGATCCATAAAACCATTCCTCTTTACCCTAATTTGGACTTAAACATTTTGGGACAAAGTGTACTTCACTGCAGCTTGTGTTCTGTAAGCGTATTATCTAAGCTAACGTATCATATCTTCATCATCCTGTTTGCTCTGATGCCACACCTCAAGCTAATCACTTTCTGTATGCTGCAAGCATTCACCATTTCAAATGTTTACAGTATATGTATCATAGTAGTACCAGTAATGAAACAGTAATAGCACTATTTTTGCCATTTATCTATATTTATCACAACATCCACAAGGCATGGAACAAAGCTGCACTTTTCAACAGGCACATGACAACAATTAGTAACAAATGCAACTTCACATAATACCTCTGATTTGGAGACAAAGGATTAAAACCAAAACAATCAACCAAGCAAAAGTAGTAATTCCAGAAACGGATGAGTGGGCAGTGTGCGCAGTGATCATAAAACGGTTTCCCATCATACTGCAGTAGTTGTGAGTTTGGTCACAGCCCAGCCAACCACAATGGTCCCTCCAGGCTGTCACCACAATGGAGGAAAATGAAAAAGGTACCATCCAGAAAAAGACAAACACACAATCACTTACAAAATACATACAATAAACTAACAAGACAGCCAATTTACCGATGTCCTTAAGGCAAACAAGATAACCAATTTACTTATGTCCTTAGGGCAGGCCAGATAGCCTATTTACTGACCTTAAGGCAAACAAGACAGCCAATTTACTAACGTCCTTAAGGCAAACAAGATAGCCAATTTACTGATGTCCTTAAAGAGACAAGATAACCAATTTACTGACATCCTTAATGCAAACAAGATAGCCAATTTACTGATGTCCTTAAAGAGACAAGATAACCAATTTACTGACATCCTTAATGCAAACAAGATAGCCAATTTACTGATGTCCTTAAAGCAGACAAGACAGCCAATCTACTGACATCCTTACACAGACAAGACAGTCAGTAGACCGATATCCTTAGGCAGACAAGATAGCCAATCTACTGACATTCTTAAGGCAGAGACAACACGGCCGCATTGAAGGTTAAAGCCATTCTGCTGGATTTATCACCCAGTTTTTTTGTTTTCTTTTCGGGGGGGAGTCTACAATAAGAAGTAAATGTTCCAGGTGAAAAACATAACCAGCATTTAAATGGAGTCTTTCTCTGGAGGGTCTTCTTCCCATTGTTAGCAGGTTTTACAGTCTTATAAACTACTATACCCAACCCCTAGGACTGGTATAATGAGATAACGCTGGAGGCTCAATCATTAGACATTTTTAAATGGTCAATCAAAAGTATTATCTAGCACACTGCAGGAACAACAAAATGTCCACTAGCACTGTGGGATGGCCTAGAAAGTTGTTGGTCACATTGCCTAGCTGTCACAGATTAGCCACAACATCATTGACTGTACTGAGGACCCCCTGGATGAAATGAAAATAAATGAAGTTAAGAAGACCTTTCTGTCAAAGAAAATAAGTTTTTAAAAAATCCAGAAAAAAAAAGAAACACAAAGTGCCAGAAGACCAAGAACATCTTGTGCACATTTTTTTACAACGTGAATCATGCACATCACCTGTGATCATCAAACACCTACAAAATTCACCAATATGGACACACAACGAACACAGTGAGGGCAAAAATGAGTGTATGCGCTCACCTACACACACACCTGCGCGCACACACACACACACACACATACACTTTTACTGGGTTAACATTATTCGCTGTCAATTAAGAGAAAAGTTATGGACAAACATGGACAGACTTACAAGACAGGGCAGCTGATTCCATTGAGCAGTGCACCTGTATTGGGACTTACGCTGATCATGAAGGAAACATGTTTATCATCAACAAAGCAGCCACACATTTTGCAGGCAATTTCATTTGGTGAAAGAGAGTCAGCTCTATGAATAATCTCACTTTTCACATGGGTTTTGGCAAAAATTGAATCCCTTATTTCATGACTAAGCTAATTATGACCATTTACTTAATGGTGCTCAAATGATAATAATAATATGCTGCATGAGCGAACTCTTTCAATGCTGGAAACAGGCCTAATGATCAGAAGCCAATAAGAACAGAATGTGCAACACAGAAAACAGACGAACATTAAACAACAGTACCAACAGACATGCATTTCCCAAATGCTTCCAATATATATTTTGAAAAGGGTCTATTCTAAGAGCAAAGACCAAACAATTCCAGTTTGCTGATTTGAGTGAATGGAGGCAGTGCAGGTTAACATGACTCTCTGAATCCAAAGATGGACTCATGCGGCTTGTGTTTATCATAATAAATCATGGTCTTTTATTTTTCAGACATGGCTTCTATGCAAAATCAGTAGCACAACCCCCATGCTGCTCCATTTAAGCTTGCCCCATCCTCAGCCACACCCTGGCTTGCACTGCCATAGTCCTAATACCAGCAATTCACAGGAGCAGTTAATGTTAAATCTTCACAAGGCCATCCACCAAACTAGACTCTGCACTGCTGCCATGTCACTTGGTGGTGTTCTGTGGTGCCTGTTCCAATTCAACATACGCAGGGCATCACCTACTATCCCCTGTACTGATGACAATAATCACTTACGTCACACAGCCAGCGTGAGACAGCATCCCTCTCCAATGGGCGTCTCCATGATGGTCTAATGACAATCCCAATGAATTTGCCAATACTGGCAACCCCAACATGACTCACCATGGGTATAGATGTGGAATGGAAATCAGAACTGAGGTCATACTGACAGCACAGCATGAAGGACAACAGAATTTATCATGTTTTTTTCTTATGCTGACTGATGAGGGCAAGGATGATAAAATGATATTTTAGAGTCCCATTCTAGTCTGAGACTGCATAACAAAGCTGAGCTTCAGCTTCGTTTCATAATATAAGCCAGTATCAACCAGGCCTGAGAAACACAGACATCTGCAGTATTGGTCAGAAATTTAAACAGCACTCAGAAATGCATCCATTCAGTGGATGAAACTTGTCTGTGTAGTTCAAGTCTTCCCAAATGAGCCCATAGCAAGCTTAGCTCTCGGCAGGGGTCAGTCATAGCTGAAAATCCCTGCCAACAAATGACTCTGATGGGAATCAAACCCACAACCTCCCAGCCAAAAATCTGCAGTTTTAACCACTGCATGATAGACGTTCTGTGTGTGTGTGTGTGTGTGTGTGTGTGTGTGTGTGTGTGTGTGTGTGTGTTTTGTTATATTTCAATGGAGTCTACTATTAAACATATGGCTGTGCCTTGCTGCCTATGCTGGAACTCTACATTTTTGTCAGCTGTCATTCAAACCTTTGGCTAGTCTTCAGAAGACTTTGTCAGCTATGTTAAAACTCTCCACGGCAGTTTAGTCTGCCTCTTTGGTTGTGAGGGGCTATGTCAGCTATGTGCTGGAGCCTGGCACAATGATCCATGGTTATGAGGGGGCTATGTCAGCTATGTGCTGGAGCCTGGCACAATGATCCATGGTTGTGAGGGGCTATGTCAGCTATGTGCTGGAGCTTGGCACTATGATCCATGGTTGTGAGGGGGCTAAGTCAGCTATGTGCTGGAGCTTGGCACTATGTTCCACGGTTGTGAGGGGGCTATGTAAGCTATGTGCTGGAGCCTGGCACAATGTATGATCCATGGTTATGAGGGGGCTATGTCAGCTATGTGCTGGAGCCTGGCACAATGATCCATGGTTGTGAGGGGGCTATGTCAGCTATGTGCTGGAGCCTGGCACAATGATCCATGGTTATGAGGGGGCTATGTCAGCTATGTGCTGGAGCCTGGCACAATGATCCATGGTTGTGAGGGGGCTATGTCAGCTATGTGCTGGAGCTTGGCACTATGATCCATGGTTGTGAGGGGGCTATGTCAGCTATGTGCTGGAGCTTGGCACTATGTTCCACGGTTGTGAGGGGGCTATGTAAGCTATGTGCTGGAGCCTGGCACAATGTATGTTCCATGGTGATGAGGGGGCTATGTCAGCTATGTGCTGGAGCTTGGCACTATGATCCATGGTTGTGAGGGGGCTATGTCAGCTATGTGCTGGAGCTTGGCACTATGATCCATGGTTATGAGGGGGCTATGTCAGCTATGTGCTGGAGCTTGGCACTATGTTCCACGGTTGTGAGGGGCTATGTAAGCTATGTGCTGGAGCCTGGCACAATGTATGATCCATGGTTATGAGGGGGCTATGTCAGCTATGTGCTGGAGCCTGGCACAATGATCCATGGTTGTGAGGGGGCTATGTCAGCTATGTGCTGGAGCCTGGCACAATGATCCATGGTTATGAGGGGGCTATGTCAGCTATGTGCTGGAGCCTGGCACAATGATCCATGGTTGTGAGGGGGCTATGTCAGCTATGTGCTGGAGCTTGGCACTATGATCCATGGTTGTGAGGGGGCTATGTCAGCTATGTGCTGGAGCTTGGCACTATGTTCCACGGTTGTGAGGGGGCTATGTAAGCTATGTGCTGGAGCCTGGCACAATGTATGATCCATGGTGATGAGGGGCTATGTCAGCTATGTGCTGGAGCTTGGCACTATGATCCATGGTTGTGAGGGGGCTATGTCAGCTATGTGCTGGAGCTTGGCACTATGATCCATGGTTGTGAGGGGGCTATGTCAGCTATGTGCTGGAGCTTGGCACTATGATCCATGGTTGTGAGGGGGCTATGTCAGCTATGTGCGGGAGCTTGGCACTATGATCCATTGTTATGAGGGGGCTATGTCAGCTATGTGCTGGAGCCTGGCACAATGATCCATGGTGATGAGGGGGCTATGTCAGCCATGTGCTGGAGCTTGGCACTATGATCCATGGTTGTGAGGGGGCTATGTCAGCTATGTGCTGGAGCTTGGCACTATGTTCCATGGTTATGAGGGGGCTATGTCAGCTATGTGCTGGAACCTGGCACTATGATCCATGGTCATGAGGGGGCTATGTCAGCTATGTGCTGGAGCCTGGCACTATGATCCATGGTCGTGAGGGGGCTATGTCAGCTATGTGCTGGAGCTTGGCACTATGTTCCATGGTTGTGAGGGGGCTATGTCAGCTATGTGCTGGAGTTTGGCACTATGATCCATGGTGATGAGGGGGCTATGTCAGCTATGTGCTGGAGCCTGGCACTATGATCCATGGTGATGAGGGGGCTATGTCAGCTATGTGCTGGAGCCTGGCACAATGATCCATGGTTATGAGGGGGCTATGTCAGCTATGTGCTGGAGCCTGGCACAATGATCCATGGTTATGAGGGGGCTATGTCAGCTATGTGCTGGAGCCTGGCACTATGATCCATGGTTGTGAGGGGGCTATGTCAGCTATGTGCTGGAGCCTGGCACTATGATCCATGGTGATGAGGGGGCTATGTCAGCTATGTGCTGGAGCCTGGCACAATGATCCATGGTTATGAGGGGGCTATGTCAGCTATGTGCTGGAGCCTGGCACAATGATCCATGGTTATGAGGGGGCTATGTCAGCTATGTGCTGGAGCCTGGCACAATGATCCATGGTGATGACGGGGCTATGTCAGCTATGTGCTGGAGCCTAGCACTATGATCCATGGTGATGACGGGGCTATGGCAGCTATGTGCTGGAGCCTGGCACAATGATCCATGGTTATGAGGGGGCTATGTCAGCTATGTGCTGGAGCTTGGCACTATGATCCATGGCCGTGAGGGGGAGTTGTCAGCTATCTACTGGAGCTTTTGTCTGTTGATATCTAAACCTTAAGTGACTGGTGTTCCACAGGAGGCTTCGTCAGTTCTTTGTTGACCTGTGCACGGCCTTGCCATCCTAACCCTGGCTGTCTAACATACAGGGGGTGTTCGCTGAATCATGGCATTCTGAAGAAGTTTGCCTCCCTATAATCCTGCCTGACAGTGATGCCGGTACCAGGCATCAGCTGTCTGCTATGACGCTACATTATATTGCTATCCTGACTTTGCCTGTCTCCTATCTCCTAGTGGTGTCGTTAGCCATGTGCCAGAACTCTGATGAAGATATTAACTAACCTGCTGACACTGTCATCTGTTACCATCTTAGCTCTTGCCGTCACAAACTATCAAATCAATGCTTCAAACAATATCTTTCATCAGCACTTGTGACTGATCAGATGCCAAACTGGTACAAATCCAAAACAGCGCTTCTTGCCTTATTCCATCTACTACTGTCCATCTGTTTAATTTGGCAAGTCTGAAGCCTATTCCCATAAAGTGCCTTGTTGGTTGGTTACTTTGCAAGCAGGCTTTGAACTGCTCCAGCTCTGAGAATTCTTTTTTAATTTTTTTTGCTGTCCCAACCTTTGCGCCACCTCAGAGGCAGTGCACCCACGCCGCTCATTCCGACACTCCGTCCACAGCCATGGCCAGGTCGGACCCACCGCAGCCCCGGCACCGGCAATCCACAGGGGAGCAGTTAATGTCAAGTCGTCAAGAAGCAACCCACCGGAGGAGACACTGCACTACTGCCGAGTCACTTCGGTGGTGTTCTGTGGCGCCTGTTCTGATCTAACATACACAGGACACCACCTACTAAGCCCCCTACTGACAATAATTGCTTAGTCGCTGAGCCGGCGTGAGTGAGCTCTCCCTCCGGAGGGCGCCACCACGTCCGTCCAACGACAGCCCCCATGGACTCGCCGATACCAGTGACCCCGACGGAACCAAACCAAGACCACAGACATGGAGAGGACATCGAAATTGAGGTCACCATGAGAGCAGGGCATGAAGAATTTGAGACATTTTTTTATGCTGATCGATGAGAATGAGGATGGTTAAGATGATGCTACGGATTTCTATTTCGGTCTGAGACTACATGACAGGGCTGTACTCTATGCTTCCTTTCATAATATATCCCGGCATCAACCAGGCCCGAGAGATACAGGCACCTGCAGCGTTGGTCAGGAAATTTGAGCAACACTCTCAGAAACGCATCCATTAAGTGGATGAAACTCGACTGTGGTCCCAGTCTTCCCAACTGAGTCCGCAGCAAACTCAACTCTGGGTAGGAGCCGGTCGGGGCAGAAAAACCCACATGACTCTGATGGGATTCGAACCCACGACCTCCCAGCCAGGAGTCCGCGACGCTAACCATCGCCATGGCGGCTGGTAGCTCTGAAAATTCTTTGTTGCCATGTCCTGTCTGTGTGGGGTCTCAGACTGTTAAAAAGCAAAAAGAAAAAAGAAAAAAAAAGAAAAAATCTCTTGTTGATCTACTGTGCATGTCTCACACTGGTTCAAAGCCAGTTGATGGATTGTTCCCTCCAAGTTAGTCTCAATTTGCTATTCCTGTAACAGTTTTCTGTTCTGCTTCTATTTCTAATAATTTGTATACAACGTAAAGCCAGATTTTAAACAATGATAAATTATGCGTAGTTTTCTTTTCTCAATCTTAAAAGAAAAAAAAATGCAACAAAGAAAATCAAATTATAAAAGTAAAAACAAAAAGCACTCAACAATGACAAACATGAATAATTCGCAGAAACATACACAAACAAAAACTAACAGCTTAGTATGTCCATTCAGAAACAACATGAGCATGGCTGTCCGACATGGTTGAGTATAACAGGTGCATGCTAAATATACTGCAGCAGTCCTCATTGTCAAACATTTGTAGCTGCATATCAATATCTTAAAGACCCTTTTCACGTTTTCATCTATCCTACTTATGTTTAAAAAATGTAAACAAAGTTTAATGACATGGTCACATGAACATGATTTGAAGCTCCTGACTTCAGTGATCGGAGTCTCAGTCAGATGCATGAGGTAAATTCTTTATGGGATATTATGATGAAATGGTATTGGCAAAATCTTATACTACTCCCTAATCTGGAAAGTGCACGGCTGCCACCATTCCTAATTCAAAATCATTTGGTGCAGAGGGGATGAATGGACTGTAGGGGCAAACAAATACTGATACAATTGAAGTTGCAAAAATAAACAAACAAAAAAAAAGAGAGAGAGAGAAAAGATAAAATAATGAATGCACACACATGCACACAACCTGCCAGTATGCAAACAGACAAAACGACACAAAAATTCAAAAGGACAGAAAACACAGGGACTTGCCTACAGTGACTACACATCACACAAGCACATCTCTAAGGCAGTCCAGTGGAGCTCTCCATATAGACCTCCACAAATCCTGTAAAACTGGGTCTTAAATGCAAGGAATCTTAAATGGGAAATAACAGGGAAGAAGAGGATATTCCAGAACAAGAAAAGTTACTATAGAATGCAGTCTTGAAAAGTCTGCATAGGTAGGTTTAACTGTATACTGACCTAGAAATGCAACATGCAACTGACAAGTGCATTGCTCGAGTCCACAGGGTTTCTTCCCACGCTTTTCATACAGATTTTGAATGGACACACCGAATTAAGTCTGCGTAACACAAGTATTTTATAGCCTGTTGTTGCTGTATGGACTTTCTCAGACAGCATTCTAAAAATGTCATCGTGCATGAAAAAAGGTGTACAGCATGATGTTTCCTGTCTGGAAAAAAAAGGTTCAGAAGCTATTTTGCTTGTGCATCTATTACACACTCTAGTCTGGCAAAATTCATTTCCTGGATTGTGCAACAGAGCTGCTGGTAGACATTTGACCATGCCTCCCTTGACAATCAAATAGCAAATGAAAACTGGACTAGCCTGTTTCAAAATTTTAACATGATACAACTTTCTTTTTGGATCAATTTAATCTATTGCTGCTCAGACCAAAATACAAATAAACACACAAAACATGTAAAGTACAGCAGATTTTAGGTGCAACACATAACAGACAAGTACATTTTTGATGAATGTCTTCTTCAGACATTACCAACAGTATACAAAAATGCACAGAATACTCCCCTGATAAAGTCATTTCAATACTGACTACTGTTAGGGGAGTATTGTTATGTGCATTTTCATTTATTGTTTGTAATCTCTGAACAAGACAAATCCATCAAAAACTTACTTGACGGTTTTGTACTGAAAATTGTCTTCATTACTTTACACTTTGAGTGGACTAACTTCTAGTGACACTTTAATCTGTTTCACTTTTTATAGCAACTTAAAGCCTCAGTGGCATAATACTGAACACTAACAGAAACACACATCCAAAACCATGCAGGCAGATCTCACTGACTATCATGCACACCAATCAAACAGTCTGTGGTGCAGCACTACAGCTCGGGAGGTAGTTTAGCATGTGACATGCCTTAAAAGAAACTGCTCTGAAACACGATCTTAAATGTCTCTGGAATGCACGTTTCACACGCAAACAGTGTTGTTTGACAATCGCCTCAGGAAGCAGATCTATGTATGAAGAAGGGTTGTTTTTTTATATATAAATATGGGGCCATTTGTCTTTTTCATTAATTTCTTTTTCTGCCACACTTTCTATACCCTGTCTGTGGATATCCAGACTCTCCCACAAACACCAGCTGACACTGCTATACCCAGTCTTGTCCAGTTGCAGTTCCAGGGCTAGACGCCCACAATGAACTGCCAACATGAACTGACACCCACCATGAACCCTCAAAATGAACAAACCTTTCACAAATTTGCCGTGGCTTGCTGGGGGGAACATGGTATGGACTCATGAACTTTAAAGAATAATCGTAACTAGTATATACTGAATCACACACAATGCACACAGTATTTGCTCTCAATCACACCACCACCCTGCAACATGATGGCATCACCACGAAATTAAAGCAACCTGAAATTTGAATATCTAAGAACCATCAAAAGTGTTGGCAGCCATGAAATGCAACTATGGGTCATTACCAATCACACTGCCATTTCTAACAAAAAAAATGACTAAAAACAAACAATGTCAACGCAAAACAACATCATTATTTTAACCAGTCAAGAATCGTATTCTGTTGTTTCTTCGACACTTACATCACCTCTGGTCCCCTAACTAAAGAAAGATGTCTATGATGAAGAAAGCAAGAAAAGAAAGATAGCATGCATAATATCTTAACTTAAAAGCTAGATATGACAAAACAAATGAAACATTGCATGTGCAAGCTAACACATCTAGATAAACAAATCCATGTTTCCTACTACACATCACTAAAGACCAGACTCTACAATCAGACCCTCATCAGCATACTGGTAGCATAGGAGTACTGCAGACCTCTTCTCTCAGAACACTCATCTGCTACAAAGCTGAAGACTCAATAAGTCAATACATTCTCAGTCAAAGGCACATCTTTCATTGAAGCAGAATGAACAGCTCTGATATGAGTATAACCAAGTGGCACTGCTGAAACGACAGGAATCCAGGAAATTATCACTGATAAAAGATTGCGCTCTTCTGTTCCCCTTTTTTCTGATCTTGAAGGGATGACGAGTTATTTCTCATGCTAAGTACTACCTCATCAATAAATGATTATTGCAAAACAAACTTAAAATGTACCTCCTGAAATACAGCAAATCACACTGCTACATTCCTCCAGTGATGCTGTGCAAGGGACTGGGAGACTGATTTGAAGAAGTTGCCTCTGAAGCTAAATTAAAAACTAGTACACTAGAATTTTGTCACACAGTCAATCAGAGGCTAGTAAATACACACAGATTTGCTAAACCAAAACAGCATCAAATTTCCTCATTAAACATAAATTAGCAAGAAGAATGTTGTTGCTTCCTCTGACCCAACAATACAACAAACCTGGGGCAATAGTGCAGAGAACCTCAGGAGGGCAAAGTCTCCATAAGTTTACATTCCATCTACAAATTCAGTTGTTCTTCAAGCCCTGATTGTTATACAGTTCGCGCAAGAATGAGGAAACAACTGACTTCATCATCATCTCAAAAATCATTTCTAAATCTGCAGATTTATTTCCACTCAAGAAGAGACAACTTGTTAAAGAGGTCAGTTTTTCTCATTAGTTTTCTTTTTTTTTTTAACACATCAGTAAAGTTTTTCAAAGTTTCATACACTTCTGGACTTTGATTTGCAGCCAGGATGAGACAACTGCTTTCACCTTCTATTTTGACACAAATGAAAACCAAGGCTCTGAAGAATCAGTTTTCATATGTCATGTTTTTACTTACAAAAAAAAAAAAAAAAAAAAAATGCCCAACAGAATTCTTTCTTGCCAGCAAATGTTTGAGTGGAGAAGATCTATGTGGTTACTTGAATTTTTACCCATTCACTTTCTCTTGTAATATCAGCATGTAGGACGCATAATGATAATCATTTTTTTTTCTAGCCAACCAAGCTCTAGACGGACAGCAAGCAGTCAGGGTCATTATGGCAATGACTGAATTACCTACACATACCTGGTCCAATGTGAAAAATTCCTCTGATTTCACCCCTTCAACTCTTTTGCAACTATGCTCGCAACAGGCGTTTGTTTGCTTTGCGACAAATCTTGAGCATTATCACAGCACATAAGAAGTTGGCTTGGATGTCGCAATTAAGATTTGTCTGCCAACTTTAAGGTGGATAAAGATTAATCTTAGGAAACAACTCTACATAAATTGTTAAAACTAATCTATTATATTTTGAAGGTGTCCAAACACATTTTCAAAAGACTAAACAGGATGTCCTTTCAGAATAGACAGTGGATGAATTGTTCTCAGTGCATCACAACGGTATACTGGGTTGTGTTGATAGTGTTCTGACAGCTCCTTCACAGGCTGGAGTCTGAATGAGTTATGATCTCTCTGATTTATGTGATCAACTCGTTAAATATTACTCAACAACAAAGTCTAGCTCATGGACAGAGATTCCTTGTAGAGATGACTTTTTTCCTTCTAACTTAAAGGGCTTTTGAACATCCCTATCCACACACTGACAAATATGAACATACATCCACTGAAAATCTTTTTGAACAGATTCTCCAACACAGGCAAGAAACATCACATGCACAATGACAACAGTTGCAACGCATAATGTGATCAGCCCACATCGAAGCTGCATACCAGTCTCCAAACACATGGCATCAGGAAGAATATGGCAAAAGACAAGATGCGATTCAGCACATCAAGGAAATGTGCCCGTTTTGACACATCTGTCGCACCTTGTTTTGGATCTTTGAACTGACAACGTGGGCATGCCCTTGGCACTTTAGTTAAGCTGGTCTCAGACACACACTTAAATCACTCACTCCCATGCATGTGCGTACAATTATACACCCACACCCACATACACACAAATTCACACAATCACACACTCACACACACATACACACACACACACACAGCTATGCTGCTGGTAAAACTCAGGAACCCAACAACATCTCTTATTGTTTGCTTCCTGTGACAGCACAAACACATGACAGTTTTCAGTGAACAATCTTAGAAAATCTTCTTGGTCTAATATCCTACTATATTCCTGCCACAGTGGTAAGCATCCCTCATCAATACCACACAATCAACGGAATCTATGTTTTCTGCACCCATTTCACCATCTTAATCATTCCACAATTTGGAAGCATTCAAGAGAAATCTATACGCTATTCCAGGACAAAACAAAGCTTGCCATTGTACACAAGACAAAATAGTGCATCTACAAGACCCCAGTTTGTGTATGAACAGATCAATATGCTCTGTACAGACTTTACAACAAGAAGCTGCAATAGATACCGCTTCAATATGAAATACCTGAAATACTGCATTCAGAAAACACCAAGGTGTGTATACATTTTCTTTTTGAGGTTGTCAAATGCATTCCAATTCAAAATGGCAGTTGAAATCACATCACTTTACTGTAATGTAATAGATGCAAATATCTCAATGTATTATCAAGCTTAAAACATAGCAGAATGCTATCAAATTAATATCTTGTTACATGGTTTTTATATTGTTTTCAGTAGTATGTATCTTATTTTATTCATTACCCTTTTCCCCAATGCATCATGCTATTTGGCTTAGTGAACATGCTTCCAAGCAATAATGCAGACAGAAAAGATTGTCTAGATTAGTATAGTGCTCTAGGCAGCTGCTCAGAGACTGCTGACGACAGAAAAAAAGAAAAAATGCAAAACCAAAATTCCCCAACAATATTCCATAAAAGAAAGAAACTGAATGACGATAACCCATATTTAGTAAGTGCATCACAACCCACTAGTTCCTCCAGATATGCATTCCATTAAGTGACATCAACAGTCCAGCAGAATAAACTCCTTCTATGATCATACAACAGCACAACAACAACAACAACAAAAGTGCCTATTCATGTGCACTGTAGGTCATACAAGCGTCACCTCACAGCCTTCCCATTCGTTGTCAGTTTCTGTGTCTGATAAATCGTCTTCCACTCCATCATTGTCACTGGAGCCACTTATTGAGATTCCTTCCACACTTTCCCCAAGGGAGTTGGAGTCAATCACCATGCCATCCCTCCTGGGCGGTGGCGGCTGCACAAAGTGATGGAGGCCAGGGGCTAGGTGATAGCGGTCCTCCAAGGCATGATTGCGTGTCAGGTGAGTAGGGGTTTGTGGGGATTTCTGAGGGGACACATACAGCCGCTCTGACGTGTGGGAACGTGTCTGGTGAGAGAAGTCATCTCGCCTGCGATATTTGTCCGCCACCACATCATCAGCGCTCTTGCTGCGTTCCAGGTTCTGCTCCATCTCCTTCATAGGCAGGAAGAAGACTCGAATCTGCATATACAGTGGAGTATGATACCACAAAGCACAAAGACTGGGCTTGCTCAAAGAATTTGATTACTTTGTATCTTTGACTGTCTTCACATTCATAATCTATAACAGTTAAAAATATGGCTTTAACATATCACACAGTTAGTTCATACCTGTGATTGTATTGACTATTATAACCTGTAAGCGTTCAAAGCAAGACACTGATATTATAAGTAGCCCACTATATACCTTTGACAACATTTAGATATACAGTCTGTCAGGATTAACAGAATATGGAACTGCTGTAATAAACTGCTTACTTCATGTCTTTCTTTGTATTTATAATCACAATCTATAAGGATTAAACACCAGCACTGCTCACTTTATACTTTCGCCTTGTGGGACTAAATGAAAACTGCATAAAGCAGACATAAACACATACAGGTAGAGTTCCAGGATCAGTTTATTTCCTGTCAGAGTTTTATTGGTGGTTTTTCTTTTTTCCCTTCCAATTTACGCCACTCCTGTAGCACTGTTCCCACACCACTCATTTCAACTCCTCATGCACAACCGCAGCCCAGCACCAGAAGTCCATAGAGAACAGTCAACCGACCACCAGAACTGCACAGAGAACAGTCAACCCAGCACCAGAAGTCCATAGAGAACAGTCAACCGACCACCAGAACTGCACAGAGAACAGTCAACCCAGCACCAGAAGTCCATAGAGAACAGTCAACCGACCACCAGAACTGCACAGAGAACAGTCAACCCAGCACCAGAAGTCCATAGAGAACAGTCAACCGACCACCAGAACTGGCACAGAGAACAGTCAACCCAGCACCAGAAGTCCACAAGAACAGTCAACCCAGCACCAGAAGTCCACAGAGAAGTCAACCCACCACCAGAACTGCACAGAGAACAGTCAACCCAGCACCAGATGTCCACAGAGAACAGTCAACCCAGCACCAGATGTCCACAGAGAACAGTCAACCCACCACCAGAACTGCACAGAGAACAGTCAACCAGCACCAGAAGTCCACAAGAAACAGTCAACCCACACCAGAATGCCACAGAGACAGCACCAGAGTCAACCCAGCACCAGAAGTCCACAGAGAACAGTCAACCCCGCACCAGATGCCACAGAGAACAGTCAACCCAGCACCAGAACCCCACAGAGAACAGTCAACCCAGCACCAGATGTCCACAGACAACAGTCAACCCAGCCACCAGAACTGCACAGAGAACAGTCAACCCAGCCCCCAGATGTCCACAGAGAACAGTCAACCCAGCACCAGAAGTCCACAGAGAACAGTCAACCCACCACCAGAACTGCACAGAGAACAGTCAACCCACCACCAGATGTCCAAGGGAACAGTCAACCCAGCACCAGATGTCCATAGAGAACAGTCACCCAGCACCAGAAGTCCATAGAGAACAGTCAACCCAGCACAAGAAGTCATAGAGAAAGTCAACCCAGTGTCAGAAGTCGTAGAGAACAGTCGACCCAGCACCAGAAGTCCACAGAGAACAGTCGACCCAGCACCAGAAGTCCATAGAGAACAGTCAACCGAGCACCAGAAGTCATAGAGAACAGTCAACCAACACCAGAAGTCCATAGAGAACAGTCAACCCCTATAGAGCCAGACAGTCATAGTGAGAACAATCAAACCCAGCACCAGAAGTCCATAGAGAACAGTCAACACAGCACCAGAAGTCACAAGAGAACAGTTAACCCAGCACCATAAGTCCAAAGAGAACAGTCAACCCAGCACCAGAAGTCCACAGAGAATAGTCAACCCAGCACCAGAAGTCAGAAAAGTACAGTCAACCCAGCACCAGAACTCCGTAGAAAACAGTCAACCCAGCACCAAAAGTCCACAGAGAACAGTCAACCCAGCACCAGAAATCCACAGAGAACAGTCAACCCAGCACCAGAAATCCACAGAGAACAGTCAACCCAGCACCAGTTGTCCACAGAGAACAGTCGTCTCAAAACACCAAAAATCCACAGAGAACAGTCAACCCAGCACCAGAAGTCCACAAAGAACAGTCAACCCAGCACCAGAGTCCACAGAGAAGAGTCAACCCAGCACCAGAAATCCATAAAGAACAGTCAACCCACCACCAGAAGTCCACAGGGAACAGTTAACCCAGCACCAGAAGTCCATAAAGAATAGTCAACCCAGCACCAGAAGTCCACAAAGAACATTCAACCCAGCACAGAAGTCCACAGACAACAGCCAACCCACCACCAGAAATCCACAGAGAACAGTCAACCCAGCACCAGAAGTCCACAAAGAACAGTCAACCCAGCACCAGATGTCCACAGAGAACAATCTCAAAAGCACCAGAAGTCCACAGAGAACAGTCAACCCAGCACCAGAACTCCATAGAGAACAGTCACCCAGCTCCAGAAGTCCACAGAGAACAGTCAACCCAGCACCAGAAGTCCATAGAGAACAGTCAACCCAGCACCAGAAGTCCACAGAGAACAATCAATCTCAAAAGCACCAGAAGTCCACAGAGAACAGTCAATCTAAAAAGCACCAGAAGTCCACAGAAAACAATCTCAAAAGCACTAAAAGTCCATAAAGAACATTCAATCTCAAAAGCACCAAAAGTCCATAGAGAACGGTCAACCCAGCACCAAAAGTCCGCAGAGAACAGTCAACCCAGCACCAGAAGTCCACAGAGAGCAGTCAATCTCAAAAGCACCAGAAGTCTACAGAACAGTCAACCCAGCACTAGACGTCCACAGAGAACAGTCAATCTCACAAGCACCAGAAGTCCACAGAGAACAGTCAACCAGCACCAGAAGTCTACAGAACAGTCAACCCAGCACTAGACGTCCACAGAGAACAGTCAATCTCAAAAGCACCAGAAGTCCACAGAGAACAGTCAACCCAGCACCAGATGTCCACAGAGAACAGTCAACCCACCACCAGAAGTCCACAGAGAACAGTCAACCCACCACCAGAACTGCACAGAGAACAGTCAACCCAGCACCAGAAGTCCACAGAGAACAGTCAACCCAGCACCAGATGTCCACAGAGAACAGTCAACCCAGCACCAGAACTGCACAGAGAACAGTCAACCCACCACCAGAAGTCCACAGAGAACAGCCAACCCAGCACCAGAAGTCCACAGAGAACAGTCAACCCAGCACCGGAAGTCCATAAAGAACAGTCAACCCAGCATCAGAAGTCCACAAAGAACAGCCAATCTCAAAAGCACCTGAAGTCCACAGAGAACAGTCAACCCAGCACCTGAAGTCCACAAAGAACAGTCAACCCAGCATCAGAAGTCCACAAAGAACAGCCAATCTCAAAAACACCTGAAGTCCACAGTGAACAGTCAACCCAGCACTTGAAGTCCACAGAGAACAGTCAATCTCAAAAGCACCAGAAGTCCACAGCAGAACAGTCAATCTCAAAACTACCAGAAGTCCACAGAGAACAGTCAATCTCGAAACTACCAGAAGTCCACAGAGAACAGTCAACCCAGCACCTGAAGTCCACAAAGAACAGCCAATCTCAAAAGCACCAGAGGTCCACAGTGAACAGTCAATCTCAAAACTACCAGAAGTCCACAGTGAAGTCAATCTAAAAACTACCCGAAGTCCACAGTGAACAGTCAATCTCAAAACCACCAGAAGTCCACAGTTAACAGTCAATCTCAAAACTACCAGAAGTCCACAGTGAACAGCCAATCTCAAAACTACCAGAAGTCCACAGTGAACAATCTCAAAGCCACCAGGAGTCCACAGTGAACAGTCAATCTCAAAACTACCAGAAGTCCACAGTGAACAGTCAATCTCAAAAGCAGCAAAAGCCCACAGAGAACAGTCAATCTCAAAACTACCAGAAGTCCACAGTGAACAGTCAATCTCAAAACTACCAGAAGTCCACAGTGAACAGTCAATCTCAAAAGCAGCAAAAGTCCACAGAGAACAGTCAATCTCAAAAGCAGCAAAAGTCCACAGAGAACAGTCAATCTCATGACATCATGCTGCAGTCCACCAGAGGAGACACTGTACTGCTGCCCATGTCTTTTCAGTGGAGTGAAGAGGGGCTTCTTCTGATTTCCCACCAAAGTCATTCTGTGATGGAATCATGTTTCTATCAATATCATCATTTGGTAGAAGACTTAACGGCTGTTTATCAAACGATTGAAGGTATGCGCTGGTTATGATGGGGAGCCTGTTGACCCCACCCCCTTTCAAAACTCCATCCTTTCTCTGGCAGATTTTGTTCCTACAAAACATCCACACAGCCTCCTGGGTTTTTCTAGGCACTGTTCAGCTTGCATTTAAATAAGCTTGCAATGTATGCTGAACATTGCAAACAAACCTATCCTTGACCTGAAAAAGATTGAATGATTTTCTGCCTAAATCAACCGAGGTATATCCATGGTAACATCAGGCAAAATTAGGCTCAGTCCTCTGCATGTGTTAGGGGATCAACATACATTTAACCCAACGGAGGATCCACAATAGACCAAAAGCTGCTGCTGAAGCATGCACCGTTTCTGGAAGACCCTATCACTGTACCTTTGAGGGTAATCCTGGCAGGAAATTTAACAAGCTTATTTCTGTTCTTTCTTTCTAAATTTCTTGCCAATGTATGCATACATTGTTTTCCTCTGTATCTCTTTGTTCCATGTGTCTTTTTAGTTTTTACCATCTCTTTCTCATCTGCATGCATTTACTGCAACTCTCATATTTATTCATTTCAATCAGTAGTCAATTCAACATGCATTACTCGGCCTGACCTGTCATTCAGGCAGTCATATTCCATCCTCAGAAATGGTGTATACTGAATATTTCATCATTTCAAAAACTACCACTGAACACAAATATAAATTAATATATCTTTAATATATATATCTGATTTGAATGCAGAGGATATCAATACACAAGGTCCAGCGCGTTGGCTGACCTAGGACATCAGAAAATTACCACATACGTTGCACAAAGCACTGCAGAGATTGCATCCACAAGGGAAATGAAACACCTGAGGCATCAACACTATCTACATGTAGACTGAGCGCGTGCGCCTTCCCCTCCTTCCATAGGTGCTCAGCGCCGTTCAGTTCCCTGTGTATGTACGGATTTTGATAGTTTTCTAATTTTTTTACAGACTCGTTTTTTTAACCTTATAGCAGCATATTTGGTATGGTTGGAAAGAGAAAATCAAGTACTTTTCACCTGAATAAGTTGCGTTACTCTTATGTATTTTGTAAAGAAATGACACGAGGGGAAAGTAGGCAGCCTCAACGTAAAAAAAAAAAGAAGAAAAATTACAAGACCAGAGTTTCGCAATTGCTATTTAATCAGAATATACAAATACTATTTGAACCAGGCAAGGTGAGGGTATCAAGTGTCTGTGCACCTGTAGGGGCCAGACAGTCAGAATTGGTCATGTTTGGGCTTTCTTTTGCTTTTTCTTGCACATCCTCCAATAAATGCCCCTCATCTTCCCGTTCAAAGTCACTCTCACTGTCATCAATAAACTCTCCTTCATCATCCGAACCGCCTTGTAAACATTGCTCAATCACCTGTTCCAGTGAAACAAGTTGTGAAAATCGCCGTGCTGCCATACTTTTCTGTCTAGCAGACAAAACCTGACCTGCAGGAAGTGCGTGCGGCAGAAAAACCAGCACTGAAGAAAAAAAAAAGGGTTCTTAGTTTATGCTGCGGAAACTGACCGTGAACTTTCCTCAACCTTATCAGGAATGGAATGCCAGTAACGTGGGAACCCATCTCTAAGTTTCTGCAGCAGTTAGTTCACTATCACTCTTACAGTTCACGTGTACGAATTTTCCAAAGTACAAACACACGTATGCATGTTAACAGGATGGAGCAGTGAGTGGTGGAGTTAGCACGGGGACCTGTGCGCTGTAACGGAGGGAAAACTTACGGTTAGCACATATGCTTGTGCGCCGTGTAGAAAAAGTTAACCACTTGGTATTATGCCTGTCTGCTCCTCCCTGTTTTGAGTATAAAGCATATGGATTGGACAGCAACAAAAGAGATCAGTGGCAACTTTCCAGTACTCACCTTAAAGTTGGGACTGAAGAACTTGTGAGATTTATCTTTGTTGGCCCTGTCCAGGTCCATCTTTGGAATGGTGAGAACCAGCAATTCTTGGGGATTGCCATGAAGTCCAGCACCATTGACCGGTACGGAACTAGGAGCAGCGGTCTCACGCACAAAGAACGTGTTGAACCAAAAGTGCAGCATTTTCTCCTGTACAGTGGGGAACAGCCATAAAAGTATTAACCAACCTGCACCTGGAGCTTTCAGTCTTCAATCAATGTTCACTTTAAACTATTGATCTGGCCATACACACCCCTCCATCCAAGCACGGTGAGTGTACCTGTTAATTCCATAAGAGTTATTTGGAAAGGACGAGTGTTAAAATGCAGAACTTTCAGCAGGCAGTTTTACATCCCATGGATGCCATTTAAAATGTGCTTCAAAACAAGTCCAAAATGTTAATGTGATTGAAGACAATTTAGAAATCCAGGTATCGCTAAATTACCTGCACCGACTCATAGTAAGACAGGCATATTAAAAGAATGTGTTTGGACTCCATTCAAACTTAAGAGGCTATGACAATGTTGAGAAAGAAATGGTGAATACTGATGTCATGTTCAAATCTATATACACATCTTCTCAGTGCAGTTGAATGACAAGAATTATTAATCATAGACATTTACAACACATAAACAGACATATATGCACGTCAAACTAAACCATTAGTAGATTTTTACATATAATTTGGTTTGATCTGGATATGCATTCAATTGACAAGCGTCTTGAGTTCATCTGGTGCCTTAGTGCAGAGAGACCAATTCTCCACGTAAGATGTTGCACACAGGAACATGCTCAGTTGGTACCGCATAAATACCCTGGAACTGAAAGCTGTTTTCTTAGCTTACGAGCATTTTTAAAAGAAACTGAAAGGAAAACGCACCCAACTGAGGAAAGGACAATAAAACATGATTTGTGTGCCTTGGACAAGACATTCAGATGCCTGTAATCTGTTGACCTTCAAAATATGGTCCTGGTATGCCAACTGAAAGATATAGTTTGTACCAAGTGTGACCTGGAAAAACAGTGAGCGACACTGACAGAGAATAGTCAATTTATCAAGAGTGTGAACAATTTAGAAAACTCATAATCATGTTGACTATACAGATGTGTTTGAAACAAAAGTTCGGTTCACCAAGACGTAATGAGCCAGCATCAATACTTGGTGCAGTGTTAAGATCTTTATGCTGAAAGGACGTTACCACAATGATCTTTCATAAGCATCAAGCTATGGACACATGTGCATACAAAACTTGTATTAGCAGGGTTTTTTTTTTAAACTGTACCCTAGTTTCATGGCTCGTCTGATGCTCTTGAAAATTATTTTAGGTAACATTGATGCATACAAATACATGCAACATTATCAACAATTAGCATTTAAAAGACTGCAGTTCTCTTTCGTGGATTTTTTCTTCTAAAACTGCTTGGTCAAACAAAACATCGGGGCATATTCTTGTGTTGCAATACAAAGGACAGATGGAAAGGCTATATACCAATATCACTATCCCTTGGTTACTGCCCTGCGAATACAGTGGTCACTATAAATGATACAAACCGATGTAATAACAACAGTGACAAAGTCATGCATTCCTGTCTGAATATCTGAGCTATAATAATAATAATAATGTATGGATTTTATATAGCGCAATTCTTGGGATCAACTCATTACGCTCAGCACACACTCAAACACTCGCACTAACATGTGTTCACACACGCACGCACACACACACACACACACACACACACACACACACACACACCACCTACCGACACAGGCGCACTTATCAAGTTCATCAGTTCAAGCGTAAACAATACAGTTATGCATGCAGTACATAAAAAGTCAGGTCATAATAACAGACACAGCATTCAGATATTATGGTTGAAGAAGGCTTTCCTAAAGAAGTACGTTTTTAACTCTGACTTGAATTTAGATAATGTAGGCAGGTCACGTAAGCTGTCAGTTAGAGAATTCCAAAGAGTGGGCGCACTAAAGCTAAATGCTCTCTAACAAGCGCCTAGGTATTTTCAGAAGTTTTTGAGAAGATGAGCGAAGAGACAGAGAAGTTTGATAGGTGGACAGAGAAGCATGTGCCTGAGTAAGCAGAACACCCTATACACATTTCTATTTTCTACATACAGAAACTACCTGAAACAAGAGCTGTCAAGGTCACAAAAGCATAAAGTATAGCATCTTAATGTTTTTCATGGCGCACTCCTAATTTAAGCATAAAACTTGCATACCATGTAACAAGTCAGACTCAAAAGCACTTTCTGTCGTGCTTCACTTCCCACAAAACTTGATGGTGGACTGAGAACATGGAAATCTTGCAAGTTATGGTGTGCTTTTGACTTGACCTTCAAAAAAATTAATATGGCTGGCAATGAAAGCAGTCAACATGGTGGCTAAATTATAATTGCTTTCAGCGTTTTTTTCTTAACTTTTACATTCTCTCCAAACAGATGTGGCCATCTTTTTGCTAGGCAAGTTTACAGTCTAAAGATCTGCATGTCTTGTGTGTGTGTGTGTGTGTGTGTGTGTGTGTGTGTGTGTGTGTGTGTGTGTGTGTGTGTGTGTGTGTTCTGGTTCTCAGCTGTCATTACTTCTGTGAAGTATAGTCTTTTTTTCCCCTTAAATATTGATTTCTGAGGTAGCATTTCATCACAAAGTGTAGCTGTGTAGCATTGTCTATGAAATCACAGCATGCCAGTTCAAAACCATGGCACTCAACAGCTCAGTAAAACTAATAAAAAAGAAAGAACAATACAAACATGGTTTATCTTCACAGTATCAGATAAGGACATAGAGATCACTGCATAATAACTCAAACCTTTTTCATCATTAGCGTTTTGTTGAAAAACTCCACTTTGATGTCTCCACACAATGGGACAAGATTCCTGACTCTCATGAAGTATGAAGTCTCTCCCTTGCTTATACCATCATACACAGGAGAAGAGTAGACCTTCACTTTCAACTGATGGACTTCAAAGACTGGTGCTGAAACAAACCAATTCCTTTTTTTTTTTCATATTTTCTGAAGGAGAAAAGGGGAGGGATTGAGCTGGGTGGGATGGAAG
>CM065715.1:57384496-57411996 GCA_033310375.1 Conus canariensis | reverse complement strand
GTCAGTGTCTGTGTGTGTACATGCGAGTGCATGCATAAAATCCTTTGTCCTGGTCAGTAATGGCACATCTGCTTGTGAGTGTGGTTATTCATTGACAGGATTTGCACCATACCTTTTGATGATCAAACCGGGAACTAAGTCTGAAAAAGACAAAGCTAACCAGGTATGTCAAGCAGTCGGCGATTTGTCATCTTCTGACATATCAATCGTATCAAAAGCTAGTCTATTACCACCAGCTGCAGAGCTGTCAACCTCTGAAGAGACCTTTAGAGGAACATTTTTGAAAATTGGGAGTAATTTCTGATAGTTGAAAACATATGCTGTCGCACCCGAAACAAAACACTGATTTTCAATCACGTTATTTTTTATCCTTTTGTCAGATGCTTTAATCAAATCACTGTCTCAGCCAATATATTGTTGCTGTTTTACATTCTCTAAGCACATTGTCACTAAGCTTCATCTTACGATTTTGCTTATTTTTGCACTCCAGATCATCAGTGTAGTGTCTTTACCCAAGGAAGGACAAAAATCTGTAAGTGTAAGGTTCTTGTTGACAAGGCTGAATGCACTCCCATCATGACAGCTGAAAGCAACCTGAATCTGCACTTCTGTTCTAATTTCTTTTTCTTCTTTTCTTTCTCAGGGTTCATTGGTCCAGTAGGATATGAAAAAAGGTAGAGAAAACACTTGAACCCACTTTGGAGGAGAGAAGTTGAGTACTTCAGTTTGTAGAACCTTCAAAGCAACTGAAGAGAGCGGGTGCAGCTTCTATGGTTGTTGAATTGTGTTCACTCACTGATTTTTTTTTTATAACAAATCACTGTCACTGCAGAAAGGTGGTGGTGGTAGTTGGAAAAAGAGGTGAGAAAGAATCTAGATAGTGGGGGGAAGGGGGATTGGGGAAGATGAGGGGGGAGCAAATAGGAAAAATGGGGGGTGGGGGAGGGGGTGGGTGGGGGGGGGTTAGGGATAGCTGTGATTTGATTTAGTCTTTAATGTTGAGGCCATCTGGCGCTGTAGTACCCAGATGGTGGATGATCTTTTTCTCCATGTTTTTTCTCTTCAAGAAGTCTCCCATGCTGTTACGCCAAACCACTGCAATAGAGAAGTGGTTGATGCTGTGGGGGTCGGTGTTGAAGTGGGCTGCCACAGGGGTTTGTTTTCTCCGGAGGATGCTGTCCCTGTGCTCCTTGCAGCGCTCCTCCAGTGTGCGGTAGGTCTCACCTACATAGAGACGGCCGCATAGGCTACAGTGGACTATGTAGATCAAGTCACTGGTCTGGCATGTGAAGCTGCTCTTCATGGTGAACTGGCGTCCTGAGGGCCCCTTGAAGGTGAGTGTCTTCGTACTGAGAAAGGGGCAACACTTGCACTTCAGTCTATCACAGCAGCTGTTGCCCAGGGGGTGACGGTCCTGAGAGGCTGTAGGTTTGAAGGATGACCTAACTAGAAGGTCGCCAAGGTTTCGGTCTCGTTTGAAGGCCATCAGGGGGGGTTTCTGGAAGGTCTTTCCAACTCTGGGGTCAGTCTGCAGGATGGGAAAGTTCTTGAAAAGAATTTTCTTCACTTCCAGGTTGTGAGGGTGGTAGGTCAGCGTCAGGAGGGTGCGATCATTGTGATCTTCCTTCATTTTTGGTGTTAAGGCCTCCTCTCTGGGGATGTCCTTGGCCTGGTTCAGTGCCTGTTTGATCAGCTCATCGGGGTATCCTCTTGTTTTGAAGAAGTTGATCATCTGGGCTGCCTGGGCGTGGAAGTCTTCCTCATTGCTGCACAAGCGTCTGTGGCGGAGGAACTGGGAGAATGGAATGGCGCGTTTGGTGGCAGTTGGATGGTCCAGTAGTTGTTTTGACCTATGGCGGCAGAAGAAGCTGAACCAGAAGTCAGTTTCCAAACAGCTCTTTGGCTATATATGAATCACAGATGTGCAAACTCTGCGAATAAACGAACCTTTTTTTTTTTTCCTTTTTTTTTCACGAGCAGAATTTTGTTACATCAAGCAGAATAGTGGAATGACCTGCATTTGACCATAACAACTTCCGCCAAAAGCGGAATGGCTGGCAGCTCTGCAGCTGCTATAATGCTGTGGCAATGTCATGGCTTTTTAGAGTTGGGAGACAGTGGGTTTGAATCCCATCAGATGCAATTCTTTAAGGGTTTTTTTTGCACTCGCCACCTCTGGTCTGGAACTGTGTGCTATGGTCTTAAACATGCTGTTTCATCCATTTAATGGATGTATCTCTAACAATATGGCTCAGATTCCAAGACCAGCATTGCAGGCGTCAGTATTTCTGGGCCTTGGCTGATATCCAAGTATGAAACGAGTGTACAACACAGTCCTGCCATGTCCATTATCATCATCTTCATCCTTCTTCCTGATCATCAGACAAATAAAAAGACTCCAATTCTCCAAGCCTTCATGCCTTATTGTCATGGGGGCTTCAAATTTAAGTTCCTTCTGGAGTCCATGCCTGTGGTGTATTTGTGTTGCTCTTTGTACTGACAAATTTGAAGGAATTGTTGTTGGATGAACGTGGTGGCCCCATCAGGACAGAGGTAATCATTTACCTGGCTCTGCAACTTAGCAACTGTTCTCATCTGTTAGGAGTTTAGTGGGTTGTGTTCTGTTTGTATTGGATCAGAACAGGAACCACTGAACATCACCAACATGACCATGTACCTGAGAGAACTATAAAATGCCGATTCTGGCTCACCCACCTCCGCCAGCTCCAACCAGCTAAAGCCGGTTGGAGCTGCTGCTCCGGCGGGCGATCCAGAATAGGCATTTTATAGTTCTCTCTATAAGTAAAATAAATTCTTAAATAAATTCTTATACAAGTCATCATCAAGTTCTTAACAAGTACTTAAATAGATTTACAAACATACATAATGTGTAGGATTATCTGTTTTTAACACTAATTTAGAAAACTTTTGAGACTTAAGTTCTTGCTTAATCCTTTGTTTTTCTTGATCGTTTTCAATAACATCGTTTTCTTTCATACATTCATCAAATGCATCTCTATCTTTCATGTGGAATAAAACCACTGTCTTTAACTGTTCTCTGAAGTCTTTTAAAACTGAGTTATATTTTTGACATAAAATCCACACCCAGCATGTCTTCCACTGAAAGCCAGTTTCGGCCGAACAGTCATCTATAATAAATAGTGTCTGCGTTCCCCCAAACAGTCTGTATTACCAGTCGGTTGACTGTCAGCTTTTTTGCAAGACCAAGACAACACGCAGTAAGTCAGCAGGCCGAGCGTCCTGTTTACAAACTGTGAGTCTCCCTATGTTCTGACCAAAAAATCAATAAAACACGCCTCGCGCGCCTACTGCGTTTCTTCTCTCACCGGGCTCGCGGCGCGGGCGTGCGCTAACACGTTCTTTGCTATAGCGTGAGCTGCCTCTTTCTCTGTTCTTCATCGCGCTTAACTAGTAGTTGCAGGCCAGCCCGACAACGCAGCGCCCAGGCACATCCTGTTCAGTCACAAAGCAAGTGGCTGACATATCAAATGACAAGTGGTCCTACCAGTTCCACTTTTCACCCCAAGTCCTTAATTAAGTCACCCCAAGTCCTTAATTAAGTCACCCCAAGTCCTTAATTAAGTCACCCCAAGTCCTTAATTAAGTTCTTAATTAAGTCACCCCAAGTCCTTAATTAAGTTTCCCCAAGTCCTTAATTAAGTCACCCCAAGTTCTTATTCAAGTTTTTATTCAAGTTCTATTCAAGTTTTTATTCAAGTCGTCATTAAGTTCTTATCAAGTCGTCATCAAGTTCTTATCAAGTTCTTATTTAAGTTTTCATCAAGTCGTCATGAGTCGTCATGAAGTCGTTATCAAGTTCTTATTCAAGTCACTTATAATTATTTATTAAGTTCTTGAAATATTACTGCATATCAAATGGATCAAAATGATCTTTTGTTGTTGGCAGTTCTGGTATTCTTTTTTGTTCAGATTTTGTATTTAGTGGCTGTGATTTTTTGGGCTGCTTTGGTTTTTGCTGTCTTTCTTTATATGTTTTATAAACGTAATAACCACCCCCACCAACAGCAATGACGCCAAAAATGCCAACTCTTTTAATCCAAATAATCCATGATGATGTTGCGGGACTTGAAACAACTTGTTCTTGTTGTGGCTCTGGCACAACTGGTGTTTTTTCATTATGAGTTATATGTTGTAACTCTAATTTTCTTTTTTTGTTCCACTCTGCTAATTTTTTCCCTGCTTCAACGCGCCCAGGATTCTTTTCACGGGTCACTTTCTCCATCAACGTTTTCTGATTCTGCTCGGTCATTTTTAAGGGAAATAAAATCTATATGATTAAACGTAATTAACCCCATAATTACTGGCGACAATAATGTTCCAAATCTGTAATATAGATCACATCCTAGAGACTCTAATGACTTTGTTAAAACTGGATCCTGTGTTAAATCATACATAAAATCTTGTTCAGAATCAATGGGAGCAAATCTACTGACTAGTTTAGTGTACAAACTAAGAACTGTTTGTCCGACACTTTTGACCATTCTTGACCCCAGTTGCGCTTCATACCTGTTGTGATACTTTACAATGTCTTGTGGCGACATCTGTTGAATCTGTTCTATGCTGAATTCATTTCCGAGGTACTGTTTTGTTTTTCCACACGCCGCCAAAGAATACAGCCTTTCCTTTTGGCGCATAATAGCTTGGTCATCAACTTGATTATTTGTAATCATAAGTTCAGGAAGTAAATCATCGCAGTTCATGTTTTATTAATAATAAATATTATTTTATTTTTAAAAAATGAGCACCGAAAAAACTGTTGCCAACCTCGTATACCATTCTGCTGTTATTGGAGGTCTAAGTGTAGGATATACAATGCTTGGTAAAAGCTTGTTAAGAATAAAACCAGCAGATCTTGGCAAGCTAGATTTTGAAGACTCAGCAAAGTTGATTGCTGTCATTACAGCTTCGTTTGCTACGAAAGATTTTCTAGTTAAGCAAGGAATAATTCCAGAAAATATAAATATGTAAAAAAAATACATTTATAAAAATGGCTTCACTCGTAATGATGATAGGCGGCGCAGTGGTCAACGCGCTTGCTTTCAGCGGAAGTAATTACGCGTTTAGTAAACTACAAAATAACGATGAGAGAAAAAGACATAACAGAGCTATGGAGCAACTAGCCGCTGCACAAGACACCTATGAAAAGCAAAGAATGGAGCAGTTAGATTTTATTAACGACAGACTTAAACAACAGGGACATGCAGCTTACACATTTAAAGATGTTGACCAGGCAATAAAAGAATATTTTCTAGTAACAGGCAAACAAGTTGAAACATTGCTACCACCAAAATTCAGCGACTTTTATCAACCATCAGAAAAACAAAAGATGCAAGAAATATTGTTTATTGTCTTTGGCATGACCGCTGTGTATTTTGTTGCACAAAGTATTGGCTGAATAAAAAATGAACAAGATTTATTATTCGCCAAAAGGATATTGGAAGGGAATCACAGCAATTAAAAAGCTTAGCCAAGCAGCAGGAGTCAGTGAACAAACAGCAAAAGAATGGTTATCTAAACAAGCGATCTGGCAAATTTATCTACCAGCGCCTAAACGAATACAGAGACCACACTTTGTGAATATAACACCAAACGACACCCATCAAATGGACCTTCTATATTTACCCCATGATACGATTAGACGAAAAAGATTTAAGTACGCACTTACAGTCATTGATATAGCTTCAAGATACAAAGATGCGGAACCATTAACACAAAAGAGTGCTTCTGCTGTTGCTGTTGCTATACAGCTGATATACCAACGAGGACCCTTAACTTATCCTCGCATGATTCAAGTCGATGACGGAAAAGAATTTAAAGGTCAAGTGAATCAATTATTGTTAAAACATAGAGTTACCATTAAAAGAGGCATTCCAGGAGTTCACAGATCACAGGCTTTGGTTGAAAACTTTAACAAACAGTTATCTGAAAGACTTTTCTCCTACCAGTATCACAGAGAGCTGACTGACAATTCTCGCAACACAGAATGGGTAAAAAGACTGCCCTCAGTTTTGCGCGCAATGGATAATGAAGAATTTAAAGGGCTAAAACCAGTACAAGCAATCAAAACCAAACGAATAAATGTTGCTATTGAAGACTCATCCAGTAAACTATTACCATTTGGTTTAAAAGTGAGATACCTTTATTCACCGGGAGAAGCGGAAGGGGACACTCGCATCAGGGCAACAGATCCAGTTTGGAGTGTTGATCCATATGAGATAAAAAAAATTGTGAAAATGAATCCGCCAGTGTATTATTTACGAGAAACTGACACAACAAAACGACCAGCCCCCCGAAGATCTTTTGTGAAGGAAGAACTGCAGATAATCCCCCCAGACACAGTTCCGCTTAATTAATTTACGTAAATATATTTGAGTTTAAAATGGAAGCTCAAAAGGAAGAAATCTTACATGAAACTAAAATGATGATAAAAAAAGAGACCTTAGAATTAATACAAGAATCATATGATACGTGTTCAGCTATTAAGGAAACAATTAAGTGGATTCATCGGTACATGGCAACGCATCCTGATCGCCTACGCCCAAAATCCCAAATTTTGATTATCAAAATATGGGATAAAGAATATCTTGAAAAAATTTAAAAAATTCGTGCACATCAAGCAAACATGAGAAAAATTTTGTCTGAATTGGATATTGATATGATTGAGCTTCTAGATAAATTTGAGGAAAAATATAAACCCGCGGATGAAGAAGGTATGTAATTATGCTGTTTTCCAATGCCCGATTGCATATGAAAACTCTGGATTAACAAACACACGTTTTGTGTTTGTTCTATCTAATGACTTCTTTGTTACAACAGTTGTGTTGATCTCATGTAGATTAGATCGTAGTTTTACGTTGTCATGATGAAAAGTCTTATTGTCAAACAATGCTTTTTTATAGTTGTCATGGGATATGCTTGATTGCACAACACTACGAGATATTCCCTTTGCTTTTTTAACAACTTTTTTTTGGCTTGAAAGACTGTACATTTTCGACCTTAAACCAATAAACTCCTTGATCACACCTCCAGATAATTCATCCTTCATCTTACCTAAAACCTTCTTGTTAACAGTTGAATGCAAAGGTGAATCTTTAGGGTAATCAGATGTGTCGTACCATCCAGCATGCTCTTTAGCCACTTCTGTTTCTAAATCTTTGTAAAAATCTTCAGTAGGGATGTTAACTACAAAGGAATCTGTATCTGTGTACAGAACTCTGGACTCTGGATACAAGGGTTTAAAGTAGTCGTAAAGAAATTCTAACATCAAAAGCTTTGATAATTCTAAAACAGTAAACCCAATAAAAACAGGTTTGTCCAATTTGACTTTCTTTTTTTTCATCATTATTCCAAAAAGCTGATCATGAAATCTTCTGAAGTCTTGATAATTTGGTTTTGACACCAGCTTAATTGCTTCGTTCTCTCTGGTGACCAATCTTACATCTTTGCGCTTGTGCGGATTTTCCATAGTCTTTCCAAAACAGCTGTTGTTCATCAACTTGAAAAAGTCTTTTTCTGAAGCATCTGCGGATTTAGTTCTGAGATCAGTGTTCTTCATGATGTATGGTTTCATGAACTGTTCTTGATCAAATGCAATTATACGATGAACTGCTGTTAACTTTAAACCATGTCTTAAATAAAATTGGAGAAGTCTGTAATGACAGACATAATTTTTTTTGTCACGAAGATTAGGCACAAGTTTAGGCGGTTCTGTCATTGACACTTTTAGGGTTTCTGCCGCTAATGGATAGTCATTATGAAGGTCATGAAGTTCATGAGGATATTCTAAATCAACTTCTAGAATAAAGCCCCATTGTTGATCAGCTTCTAGACTCTGTAGCCATTTTAAAAACTTTTGAATGTCTTTGAGTCCTGTGTACATTTTAAAGTTACGTAATGGAAGTGATTGACTCATAGCCCAACCATACAGATTGTTTGCATCTAAATACATAAGATAGTTAGACTTCTTGTCAGGATCATAATCATCCAAGTATTTGTTGTTTGCTTTACAGTAATGGTGAGACGCCATACTAATTCCGCCACGCAATCCGTTTTCAATCATCTGAAGCATTGGTAGGTCAGACAACAGGTCAATCTGTACACCAGTAAATTTTAAGAATGCGTCCCAACTCATCCCAGGCGCAGAAATATAATGCGCAGGATCTAGACTATAATGTTTCATGCAGGTCTTTCTGTAATTTTCAAAGATATCCGCCAACAAACAGGTATCCGCCATTAAATAGGAATCATGATAGTCTCCCATTGTTTCACACTCCAACTTCTGCCATGCTTCTTGTGCGTGCTGGTAATCAGAATCACTGATGTCCTTTCCTCTAAGACTACTAAAGAACGCACCTTTAGGAGGAAGTGAGTCTTCATCAAACCTTTCCCAACTGTTCATGTACTCATAAGGATAAACGCCTTTTCTAACAAGTGTTGGGTCAAAATAGTGTTCTGTTATTGGGCAGGACTTTAATGATCCTGCTAGTGACTCTAAACTCCCCATCAGGTGTTGCATAGAGTCATAAAAAGATAAATTATTTAAAGTGAAACACATGTACTTTTCTGATGACTGCGCAATGCATGACACCCTAAAGGCGCTAGTTACTGCTTGCAATATAAGATGAGAATCATAACCTCGCAAGTTATGAAAGAATATAGGAAGTCTCCAAGTCCTAGGATCAAACTTTAGTTGAAGATTGCAATTGTTATGCGCTGCTCCTCTGAATTCTCCGCTAATGTGATCATGATCTCTTACTGTTGGGTTTAAACTTTCAGGGGTTAGCTCTAATCCACAAATCCAACAGTGAGTGGCTGAGTCATAGCGATCTTGGTCTTCTGGGGTCATCCTAAGATCAGATAGGTCTAGATTATTAGAACAGACATTACGAACTTCTTGCATGCGTTTTAAAAAATGTTTTGCTGCATGTGGTCCTCTGTATAATTCTGGCTTTGAATGTTCACCATCTGACCTAACAACAATGAAAGCATAAGAACAAATCTGGTGATTATTCATTATAACTGTTTTTGGTAAATGTTTTGGAGCTGGTCCTTCATAAGGAACAATAAGCGACTCGAAGTCTGCGTAAACAACGTATGGAGACCTCTGGAGTTTTTTGTAATTCTTAAAACTAACCTTACTGCCTTCTCTTGGCATAATTAGTTCTGTATTGCAGTCCACTGGGCTAAGACAATGTTTTACATGTTCGCTCGCAGCTTGAACGGACGGAATTCTTGTTAAACATTTTCTACAGAATTCTTGTTTGTGTCCATTTTTTGTAGTATGAACTAGTAATCTACTCATTGTGCGTATTAGCGTGTAGTGCAACCCATTAAGGCTTTGCATTAGGAGTAAGTCTACATGACTCCTGGCTGGTTCTCCTATTGATGGACTGTTTTTTGACACTCTAATTGGCTGAAGGCCTGATTTAACAGACCATGTGTAGACATTAACAGTTATTGGTGGATTCTGTTTTTCAAACTGATCAATCTTGTCTACAGCCATAGGAAATTCAAGGCCGTTAAAGTTAAGATCATTAGCCCACTGTAAATAGTTAGTAACTCTCTCTGCATTTTTTTTAACAAAGTGTAGCCTAGCAAGAACGCACCACATAAAACATTTGTTATCTGAATTCTTTATGTTCAGAACCGCTCTCTTTGCAACTAATTCTGATGGTAGAGGAATAAAAGACTTTCCTATAATTGGCTCGTATTTAGCCTGTTTTAATCTAATCTCTAATACTTTACCCTCTGACCAACCAGAACCTCTCATTTTCGCTGCTTCAGAGGCGTCGTTAAACTGAGTAAGAAGTTGTTCTGCCCAATCAGGCGTTAAATCATTATAAGAAAGAATAGCCTGCTGTTTAGTTGAGACCCAGACTTCTAGATTTTCTTCGCTTATTGTTATGTAATCAACTAAAACAACTAACCTTACTTTAACTGGAGGGTTTATTGCTAAATAATTGGGGATTTGAGAAATAGCATACTCAACGCTTTCTAACACATTTGTTGGATTAATAACTTCTATATTTGCATCCTTCAAAGCTTTTGACAAACTCTCTTCTGCATCAAACCAAGAATCAAAATCAGTGTATTCCATTTTGAGCTTCTTTTCTAACTCAAAATATTTATTTAAATTAAAAAATACATCGACTCCAAGTCGTCTTAATCAGAATCAATATCAACGGTCTTTTTGTGCTTGGACTCATAAACTAAAGTATAAACACTCTTTGGGGTTGTTAATGTGAGCTGTTTAGAACAGAGTTTAATGTCTCGTTTACTTTTTTTAAACATTCCTTTTTTATCTGGTCGGTGTCTGGTTGTTGAGAAAAAGTTGCCCTTGCCTTTCTTTGAAGATCAAACTTTTGTCTTTTGTAGTCCTCAAAATCAGCCTGTAGGCGACTAAATTCTTCATCCGTGATGTTCGAGTCGGCAAGTGCTTTATTAATTATCAGTTTGAAGGAACTAAGTTTAGCTGTTATTAGTTGAACCATAGCTGTGTGCTTTTGGAGTTTAGCTTTTATTTTTTTGCTGACAGCACTTACAGCCAATGAACACAGGCCAAGAGTTAAAGACAAACCACCTAGAGGTAAAGCTGCCGGTGCACCTACGCCTGTTGCTAAGAGACCAACACTTGTTCCTGCTGATAGAGCACTAGTGATTGATGCTCCAGTATTAACATATGTAACAGCATTAAAGACAGCAGAATACCTTCGTTTGGTTTTACTGTATTTTGAAAGGTCCTGCTCTAGTTGGGTTTGCATTTGTGTTATGTTTGTTAATCTGAAAGTTTTTATGTCTACAGCAACAGAGTTCTCTTCTTTGGGCACTTTTGGATAAACCTGAACAGACATGCTTTTTTTTAAAAATAAAAATAATTTAGTATTGGATATCTTTTAATCTGTTATCTTGAATATTCAGCTGCGCATCATATATTAAAAACAAATGTACATTAAGTGGTTTATCACCATCTTTTTCTTTATCAATTTGAATGTTTATTACGTCTTTAACTGTTCTCCCACTCCCATGCAACTGATTATCCTCTGTTGACCTTAGGTCAATCCATAAACCGTATTTCGTTGTTAAATATTCATCAAGTCTAACACTGTGAAGGTGTAGATCTTTAGACACAAGGTCTACTGTTGGACTTCTAGACCTCCCGCCTCCAAAGAATTTTCTTATTTCATCAAAATGATGATAAGGTTTAAGCCCGCTACCGTAGACTTGGTTAGACTACCCTCAATTGAACATTGTACTTTCATTATTTTAGGATTAATAAATTTTTCACTTTGTCTTTTGAATGGTTCTTTATCATCTTCACACAGCAATAAAATACCTTTAAGTGATCGTGCTGTAGCGCTAAAACTAAAATTCCATATAGTGTCTGCCCTGCTTTTAGGATATTTAGAATGATGAATCACTCTTTCGTAATATATTGCTAATTTTGACTGATATTGTTGCTCAATCAGCCTTGCTAAGTTAGGGTTGCTAACGATGTCAAACTCTAACGAGATGTCAGAAATGCTGTACTTTGCGTTAGTGTCTGCAGATTTAATGACACGTTTGTATTCATTAAAAGTTAGTTCATATGACAATCTGTCTTTTAATGCTCCTTGAAAGTATGGCGCATGCGCTTTTAACAACTCAAAATCTAAGGGTATGGAAAAGCGATTTCCATACGCATAACTTATAGCTTTATACTTGTTACCATCTTCAGCATCTGCGGCGTCTATTCTGTGTTTTAGTGCTTCGTTATTTTCGATTCCTTGAAACGCAAGATCGGCCCTTTCATTCGCGGTTAGCCATAGATCACAATAGATTAAAAATATGTCTGCATTGTGTAAAGAAAATATTTCTTGCCCCTCAAGTTTTATAGAAATTTTCTTAACGATTGCCCGTCCCAGATTCTGAACTACTGTCCTGTTTGCGTCTGTTGCTGATTCGAGTTCTATTTTGAAAGTAAGACGTGCAGATCCCGGCACAATCACTTCATCTGCTCCTAGGTCTGGAAATTTAACAGTAAGAATTTGATCTGAATCAATAGTAGATGGATTATTTGGAACAATAATATTCTGTTTATTTCCCTTCACGCCAAAGGGCTCTTTCAGTCTTCTATGCGGGTCAAGAATTGAGCCATATGCTTGTGACATTTTTTTTTTATAAAACAAAATAAAAAGTTAATTATTTTTAAAACATGGCAGGCATTGAAGATTATGATGTTTTTGATCCTGGAGACGACATGAGTGAAATGACTCCTTTGACACATCCATTACAATCATTGCGACATGAATTAACAGAAAGTAAGGTCAGATCATTTTATCAAAGTTTAGGTCAAGAACCTCCCGAATTTATAGACCCTAATGATTTTGAAACAAAAGATGACCATTTGTTTGTGAGAAACGACGAAGGACAACTTGTTCAGCTTACAACTAAACCAGACTCATCAAAGTTTTTAAAAAAGAGTACAATTAGACAAAGGCTCAGTGTGAGCGAACAAAATCGCCTTGGCATTACTAAACCAAAATTAGATAGGGAAGCAGTTGCTAAACTTCAAAACACACTACAAGAACTCCCAACAGAAATACAAAACATGGAACTTAAAGATTTAAGCCCAACAGCAGACGAAATAATACAAGCAGAAACCAGTTTTTCAGAAGCATTAAAAACTATGCACGATCCGCCGCTACCTATGAGAGAAATAACGGCCCTTGATCATGCTTTGAGAAGCATCAGGGGTGAGTTAACAAACAATTTAGCAAAACTGGGTGAACTAGATGAGCATATAAAAAGAGAAAAAGAAAAACTAGTTGAGGCTGATGACCACAACTTAGGACCTGGTGTTAAAGAAAGAATAACACAAAGACTAAAAGATCTTGAACAAGAGAGATCAGCAAGACTAGAAGTGTTGTCTAATAACCAAGAACAATTACGAACTCAAGTGAGCAGAATAAGAGAAACTATCCAAAGAATTTTATATGAAGACACAACGTTAGCAGAACGAATAAGAACACTGTTTAGAGAGCAAGGTGTCACATTAGCAAGTGTTATAACAGCCTTAGGATTTGCAATAAGTACACTGGTGTTGGCTATTACAGGCGGTGGTGGGCAAGGGTTAGTGCCTCCGCCACCATCTCCTCCACCCGATAAATCATGGGTAAAAAAACAACTTGATCATCTTGCGGGTTTATTAAAAAATTAGCCACTAAGGCCATAGACTCTTTACCTGGCATATTAGGGAGTGTTGTTAGCTGGCTTTTGTCTACTGCAAGCAAAGTAGTTGGCTTTATGGCCGAGCACTTATGGACATTAGTTGTCTTAATAGTTGGGTTACTTTATAGTAAGATAAAGACCAAGTAATCCTAGGGCAGTTAATCCAATAACAAGTGCCGTCTTTTCATATTCATGGTCATTATTTTTTGAGGCCACGGGGATTGGATGGGGTTTTGAGGGGGGTTTAGATGGGGGCTCGGGGATTGGTGGGACTTCTTTTTTTATTGCTATTACTGGCTTAGAATTTATGTCGTTTTTTCCGACCTTCTCTTCTTTACCAGCCACAAGGATTTCATTATTATAGTTTATTATTGTTCCTATCTGAAGTCTGAGGTCAGAAGGCAGCATGTATAAACCAGTGCCGACAGCAAAGTCTACTTTCGATCTTGCGTATTGCAAAACATTTTGGTACCTTTTAATACTTGAAGGCAAATCAATTGCAGAATTAATAGAATCCTCTAAATTTGCTAAATACTGTTTTTGGGCGTCAAAGCCAGTAGAAGGATCAATTATGTTTGATCTCGTTTGTGCTTGCGAACCTAGCAAACACCAAACATAAGTACGAATAGAGTCGTTTATTCGTTCTATTCCCGCTTTTGTTAGGCCCTTAGAAGTATCCAAAATAAATGTTGTCCATGCTGTTTTATGCTCTTGCTCTATGGACCCGAGGTGAACAGTTGTGCCTGAAGAGAAAGATGTGTAAGGAGGATTGTAATCATAGTTATACTTTCTGTGCACGCCCCAATAATAAAGGGTTCCTAAACCATGATTAAGATCCAACTTTTGTCTAAAGTCTGTCTTTGGGTCAATATCAAATTCGTTACAGATCCTTTCAAAAGCCTTGTAATCTATTCTGTTGCTGAATGGATTAAACGTTTTGTCATTTGGTAATGGCGCTTGCAGTTCAGATAAAATACGTCTGAAGGTGTAATAAAAATGAAATCTATACACTGACCTCACCAAAGGATCAGGATGATTTAAATGATCAGCATACGACACTCCACACCCAGTTGAAGCACAAAACACAGCAAAGTTTAACTGGTTCTGATAAAACTGCATCGGATGACTGAACCAAATTTTTGCAATGTAGTCTTTTTTAATAGGAGGGTTAAGATAACGATCCAATGGAGTACTAACCTTTACTTGAAAGGCGTCAGACTGAGTCACAGAAATGTCAAGGGTGTCAGTTGTTATATTTTTAAGATTGTAGTGCGGCCCGACAGAATATTTTGCATTAGTATATTTGAATGCACTCATTTTTAAATTTGTATTAAAAATGTTTGTAACAATAACAACTCAAGACAGTCCTTCGTTTTTAGAATATGCTATTGATAATAACTGCGGAACCCAAAGGGTCGCACTCCATGAAATTTTTTACAAAGTCGTATGGTTTAATATAAGCGAATCCAAGAAAAATAATAAGATTAAAAAAGTTGACTATGGAGGAAACGTAGCTAGCCAGTTAACCATACCTGATGGTTATTACGGGTTTTGCTCGCTAAAAGAAGCAATGAGTAACTTCGACATTACTCTCAAACTTAACAATGCAAATTTGAAAATAATGTTGACATTCAAACTTGATGAAGAAGTAGACCATTACCTTTTTGATGTAGAGCTAGCTAAAATGTTAGGCTTTGCAACTGACATTCATTATTTTAGAGCTACATCAGACGAAACTACTTATGAGGGAGAATATCCGCTCAATCTTGCATTACATTCATTACTCTATGTTCATTTGGACGAGCTGAGCACTGATGAAAACTTATATGATGGAAGGCCCTCAACTGTTTTAAGAGCTCTTCCAGCAGGAAAAGCTGCATATTGCGATTATGAAATTATACAATTCCCTAATTTACAGTTTAAAAAATTAGCTTGTGGGAGGGTCAGATCATTTAATATAAAGATCACAGATAAAACAGGGAAAGTCGTGAAATGTGATAACCTGCACATTGTTTTAGAAATAAAATAATAAGGTGTACTAAAAAATAATGTCTCGTGGGCCAGAAGAATCAGGAGTTACATTAGCGCCTGAGAGGTGTGTAACTTTAGAATTAAAAGACCTTGCAGACGTTGAGGACTTTGAACAGAACGGTGAGATAGGCACTTTGTATGGTTTTGAGTACACTAAAGATGGTTATTATAAACGCAAAGAGGTTAGCGACAGCAAAAGGTTTCCTAAACTAGAACAACTACGCAATGTAGAAGCAAATAATGCGGGTCAGTATGAATATAAAATAGTTCGAAAAACTGACAACAAATGGCACTTAGAACCATATTTAGAATGGGACATAAAATTTGAATTCTTAAGCCCATTTACATTTTTTGACCGTCAAAAAAGTTTCAGAAAAGCATTGAACTCTGGCCCTTTACATGTAAGTCTTATGCCAGAGGACAACAGTCGGAGAGAGATCGAAATAAAGCCGTTTGGGGACAAACAGTACATCCTCCACAGAAGAGAATCGGTTTTAAAGAAAGCTTCTATAAAATTACAGTTCATTCCACGCACAAAATTAGGAGACACATTCACAATGATATTTAAAATTTCTGTCTTAAAAGATGAGGCGAGAAATGGAGCTCTGGGCGTCAGTGACAATCTTATGAAAGGAATTCTTATTAGCTGGCAAAACTTAGACGTTGACAAACTTAAAGTTACTGTCGTTGTTCTTTACAATGGCGAGGATATTAAGGTCATGACAACAAGCAACAAAATTGATATTAGTCTAAATAGAAACGATCTTACAGAACTGAACTGGATTAATCTTACACATTTGGGCCTTATAGGGTTTTATTATACTGAACAAGTTTTGACAGAGAGTATGATAAAAACAATAACTGGATTAGATTAAATTCTGTTTTAAAACTATGGAGCAGACGACTTTGGTGTCAATGCCGATGTTAAACTTTATGACAAAAACCCCTCATTGTTCATTGATTTGTGGACAGACTGGTTGTGGAAAAACAATATTTGTCCTCGATCTATTACAAACAGTTTATCGTTATAATTTTGATCATATAGTAATTTTCTGCACAACCTTAAAGTGGAATAAATCATATCGCGATCGAATGTTTATATGGACAGATGATGAAATCTATTTAGTTGATCCTAGCAATAAACTGAGTGAGTGTTTAGAACACTTTTATAGACAGTTTGAGGGAACGCAGACACTATTTATTATAGATGACTGTTCGGCAGAAAGAGACATAGTTAGAAAAAGAAATACTTTATCAAAACTAGCTTTCAGTGGAAGACATGCTGGTATAAGTGTGTGGATTTTATGTCAGAAATGTAACTCAGTTTTAAAAGACTTTAGAGAACAATTAAAGACCGTAGTTTTATTTCACATGAAAGACAGAGACGCATTTGATGAATGTATGAAAGAAAATGATGTTATTGAAAATTCCCAAGAAAAACAAAGGATTAAGCAAAAACTGAAGACAGAAAAGTTTTCTAAATTAGTATTAAAAACAGATAATCCTACACATTATGTTTGTTTGTAAATCTATTTAAGTACTTGTAAAGAACTTGATGATGACTTGTATAAGAATTTATTTAAGAATTTATTTTACTTATAGAGAGAACTATAAAATGCCTATTCTGGATCGCCCGCCGGAGCAGCAGCTCCAACCGGCTTTAGCTGGTTGGAGCTGGCGGAGGTGGGTGAGCCAGAATCAGCATTTTATAGTTCTCTTACCTGGGCAGTGTTTCCAAAAGTAGCAGACTGCGTCATAGTGACCTGGTGCTGATTGTTCCTTGGGGACTGCCTGTGAATGTGATAAGGCCGGATGTAGTTTTGTATGGGGAAGCTGGAATGAGTTGCAAGGGAGTAATCACACTGAGAGGGCACAGAAGTCAGCAACAACAAAAAACTTTACAACCACAAGAAAGAGCACATACCTTCCCTGCTTTGCAGTGAATGGCAGCAACATTGTCACGGTCCTTGGACAGCCATTCATCCAAATCTTCACAGAATGGGCGAATCAGTTCTAGACGGGGTGGGTTGTGGTCTTCAAACGGATAACTGGCAACCCGTTGGTGAAATTTTTCTGGGTTGTATGTCCTCTCCGAACATCTGACAAACAAATCAGTGATGCCACATGCTAAGTTTTGTTTCATCTCACACTCTTTCAGTTTAGTTCTGGTTCTGTGGATTATTTTGTAGGTCATTTGATTAAGTTACAAGAACATTAGTGTCATATTTTGAAACTGACTGGTCAATATATAATGTCCACCCCAACATGCACTGGCTAACACTTTTTAAAATCAACTGATTTACATTGTGAGACAGGTTATGTTGACTAATGTATGTATGTATCTATGTATAGAATTATATCAGACAGTTTTCACCAGTGACAAACTTAAACGGGCCATACCTTACCCACCCATCCTAGGAGAAAGAAACAGCCGTTCTCTCAAACACTTGCTTATGCCCTCAGCCCTCCCCGTCAAATTAAATCCTAAAGACCCTAATGGTTTTTTCAAATGTTCCAACAAATGTATTATTTGTAAAGAGCACGCCTTGGAGTCCACCAATTTCATTAGCCACCAGACCAAAGAAACATTTACTCTAAGACACCATATTGACTGTCAAACCAATAACATCATTTATCTCATGTTCTGCGAACTCTGTCAGAATTCTCAATACATTGGTGAAACAAAAAATTCACTCAGAAAATGTTTCTATCTGCATAGATCTCACATCAAGAACAACATCGGGACTCTAGTCACGCAACATTTCAACCTGCCCAACCACACCCTAGCCAACATGAAATGCATGGTGATAGAAAAAGTTTTTTCAGACAGCCACACGCACAGAATTTGTAGGGAAAAATTCTGGATAAGAAAATTGAAAACTCTCCATCCTTTTGGACTCAACTCACTACAATAACTGTTCATGTTCTACGCCGCTTGACTCCTTTTGCCTCCCCCTACCGAACCCCCCCCCCCTTCCTTCCCCCCCCCCCCCCCCCCCCCCCCCCCTACACACAATACACACGCTCACACACACACTCACACACACACACACACACACTCAAACTCACTCACACTCACTCACACTAACACACTCTCATATACGCACACACTCCCACATGTGCGTGACGCGCGCACGCTTTTACACACGCTTACTCAGCCCCTCTTCCTCATACTATCACGTCCCTTTGCTCCCCTTCCATTTGAAAGATTCACCTGGTACGTGCAATTCTTTTTCTTTTTAGCTTCTTGTTTTAAGATAGTGAATTTTATTCACTTCCTTTTTATTCATGTATAAATGTTGTGTGACTCGCCGGCCAGTCAACTCACCACTGAGGAAGGCATTAAAGCCGAAAATGTTGGAAATCTTTTTATCTTGTCTGTTGTGGTTTTTAAACTCTCTGTTTTATATATATATATATATATATATATATATATGTGTGTGTGTGTGTGTGTGTGTGTGTGTGTACACACACACACACACACACACACAGTCATGTGCAGACCATGTGATGAAGGCTGTATCAGAGCTGATGGAAAGAGAAAGAGTGGATGTATCTAAATGTAAGTTCCATTACTTAAAAAAAAAAAAAAAAAAAAAAAACTGCTGGGTTTAAATTTAAGACCAACTTTTGACTCTGTCAATGACATGTATGAAAAAGATTAATACACAATGCAACAAAAATTACACACAGAAAAACACGCATAGCGGAAATCATGGATGTATCAGCTGTTGCATCTCACTTTCATATTACATTCCAGATACTAGCATTTGATGTTAGTAGCATGCAACATACTCTGCCCAGCTGATTTCGCTTAAGGGAAATCTTCACAAATAAAAAGTTGAAACCATGAAAATTCTCATTTGCATCAGAAACTTGCATTAATTTAACCAACCATTCACACAAAGGTTAATGGCTCCTATTCTTGGTACAATGCTGGTCCTGACTGTCCGTTTACATCTTTGTAACTAATGCAGGTCTATATGACAAGGAAATATTACCAGCTTCTCAACACACAAAATTTACTGAAGGATTACGAAATCTTTGTTGAGAAGGAACCGAACCAGAAAACAAATTTAACTGGTAGGGTTCCCTATGCCAAACAGCATGCACACCAGGTGAGACATAAAAAAATCTTGTTGAATGACATACCTGAATGATTCTGACACAAAAATATAACGGACCTTCTTAATGTAGAATCAGACCTCCGTGTACAAACAATTTATTACGTTTGTCTGAAATTCTAATCAAGTTCACAGGCCATAGAAAAAAACATGAGGCAAAGTCACCTACATTTTCACCGATAAGGTCTGTCACAACTTTCAAAATTCTTTTTCAGTTCCTATCACAGAACACCATTGACATACATTACAGAAAGTGTGAAGACCAGTTTCAAGCCTTCTAATACACTTTCTTTACCCAGAGGTTTTATATTCTATTCATTTCCAATGGAATTATAGGACATTATCAACAGTTCTACTCACAATTCACTCATACAATTTTCCAAAACAACCGATAATATGCAACACAAATTTCATGCCTAGACTATGTTTCTAATATGTAGGAAAATCCAATGAAGGAACGCTAATTTCAGTTTTGCAATATGACAGTAATAGTATACTTGATAGGTACTTGCACATACAGAAAGAAACAAATGATTCATAAGCAAGTACTGCACATACAGAAAGAAACAAATGATTCAGACACATTTTACTTACAAATTGTACACTTTGTAGTGATCTTTGTGTCGACTTTCAAGGAATCTGCACATAAAATCAATCATGTTATTCTTATTTGTTGTTTTTTTTTTTTTAACAGTTCATGCAAGAATTTACACGGATCCAGTGCTGAGGTGGTGCTGATAACATTCAAGCATGGTTATTGTGGGTAAAAGTCAAACCACCTTTTATGTACTATAGGTAATCTCAATGATCCTTGTCTTTGTTCTTTATCATGTGCACTAACTTTCAGTTCATGATCCAACATTGTTCTGTTACGCAGATCTCCATAATCCTACATTCACGGAGTATGCAGACTGCTCAACACATCCTCGTGGGGTCAATAATGGACAAAAAAAGGAAGGAAAAAATATGATAGCTCTACTATAATAGATATTTGCAGAATAAATTTGTAACTTAAGTAAGAAACCCTCCTGTGATGGAATCAACTTACAACTGGTTGATGAATATTTGCATTCTTGGTTCCAGGTGAAAACAGGAAGTTTTTGTTCTATTCACTGTTCAATGAAATATGTATCTTAAGGTTTAAGCATGTGAATGTCTTGCAAATTAGACCAATTTGCCAGCTCTGTTTGGCCAAAATTTTCATGGGAAAAGCAGTAGACACATACCCCAACAGCAGGCGACATGCACTCGCTTCTGCTTCCTTTATTTCAAACAAAAGCATCCTCTGCAAACAATATAAATACCAGAGAGGAAGGATGGGTGGGAATGCAAGTCTGACCTGGTATAAAAAAAATTTTAAAATTAGCCAGGCAAGGAATAAGAAAAAATAAAACTCCACAATTTGGCATTGCATGCACTATGTCAAACTGTTGCAGAATTTTAAGGAATAAATAGTTATGGCTCCAGCAGTTTATTGGGTGAGAAGCAGGGATGGAAGAATCTGAGTTAGCAACTATGAAACAGTCTTTGAAATGCAAAAATCCCAGAGATAGAAGTTAAGGGAAGGATTCTTTTTTGACTGTCAGAAGGCTGCTTCTAAAACATGATTGCGAGACGCAAAGTGCTGGAACACTGTCGAGGTAGCGACAGTCCAAATCCCACGTGCCCAAAGACTCAGCATGAGGTATCAATCTGCCAGAATGCCCCTAAGATTGTTTAGAGAGCCATCAAGTTATTGATTTCTGCCGCAATGTCCTTGTGGTTCTTGTTAGGTGAGTAAAGGAGTCTATGCTGGGAAGAGTGTTTTGGACAATGCTCGAACAGAATCTCAGGCACCTTGCAGGACATAACTTCCTACTGATGTCACGAGAGAGCCTTGACGGACAAGAAAGAAGAGGGAGTTCTCTGGTGTTCATTATTTTCCAGGAATTCTGGAAAGACACATAGAAAACTGGACTATTATAACAGAAGATGATGTCTCTAGACTAAGATTCACTGCTGGGACACTGATTTCAGTCACGTGTTTATCAGCAGCAAAAGCTTGGAGGAAGACGATTTTCTAAGTGAAAGTGGCAAACAAAACTGTGAACAGAAATTTGACAGGAGCTTTCCACAAACCTGTGGATCCTGAATTAAACAGCATCTGGATGCCAATTTCTAATAAGGAATATTTAAACTGGGTCGAGATTGGTGATCCATAAAGTTCAAGGCTAGCCAGAGTTGTGAGATCAGAATGAGATTCTGGCATTCTAACTTGGCATTCCTGATAGACAGGCACAGAAATAGAAAGAATGAGAAACTGAGACTCATCTATCCCAGGGATAAGGCAACCACAGCATGGGCCTTGGGATTGTGATTGGGGACTCGGGAGACATACACAAGGAGACTTTTGCTGACCTTGTCAGAAAGAGGTCAATCATCACCCTGAACCAGCAATCCCACACACCCTGGAATATGTCCTGAGAATCCCCTCCATGTGAAGGATGGTGGTGGACCAGCTGAGTGAGTTCACAGAGACACCGAGTTCCCCCACAATTTGTCTGGCACTGACATGGATTCTGTAAAAGTGTAAGCAAGACACCCACAAAGGAGAGACCTGCCTTGCAAGGAGAAGTTGGATGTCTGATCCTCCCCCTTCCCTCTTCTCTTTGTTCACACACAAAACAGAACTGTGGAGTTGTCGCTGAACAAACGTACGTGGTTGCTGGATATGACATCTTAAGACTTTTATATATTTAAGCTGTGCTGACAGTGCCAGCTATTACCCTTAGTACATCTCAAGTTTTGGGGGTTTTTTTACTTACATTGAAAAATAAAAACATTTCAGCCCACAAAAAACACCATAAAAAGGCCATATGTAGCCAAATACACACTGCAGAGTAGACAGTCAGAACCTATCCTAGACAATGTCTACAAGTTTACTACAACACTGACATGTCATGAACTAGTGTAAGAGAAAACAGTTTATAAGTTTCCAGAACAGGGAGAGAAAAAAGGTCCACAAAAGCAGAAAAACAGTAGATAACAGTAAATAAAGACAAAAACAAACAAACAAAAAAGGCATGGTAAATGAGAGTGACATGAAAGAAACTTAACAAGCACAAACTTCTAAAAGTTGATGGAGCTACTTGTACTAGTTAATGAAAGAGTCCCTGGCATCCCCACAGGGAAGCAGTTGGCTTTAAAAAGAAGCAGGAGCAAGTCAACATCTGCTGCTGCAGGGAAGTGTCTGTGTCAGTGTGTGTCTTCTGCTACAACAGTATATTGCACAGTGGGTGTCTGTTATCTTCTGCCACAATGGTCAGACAGCAGGACGGGTGTTGCAGTGTCTTCTGCTACGATGGCAAGACAGCAGGGGGAGGGGAGGGGTGTATTTTCTGCTACAATGGTAAGACAGCAGGGTGGATGTGTCTGCGTCTTCTGCCAGTGCTACAACTGTAAGACAGCATGGTGGGCGTTTCTCTGTCTTTTGATACAAATGGTTAGACAGTAGGGTGGGTGTCTCTGTGTCTTCTCCTACAACAGTAAGAAAGCACGGTAGGTGTTTGTCTGTCTTCTGCTAAACCACAAGACAGCAGAGTGGGTGTATCTCTGTCTTTTGCTTCAACTAGAAGTTCAAGGGTAAGACAGCTAGGTGGATGTCTCTGTGTCTTTAGCTACAGGGGGGTAAGACTGCATGCAGGGTGAGTATTGTGCAAGTCATGAATTTTTGGTGAAACAGAGCTAGCAAACTGGTCATGGCTTGCAAGAGTTTGACACGGAAATTTCATTCATGCTACCATATTTCAAGTTCAGAATCCTTTGAAAAAATTTGTTAAGTCTAGGGAAAAGATACCACCTAACTAGATTTCAAGGCCTGTTTACTATAGTTTCAAGATTAGCAGGCCTGGAAAAGATACCGCCTAAATAGATTTCAAAGCCTCTTTACAATAGATTCAAGGTAAGTAGGCCTCTCTGTCTCAGATGAGCTACAATAAGCAGTATTTTGCCACATATGTGATCTCTCGCATGAAAAAAGATTGTTCAAACTTCAAATTAGAAATGAATCTAGTTTGCCACAATCTAATTATCTCTAAGAGGTACAGCATGGATCACACTTCAATGAGGAGAGAAACTACATCATCATTAAATCTGCCATCTACATGCCCTAATGGTCTGTTGAACAGTCAAAAACAGACTTTACTTCACCTCTGCCAAATTCATACATTCTTGAAGAAGTCTGAGACTAAGAGTATCACCTGATTATAGTCGAAAAAGGTGTGGTACTTACAGCTCCTTTTTTCGATCTAATTTTCTGTGCCATGTCAGCACTACCCTCAAGTCAACCCATTTCCCTGCCACACCCTGGGTTGTTCTGCAGCCCTGGCACCAGCAATCTAACCGGAGCAGTCAATGACATCTTATCATGAGGCAACACAGCAGAGTAGACACTGCACTAATGCCAAGTCACTTTGGGGGTGTTCAGCTGTGCCTGTTCTGATCCAACAAATGCAGCACACACTACCTATAAACCCCTTACGGAGGACAATAATTGATTTGCCATGTCAGCGAGTGAGCATATTCCTCCAGAGGACACCAGCAGGTCTCTCCGATGACAGTCCCTGGCACCAACTTGCAATTACTTGCAATCTCAGCATGAACTCACCAAAGACATTGATGTAGAGAGAAAAAAATCAAAAGTGAGGTCACTATCACTCAGACTATGAGAGCAGGGCATGAAGAGCCACAGAATCTGAAAACTATTTTAAATGCAGATCAATCATGATGATGAAGATGATAACCAAAGTTCCATTTCAGGGCTGAGACTGCATGACAGGCCTGTATCCTGTGCTTACTTTTATAAATTCCACCATCAACAATGCCAGATACGTACAGACATCTGCAGTGTTGGTCAGGAAATTTGAGAAATAATCTCAAGAGCCGTATTTATTATGCAGATGAAACTTGACTATACAGTTCCAATCTTCCCAACTGTGCCCATAGCAAACTCACCTTTGGACAAGAGCCGGTCAAGGCAGAGAAGTCCAATATAAGTAAATAGCTCTGATGGGAATCAAACCCATGAACTGCAAGCCTGAAACCCTGAATTGCACAGCAGTACCTGGTATTTAATCAAATTTGTTTTGCAAATGACATCTGAGAGTGCTCTTTTCTCCTATGTCACAGCTGCACTGTACCTTACATTTTTCCTTTAATTAAGTGTAACAATTTCTTCTGTTTTTGGTGGCAAGACTGGGCACTTGTCAACTTCCGTCACTTTCTTCCATTTTAGTAATTTTACAGACCAGGCCTCCATGACAAGTCACATGAAATTTGCTTTAGTTTCATTTTCACAGCCAGTCATTTCACTTTTCAGTTTCACTTTTCTGTATGAGCATTAACTGCCAGAAAAATATCTAGCTGTCTCCAATTCCCAATTCAGGAGCCTTGATACAGTGATAGCATTGTTTCAGATGGCTTTAATGTCGTCTCTGTTGATGCGTTGTAATTTGACAAATTTCAGACTGGAAAATTTTAGAACCTCTTACTGACAAATGATGTGTCCCTTTTGCTGACAAAGCATGAGGAATGCAATGCATGATCAGAAGCCCTGCATACATGCACAACTGTCAACACTTCAAATGAATTTTTAAAAAGCAATTATACTTACTTGCATACATCTTCAATATGGTTCCTGTAATATCCTTCTAAGCGTTCTGATGGAAAGCCCATGGCTATGATGTTTGGGCAAATGTCTGGGAGATAAAGTCAAGGATAACATTCGAGGAGAAAAATCAAAAATAAAATATTTGATACTTCAAACACAACTCTAATTTGTCTGTAAAACATTCTAATGATCCTACTCCTAGCTCTAGGAAAATCAACCAGGTGTTTTGGAAATCTGTACAACTAAGTGGCACATTCTTTTGGGGAAAACGGATTAATCAGACACTTTAATTCAAAAACACACATACACAAAGACAGACCTACACACAGACTCATAACGATGTGGGCTACTACTTACAAGCATGTGGTAGAAATGAGTAAGAGACTAATTCACACTATTTACTTTAAAAAGTAAACAAGTCCTGCAAATCACTCCCACTTTTCCTGGACTCTTGACATATTTCCCTGTCATTCTCAAGACCAGTGACAAGACTTTGACTGGCTTTATCTGAGTTAACTGAGTTAATCTGAGTTGTACTTGATTACATCATCCATAATTTCAAATTTTCTACAAAACGGAAAGTTTCTACTTACTTCTTTTCAGTTACATTTACTTTTACTGCATTTCTGATACCACATTCACCAACATACCATTTGAGAAGCAAAGACAATTAGGCCTAATTGCTATCTATGCTACTTCACAGTTAACAAGTTAACAATGGGCTGCTTTGCTCAGCTGCTGGCTAGTTTTATCTTGAGCCACTACAACAGTACAAGCCATTCTACAAAAGGGCACTGGTTCTTATTACTTGTTCTGGCTTCAAAAACATTATGTTTTGATTAACTTTATCAATTCTATTAAAAAATTATATAACACTTCACAATCATTGACTGATTTCATCTTTGATCAATCTCACCTGACCATGACCTAACTACTGTGTTAGATTTTAAGAGTTCTCCATCAGTCAAAAGGATACATGTCAAATCCAGATCAAATCCATCCTCCTGCAATCTTCTCTTATTCCTGCTCACCAATTCTTTGATTTTCGTAGTCATTTTCAATGTTTGCTAATTGTAATACTTGCGTGTCATCCTTGAACCACAAGGCTGAGCTGCCTTTCCTCGTTTCTACGACTTTCATCCGAGTGCGATTGCGGTCGTTGGCCCTTAACTGGCGTCAATGGCCTACAGACGATTCATTGTGGACGCTGTTCACTGTACGGAAGAAACACTGAAACATCCTTTCTGATTCTGTCTAGCTGCAGAAATTACTCCATTTTCTTGCCACTAGAAACAAAAGACAACCGTCAATCCATTACGATTAGGTTGGCAACCATGCTCAACTCAACCACAGGCTCCGCGAAACGCAGGTTGCTGACTCCATTACTACGCGCATTGATACTTAGATTGCAAAATATATTCCCAGTTCAACAACTTACAGGAGCGCGTCCGGGTGATTGCAGCTGCGTAACTTTACAGAGATTAGCAATCATTAGGTATATTCATAACTTCATCACACACATTTTACAACACAATATACATATTCGTTTGTTTCACTTGAGAATCTGCGTAAACCAAAAGTTCAGGGGTCATGTTTGAAGCCAGAAGCAGGAGCCTACTTCCGTCTAACCTCTGAACTGGGTCAAGCAGTCGGCACACACGCTGAATGACACACTGACCGTTAAGTACCCTCTCGTAATCATGTAACTGTGACTGTACCGCTCCGAACATAGATCGGATAAATATCATTTGTGGTGTATATCATCTCCCCACTTCCCTGCACCCACCAACACTCTTTGCATGCCCATTTAAGATATTCGTAGCTCTGACGGGAAGAACAGGTAAAGGAAAGTGGGAGGAGAGGAGGGAGGGAGGGATGTGTAAACACAACAAAAATCACGACCTATGAGTGTATGTGTATTACGACATGTCAGTGACGGGTTCATTAAGGAGACGTCATTGCGTGCGGACAAGCCTACGCTACACCACAAGCGCTTAGCAATGAGATTACAATGCACGGGGACTTATGCCACCAGCAGTTACGGAAAGGAAAGGATCGAAGGCAGTTCAGTAACAGGGAGAAGAGCCCCTTGACGACTGAGACTTTGCTGGTCTTTATAAAATTATACACTTGCTCACGGAAGTGAAATGTTCCCAGATGCAGTCAAGGCTGGGAGTTACGGCAAAGATCACGGGTTGGATAAAGCACATTGTGATTACCAAGCTCCCAAGCACCCTAAGGTTCCTAACTCAGAAGAAGCTCAGAAAGTCAGCCCCCATATTATCAGGGAACTGGCCTGCCAGTCATTTTGTCCGTCCTGTGATTCTGAGACCCTCACCACTGAAAAATAAGACATCCGTCAATTCGATGGAAGCCGTGCGATGACGGAGCAGCCGGGCCGGGCCGAATGAGAGGCAGGATCAGGATCAGAATCAGGACTTCTACCTTGC
>CM065715.1:57374496-57379496 GCA_033310375.1 Conus canariensis | reverse complement strand
CCAAATCTGTCCTTCAAGCAATGGAATCTATTGCTGCTACCAATTGCGCCGAGATTATCACCGAACTAAAAATTCTGATCCATTTCCTTACATCAAGAGGGATAACAGTGGACTTTTACTGGATTCCGTCACACTGTGGGATTGTAGGAAATGAATGGGCAGACAGAACTGCCCGTATGGGATCCAAAAACTCTGAAAATTCTGTCTATATCAAAATACCTTGGAGTCTTCATGAAGCCTATGGACTCTTAAAAAGAGTCTCTTTTGAGTCTTTTCATAACCTGTATAAAGATTCAGTACTCTTTAAAATACATGCACAAGATTCGTCACCGAGTTGCTGTTCAAGACCTCAGAAATCTACTCGTCCATCTAACTCGCCCTTTCAAATTCGTAAACTGTATGCAAAGACGTATGTACATGTACACAAATTTCGGAAACTGGAATCTCTCTTTTATAGGCTTAAAGTTAACGCTCTTCGTACAAAATTCCACAGAAATTTACAATGCGCTTGTGGAGCAGTCGACAGTTTCAATACTCTGCATTTTCTTTTTAATTGTCCCTATTTTAAACTCATCTCTCTCCAACTTCCGACAAAAAGATTCCCTATGCATTTTCCAGAATCTTCACGCCTTTTTCACATTTGTAAACTCGTTGATGTTAAGCCCAGTTGGCTCGTTTGAGTAAATATTTCCAGGTTTGTTTGTTTGTTTGTTTGTTTTAATTTATCTTTTAAATTGCTACATTTAGAACAGTATTTTCATTTCAATTGTCAAAGTCGCACACGCAGATACACACACACACACACACACACACACACACACACACACACACACACACACACACACACACACTCGTACGTAGGCCTATACTAGCATTTTGCATACACTATTTCCATTTCCCTCATCCACTCATTTCTGCATTTGTCTAATATCACTTAAAGTGAACAGACGTTAAATTGAAGAACTAACACACACACACACACACACACACACACACACACACACACACACACACACACACACACACACACACAAGATAAGAGAAACTGACAGAGAAAGAGAGGGGGGGCGGGAGAGTGGGGAGGGTGCCAAGGTAAGGTAAGGTAATGTTGCTTATAGCCTAGCCGACCTCAAAGGGCCATATCAGGGCTGTCACCGCGTTGAAATCAACTCATAGCCTAAGTCATTCATTCATACAACCCTTTAAAATACACCTTCTAGAAACACACTGGAAATTTTGTTAAAAATTTTGAAAAATGTTACTCTCTTTCGGTAATTCAGAAATCACATCAGGTGGAACATCTCTGAACAAGGTTTTCATGGATTCTGCTGTAACATGTTTGTGTCTCACATCATACAAGTCTCAACACTGTGAAAGAATATGTTTCATTTTAAAGTGGTACACGACATGGAATGCACCAGGGAACTTCTTCCCTCTTTAAAAGGTACGAATGAGTTAAAAACGAATGGTCAGTGTGCAGCCGGCATAAACCCGTTTCTTCTTTGCGACCACCAGAGGTAGATGAGAGGAACTCGTTTAGGTTTGGACGGATCTGGAAAAGTGTGTTATCTGTCTGTATATTCCAGTCCTCCTGCCAGAGATCTCTGATATAATTCTTAACTTTCGGTTTCAAATCTGAGTAGGGGGCAGATATGTTGGACAGCATCTTCGTTGTGGCATTCTCGGCCAAAATGATCAGCCATTTCATTTCCCCGAATGTCAACATGACCGGGAACCCAAGCAAGAACAATGTTGTAACCTTCCGCTTTCAAAGAAGTAGAAAGTTTTTTTTTTTTTTTTTTAAGTTTAGAAGTTCAGGATGATGGAAGTTACGGCCAGCTATGGCCTCCAACGCTGACAGCGAATCAGAAAAAAAATCAGAAAGTCCTTGTGTGTAGTTTGCGAGATCATCTTCAGAACTAGAACCAAAGCTGTCTTTCAAGGCGTCTTGACTGGTGGATGAAGCTGCCTCTTTTCAGCCGGCTCTTGGTGGGTCTGCTCATTCTGTCGTTCATTGGATGGTTTTCAAGGCGTTTGAATTTTGCTGCCTGGATGAGGATCTTTGTGTCCCTTCTGTCCTCCAATGACTGCAGCCCAGTGGTCTCCTCCATCTTCAGAATTGGGGTGGATCTCATGGCGCCAGTTATGACACGCTGAGCTTGGTTCTGTATCTTGTTGAGATCGTCAAGGTTAGACTTTGCAGCTGATGCCCATGCTGATGTCCCGTACTCAACTACAGGTCGGACTCTCCCTGTATAGAGTCTCTTCAGGATACGTTCGTCAGTCCCCCAGTCCGTTCCTGCAAGTTTCTTCATGATCGCCAGTCTCAGCTTGGCCCTGCTACAGCATCTGGTGATCTGCTGTTTCCAAGTGAGCCTGCGGTCAAAGGTCACTCCCAGGTAGGTAGGTGTGGGTTCCTCTGCAAGTCTTTGGTTGTTCAGAGTCAGCTTCGCCTCTTGCTTCTTGCTGGATAGGCTGAAGACTGTGTAGGTTGTTTTGCTTGAGTTGACAGAGACAAGCCATTCCTTGGTCCAGTCGCTGATCTTATTGAGCGCAGTTTGGAGGCGTACCTGTGCTGTAGTGGTGTACTCTTCAGAGCACCATAGCACCAGGTCATCGCCTGCACCACCACATGCACACAAAATTTGGCATTGGACAGAGTGGAGAGTGCCCTTGTGGTGAGGGACCAATGACAACAGACCACATCCTTCAAGACTGTATGACGCATGCAGCATCCAGAAGGAAGTACTGGCCAACACCGACAGCAGTGGAAGCCAAGTTGTACGGCACCCTGGAGGAGCTGCGGTGGACGGCAGCCTTCATCGAGGACACCGGGCTGCTCATCTAATGGGAAGCGAACGAGGAAGAAGAAGAAGAACCAAAGCTGTAAGTTCATCTGACGGAATATGTTTTGATAAGGAACGTCTGGCCAATGGGCTGCACAAGCCACTCCATCTTCGGACTTTGAACCATCAGTAAATATTTTCTGAAAGGACGAAAATCTTTTACAGAGATCGACAAACAAAGCCTTGTATGCCTGAGAACTGGTGGATTCTTTGCGAAAAGCAGCAAGATCAAAGCGGATTTCTGGTGTGAAAAAGGTCCATGGAGCTTATCTGGAAATTTGGAGAAGTCAGACACAACAGGGTGCCAAAGTAATTATACACATACAGACAGATGTATGCGCGTGCGAATCGCGTGCGCGCGTGCAAATACACACACACACACACACACACACACAACATACATACACGCACGCACGCACGCACGCACGCACGCACGCACGCACGCACGCACGCACGCACGCACGCACGCACGCACACACAGAGAGAGAGAGAGAGAGAGAGAGAGAGAGAGAGAGAGAGAGAGAGGATGGTAGGTGGGGGAGGTCAAGAGGGATGGGAGACAGAGTGGGAGAGGGGATGAGCGGTTTACTGGAGTGGGCTGCATATTCAGATGGTGTATTCAATGTATGGTTTAATTAAAGAAGACTTTGCAAATGAATTTAATGCTTACAATCGAATAACCAAGTTACTGAGATATAAAATGTTTATGAGAGAGGGAGGGAGGGATTATTTTGTTCATTCCGTGCAGTTTTTTAGAAGAAGGAGAGTGGATGAGCACTTGGTAGAGCAAAGATCTCTACGTCAAGGGTCACCAGTACTTTGCACACTGAATCCGGGTTGCAGTGCGGATCCATCCCCAGTCTTGCAATTTCGCAGATTTCCATCAACACATCTAATCAGTTTGGCTTTAATCATGGAGATTTATGTTCTGTTTAAAAAAAAAACAACAAAAAAACCCCGAAAATCACGAAAGTATCGAAAAAGATCTTGCAATGTTAAAAAAAATGGGGAGGGGGGGTGGGGGGGGAGATCATCAGTAGCCGTCTTTGATCTAGTCTACACAAAAAATGATGGCTTCAATCGTGGGCCAAACCCATCTTTCCATTAAGTTTCATTTAAAAACAAGCATGCAAACAACACCAAAAACAAAAAGGCTCGGTGGCATGTACGTAATCTTGTCGACGGACAGACAGACAAACCAGTTAAGAGACACAAGTAAAAAACATAGCCTCCTCGTCAGACGCTTATCGATACAACAACAACAAAAAAGTGAGTGGGCGGGTAGACATTTGGAAACAAACAAACAAACAAAAAATAGAAGCCGCTCTCGAGCCCGCCAGAATTGACAGCTGAACAACGTGATTCCAAAGAATAGGTTGGTACACGGTTTTACTGTTCCTTTGTTTGTTACCTGATCCCCCCCCCCCCCCCCCCCCCCCCCCATGTAACTGGCTGTCAATCGAGACAGTTAAGTGCTACAGAAGGTAACTTTCCTTTAAATTGTTACATTTTTGTGGAAAAGCATGAACATACACACTGATTTATAACCGCAGTGTGAACATTTCGCTCCCCACCCCCACCCCCTTTTTTTCTTTTTTTTTTTTTTTATACATTAGTCCATCACAAAGTTTAGAAGCTCATTATGCTATGAAATTCGAAAGACAGCAAAGTTTGCACGAGAAAAAAACATGTAGTATATATAATGCTGTGTTGTATATGAAATGTGTAATGAACCGTGGTATGAGAACCAAGCATATTACAAGATAGTTGTCAATCCAGTCACAATATTAATATTCAGTTCTAAGAATTACGTTGTTCATAAGTTTGTAATAAACTAGGAAAATGAACTACATATTCAGCGCAAATCAAACCATATGATTATGAGACTGTCACAGAGTTCCATTGTAAAATAAAAACTCAGCACTGAAATCCAAATTTCAAACCCGGTGCAGACTGCGTCAGTGTGGTATTTTCCGTGGGAAAATTAAATATGTGGCAGCCCGTTGACAACTGGAAAGAAGAAAAAGAAGCACCCGAAGGTGCTGGGGAGGACCCAGAGAAGCACTGTCTTCACCTGCCTTTAGAGCAGTCCTGTACCACCCTTGGAGGCCTGCGCTGTGTTGACGATGGGTACAGGCACGCGCACGACACTCC
>CM065715.1:57354496-57369496 GCA_033310375.1 Conus canariensis | reverse complement strand
TGAGAACGCGCCCCCCCCCCCCCCCCCCCCCCCTTGTTTGTTGATGTAACATGCCACAGTCGTGTTGTCGGTGTTGAGGAGAACGTGTTTTCCCTTCAGGAAGGGAAGAAACTCCTTGAGGGCTTGGAACACGGCTTCCAGCTCCAGCCGATTGATGTGCAAGGACCCCATCTCCGGGGACCATTGTCCGGCCGCCGTCAGAGAGCTGACATGGGCACCCCACCCGGACTGGGACGCGTCCGTGAACAGGTCTTCCCGTGGAGGAGGGGGCGTGATGGGGACTCCCTGAGTCAGGAGAAGGGCCAAGAGATGCTGGAGGCGAACCAGACGTTGGGGGGTTGGAGAGACCAACCAGTTGGTGGTGTTGAAGGACATGCCCAGGAACTGAAACTGCTGCGCCGGGATGAGATCGGATTTCTCCTCGTTGCGAACAAATCCCAGCTGCTGACAGAGGTTTAGAACCTGGAGAGTTTGCTGGGAGCACAGAGTGCTGGAGGAGGCAAGGAGAAGCCAATCGTCGAGATAGGCCTTCAGACGAATTCCTTTCTCCCGAAGGTGCATGCAAAGTTCCCGGACCACCTTCGTGAAAACCCAAGGGGCCGGGGCTAGCCCAAAGGGAAGAGCCCTGAACTGAGAAACGCGGCTTCCCCATACGAAGCGGAGGAACTTCCTGTCCCTTGGGTGGATCAAGAGATGGAAGTATGCATCTTTCAGGTCGATGGATACCGCCCAGTCGCCGGGGTGTATGGCATCGCGGACTGACATGGGGGTTTCCATCCGAAAACGGAGGACGAGAAGAAACCTGTTCAATGGCGAGAGGTCTAGGACAGGTCTCCATCCTCCAGAAGCTTTGGGGACCACAAAAATGCGGCCATAAAAGCCCGGAGAGGAATGGAAGAGGACTTCCTCTGTGGCTCCCTTGGCTAACAGCGAAAGGACCTCCTGATCCAAGGCCTGAGAGGCCGCTGGATCCCGAGGAGGAGCGAAAGGAGGAGGGAAAGGAGTGAGCGGAGCCTTTACTGCACCCCAAGGAAGACGAAACCCCGACCTGATCACCCGCAGAGCCCAAGGGCTTGCGGGAAGCCGCTCCCAGGCACTGAGGTGCCTGGACAGACTGCCCACAGGACCGCCCTGGGGTGAAGTACCCAGGTCGGGGGTAAGTCATTGGGGGTGGGGCGACTGAGACGTGGAAGCTTTCGGACCCGCCGGCCGTGCCTGAGGCCGACCCCTGCTGGGTTGCTTGCCTCGGACCCCCCGGGGACCAAATGACCTTCGTCCCTTGGGCTGAGAGGGACCCGGTGATGAGAAAGGCGCTGGCGCCTTGCGTTTTGAACCCGGGCGGGGGGGAGGGGGGCCAGAGTGAAAGGCGAGGTCACGCCTAATCTCGGCCTGGCTCTTAATGGTCGCCTGAACATGATTTCCGAAAAGAGACCCCGACTTGACTGGCAGGGCTCTGAGAGAGGCGCGGGCAGAGGCGGAGCGGGCCACAGAAGAAGCCAATAGGACGGCATCTCTTCTCGCTAGGACCGAGTTCAGATGGAGCCTAGCGAAGGCCCCGGCCGAATACTTCAGTCCATCAGCCATGGCCTGAATACAGGCCACCACTGCCGAAGAGTCTGCGGACTGGCGTAAAGCGAAGGACTCTGAATCAGGGTCCTTCAGGGCAGACACTAGTCCCCCTAGGAAGGAATCCATAACCGAGATGGATTCCAAACCCCTCCTTGCCGACTCTTCCCACTCGGCAAGGCAGCGCTCTGAAAGGGACACCTGCCGAGCGTGTGACTTAGACCTCTCCTGGACCAGGAGGAGGTCCTCCTGGGAGAGGGGGAGAGTGGCTTCTGGGATAGCGTCATTTGCCAAGAAGGCCTTCTTGGCAAATGGAAGCCTCTCTGGTTTGAGATACTTCCCGCACGCCAGTGCGCCCGGAAAGTCAGGGACAGAACCAGGCGTGATGTCCTGCGCCTCCGTGCCCCTGACCTTTAGTTGGGCCCTCCTCATGCAGTCAGCTACCATGACCGACTCCTTTAGGAGAGAGGAGGGCATAGCCGCCAGTGGGTGAGACCCCAGGGCAAGTTCCGCTGCCGAAGGGCAGGGGGCCCTGACCTCCTGAGAGGACGACACCGCCTCCGGGACAAGGGAAGCCAGAAAGGCCACAGAGTCCCGGAAGGAATAAGAGCCAGACGAATGGCCCTCGTCCTCCGACTCCGAATCCGCCAGGTCGGAGCCACAGACCGAGGGGGTGACTGCCCTTGGCGAGGAGGTGCGCGGCGACAGCCCAGGGTGGCCTGGGCTGGCTGACTCTCCAGACCCCCCTGGGTTTTAATCGTCAGTTCGATTTTTTTCCTCGCCCATGTTAATTTAAAACAAAAGTCTCACTGACATTCTGTGGCCCTTCAAGCCCAGCTCTCGTCGTTACATTGGTTTCCTTCTTCTCACGCGTCCATGCTCGACCGTGTACGTGTTTGTGTCAAGGTCGTCGGTATCAGTGAATTCAAGGGGACTGTCGTTGGATAGATGTTGCTGCGATGCAAAATGTCACTCGGTGACATTTTGGGCCGACTTGCCGTACAAAATGTTTCCACCGCTACATAATGTTACTGCGGGTGGCATTGTGTACCTAGACCATTGTACGGAATGTCATCTCGGTACAGAAATCATTCTCGATGAAAATCAGTACCTACTGGTCACACGTCGACTGTGGAAGAAATGTCGCCGTCTGTGAACGTACGCTTTTTTGGGTTGGGTCTAATGAATAACTTCTGTGTTTTAGGAGTGTAAGGTGGAGAACGGAACACGGAAACACCCAAATGATGATAAACGATGGATTTGGATTCAGCGTTTCAAAAGCCTGTCGAAAATCAAACAAAAAGCAAAAACGACTATGGCTAGAACTTTTAGTTAGGGTTGGTTCGTATAATCGCATCTCTTGGACCTTTCGCCCCAGAAAGCAGCGAAGACACGGGGCCGACAAAGGCGCAATGCAGCATCACCCAGTTATATTATCATCATCAACATCATCTTCATCGCCGTCGTCGTAGTCGTCGTTGCCGTCGCCATCGTCTTAGTTGTCGTCAGTTTAGGAGGTCGTCGTATTTTCAGCATTTGAATACAAGTGCTGTCAGGTATGTCAAAGACAGGTTCACTTTCTCACATCATCGCCACTAGCACCTTCACCATCACCATCAATGCATCACTACAATTTGCCGAAACTACCGCCGTCATCGACAAGAAATGCAAGTACTGGTGATCACCAGTATCTTCCAACTTCGTCTTTTCACCCACACCACACCACACACACACACACACACACACACACACACACACACACACACACACACATGACCGATCACATCCGACTCAAAGCCGTATATGTAGAGTATTCCCATCTGAAGACCGTGGGTTGCACAGCGGACCAATGTACCTGTCTATACCAGGTACCGGGCTGACCGTTTGTACCCAACGTCGGTACTGAATAACACCCGGGATGACATCTGTTCCGGGTGACATTTTGTACATGTGTGACATTTTGTACTGCAACATATATGATGGCTCCCTCCGGAGAGAGACGCTTACTCACGTTGGCTTCGCGACTGATCAGCTACTGTCATCAGTATGGAGCTTCCTGGTTTCTGCCATGTAGGTTCAGAACTAAACACTACTGAACTGATTTCATTGTTGTTGTTGTTGTTTGAGGGGGTGGGGGTTCAGTCAGTAGTAGTATCATCATCATCATCATCATCATCATTTCATTTTGGAAGGTTGACCTGAATGAGATGACAGCTCTGATATGGTCCTTTGCAGTCGGTTGGGTTATAAGCAATACTCTCTCTCTCTCTCTCTCTCTCTCTCTCTCTCTCTCTCTCTCTTTCTCTTCTTTCTTCAGAGTATCATCACCATCATTATCACAAGCAGCAGCAGCATCACTATCATCATCCTCATAGTCAGCATCAATATTGTAATTATTATTGTTTTAGCCTAGAAAACCAAACGGGGCTTTTATTTGTTTACTTATTCATTTATTTACCTGTTCATGTATTTATCTATTTATTCAATTATTTATCTCTTTTTTTTAGGGCATGTGACCACCAGGGAAAACAAGTCGAGGAGAGGAGGAGTGAGGGAGGAAGAGGTTGGGAGAGGCAGGGACAGGTTAGGAGAGGGAGGGAGAGACTAGGAAAGGTTGGGAGAAGGAGGGAGAGGTCAGGAGAGGTTGGGAGAAGTCGGGAGAGGGAGAGAGAGATCGGGACAGGGAAGGAGAGGGAGGGAGAGGGGGTTGCCTTCCGTTGTCCTTATACACACACATTATGCTAGGAGGTGGTAGATAAGCTGGTGTGTGTGTGTGGTGCGTGCGTGCGTGCGTGCGTGTGTGCGTGCGTGCGTGCGTGCGTGCGTGTGTGTGTGTGTGTGTGTGTGTGTGTGTGTGTGTGTGTGTGTGTGTGTGTGTGTGCCCGTGCGTGCATGCAAATGTATGTATGCATTTGTGTGTGTGTCCGTGCGTGTGTGCCTCTCTTTTACTGTTTGTATAACCCCTCTCCCCATGGTTAGGTCTTGCCTCCGTTGTCCTCTATTGTTATGCGCGCGTTAATACTTAAAACCTAGTTTTAGCGTCGAATTCGAAGAACTTTCGGGAAATAGAGTCAGAACCAACGGGGGGAATCGCCCTATACCGAAACGGTCCGGCCAAGATCCGAACTCGCAACCCCAGCATAACTAGGATGAAGAGCCGGCGCTTTACCGACTTACCTATTCTGGATCTGTTTCTCGTGGTCATCTTTTGCCTGTTCCCCCCCCCGCGAATAAGCCTCGCAACAAACGCCATGATCCAAAACCTCTTGTGTGATTGAGCAGTGCAGATGGGATGTTTTCCCGCGCAGTTTTATCTGTCGGTTGGAGGCTGTATATTGTGTGCCACGAAGCATGAACTTGTAACTCAGCCTGTGAGTGTTTGTGGATTTTCGTAATTTTTTTTTCTGTAACCGTTTCTTCAACTGTACAGATGTACTGTTAGTATACGCAGGGATTTCTTTTCTCTTTCAGTTGTGAGTGATATATTATACGGAGGTGCCATTTTCAGATAGAACATACAAGATAAAATTTCCCAGAATTATTTCTATTCTGCAGTTTGACTATGTCCAGCACCATATTTCAGTACTTGAATAAATTTCAACGAAAGAGAATAACTTCGTCACTGTCTTTCAACGATACCAGCCCGAGCAGAGAGCTGACCGGACACGTCAGCAAGAAACCGTTTATTCAAGTGTCGGACTCTGGGGACGAACAGACAGACAGTGACATGGCACTACAAACAGACAGTGACATGGCACTACAAACCCAGTCAGAGGAGAGCATGAAAAGACTGGAGTCTTTGGCAACAAACGAAGTTTTAGCTCGGTACAGGGCAGAGGTGGATAGGATAGTTGCAAGCATAAATGAAAGAATGGAGCGATTTGAAGGCAGGTTTTTCGATATAGAGAAACGTCTTGACACGGTGAAAGCAGACGTAAACAAAGTGAGAAAGGAATATGAAGAGTTGAAGAGCCAGCTTAGAGATGGTCAGACTGCAGAGTGACCAGAATGACCGGCAGCAGTATGATCGTCGCAGGAATCTCAGAGTCTACGACGTCCCGGAGGTGAGCTTGGAGACCACAGCTGACTGCTCTGCCAAATGCTGCAAAATCTTCCATCGATCTCATTGGGGTGCCTACACAGGAGGACGACCTGGAGGCTGCACACCGGACAGGACCCCCACAGGCTGGTAAGAAACGTCCAACCATCGTCCGGTTTCAGTCAAGGAAACTGAAAGAGAAGGTGCTTGCTGCCATACGTAAACCGAAGGGCAAGAGGGTGTCAGTGGGTGAAGATTAAACTCCGGCAAACTGTTGCGTGATGCACATAACCACAGCGCCACCCATGCTTCTTGGTCTTCACAGGGCAAGGTCCTGGCCAAATTTTTAAAAAAATGGAAAAACTGTTCATGTGAAACTTGGTGTGGATGTAAATGATCTGTTTCTCAAGGAAATGAATCCAGGAATGCAGACAGCAAATCCGAATCCTTCCTTCGCTTTTGAACTTCCCTTGAGGGTGTCTGCATTTTGTTTTTAGTTGTGTTGATTGTGAACTTTATTTTGTGTATTTTAGTATGTCAAAACCTGGGTCTATCCCCCTCCTGTCTGCTGCCCCCATCCCCTCCCACCTCCTCTCCTCCCCTCTCCCCTCAGCGTCATTCTTCTCCTCTCTCAAGAGACAATATATATATATATATATATATATGTGTGTGTGTGTGTGTTGTGTGTGTGTGGTGTGTGTGTGTGTGTTGATTGTGTGCGCGCGCATATGTGTGTGTGTGCGTGTGTGTGTGTGTGTGTGTGTGTGTGTGTGTGTGTGTGTGTGTGTGTGTGTGTGTGTGTGCTTGCTGATATCACCCCTTTTGCTTGTTTGTTAGAGAATTCTGTTTTGCTAAGACATTTTGGAAACATTAAGACCCTTCCCTCCAGCATATTCATTTTCTATCTTCCATCTTTCCCATCCACGTTTTGGTAACAGACAACAAGAGAACAACATGCTCTTGAAATCACCAAGTTTTGTTTTCACATATGATTCCGTTTTTTAAAGGAAGGTGATTTAATATCCCATCTTCACACCCATTTCAAGATTAAAAAAATCTTTAAAGTATGTCACTCTGAGTAAACAAACAAACAACTCTGTGTGTTGTGTGTGTGTGTGTGTGTGTGTGTGTGTGTGTGTGTGTGTGTGTGTGTGTGTAGAACAATGTTACACATGAACTCTATTAGTCACTTAGTCATTTAAAACCATGTAAAAAAAAAAAAAAAAAAAAAAAAAGAAAAAGAAAATGCCACGGGTTCAGACTCTCTGTTTTAGAAAGCATTGTGCTGTTCAAAAAAAAAAAAAGAAAAAAAAATTCTACAGGTTCTTTCAGATGTGCTGAACTACTGGAATGCTGTCAGCAGACTGAAAAGAATGCCTGTGTTATTTGGATTATAGAAAGAGAAGTCAAAACTAATCCTCTAAGTTATTTTTTATTTTTCATTTTTATTTATTCAAGATGATCCCCTGATATATCAGTGGAACTGATACATGGTTGTTCTCAGGAAGAAAGTATTGGGAGAGCTTGACAGCGGAAAGTCCTCAGAGAATAAGTCACCGTCCAATAAGTGTTTCGGCCCTGAACTCCGTACACACCAAGGTGGTCAGGCCGAACCCAGAGCATGACTCCTACCTCCCGTCCTGCTGTCAGAAATGTTGCCAGAGCTGCTGGAATTCAAACCTGCTACTCCTACATGTTTTGGCATCTCAAGGCCAAGTGCCCGTGTGACGGGATGTCTTGTCTCTATAGTTATCGGACACCTGTTCTAAGTTGGGAAGTGTAAGTCTTACTTTTGTTCCTCCTCGACTGGCTCCAGCTGGTACTCTTTTTCAAATGCGCCTGGTTTTGCTGTGAGGGGTCTGGTCTTCCTTTCATCAGAATTGAAAGCTTTTTTCGTGAGATCGTAATCTGATGAGCCTTCAAATCCCCTTGCTCCAACCCCTGTGGCGAGGTGTTTGGGTTGAAAGCCAGGTTCCGTCAAAACGTAAGCTAGACTGGCATACTTTTCTGTCTGGTAAACGTGAGCTACCTCCATTTTACTTTCATGTGGCACTTTGAGGTCAGTCAGAATCATTTCTTTTTGACTAAACAAAAGAAAACTAAGTGGACTGCTATATCCAGTCTTATGCCACTCTTCCTGGTGACTTTTGGGTGGTTTTCCCATTCGGAAGGTCTGCTGTGTACTCCCAGTTATTCCCTCCATCTAGTGAATCCCGCGTCCATGCTGTAGATGTCACAGCTGTTCCAGGCCATTATTTGTGGCCGCCTACCGTGTAGAACGTTGTTGTTGCTGGAGCTGCTAGTGTTTCCTTCTGGCAGTGCTAAAGACATGCACGATTCTTTGAAGCACTCGGGTTGTTTCTCCATATGTGTCCTTTCCAAGTCAGCGCTGTTTTGTATGAACTCAGGACACGTTATCAGGACGTTGCCACTGTTTGTTTGCCCTCATACAGCGCTAATGCGGGGTCATCCTATTCCCCCAATGTCACCAAGTCTCTCTCTTGATACAGCTGTTTTTCCAGAGACATTTAGTTTCATCAAATGAACTTATTGTATACCACGGTGACTTTCTTTGGTTAATGACATCAGCCAATGAGGAACTGGCTTCTTAGGAAACACTTAGCTACTCCCTCTCAAAAAAGAGAGAGAGAGAGAGAGAGAGAGAGAGAGAGAGAGTGAGAGAGAAAGAGAGAGAGAGAGAGAGAGAGAGAGAGAGAGAGAGAGAGAAAAGAAAAAAAAAAAAAAAAAGAAAAAGAAGAATAAAAGATAACCTCGATATTTCAACAACAAATTTACAAAGAGGGAGCTGCAATAGATAAGCAGCTTCTTGTAAATATTAAGGCATTTTTCACTCATTACAGCACCTCTTTGATGATGACTTTGCTTAGAGACAGAAAGCTCCATTCGAAAACGGTGTGCAGTCGGGGGCACTCCATCAGAAAATGCACCATGCTTCACATGATACACCATTTCCTGCTCTGCAGTGACTCAGGATTTTATGAATTTGCGTTAACACCACGACATTCACGCCATCAATAACATTGGTACCTTGACTGCCAGTCTTCTTCCTCACTTTCTCTGAGGATGTACTGAAGATTATATGGAACATGAAAGGCAGTGTGCCTGTTTCGACTCGCATGTCATTAGTCAGTCAGATTTGAAATTATCTTAGCCATAATATCATTTGTTTGTTTGTTTTGTACATAGAAGGTACATCAACGAGAATACCGAAGCAGATACCCTATCATACCGTTCTTGCGGTAGATTTGATAGGAAAGAGAAAAAAAAAAAATATATATATATATATTATGCAACTCTGAGAGGCCCTCTCTCTCTCTCTCTCTCTCTCTCTCTCTTTAAAAATCGTCCCTCCGCTTCTTCAACCCTTCACAAACTGACACACACACACACACACACACACACACACACACACACACACACATACACACACACAATCTGCTCCGAGGCAATCAGAACAATCTGCTCCAAGGCAATCAGAACAATCTTCCCCGAGGCAAACAGAACAATCTGCTCCAATGTAATCAGAACAGTCTTCTCCAAGGCAATCAGAACAATCTGCTCCAGGGCAGTAAGAACAATCTTCTCCAATGCAATCAGAACAATCTTCTCCATGGCAATCTGAACAATCTTCTCCATGGCAGTCAAACAATCTTCTCCAAGGCAATCTGAACAATCTTCTCCAAGGCAATCAGAACAATCTGCTCCAAGGCAATCAGAGCAATCTTCTCCAATGCAATCAGAACAATCTTCTCCAATGCAATCAGAACAATCTTCTCCAAGGTAATCAGAACAATTTTCTCCCAGGCAATCAGAACAATCTTCTCCAAGGTAATCAGAACAATCTTCTCCTAGACAATCAGAACAATCTTCTCCAAGCCAGTAAGAACAATCTTCTCCAAGGCAGTCAGAACAATCTGCTCCCAGGCGGTAAGAACAAAATTCTCCAATGCAATCTGAACAATCTTCTCCAATGCAATCTGAACAATCTTCTCCTTGGCAGTCAGAACAATCTTCTCCAAGGCAATCTGAACAATCTTCTTCAAGGCAATCAGAACAATCTTCTCCAATGCAATCAGAACAATCTTCTCCAATGCAATCAGAACAATATTCTACAAGGTAATCAGAACAATCTTCTCCAAGGCAATCAGAACAATCTTCTCCAAGGTAATCAGAACAATCTTCTCCAAGTCAATCAGAACAATCTTCTCCAAGGTAATCAGAACAATCTGCTCCAAGGCAGTCAGAACAATCTTCTCCAGGGCAACCAGGGACTGACTGGTGATTTTGAATACAACAACATCACCCAGTGAACGAAGATCCACTGCACAGTGATTTCCAGAGGTTCGATCATCTCAGTTCAGAGACAAGTTCCATCTTTTCTTTTGATGATCTAGGCTTTGATGGTTTCACACACAGCAAACATCACTCGGTGAACGACGATCTACTGCCTACTGATATCCTGGGACTTGACGATCTCCACCTGCCGCCCCTCCTGGATGAGCGCCAAACAGGGGACGCAGCAGTGCAGCAGACCGTCCATCAGAGGCGTGCCGGCGATGCCTTTTTTCTCGCGGATGAGGGTGCGCAGGTAGGCGCCCAAACAGCTGTGGGAGCAGAGACAGCACGCTATGGTGTAGATGATGCAGCAGGCCACACAGTTGTGGCCCATAGCCTCGGCGTTGAGGCTGAACTGGTAGCAGGGAGCGATGTGGGTGATCATGCACATGGATTTGTTGTCCATGCACTTGGTCAGAGCGTGCGTCCATTGTCCCGACATGATGGCAGTTCAGAGTCTTCCGAGACTATTCTAATGAAAAGGGGGTATCCGCCAAGTGCTTTTTTTGTTTGTTTGTTTGTTTTCGTTGTTGTTGTTTTCTTTCTTTTTTTTGTGTTTTGTTTTTTTGTTTTACCGCGGAAATATACGTCTGTGGTCAGACCATCACATGGTGTATAAAAAGGTTTTCCAAGAATATCACAAACAGATGATTTTTTATTACTATCTTTGAAAACTATCATACGCAGGCAAATGTCATAACGAATGCACTCAAACAAATTTCTTCAGAGTCCACTATTTACCTATTGTTAGCCTTTCAAGGCCATTATACTCACTCTCAATATATTTTTCGACGCAACAGTCCAAATGTGGAGAACGTCTTCCAAAACACCGATCAGTGGTCACTTAGCTTTACACTTAACACTGTTAAACACCTTTCAAGATCATCATACACACGGATAAACTTTATCATACAGTCTTTTTATGGTTTAGCGTAGACACAGTGAAACGACGTTCATTATTATCGGAGACACTGGTGAGACGTAAATGCTTTGTAGTCTATCAACATAGACTTAACAATCTCTTGATATCAAATCGTCCCAAACTGCCTGTGCCTGATGGATCCTTTCCATGTCTGAAACTAAGCAACGGTTTGACTGCAAGTCAGCAACAAATAGATCTAAAGGAGAGATGCAATGGTCAACTTACTGGACCTGACCGGAAAAGAACGAAAGCAGTTTGAACGTCTCCTGAAGCTGAAGCTTCTCCGTGTCGGACTCAATCCGCATCAAACTAAAGAAAAAGTACAATTAGTAATTATCAGCAGTTTACGTGTTCTAAATCAGCTCCTTCCCTGGCCTGGCGTGTATGATCTTCTGACCTTGTAAACACAGTTCACGTCATTTATGTAATGACGTCAATTGCAAATTTTCGCCTCACCCTCGACAGTCATGTTGACATTCATGTTAAAGATGACACTGCTTGTTTGATATTCACGTGAAATCGACAGTCATGTTGACATTCATGTTAAAGATAGCACTGCTTGTTTGATATTCACTTGAAATCGAAGGCTGTGGCTCTCACTAATTGTAATATGAAACGCACACACACACACACACACACACACACACACACACACACACACGCACACACACACACACGGGCACGTGTGCGCGCACACACACGTACGCACGCACGCACACATGCACGCAAGCACGCACACGCACGCGCGCGCACACACCTACCCTGAACATAGAACTCCCTTACTTATACACATAGCCTACATTCCCTAAACATATATTTCCTCTACACACACGCGCGTGCATGCGCGCGCGCGCGCGCGCGCGCCACACACACACACACACACACACACACACACACACCTCTACTATACCCTCTTCAGCCCTTACCCCACCTCCCATACAAACACACCACCCCTACACAAATACATCCTTGTACATATACCTGCCTACACACACATCCCCGATACACATGCATACACACCTTTCACACACACACACACACACACACACACACAACACACACACTCGCAAGAATACATGCATGCACACGTGCACCCTCTCTCCACAGAGAGAGAGAGAGAGAGAGAGAGAGAGAGAGAGAGAGAGAGGAGAGAGAGAGAGATCTATGCAGTGAACCACTTTTTGCTATTCTTGTCATTCGGAAATGTCTTGGACCCCAAGTAAGCCTCACGATAGAGATCAGACCTACATCTGTGTATTTTGTCCTTCACTTCTCAATTTCTTTTTTGAAAACCGCAACAACAACTGAGCAGTGCATGCGCGCGAGAGGGATGAGAGATACGGGATTGGACAGGAGACAGGTGTGTGTGCGTGCGTGCGTGTGTACGGAAGGAACGTGTATGTATGAGTAGGGAAATGAGAGTAGGGGGGATGTTTGTAGATGTGGATAGGGAGGTGTAAGTGTTGCAGAGGCGTGTGCGCAGTAAACACATCTCGACTTGCTGGTTCATGGAGGCTGTCTTTCTATAATTCAGGGTCGGAGAGGGCACCAGTCTCAGCTTCTGCATTTATTTCATTTTTTTTTTTTCTGTCTCCCCTGGGTATTACTGTCAAGTCTTTCAACTCTTCTAAAAACGGAATGGAAGCCTTAAAAAGACTGCAGTTCTGTCCAGCCACCATGGCCCAGTGGTTAGTGTTGCAGACTTGCAATCTGGAGGCTGTTAGTTCCAGTCCCATCAGAACCGGTGATTTTTTAAGCACTGAAATCTCCTACCATGTCCGCAGCTGAGTCTGCTACAGGCTTAGATGGGAACCACTGGGACACTCAGTCCTGCTACAGGCTTAGATGGGAACCACTGGGACACTCAGTCCTGCTACAGGCTTAGATGGGAACTACTGGGACACTCAGTGCAGTCTTATCCATGTAATGGATGCTTCTCCAAGAGTGTTGCTCAGATTTCCTGTCAAACACCGCAGGTGTCTGTATTTCATGGGGCTGATTGATGCCATATAAAAGGAAATGTAGAGTACTGCCCTCCACACGGAACTCCACTGTATCATCTTCATAAATCATCATTAAAATAGATGTCTCAAATTCTGTATCCCTTCAAGCCCAGCTCTCGTGGTGATCTCGGTTCTAGTTTCCTCTCCACATACCTGCTCATGATGAGCACCTGTGAAAGTCGCAGGTGTTGGCAAGTTCACACGGACTGCTGATGGATGATGCAGTGGTGCCCTCAAGAAACCAACACTCTTCTACGCCAGCCACTCAACTTAACACTGCCTGGTGTCAGTCGGTGGTGTCTGTCATGAATTGGATCAAAACAGGCACCACTGACCACCATAGACGTGACTCGGCAGCACAGTGTCTTCTTTGGAGGGCAGCTTCACCATAACTTGATTTCAACTGCCCGTGGACGGCCAGTGCTAGGGCCTGAGATGGGACTTATGTGGATGTGCTCGTGTGTGAGCAGATGCTAGGGCCCGAGATGGGACTTATGTGGATGTGCTTGTGTGTGAGCAGATGCTAGGCCCGAGATGGGACTTACGTGGATGTGCTTGTGTGTGAGCAGATGCTAGGGCCCGAGATGGGACTTACGTGGATGTGCTTGTGTGTGAGCAGATGCTAGGGCCCGAGATGGGACTTACGTGGATGTGCTTGTGTGTGAGCAGATGCTAGGGCCCGAGATGGGACTTTCGTGGATGTGCTTGTGTGTGAGCAGATGCTAGGGCCCGAGATGGGACTTACGTGGATGTGCTTGTGTGTGAGCAGATGCTAGGGCCTGAGATGGGACTTACGTGGATGTGCTTGTGTGTGAGCAGATGCTAGGGCCCGAGATGGGACTTACGTGGATGTGCTTGTGTGTGAGCAGATGCTAGGGCCTGAGATGGGACTTACGTGGATGTGCTTGTGTGTGAGCAGATGCTAGGGCCTGAGATGGGACTTATGTGGATGTGCTTGTGTGTGAGCAGATGCAAGGAATTGCATGGGAGTCATGGCACTGGACGGACACAGACTACGAAAACACAGTTTGAAAACAACATTTTGGTTAAGAGTAGACAGGCTGAAGAATCGTTTTTCCAAACTAAAGTGTGATCATGACTGGAGGACTGGAGGTCACTACCTTCTGTAGGGAGCACAGTGAAATTTAACAGGTTATGTGTAATCCAATGCAGCTGGATTATCCACCTGATGACCTCAACATACCCTGCAGAATGCGTTTTTGACTGGAACTAAAAGCAAGATTGGAAAAGCAGAAAAACAATAATTGAAATACTATAGAATATAGACTATGAGTTTAGTTTGGGTTACTATTAAAGTATGTAAACATTGGGTTTAGTTTTGATTGCTATTAATTGATTGATTGCTTTACCTTTCTGGTAAAGTTTCAGTAAGCAATGTTTTCATCAGTCATGAATAGAAATCAGTTATAAACAGAATGTATGCTTTAACAGAAGATTTGATGTTCATAGTCCGTGTCTGCCAAATCAAAGAAATTAAAGAAATAAAAAAAAAACACAAAAAACCCACATTTTTTGTAGCCTGTGAAAAGTAGTAACATTTACGGCAAAAAGAACTCTTGCAGAACAACTATTTCTCGACCATAGGCCTTCATCAGGCGTTATTTGTTCTATGTCCGTCAATGCATATATTCTGTACCTCTTCATACATCTCTCTTCCATGCATCTTCTCTCTTTGCATATCAAACACACACTGTTGATATGTTCATACTATCCCTTTATTTGCATCCTTTCCCCAGCAGTTTCACTAAATAAACCATATTGAACTGTAATACACGAGGCTAGGAGTATTAATCCAATATGTAAGTAAATAACAATGTACAAAAGCATACCACCTCTTAGAGTAAAAGGAAAGTTGATATAATTCTCATGTCATATACACACGTTAAAAAGCATCCTGCGTAAAATTAAGAAAAATGAGGTATACATATTTTAACAAAAAATGGTGACAGTAACAGAGGGAATGTATAATATGCATTAAAATGACAGCCATGTAAGGAATGTCCAACACAGATTTGAAATCAACAGAGAAAGCAGCAGTCAAGGAAAGTTACAAGCTTTGTAGATGATGGCTTAGTCCTGAAGGCAGTCTATAA
>CM065715.1:57349496-57351996 GCA_033310375.1 Conus canariensis | reverse complement strand
ATGGAAACATCCCAAAATGCCCTTTTCAGTGTTAAAGAAATTGAAAAAAAAGAATCCTGACTCTATAGTTTGATCTTGATCCACACCAAAATCTAATGACTTTGTCTTTGGGCCATATTCTATATTTCCACTAAGTCTTGTCAAAATGTGTTACTAGTGTCTTGTGTAAACCTGCTGTGTCTGTGTCAACATACTGACAGACAAACAAACAAACAGATTCAGGTAAAATCACAACTTTCTTTACAGAGGTAACAAAAGACATACAGAGTGGCCTGGTAATGGAGAGAAACTTCAAGCAGTGAAACATGAGTGTAAGATCACAGTCATCAAATTCTAGAATCCTACCTGACTGTGCCTGCAGCCTTCTCCTGTGGAATGTCCAGCTTGCTGACCAGAGACAGACTGCCCTTGCCCCCGTCATAGGTCAGCAGCATGGGGTTGCAGTCAAAACCCTTAATGAACAGAATGGTCTCCAAATTACTTTTTCTTTTTTTCTTTTCTTTTCTTCTTTTTTTCTTCTTCTTTACTTATGCTGACCACTGTGTGAAAATTTTGAGCTTGCCACATGCTTTTTGTAGTTTTTTCACCTTTTATTTATTTGTGCATCTGTCAACATACTGAAAACCGGTAGAAGGCAACCACAAATTTGTTCATACTCACCTGTCCAAATAAATTCCTCATTCCTATATGGCATGGAACATCACCATATTTTCAGGAACTGTCAAAAATAAAAATCTGGAGAGCAAGGGAACTAACCCTCATCAAGACTGCCTGAGTTATCACTCTTGACACTTATGTCTTTGCGTGTTGCCAAACCCGTTTCCTTCCTTTCCTTCTGACAGTGGACTTGCCTCTTCGTTGCCCTGGCATTTGACTGTATTTCTCAGCAACAATGGATTCCCACAGGAGTCCTTATAAGCTCACTGTTATTCTTGACATGCAGACTTCTTTTGCAAAGCTATCCCAGGGTTGCAGTTCTGTTGAAAACTTTCGAAAGGTGTACGATATCAACTTCTCTGCCATTGTCACCTGCATAAGCAGCAGTAGCATCCTTTGCCACACTGTCCATTACACCCTGTGGACTAGTTCTGGTTCACTTCTCTACCACTCTTTCCTTTGGTTCCTTTGCTCAGACAACCAGACCATTTACAGTTTGAACACACACAGTCGCCCCTATGAGAGAAGCAGTGTGTTTGAAGACTGGATAATTGTCTCTTGGAGCAGTAGTAATAATTTTGATATCTGCATAAAATAGAAAAATATATATTAATCTCCGTGATAGAATGCCTCCCGATGATTTGGCAAGCACACATTGAATGGCGCCAGCTTTTCCAATGGTTTCCTGAGATGCTGTGGCGGTGCTGGCAAGCTGCTGCAGAAAGGGTCATCCTGTCACTTCCTTCAGGCATACTCTCCCAGCTCACTTACAAATACAGTGGAGTTGTGCTGCTGTGTTTTGCATGTATACATCAAAATATGCATACATAAGATAAAGTCCTTCTGTATAGATATTCTGTGGCATTAATGTGACAGTGCTGCATGACAGTTCTGAGTTATTTTCTCCTTGTTCTTCTGTGGTCTTTGTGGAAAGACAACGAATGAGTGAAAGCAATGCTGAAGTGACCTAACTATAAGCTTGCTAAGCTGTTTGAGCTTTTTCTGCTCAGTGAAAACTCCACAGGATTTGTGCTGCTGCATTTAAAAATGTATTATGTCAAAACATGGTCAGATAACATTCTTTCGTTCATGTACTCTAAAGTGTTCATATATGAGTGTTAAACTAATACTTTGAATCAAGTGTACTTTAAATCAAGTGTTAGACAAATACTTCGAATCATTATCTCCTCATTCTTCTGTAGTGGTGGACAGACCAGGACAACACAAGGCTTGCTAAAGTCATTTCAACCCAAACAGACCCATCGCATCCTAAGCGTGTTCTGTGGCAAACAATGTGCTTGTGTAGCCTATTATAATTCAAGGACACATTCACACATGAGTAATAATCGCCACTTTCATTGTCCACCATAACAGCTTCATGTTGTTTGGCAAAGCAGCTGACAAAAAAACCTTTCCATTGCTTTCATCCTGTTGTTTTCTTTGAATATTAAGAGCGATTGGAATCTTACCATTCAACATACAACGTGTCAATAGTCCTTTATAAAATTCTTTTTATCTCCCTCTCTTTTCCCCTCTGCATTTCAAGTGGCCCACTCACATTCAGTATCAAACACACACACACACACACACACACACACACACACACACACACACACACACACACACTCACATTCAGTATCAAACAACACACACACACACACACACACACACACACACACACACACACACACACACATATACATTAGTACACACGAACGCACACATGTTCACACAAACAGACATGTCAAGCTCAGGCAGCATGCATATAAACACATACTGCACACAGGCACCACACACACACATGTGTAAATGCATGCACACTTGCGCAGATGCATGCACATGC
>CM065715.1:57304496-57346996 GCA_033310375.1 Conus canariensis | reverse complement strand
ATGCACCTTTTTCACAATTGACCCCCTGACAATGTCTGTTGTGTGATGAACCATGTGAGGATGGAGACGATTCAGTTCACTCCATCGAACATTTCAATTGTAAGCACTGGGTACATTAACTTCCTGCACTTTTCAAGTATGAGGTCTTTGAAACAATCCTCCAGTGGGTCTGTGCTTCTTACACACAAAAGGCTTGAAACAAAGATTAACAAATTCATTGAGATGTTTGCTAAAAGACTGGAGATAGTCAAAACCAATTTAGTTGAAAACTAATTCAACGACAAAAGACTAGAATGGAAAATTCAATATATAGCTTATAAGAAACTAGCAGAAGTCCCCGAAGAAAAGAATGAACAAGAGAGAAGGGAAAAAAACTTTGTTGTCAATTTGGGGGAAGTTCAAAACCGACTGCTGTGGACAGAAAATATAATGACTTTATACAGATACAAAAATTACTGAGCAAGTGTTCTGTGCCTTTAGCAGAAAAAGATGTGACATTTGCCACCTCTCTTACCATTACAGATGTATAGATAAACATTATTGGAGGAGACTCCAGAAAGGGTACGCTGTGTTACCAGTCCCCCATTACTATACAGTTATGCTGCATGCTCCGACTGTGAGGAGACAAAGCATTGCTTGCTTTCATGGTATTTCAATACAAATGTTAGGATACACATGCGGTTACTGCCATCATGCAGAGCCGAAGCTGGTATACCATTCCTGTACGGGCCTAGCATACCTCTTTCAAAAACAGCTCACACTACAATCACGACTACTACTAGTCCTAAGTAACAGGAAGACAAAATGGTAGCAAGAATGAAAGAAAGAACAGAATATAAAAACAAAGATATTCAGAAAGAGACACATGACAGAAAGACAGAACAGTAGTGAGACTGAAAGAATGAAAATTTTGGAAAAAAGGAAACAAACAGAGAAAGAAGAAAAGAAAGTGAAGAGAGGAAATATGGAAAGAATATAACAAAGTAATTTATGTTTGCCTGCCCATTACACTTTTGCAGATGGAAGTCAATATCACAAATCATTATGGGCACAATATACAAACAGGAATAGTTATAAAAAAATCATTGAATACACACAAACACGTGTGTGTGTGTGCATGCATGCATGCATACACACACACACACACACACACACACACACACACACACACACACACACACACACAGAAGAAATGAAAGCTGTCTCACTTGTTCTCCATAGCAGAATCAGCTACAGACACACTGGAGTCATGGCCCACCCAGGCAATCCTGTCTCCACTGGGGGAGAAAGACACTGAATGCACCCAGCCACCTAGCATCAAACACATTCTCCATTTTGTTACAAAGGAATGGATCAGTGAACTGGATTCAGAACCACAGTCACTGTAACAGTTAATTTATATCAATACTGGGCTATATGCTAAATGGACAAATTAAGGAAAAAATTAAACTGACATAAATGCACACACAAACACATGTGCACCAACATGCAAAACTCTTATGTATGCATACATGCGCACGTAAACCAGCACACACACACACACACACACACACACACACACACACACACACACACAGCACAAAACACATGCACATCACATATACACATTCCCATGCATGTAACGAGTATACACAGACCATGTTAATGGTAACATGGCAGCATATTAAGTTTCAAAACGGAGTGACTGAGGGCGGAAAACGAAGCAAAATTTAGAAAGAGAGGGGTTAGTTACCGCCAAGGACATTGGCAAACAGAGCACAGGACTGGACACAAAATGGCCATTTTGATCGTGAAGCGAACAGGAGAAGATGAATGGTTTCCCCCTTTTTCATTTTCACTGTCCTAAATGTTATTTGTTTTTGCCTGAAGAAGACCCAAGAGGTCGAAATGCATTGTGTCTAGTCCTGTGCTCTGCTTGTCTGTGTCCTTCGCTGTAACTAACCCCTCTTTTTCTAAATTATGGCAGCATATGTTTATTATAACATGGGGCTCAATAAAGAAGACACCAGATAAATTGTAAATGCAAGGCTATGACAACCCACTACAACTACCACTATTACTAACAGATTACAACTAACAATATTATAAAATGCAGTAACTCAAGAAACTATAAGAAAACTATACACATAAATGCATTACTGTACCTCCACCATTGCTGAACTCGGCCATGAGGTTGGCAAACGTCATCTTGCTGCCCCATGTGTTGCTGCTTGGCTTGGATTCTATCTCCTTCACATAGCCACTGAACACTCTGAAAACATGCCAGTTTTATCTCCTTCACATAGCCACTGAACACTCTGAAAACATGCCAGTTTTATCTCCTTCACATAGCCACTGAACACTCTGAAAACATGCTAGTTTTATCTCCATCACATAGCCACTGAACACTCTGAAAACATCAGTTTCAAGTCAAAATAGACTTGCAAACTGTCTTTCACAATTTTCTATTCATACACGTGAAGAGAATTTCATTTATCAAGTCAAGTCAAGTCAAGAACACTTTATTATCTCCAAAGAGAAATTAAGAGTGGCCATAGAAACAACAAATCACAAATCATGAATTACACCCATCTATCCACCCACCCACCCACTCGCACACACAGAATAATATGCACACACACATATATATATATATATATATATATATTATATATATATATATATAGAAACAAGCTTTCTGAACCAGATCTTATTGAAAGTTTAGTTATGATTAAGGAATTTGATGGAAATGAGAACAAAACTGTTTTTGGTTCTATTTGTCTTGAATTTTGAAATTTAGAATCTTCATCCAGAGGGTAGAACATTGTAGTATTTTTTTTAAGAACATGAGAACTGTCGGCAGCAACGTTCACAGCAATGTTTGCTTTTTTTTGACATTCATACCATTTATCTAGCTGTTCTTGATTTTTGCCAATAATCTTTCCACATGTATTCACCACTCTGTTTAAAATGTTTTTGTGTTTCACTCTAAGATTTCCAAACCAGCATAAAAATGCCAAAGGACAACACTGATTCTACAAAACAATGATAAAACATATTTAAGATGTCCTTTTTGACAGTGAGAGACCGAAGTTTCTGAAGACAGTATATTCTAGATTGGCATTTTTTGTAGAGAAATTGAGTATTTGCATTAGAATTCAGCTTATCGTCTGAAATAGCACCCAGATACTTGTATTCACTTACATGTTCCACTTTGGTGTTTTCGATATACAAGTGAGGGACAGGAGCTGGGTTTCTTCGAAAACCAATTGCCATCTCCTTTGTCTTACTAACATTCAAATCTAGACAGTTCTCTTTGACAGAAAGACGTACAAAAGTTTTAAAGCCTTTTTGTAATACACTGATTTAACTCAATTTTTTTAGGCGGGGGTAAAGGGGACAGGGGAGGGTAGGGGAAGAGGTGGGGATTGAGGGGAGGTGAATGTCATATGTTGCATGCCTTTCTGGTGGCATTGCTTCAAGGCCTGTGCATTCTGGTTCTCACATTCACAACCTCTCCTAGAGTCATCCCACTGCAATCTGAATGCTGGCATCCCAGTCCACGGGGAGCTATCAGTATCACGCTGTCAGGAGACTACAAAGCAGAGCAGACACCAGTTTGCTCCTGAGTCACTGCAGTAGAGTTTCTTGGTGTCTCTTATGATCCAACATATAAGCAATACCATGTAGTAAACCTCCCAGTAACAACAAATATTGCTTAGGTGTGATTAAGTATGACACAGGGCATCACAATCCAGCGGTCTCCATTAACTTGCTGACACCAGGAACTTTGGAAACCTATTAACCTCTTCAGGTAATCAATACTTTTTATTATCCACTCAAAATATCATATAATGAAAAAATATCTCACAAAATCTGTGCACAGCACGTAAAAACCTGGGAAAACAAATTTACAAAATAAATGCAGCCTTTTTTTGCAGTGCAGGTCTTCATTCTATCATAATCTGCTTTTCTCTTTCTGATACATACTTGTACAAACAAATGCTTTATTCCTACCTTCCAAGGAACATGACTAGATTATCAGCAAAGAAAAGAAAAAGAGCAAGGGAGCTAACTATGCCTAAGTCACCCTTGACTCTTTCATCACTTGCATTTGTGGGTTGTCAAATCAGTTTCCTTTCATCACTTCAAACTGTTAATGTGCTCATTCATTGCTCTCTTGCTTTGACTTTGTTGCTTGCAGCTATGGATCCCCTCAAGATGCTGTTTAACCCATATTCGACTAAGCATTGTGTGAAATGCTCCGCTGTCAAACTCATGGCACCAATCAAATTCTCACTGTAAAAATCAGGTTTTGAGAGCTTGCCACAGTTTTCAAAATCCAATTTTTTAAAAATGTTTTTTGTTGTTGTTGCTTTGCTCTTTTAAAATTGAAAGGGGCCGTTTTCCAAAGAGCATTTCAGAGAAGTGTGAGTTACTGTATTTTCCAACGCTAGGCAACAAAGGATGGACAAGTCTTAACACACAGGCAAATTCAGATAATCAAATGAAGTGAAAATGAAATAGAAATTTCTTAAACACTATAATGATCATGCACCACAGAGCAACTTTAGAACAGAATGGTTACACTTTCAGTGTCCAGATATAACAGAACGGAGCAAAGGTGGTTCTAATTCCTATAACAACAGAGTAGAAAAAGAAAGGAAATGAGTACTATTGTCAGCAGGCACGAAGGTAGGAAGCATCATCAAGAAGAGAAAACTCTGAGTATCCCTGGCACTGAATCCATGAATTAGTCAGAGTATCAGCTATCCAGAATGCAAATCTGAAATGCATGCTACAGCAAATCTATTTAAATTGCTGTGATTAGAAACTATTACTGACATTTTGCGTTTGCTTTTCAATCAGAAATTACCTCAATATGAACTATATATAGCCAACTTAAAAACATTAAATCTGCCAGTCATACTATTGCTTTGGACAATACAAAAAGTCACAAAATAATCAAAGGAGTTTAACTTTCTGGAAAAATCTGTTTTTGTTTATTGTCTTGGGATTTCTCCAATGGCCCAGGATATTCTTTTCCCGATCCTGCTTGTCTTATTACCACAAGGAACTGAACATGTTTTACATTAGCTTAGGTCTAAGTACATTGAACCATGGTAAATCTTTGAACAATTCCAGGTAGACCTATTGCCTAGCAAAACAGAGATTATTATGTCAACTATATTAGATCATCACTGACTTACAACATCAATGTATTTCCCCAAAACAGAACTCAGAACTTGTACCTATTTGTCATGATGAGATAATTATGGCCTAAATTCCACAAAAACCTAGTCCCTTTGAGAGCACTGTACATTGCTAACTGTATTCAGTCAAACCAAACCCCCAAACATGTTCTTTTGAAATGCCCTGTATCTAAACCTCTCATGCCAAGCTGAAGAAACCCTAGAATTGCCTGTGGGTATGGTGCTGGTTTTAGCATCATTGATGCTGTATACTGATAATTTCAATGAGTGTAACGATGGAGTCTTAAGGGCTTTGTTCATTTGTTTCCTTGTCTCTACCTGCATGCTGGACAGCTTCTGTCTGTCTGTTTCTCTCTCTACTTTCTTCTTCCTTCTTTCCACACAATTATGAACATGCATTTATGTTCTTTGTAGCCAAGCTGACCATGAGGGCTATGCCAGGGCTATCATCTTGTCAAAATCAATTCCTCATGTACTCAACTTTTTCACATGTCAGATGTGAGGTGTACCAAGGCTTTGTGCAAGGAAGCAGTCCCTCTAGCTCTCTTAATCAAGGCATGAAGATACGCCAAATGACAGACAAAATACTTTCTGAAGTCCATTTCAGGAACTTTTTCTTCTCTGCTCATTAATGGCAGGTTGTTTACACCAGTTAGAAACTGCAAAATGTATGCGTAAAGTTTTGAAAGGAAAGTAAAACCGCCACACATATGTACATGTAATGCTGCAAAAAAGTAAGATTAGCAGCATACACAGAGACCAGTTAATCATCTACAGACGCAAAGCATACCTGGTCTTGAAGTCAGTGGAACCAGCACCAATCAAAACGTTGTTGGGATGCCAATCGATGCTGAAAGAAAGAAAGAAAAACACTATGCATATGATGTCTAAGTATATTCAAACTTGGTCAAAATGCTGGCAGTTCTTCTCACCAACACTCAAAACAGTGACATCCAAAAGAAGACAGATAGCAGTTAGTACTTTGCACAGATTTCTGAAGCTAAACCTTGCCAACTCTTTGTTTACTTGCAATGGACACTATTATCATAAGAAAAATTGGTTTGTACAGTCATATATCCAGCATGTCCCTTTTCTGGTCCCTTATCCAAGTTACCATTATTTCCTAAGAACAAGGCAATCCTTTTTCGTCTGACCAGACAATCCTGTGATAAGAACAGCTCTGTAAATGGTTAAATCATACTGGTACTCTGCCGTATTGATCAAATTAAACACATGATTAATTACCCACAATCATAATCAGTAAATAATATATCACAGCATTAACCAAATAAACGCATCTTATATTAAAAAGAAAATGCCTGGTTAATCAACAAAATAGATTTTTACATGAAGACATAGGGAAGGAGAGGAGGGAGGGGGTAATCTGTATTCCGAAACTCCTTGTGGTCCAAAAATTATGGTAAACATAGCAAGAAACATGCAAAAAAAACTGCAATGAATCTATCCCAAACAAAATATCTTCATCCGTTGTTATAAGTAAGAGAATAAGTGAATCTCTTGCATGGTCCAAATTCAGAACAGACTCTGTACTATTCATCCATTGGCTGCCAGAAGTCTTTGCTGAGACAACTTTGCTATGTGCAGTTTGAAGGAAATGACAAAAAACTTAATATGTCAGCTGAAACTGTTTCACATAACGGAGAAAGCAAACTGAACAGTTATAGAAATCACACATCAAAGAAACTTGTAATACCTGTTAACTGAAACCTGCAGTCTACAATTTGAAAAAGCTGAGTGGACAATAACATGTCTTCACAAGACTAAAGAAGGTCAAAGGTAGGTAAACCTAACTGCAAATAATCCAGATGAAAGGACCAGCTTAAGGTATGTACCATCCATATAACAGGTTGCACAATTGGTCAAAAGAGTCACATGTTTTGGGAAGCCTTTCTCTGATTGGTTTCAGTCATAAACTTTCATCTGCTGCTTCTTTTCAACGTGGCAAGTGTGTTTGAAATGCCATGGGTGCCTGAGGGTAAATACGAATGGGCCAAGTTTGACTGCATACAGAACTTTGACTGAGTACAAAACCATTCAAAATCCTAATTCAAAAGAGTGAAACAGCATTTTATGTCCCAAAAAGCAGAGAACGACTGTGTTTAAACACAAAATGCATCACACAAACATACACACAAACATACACATGCATATACACACATACAAATACACACCTAGACACATACACGCATACACACATCCTGAGTGTCATAAGTATCTGTATGCATTGTTCATAATAAGAGAAGACTCAAAAGCCACAAGGTCTATTTGCAAATGACACTATTTTCCTGGTTTCTGTTAAAACTATTGTTCTGACTTGCAACACACATTTTCTTCAATTCTCCCAGCACAGACAATGCATATTTCATTTACTACACTCAGTCAAATAAGCTATGCTAAGCTGTGTCAGGATTCAAGTTCAGCATCATAAATGATGAGCCTTGTTCTGGTCAGAAGAGCAGAAAGCAAGTTGCAAACTTGGTTGGCTTGACGTGACTAATGACTCTTTGGAAAGAAAGGGGCTGGAAACAGCAGGTTGCTGATTAGCTCTTGAAAATGAATATACCAGAATAAGGTTGAAGAAAAAAGGCAAGCTGTGAAAGACATGTTGTGAGACGCTTCATAATATGGTGATACTTGAACCTTGCGCAGTCACATGTTCGCATTTAGGCCTACCTACCCTAACACCACTCAATGGAAATGGACCCACAATAGTGCTTAATTTCAAATTTCAAAAGCAAAGGACACTTCTCTAGCTTGAAGAAAATCACTTTGACATTTTGGAAATCTTTAGGACAAAGCATCAGGGTGCTTACGAAAGAAATATGGGTACTTTCAAACAGGTCCCAGGATTCACTTAATTAAAATGTACAGAGCATGTTTGAATCGAAACATGGCTGACTATGCCTGTGGTGGGACAGATGGCATGAAGAAAGCAAGAAACTACCTTGACAGAAGACTCACCAAGTCACAGTGGAGCGGATGGGTTTCTTGATGTGCTTGCTGACCCACCATTTGTGCTCATCCTCGTAGTAGGACACAGAGATGAGACGGGCACTGCTGCCCACTGCAAACTTGTTCTCTGTGGACAGACACAGCTGCTGATGTTGTGATCACTGAGAAGCTTTTTTTTTTTTTACATGATTTAGCACAACTTAAATATAGTTACAGTTGAAAAGCTATTTTCCTGCTAAGAGTAGTTTTACAGAAGATTACTTGTCAGAGCCAACGCCTTTTCATAGCATGAAACCAACGCCTGCCATCAGGAACCAGAACTGAAAACTTGAGAAAGCTAACACACAGAAAGCACAGTAGAAACTCATTCCAAGCACGGATGGCTGACATGGTGACGAGAGTGGGACGAACAGGGTGATGGTTTCCAACATCCTTAAGGGGACACCTCTTTGGAAAACAGGCAAACCAACAGACATAGCTGTCACTGGCCTAAACCAGCCCTCAGAAGGTGGACTGCAAAGGTCAACATACAGAACCTTGGACACATTGAGAGCAACAAAGCTGACGAGGACCAACCTGCTGGAGGCAGCACAAAGCTACATAGCATCCAGCATGACACTGGGACTTGAGCCATGTCCACATGATGTCAACAAACAAACTGCCCCAAATAAAGGATATTTACAGTTGCTACACACACACTTACAAGATCAACAAAATTCAAAGCAGAAAACAAGCAAAGGAAGTGGCTGCTCTGGGACATGGGACAAGCCAACTAGCCAATCCCTGCTTCCAGTCAGAAATACACTAAGGAGGCATGGAGAGGGAAGAAATCGACTTCATACCCCCCCCCCCCCCCATCCCATATCACCCCCAAACAATGTCACCACCTCTGTCCATCACAACACAGTCAGTGGCTGTCAAATATCTACATAAAGTAACATCATATACAATTACTCTTCATCAGGGTGAAACCCAGATGTAACATCATACACAACCACTCTTCATCAGGGTGACACCCAGATGTAACATCAAACACGACCACTCTTCATCAGGGTGACACCCAGATGTAACATCATACACGACCACTCTTCATCAGGGTGACACCCAGATGTAACATCAAACACAACCACTCTTCATCAGGGTGACACCCAGATGTAACATCATACACAACCACTCTTCATCAGGGTGACACCCAGATGTAACATCATACACAACCACTCTTCATCAGGGTGACACCCAGATGCTTGAAGGCAGAGCAGGTCTGTCCTGTAAGAGCTCTGAGAATTTACCTTCAGAGGTCAGTCATGCTCTCACAGCACCATGCTCTGACCTGGCCTGAGAAACGCTGTTGTTGAACCACACATGATCAGCTCTTGGAACAGGCAGGTGATCCATCAGGCTTACATCCATGGCCTGAGTCTGCTTCTACCCAAAGTGGCTACAGGGGCACATGAAGTCCACGCCAGCTCTGCCCTCTGGTGGTGTGTTGCGGTAGCTGACATTGTTGGTGCAGCAGGCTGGAAATCTTGGATCCCATTTTGCAGATTTCATCTCAGAGACATGGGAGAAGTTCTCTGACAGCCCTGGATTGTTTGTGGGGCGTTGTTGCAGCTCACACAGCAACCCCCTCCCCCCTCCCCCCCACTGATCAAGTGCATTGGAAACCTCCTTCTTTTCCTGATTTTGGTGTGCGTGCTTTTGATTTTTTATGTATGAAATAGCTGCATTGTTTGATCAGCAATTTGGCTTTATATTATTACTTGCACATTTGAGAAGGACTGAGGATGAATCTTCCAGATATGGCAAGAAAGACAATTTATGAGCTAAGGGCTAATTTTCACTGCTGGCTCTGGGGACTGAGACTTGTTTAAGGAAGCATGACCTCTCTTTGTCTGGTTAGCACGCTTCTTCCCACCTCCTTTTTAGTTATTCAAGCATTCATTCGGACAGGTGAGTATGAGGAAAAAGAAATTTTCACACTAAAAGTACCTTTACAAAATACTTACCTGACCACACACTAGGTCATCTTCCTACCTCCACACTTCAGCTGGGAAAGGTGTGAAAACTGATTTAAGGGTTCATAAAAGGAAGTGATGCAGGGGTCAAAGGTGATACTCTTGTTTCTCGTTGATAAACTGGAGACACAGTTAGCCCTCCCCAAATACTTTAAGAAGGGTTATTTACGTAACACGTTCTACTCAGTAAGGTGTTCATGTGGACAACTAAGTACTACATAAAACTTCTTTTAGGAGGAAAATTCCTATTCAACCAAATGTATTCTCTTTTGCCACTCATTCCATTTCCTGGTTCAGCCAGGCCCAATCTGTTGTTCCAGCATAAGCTGTCTACAGAGCAGTAAGCACAGATTGCCCATCACAGAAGAGGCTGTGTTGCTGCTGAATCCATTAAGTGATGAGAAAATTTGGATTTAACAAGGGGTATAACCTACCATCTGGAGACCACTTGACACAGGTGGCAGCACGGTTGATCCTCAGGATCACAAGATGAGGCTTCCATTTTCCCCCTTCCAATGTCCACACATAGGCATTACGATCCTGAAAAGGGTAAAAAAAAAAAAATTATCATTTATCCTTCATGCCATTCAAAAGTGTAAAGTCAAATGAAAATAAAAGAATAAAAATGATTTTCTGAAATGTGTTGCCATTTCTCAAGAAATGAATGTATTTGTACTCTCTCCTCCCCCTCTCTATCTCTCTCACACACACAGACTTAAACACACACATCACACACACACAGACACTCAGACACACACACACACACACACACACACACACACACACACAGACTTAAAGACACATCACGCACACAGACGCACCCCCCCCCCCCACACACACACACACATGCACACACACTTGCACTTTTTTCTCAAGTACCTGATTATAAATCATTCAGCAGGTTTTGTTCAAAAGGCAACCAAAAGGAACATACAGATTTAACTGTATACAAAATTTGGTATTTCTTGATTAAGTGAATTTGCTGACATAAAGATCAGACTTAATACACCAAAGGTTTTTCTGCATTCATGCATGCATGTATGTAATCATGCACCACCAAACATTCCACTCTCTCTAGGCATTGGGTGTCATGCATTTGCTTCTCTTTTGACAAAACTGAGAGCAAGAAGTCTAGTTTTGATTTTGTCTATGATATACACATGAAAAAAATTCAAATGCACACACAAAAAAATAATTGAAGCGCAATAGATCGATATCATCTAATCCCAGGTCATATGCTGTAATAGCCTTCTCATCTGTTCTCCACTCACAATTCTATGAGTATGTAAAGATTCATGTGAGTGTTGTGTCGCTGTCCTATTTTTTGCTCTGTAGAGCTTTGTTTGACTTTTCATTTTTCAATATCTGTTATGCCTTTTGTCATCTACCTGCAAAACAGAACTACGTAAGTATTCCTCCTTTCATTATCATTACTTACCGCACCACAAGTGACAATGCGGTTGGATTTGGGAGCCCAGTCGATGCCTGTCACTCGCTGACCATGTTCGCCCAGACTCTCCATCTCCTGCCACTTGCCACCACTCTTCTTGTAGATCTTCACTTCATGGTCATTCAGCGACATGGCCAGGCCTGTTCCAAATCAGCACTCATTGGATATTATGCGGTCAAGTGTGCCAAACACACTGTGGGAATCAAGGCTTACTTTCCAGGTTAAATATATTGCCTGTAAACAATAGTGATCTGATCTGGAGCATACATTTCTGATTTTTTGAGCAGTGTGCTTAAGAAGAATGTCTTATATTTTCAATGCATGTTAACAATCTTTTTAAGGGTGTATATCATTATGCAAAGTTCTGCCAATAAATTGCTCTCTCTCTCTCTCTCTCTCTCTCTCTCTCTCTTTAAAACCAGTCTTCACTACTCTGGCGGCTTCTTGTGGAACCGCATTTCACCCTCTCTTGATGTTCATGCCAGCATATATAGCTTTAAAAGGGCACTTCATACCCAGCTAATGACTGAATTTTCCAATTCATGCTCTTAAACTCTCTCTCTCTCTCTCTGTCTCTCTCACTCTCTCTCTCCCTCTGTCTGTCTGTCTGTCTGTCTGTCTGTCTCTCTCTCTGTACTGGTCTCTTTCATCTATTGTTCCAAAGGTGCTGCTTGTCAAGTGTAAATTTTTGTCTTTGCTTACAGGTTGGGGTGCCTGTTCAATGATTTTTTTTTCTTTTTCCAGAAATGTGTTATAATTTTATTGTTGTGATAATGTTTATTGTATATATATTTATCTATCTTCCAATAACCATTTTTTCATGAACTATATATGATGACCCCTCCCCTCCCATCTGTTTCTCTCTCTGTCTCTCTGTCTCTGTCTCTCTCTCTGTCTCTCTCTCTTTCTCTCTCTCTGTCTGTCTGTCTGTCTGTCTGTCTGTCTGTCTCTCTCTCTATCTCTCTCTCTCTCTCTCTCTCTCTCTCTCCCTCTCTCTTCCAGGCATTGATTGTCGTCTGTTCTTTTGTGTTAACCATTTCCTCTGTCTATTTATAGCGTTTATGTATGTTTACTTTAATTCTAGATTAGTTTTGCTGATGTTATTATTGCATTTTATATGTATTTCCCTTTGTTGAGGGCCGGATGTAAAAAAAGCCATTTTGTGCTTATTCCGCTTTTTCCCTCATTAAAAAAGATTCGTTCGTTCGTTCTCTCTCTCTCTCTCTCTCTCTCTCTCTCTCTCTCTCTCTCTCTCTCGAGAGAGAGAGAGAGAGAGAGAGAGAGAGAGCGAGAGAGAGTTTTATGTTGTCCAGTTCTGTATGACCTAAGAGCACAGTACATTCCGCTGAAGTATTACAAAGTACCAAGTCAGTTTAAATTTACATTGCTTATGGCAAGCACGCATGAAAAAACAGTCAGGAACCTGTCAATCTATCTTTACAAAGCCTTTAAGTTGCGTTCTATTCTCACTTCTTAAATTTACTGTCAAGTAAGTATTGGATGATTTCAATGTTCATAATTGTTAGTTTGAAAATGTTTGTATAATATATGCACCCCATCATGAGGGGCAATGGCCTATACATGATTAAACTTCCGATTAAACTTCCGAATCTCTCTCTCGATGAAAGAATGAAAGAAAAAGAGAGAGAAAGAGTGACAGAGAGATAAAGGGGGACGGGAGAATGAGAGAGAGAGAGAGAGAGAGAGAGAGAGAGAGAGAGAGAGAGAGAGTGAGAGAGAGAGAGAGAGAGAGAGAGAAACAGACAGACAAAGAGTGAGAGACAGAGAAAAACAAGCAGACTAAAAGAGAACCTTCTGACAATAAAAGCCAAATTTAGGACAACATACAGAAAACGGTATCTGCAGTATGTATTATTTCACAGCTTTTCAGATCATAGATGGAGTTTTAAACTGAACATAAAAACATACAGCAAACACACACACACACACACACACACACACACACACACACACACACACACACACACACACAGCACACACACACACACACACATGCATGCACACACACATGTAACATGCACACATGACCGAAACATACATTACCCCCATCACCACCAAATGTTTCCACACCACACAACTCCAGCTGTAACTACATCTTAATTGACTCTTTCTCTCTCTCTCTTTCTCTCTCTCACTCATGCATGCGCGTGCGCGCGCGCGCACACACACACACACACACACACACACACACACACACACACACACACACACACACACACCATGCTTCAAAGGTGGATGATAATTTCTCTGCCTATCTATGAAGGAATCACGGTAGAATGTCTTTTCCATGTTATTTCTGAATACAGTCAGCCTCCACACCCACACACTTATACCATCAATGGTGCAGCGATTTGATTCCTTTGCGGAAAAAGGGGGTATCTTTGGCCTGAAAAAAAAAGCCTTCACAGCAGCCATGATGTCACTGTCTGTCCGAAATGTCATCCAGCCAGCTAGTTTTCAAAGTTTGGGAAAAGATGAAAGTCAGACAGTGCCAAATCACAGAAGCAAGGTGGATGATCGATCGATGACCTGGAAACCACAATCATGCAGACGCAATGGCAGATTTGTGAGCTGGTGCATTGTCTTGCTGGAACAACACCCCTTTGGTCAGCTTTCCATGGCCTTTAGCAACAATTCGTCCCTCACATGCCTCAGCAATGTTGCCTGATATTCTCCAGTTATGGTGTTGTCCTTTTCAACAAAGTCCACCAACAGGATTCCTTCAGGATCCCAGAAGATAGACGCCATCACCTGATCAGCCAACTGGATCACCTTGACCTTTTTAGCTGGGGGAGAGTCAAAGTGCTGCCACTGCTTACACTGTACCTTTGACTCTGAGCTAAAGTGATGGGGACCCCAGTTTCATCCATGGTGACAAATCTTGCCATAAAGTCACTGTGATCTGCTAGAAAAAGGTGTAATTTGTCATGGGGCATGTCCACTGTGAGGGGTTTTTGTTCTTTAGTCAAAAGTTACATGGCCCACCTTGCTGTCACCTTCCTCATGGCCACATCATTGGTCAGAATTTCATGCATTGTGTAGTGTGATACATCAAGACTTGAAGCAATGAGTCTGATGGACAATCATCTGACAGTCATTGCAAGTTATCCTCACTACTGGCATTCACTGACCTCCAAGGATGAGGTTCATCTTCCAGGCTCTGTCTTCTTCTTCTAAATTCAAGGCTGTCTATTTCTTCACAGTTGAATATGAAGCGGCATCATGTTTTCATGAGTTCTCTTTTACATACTTTGAATCATCCTTTGATACTGAATTTTCTCCATTTTGGAAAATGAAGAGGTGCTGATCACTTAGAAGACCAGTGATGACATAACTTACAAAATGACACATATCAAATTGTACCCGTCACCCTCTAAAGAGCACATGCAATAATGCACCAAATACCACAAACGTAGCTCAAATCCTTCTTAAGCAGGCTGAGAACTTATCATCCATCTCTCGTACACTACATCACACAGCACAAAGATGAGAAGGAAGCTTGACCAGTTTTGTCTCCATTGACAGCATGGCAAGTCACTGGAGTCGTCCCAAAGTCGTGTTTCTCCGCCATCCTGTTTCACACAATGCAGTCCAGGATGTGTAACACAACAAGGGGAAATAAAAGGACAAGAAGGGGGAGACAGCAGACAAACGAAGTATAAAAAGGAAAGAGAGCCAGGGGATGTTGGTAAAAAGAGATGAAAAAGGAGGAGGCTGAGGGAGACGAAGAAGGACAGAACAAAGGGAGAGAAGAAAAATCGGAAATGAAATGAGGCAGGGACAAAAGGGAGAGAAGAAAGATGGAAAAAGAAGAGGGCTTTGAGAAAGTAGAGGAGGAGATGAAGGATCAGGAAGAAGAGAGAGGGAAGACAGAGGACAGAGGAAGAAGGCCAGATTTAACACTGGTGAGAGAGAGAGAAGGGAAATGAAATACAGAAGAGAAAACAGAGTTGATGATGAAAAGTAGGAGCAGGATGAGACGGCAGAATTATTGGAAGACCAAACAAACAAAACAACAAAAAAAAAGATGATTTTGGCTCAACAACAACAACAACAAAAAATTAGAATGAAAATAAAAGAAGAAAAGAGGAAGTGGAGAATGAAAAAGCAGGCAATGCTGGTGTTGCAACACTGAAAATGAATGGTATTCTACACAGTGACGCAAAAACCAAAGTCAGCATCCTGACTGAACAATTCCTGTCACTCTTCACAAAATCAGCATTACATTCAAGAAGAGGATGAATACAGAAACAAGAAAAGGGATTAAAAAAAAGAAGAAGTAAAAACTGTAGAAAAATGAATTATTTATTTCTGATAATTACAGTTCTTTTATAGATTCAGCAAAGGCTGTTGCATATTTTTTCCACAAAGCAAGCATGATCTGTTGAACTAGTAGCGTATCAGTGAATTGCACTGGATTATTTTGTTTGAACTGAGCATTGTACTGCGTCGCATTGTATTGCATTGGACTGAACAGTATTGGATTGCACGGTACTGTGCATTATTATCTTTCACTCTCATTGCACAGATTTCTGTGTAGAAAATTGTGTTCCTGTTCTTAAAAAGAGCATGTTATGCCAGTCCAAATCTGTTTTCCCTCTGGATCCTTGATTTGCTCTGGAAAGGCTGAAATACAGATTGCATTAAAACAGTCCTAAACCCTTTTGAAAAATACATCATATTGAAAAAGCAGGTAATGCTGGTGTCGTCACACTGAAAATAACCAATATTCTACACAGTGATGCAAAAACCAAAGTCAGCATCCTGATTGAACAATTCCAGTCACTCGTCACAAAATCAGCATCACATTCAAAGTCTAAGCAATCACAATACCCCACTACAGAAACTCTGGACAGATCAATAGCAAATGGGTGAAGAAAACAAACCATCAAAGTCAACAAAGCAGTATGCCCTGATGGCATCCCCCTCCATATCTTTAATTATAGTGTGCCAGCTATTTAGCAGAAGGACTGACTTGCATCTACCAGAAGTCAGTTAACATAGGTACACCACCAGATGACTGAACCAATTCCAGTGTGAGGTCCAGTTTCAAAAAGGGGGACAAACACCTTGCAGAAAAGTACAGACCAGTTTCACTGAGCCCAGTATCCTGCCAGCTCCTGGAGCACACATTTTACATCCACTTTATAAAGCCTTTGAACATTACTGCATTCTCATTAGTCTCAGCTATGGTTTTTGTCCACACTACTCTTGCGAGAAGCAACAAATTGTAATACGCCAAGATCTCCCCAAAGTTTTGATAAGAAAATCCAGACAGATGTTGCCATTAAAGATTTTTTCAAAGCATTCAGTACCATGTCCTTGCAAAACTGCTGATAACCAGACTAGATGGTTAAGGCATCAAGAGAAACTTTCTCAAGTGATTAACCACCTTCCTCACCCATTGAAGTATGAAAGTGGTAATAGAGGGTGAAAAATTCAGACAAGTTTCAGTGGATTCAGGAGTACTCTAAGGCACTGCGCTGGGACCTCTCCTCTTTCTCTGTCAAATACTTGCTGGGAGCTCTAAGATCACAAGTCAGCCTTTTCACAGATGACTGCCTCCTTTATTGGCAAATCCAAAATGAGACAGACCATAGAATCCTACCAAAAAAATCAGGAAAATCTCAAAGTACGGGCAGAAACTGGAGAATGAGATTCAACACAACAAAACGTTTCATCCTGAGCGTCTGCAGCAATTCATCCTATTTCTTTTATCAAACAGGCAACCACATCCTTGAACAGGTAAACTGAAACCCATACCTTTGGGTGCAGATTGATGGTAACCTGTCCTAGTCAAAACATATCACCCAGAATTACCAAGACGGCTCAAGAGGGCTAAAGGCTGCTCAGAGGCAATCTGCAGTTCTGACCACATGAATGCAGGAAGGCAGCATACACCTCCCTTGTCAGATTCATCCTGGAGTCAGTCTTCACAGTGTGGGGCTTCTATCAGCAAAAAGATACTGACAAGCTCAAGAGAATTCGGTGTTGCTCAGCCCGCTTCATGAACAGGACTCCTCCTCCTGACTGCCTGGTGTGTGGCTGAAGTGCTTCATGACCCACAGCTGCCACTCCTCCAAGAAAGACAAAAACAACAGCTTCTATTTTAATTCAAATTCATCAAAAATCACTTTCCTGCAGTGAGGGCCCATGATTACACCACTCCTGTAAAAAGCAAGAGGCCTATCAGACAAAGCAAGAGGCCTATCAGACAAAGCAAGAGGCCTATCAGACCAACAAGATCCAAAGAAAACCACTCTTAGTACATTATATCCCAGTTCACACAAAATAACTCATGAGTTGAATAAGACAGACTTTACAGGTGTAGCTTCCTTCCATGAACTGTCAGACTGGAATGGCCTAAACTAAGAAATTGTAAGCACTTAGACGACTGAGGATTTTAAGTACCACCTCTCATCTGTCATAAATCATCACTAGGGGAAAAAAAAAAGAAAAAGGAAAGGGAAAAAAAGAGAAAGAACAAAAATTGGTACTCTCTCTGATGTTTTCTCTATTGGCATGCCTATGCCGGGAGTGGTTTCTGCCAACATACTTGAAAAAAAATACAGATCTGAGTGCTGCTTGTAATTTTCACCACCACCTGCAAGTATGCTGTTTAATTTCTGCCCTTTTTTGTCGCATTTTGAATACAAAGAATAGTTTACCTGTTTGGTGCAAGACTAAAACTAATCGAGACTATGTACAGATATGGTCACTTGGCGGAAATGACACTTGCACGTATTTTTTCTTAACAACACAAAGATAATTACAACATATTCCTTTTAACTCCTAAATCACCACAACCCCACAGTTTGACACGATCAACCCGGAAATAAAATGACAGGTTTTACAGGATGACCGTAACTATGCCTGAGCATGACCGAGCTCACTGAAGGGGGCGTATCAACCCGAAATCACATGAAATGTGTCAAAAGAATGTGAAATACTAACACTGGCGTGGAATAATGTAATAATGTCAATAAAATTGATTACTTGTCGAACAGCATAATGAATTTTTCAAACCTGAATCCTGTAGAAGGTTGTTAAATAGAAATTCGCGGACTATGGTCAGTCGACACGAATTTCTAACAAGGAAGTAGTAGCAGACGCCTCTCAAACGCTTTGATACGAAAGAGCAGTACAGAGTAATTTCCCCTTTCTCGCTCTCTCGCTGTCTCTGCTCTGCATATGAGTCAGCCCCCATATGATTCAGCGAGTCGTAAGCTAGGCTAGCCTATGCGTTTTCCTTTCCTGTCACAGACTTAACGCAACTCAGTAAGTGTCAGGATAATCTGCAGCCGGTTGATTGTGGCCAACAACAGGGAAGAAGATGAAGGTATCATGTTGACGGCCATCTAAAGAAAAACCGGTAGAACTGTGCAGTAGCACCCGTATATAGCGATGTTTGGGTTGTTCAAAAGTATGATCGAGCGTGTTTCGATGTACGTGTTACTTTTCTTCTGGAACTCACTTCTATCCGTGTTTCGGGTCGTGCAAGTAGCCAAATCGTGACTCGCCACGGAGATTGCCGAGCACAGTACGGAAAGAGACGAGAGTCGGGGATTCCGCAAGTGACGTATAAATGCCAAGACTACCGTGAATGAAAGACATGTCCCTAAAAGCTTTCGCTATGAGGACGTAAAACTCAACTATTTTCCGGCGATAATGGCAGATTCTCCCGGCTACGAGTCAAGTACCAACGAAGAGGACATCGAATGTGAAATTTTCACGTAAGTGTATGGAGTTCAGCCGTACCAGTTTGAATCTACAGCTCCTTGTACAGTACCACTTCCCTCGCCATCAGACGCTTGTGTTTCTTTCCTGGCAGTTCGACATTTTACAGGTTGACCATATTATGTACATGTACACACATACGCACGACACAGACAGTACATGATATAAACATGCACATACATACATCTGTTCAATTCAATTCAATTCAAATTTAATCCTTTGACCCCTGTTGGGGCTAGGGAGAAATAGATGTACGGCTATCGGGAGGGCGTCAGCCAGGCATCGATTGGTTGAACTTGTGACCTATGAATAATCTGATCCGATTTCCAGTTCCTCTTCGTGCAGACGATCAGGGGCAACAACATCAATCATTCAATGTCAGCGGCAACAGGGAGTACTTTTGTCATGATACTGTTGAAATAAATCAGAAACGATCATAGATATGTGTTCAGAGTAGAAAGAAAAGAGTGTTTAGACTTCGTCTCGCATGTTTTTTTTTTCAGTCGACAAAGAAACTGAATCTGCAGTTAGGCCTACTGTTCATTAGTGCATTGTAATGTATTTTAGGTTCATACTCTGTGGAGAATGAGTTGGTTGCTGCTTTTTGCACCCCCGCCGCCCACCCCCACCCTTAGATTATTCATAGGTCATCGGTTCAACCAATCGATGCCTGGCTGACACCCTCCCGATAGCCGCAAGTGGAGAATAGAAATCTAACAAAGAGAAATACGAAACTCACTCAGAACAATGTGTGAACATAGTTGCGAAATGCTGAATTCTGGTGAACTGTAATGCTCTCTCTCACACACACACACACACACACACACACACACACACACATTTTTCTACATTCCTCATTTTCAATCTCACTCTCTCCACTTAAGTTCTGAAGTTCCACAATGACAATTAGAATCTGAGGGGTCTTTTACAATATATTGCAGTCAAAGATTCTGGCTATTATTGTAAAAACTAATGCGTGACGTGCCGTACATCAGATCTAAGCTGCAGATCTAAGCTCATTATTCTCTTATTCACCAGGGCAGTTTACTGCATACAGACATACCACACCTGCATATATCTTAAAATGCACACTAAGTCACCATCCTGTATCCAAATACTGATAAATAATTCACTTACTAAAGCATATGGTTGTTGGGCGGAAACTTGAACTTGCAGGGGTGCCTGATGTTCAGCAATGTCCTGAAAAATAAAAACCCAAACTATTATTCACTGGAGTCCAACAAGTTGTTATCTGTGGACATGGACACTTTCTTGTTAATTAGAATCGTAACTTCAGTTTTGTTGGAAACAGTAACAGCAGGGGAAAAAAATAAATCACAAACATGCAACAGTTTCAGTGGCAGCAGGCAGTGTGACTGACTGCCACTATGACAGTACAATGTATGTTTCAGTTTGATGCCAACACTCAACAAAAACCAGCAACTATCTTTACAACCAACCACACACTGAGAATGAAATGAAACACAAAAAGATCAACCACGCATTCCATAAACCTTACCTTCTTTACGTCTCTGAGTTTGGCTGTCTTGCTCCTGACAGAATCCGTGTCACTGTTGCGTTTGAGGCTTGCACTTGCAGCTGGCGAATGATCAGAGAGTGCTTTAATACATTTTTCTGTTATAATAGTTGACACAGCATCCTCTTTCAGCTGTCTTCGGACCCGAATTCCAGCTTCCACCTTTACCTTTCAGGTGTGTTGGTCTTGGAAACTGTGCTCGTCGAAGTGAGGAATGCAAATGCCATGATAATTGTCCCGAAGAACAAAATCTTTCCTCGTTGTGGTGACAAAATTTATCCACAATCGCCTAAACTGGCTGGAAACACCTGGAAAAGCATGAACGCTTACTCTTTGCTTATTTCCTGATGAAATTCCATAACCAGACACAGCACACATTCGCCCCATCTCACTTCAGCCGAACACGAAGAGCGACTTGGCTTTTCGACGTCATCAATCGGGAAACCCTCCTTTTCTCGAAATCGAGGCTCTCGTTCCTGTTTCAGTCTCTCGCTTTCCCAATCCGCAGGAAATACTGCTCTCACTGCAAGATGAGAGCACAGACGGCTGATTCGGGGCTGGGTTTCGTAATACGACCACATACCAAAACCGTGTATTTGGTCAAAATAGATTTGTAAAAATGGGTGAGAACCCCTTTAAACACCTCAAGTGGGACAGCCTTGAAGAGCGTCGGCACCATAACAGGCTAATGATGCTCTACCGTATTCACAACGGGCTGGTAGACCTCAACCCCACCACATTCTACCGCCCTTCAGACAAACGGACTAGAGGCACACAGAAAATCCACCAGCAGCGGGTTACCCATCCAGTTCTGTACCACTCCTTCTCCCCCCCCCCCCCCCCCCCCCACCCCGCACCATCAGGGAGTGGAACCAACTACCAACCACCACCACGTCAGCACCCACACTGGAGGCGTTCAGGAGCCGCCTGAGCTGCAGTCCCCACTACCCGCAGCCACCCCCAGTCTCCCTATGAACCCTCCCATCAACCCATGTACGTAGTTTTTAAATCAGTTGTTTAAACCAACCAAGCCTGAGACAACGCAAAGCAACAACGCCACAACGCAGAGCCTCTACGCCTAAACGGCCCGGCTCTGTTTTGGAAGAAGAAGAAGACGGTTGCGCAAAATCAGATCTAACAATAGACAAGATCGCGGCAATCGAGAGAAGAACTGCCAAAACACATCAGGTGCCTCAACTATAGTTGAGAAAGTGCAGTGGCCCTCCCTCCAGCATCGAAGGGAGGTGACATGGCTGGACGTGATGCTACGCAAAATCATTAACGAACAGGTAGCTGTGAGCAAGTCCAACATCATCATTGCTTCAACTCGGCAGCGGAAAGGGCACCCCTCATTAGCTGCGACAGATCCAGTGCTAACGGGAAAGACTCCCGGATTTCTTTCCCAACACTGATAAGGGACTGGAACGAATGGGGTCGGCCTTGTAGGGCCCAGCATCACTAGAGCTAGTGCCGCTAATCCAGTACCATAGTTATGTTAAGCCTCAATACCATTAGGGCCCAATTCTCTTAGGCCACTAATATTTGGGTCAAGTTCCATCACAGCCCATTCCTAAACCACCCAGTAGGCTTACCGTTGGAGCCCAATTCTAATACGACTCGGTACCGTTAGGGCGGGTCTCAATCACTACGACCTTGTTCTGTGGGTTAGTCACAATGTGGTCCCTATCTGATCAGCGACAGACACTCAGATAGACTGATAAACTGGAGTTGGAGAAAGTGACAGAGTGAGAAAGACAGCCAGGGATACAGACAGCCAAGTAAGCAAGACCGAGACAAAAACAGAAATTGGCGTGAGAGGGAACCAGAACCAAAGTGAGGCAGATCGAGGCAGAGTAAGAGAGGCAGAGAGAAACGGACGACAGTGTGTGTGTGTCTGCGTCTGTGTGCGTGCGCGTGCGTGCGTGCGTGCGTGCGTGTGTGTGGCGCGCGCGCGCGCCGCGTGCGTGCGTGCGTGCGTGCGCGCGCTCTGTGTGTGTGTGTGTGTGCGCGCGCGCGCGCGCGGAGAGAGAGAGAGAAACGCTATGTTAAACTCGGTGAAACATTTGATTCTGATAACGAACGGCTGGAATATGTGAGGAGCGGACCTTTCTCCTCTCTCTCTCTCTCTCTCTCTCTCTCTCTCTCTCTGTCTCTCTCTCTCTCTCTCTCTCTCTCTCTCTCTCTCTCTCTCTGAGTGTCTCTGTTTCTCTCTCTTACGCTTGCCAGATGAGCCGTGGTAGATTAGTGGACCTCGTCAATATGAATGCACACTAGATGCTATGGCAGGCTACTGGGCCTTACTGTAGTGGGTCCCATTGGAACTGGGACCTGATGCGGCGACAGGGCCTTGTTGCTAATGGGTCCTATTGGATGGAACTGGACCCTAAAGGGATTGGGACCTAACAGAATAGCCGTGATTGGGTCGATTCCATTGCGTCCCGAGGCCAAATTCTGATAGGGCCGAGCGACGGGATGCAATGATACTAGGAAGTAATGGAATCACTTTTTAACTTCAACGTTGAGGCCAGTTGGTCCCAGTACCACTGAGTCCCAGATTGGGCTCTGGCAGAACTGGGTCCTAATGATACTGGGATCTTGGAGCATTATGCCATTCCCGTCATACCTCAAGGTTCGGGCCGCACTTTGTCTTTCCATTAAGTGAAATTTCGTCAACTGATGAACGGTTCAGTAACCTATTCATAACAACAACAGTAATAACAGTAGGCCTACGTATTCATAAAATCCTTTGTTTTTAATCATTAGCAAAGAAAAGAAAAAACGAGGTTTCCTTTTAGTACCCCCTATCCGTACATTGTGGGTCACACAGGCGGCAGTCTGTTGTGTACTTTTGTTCTCTTAGTTTCTTTGCTGTCGTTCGCTGGCGTTTTATGTCCCCCCCCCCCCCCCAGCCTCTCCCCCCCCCCATCCCTCCCCCCTTTCCCCTTTCACTTGTTTTCGCTTCCATATATCTCCTCTTGTCATTTATAAGATGCCATATTTTCTGGTTGTAATCTGACAACTAGATATTGATACTGTAAACATCTTCAGGAGCTGGCTAGAGCTGTCCTCTCTGCAGTGCATTTGACGATACAGCTTATATTGCTCTTTCGATAGCTTTGTTGTGTTTCTGTCTATGTTTAAAAGAAAAACAACTGTTTTCTCCCGAAATCTTTTGAAATGACAACTAGGCGGGATGGCCGATGCCGTCAGTGCGGCCTATTGAAGATGTCAAGAGTAGAATTATCCTACTGTAAATATATTGTAGACATCTCTAGTGTGTATATGGCAGACTGGACTATAGGCCCATGATGAAACAAACTGAACGGTCTCTCTCTGTTCGTTCGCGTCCCTTCGTGGTTTAACTGTCCTGATCATTTTTCAGTCTTGTCACAGTCAGAATGGCCCCTCGATCCCATAATGTAGGACGTGTGGCATCGTGCTTGTGGAACTGATAAAAACGTAATGATGCTTGTCTCCCATTACGCCGATGTTGCAGTTAGGACCTACCTATTGATTTCCATTTCTAGTCCCGCTGACGCCCAGTATCGTCAAATAAGCATTCTGAGTCCATGCTCCTTGTCTGATAGTGGGCCCCAGCAAACTCAGGGTATAGGTACCCTCCCCTGGGATAGTGTATATAATATCACCTTTGATGAATGTGGCAGTTAGACCTGAAAAGCAATAGCATCTTGTAGCTCTTGCACAAGGGAGAGCCTTAGGTCATCACTATCGTTGCTTTACAAAACAGCCTTAGATCATCACTATCGTTGCTTTACAATAACAGTCTTAGGTCACCACTATCGTTGCTTTACAATGACAGCCTTAAGTCATCACTATCGTTGCTTTACAATAACAGCCTTAGGTCATCACTATCGTTGCTTTACAATAACAGCCTTAGGTCATCACTATCGTTGCTTTACAATGATAACAGCCTTAGGTCATCACTGTGACGGATCGTTTCCTGTACGGTCACAAATTTTCATACAACCGTGCTTACCGGAAGGTAGTTGTCCGGAAGCCGGTTGGAAAATTCAGCTGACTGCTGCTCACCGGCGCACTGTTAAAAGCCGGGTGAGTTGAACCGGTTAGGCAGTCTCTGCAGTGATTCCGGCAACGCAAGTTCACAGAAGGCCGAAGAGGGACTCAGCTATTTTTGGTGGCAGTCAGATATTTATCACCACAATGTTTATTTATTAGCAAACCGAAACCGTGTTCCCGTTAAGAAGCGACTGAAACTTTCTCAGCGCACTGTGAAGGTTTTGTTTAAAAAAAAAGTATTTGTTGTGTTCTGTTATTCTATGACTTGATAGGGTAACAAAACGAAATTGTTTTGGAAAACAGATGAAGTGAGTGTTAAAGGAAGTGGTCTTCAGAGGAAAAAAAAAGATTTTGTTTATTCTGTGACTTAACTAGTTATGAACTTCATGATGAAAAAAGGTGTTTATTCTAATATGCTTTGCGAGAAGAGGGAGAGTTTTGATGCTATGGATAATAAGCTCCCAGAGTGAGCAAAGTAGACTTTTTGTTGGTTTTTATTTTTGATGTGGATGAGTATTTAACTCGCTCTTGATAGCAATATGAATAATTGTGTGTTGGTAAACAAGAGTGTTGTGGAAATATTTGCCTTACATATATTGAAGTAGATGAATCTTTTTGTGTGTGAGCCACAGCTCCCGTGTGAGACTGTCACCTCGTCGCTGGCAGAGACGCCGCGAATGTGTAGAGTTTTTTGAGCCACAGCTCTGTAGTGATTTAAGTCCTGTGTTGGACTTGACTTGACGCAGTAGTCGCCGTCTTCGTCATCTGCATCATCCTCGTCGTCTTCATTCCCGTTGTCGTCTCGTCGCTTCCAACGTCTCGCCGTTTTCGTCGTCGTCGTCTCCGTCGACGTTGGAACCAGTAGCACCAGTAGTTAGCCATATATTAATATATTTTGTGTGTACGCCTGATGGTTGGCGTGCCGACCTATTAATGATTTTGCGTTCAATATTTGTGTTTGTCTGATGGCTCAGGCAGCAAAAACAAAAAAAGGAAGTGTTCTGTTGCCTGGCTGTCAATGTTCGGGTGAGTGGGTGTGTGTATGAGAATTAGAAAAGTCGTGCATGCATCCATAATTTCTTTGTGAGTCAGACAGTCGGACACCTGCAGACACCACCCATACCATCCGTAACAATCACTATCGTTGCTTTACAATGATAAGAGCCTTAAGTCATCACTATCGTTGCTTTACAATAACAGCCTTAGGTCATCACTATCGTTGCTTTACAATAACAGCCTTAGGTCATCACTGTCGTTGCTTTACAATGATAACAGCCCTAGCTCATCACTGTCGTTGCTTTACAATAACAGCCTTAGGTCATCACTATCGTTGCTTTACAATAACAGCCTTAGCTCATCACTATCGTTGTTTTACAATAACAGCCTTAGCTCATCACCATCACTAGCGTTGCTTTACAATAACAGCCTTAGGTCATTATTATCGCTGCTTTACAGTGGTAAGAGCCTTAGGTCATCACTATCGCTGCTTTACAATGATAACACTTAGGTCATCACTATCGTTGCTTTACAATGATAACAGCCTTAGGTCATCACTGTTGTTGCTTTACAATGATAACCGCCTTAGGTCATCAATATTGTTGCTTTACAAAAACAGCATTAGGTCATCACTATCGTTGCTTTACAAAAACAGCCTCAGGTCATCACTATTGCTGCTTTACAATAACAGCCTTAGGTCATCACTATCGCTGCTTTACAATAACAGCCTTAGGTCATCACTATCGTTGCTTTACAATAACGGCCTTAGGTCATCACTATCGTTGCTTTACAATAACAGCCTTAGCTCATCACTATCGTTGCTTTACAATAACAGCCTTAGGTCATTATTATCGTTGCTTTACAATAACAGCCTTAGCTCATCACTATCGTTGCTTTACAATAACAGCCTTAGGTCATTATTATCGTTGCTTTACAATAACAGCCTTAGGTCATCACTATTGTTGCTTTACAATGAAAGTTGACACTCGTTGTTTCCTAATGTGGTCAGTCATAGCAGACATGCAACAAAACACGACTACACCCGCGCATGTTCGGCCTCCAAGTTCACTCCCCTGCCACCCGCCTTTCGTTCCCCTCCCCACCACCCCCTTTCCCATACACACGCGCACGCGACACCGATACATGTACTCACACACATACCCCACCCCCCTCCCTCCTCCCCGTTTGTACACACACCACACACACACACACACACACACACACACACACTAATATAATTCTCCTCTCAGATAAAGCCGTGGCCTTTTACTATTGATCGCGTGTCTATACCCGTTTCGCTAGACAGCGAAGCAGCGACACGTCGCCTGCCTGTCGGAGTGTGTTGGGACCGGGTATGTAGCTTTCACACGACTCGTCATACTACACATGCTGGCTCAGGCAGTCGCCATTACTCTTTCGTTTCGCCAGCAGTGAAATCATTCACCGTTTTAACTGTTCTGACTCACTAGACCAGCACATAAGATAACACAGTGACTATTCCACGTCATTCAATGTTTTCAGGTCGAGAGACGTATTCCATGTTGTGTGTGGAGATAAATGGAAAGGTTACATTTGCAGCTCGTCGTCAGTGTGAGAGTGCAGTGAGGCCAGGTGTTGCCAGCAACACGTTTTTGACCTCATTTCTGTATCGTGTGACGACGGGTCCCGTGTCTGGTTTTGAAGGTGAGTAGTTGTGTTCAAATCCCGACTAATAACCATTTCAGCTTCTATGGGAAGCAGTTTGAATCATTTGGAGCTTTATCATGAGTCTACTTGTCGGATTACAGATCGAAGTTTACTTTAACCGTTAAATGCTGAAACACTGCTTAAAATGTAGTTCTAGATTTCGCGCGCGCGCGCGCGCGCGTGTGTATGTGTGTGTGCGTGTGTATGACCGAGAGACTCCAAATTCCTTAAACGTAATACCAACTCTGTCTCCCTCTCTCTCTCTCTGTGCGTGCGTGCGTGCGTCGCGCGCGTGGTGTGTGTGTGTGTGTGTGTGTGTGTGTGTGTGTGTGTGTGTGTGTTTGACCGAGAGTCTCAAATTCCTTGAACGTAATATCAACTCTGTCTGTCTGTCTGTCTTCTGTCTCTCTCTCTCTCTCTCTCTCCTCTCTCTCTCTCTCTCTCTCTCTCACTGTCTGTCTGTGTGTGACCGAGAGACTCAAATTCCTTAAACGTACCAACTCTGCGTGTGTGTGTGTGTGTGTGTGTGTGTGTGTGTGAGACCTGACCCGCCAAGCTCTCTGCTCTGTACTATAGTCTAGCTGTGTAGGCCTATACAGTCCTGTGGTTAATTACAAGACTGCCCGTTCCATGTTCCATACTGTAACAGTGTGCCTGGCTACCGCGGTGGCGTCGGGAGATATTTTCACATGGGGGAAAGGAGTGAAGGCATATATTTAACATTGGAGAAGTTTGCTGACAGCAAGCACGCACCGCGCGCGCGCGCCACACACACACACACACACACACACACACACACACTGCGCGCGCGCACTTACACACACACACACACACACACACACACACACACACACACACACACACAAATCTGAAGCATTATCTCACAAATTGTAAATTTTTAGGTAATGTCTTACGTTTTAGCGTTATAACGTATAAACATATAAAGTTTTGATTATCAGTGTGAGTATATTTTCGATGACTATGCTATTAGACAAAAACAAGCACGCGCATAAATGTTCTTTTTCTGGTGTATATAGTGTTTAGAAGTGTATTCCTTTTGTATTCTGATATTAGTCATCTATGTCCTTTGTTTTGCCATTTCAATCTTATTCTTTATATTTTCACGGATGGCGTGATGTAAGGAAGGAGATACCTTGCAATTCTATGTACCATCTTAAAACAAAATCATGATTTGACTTCACACACACACACACTACACACACACACACACACCACAAACACACACACACACACACTCACTCACTCACTCACACACATCACACACACACACACACACACACACACACACACACACACACACACAGACACACACACACACATCTATGCACATACACAGACACACACAGACACTCACACACATCTATGCACATGTATACACACACATAGACGCACACAGACACACACAAACACACACACACACACACACACACACACACACACACACACACACACACACACACACACACACACACACACACTTCAAGAAAGAATTGTAAATTAAAATCACGTAAGGCCACGTTGTGTGTGTTGGGGTGGGGGTGGGGGTGGGGGGTGGGGTGGGGTGCGTAGTGTATGCGATGTGTGTGTGTGTGTGTGTGTGTGTGGTGTGTGTGTGTGTGTGTGTTGTGTGCTGCCATTAATGTAAGGTCACGTGTGCTTACATCACGCTCAGTGGAAATAATGTTGTGTCTATATATTGTTTCTCTTTGGTGAGTGCAGGAAAGCACAGGACATCTAGGAGAAGACCAAGACCTGACCACGTCACGCATCATTCTGCGGTAATGCTGTGACAGAGGTCAGACCCGACCGCGTCACGCATCATTCTGCGGTAATGCTGTGACAGAGGTCGCCTTGCACTGCCTCAGCATGGACCCCAAGTGCTGGTCCACCTTCAGCGTCTGCCTGTGTCTGTGTGTTCTGACGGGCCTAGTCACCCAGGCCAGCGGAAAGCGCGTGGTGATGCTGCCCATGCCGTTCGTGAGTCACATAGACTACCACAACAACGTGGCCCGCGCCCTGGTCAGTCTGGGACACCAGGTCTGGATGACTATCCCCTTCAACCTGGCGGAGAAGGGAACCCTGGACACGGAGAAGGTCAACGTGGTGCTGTACGACACGCCCTTTGACATTGAGGCCATGACCATGCCTAGGCTGCCCGAGAGATACTTCAGAGGGGAGTCCAACAACTACGACGAGCTGGAAACGACCATGAAGGAACATTGTGAGAGAATCCTGAAGAACCACACCTTCTTCAAAACCTTATGGCACATAAAGCCCGACTTCGTCATCATTGACAACCTGTCTTTGGTGTACATGCTGGTGATTCTGCCCTATAAACTGGGCGTGCCTTTTGCCTTTGTGGGATCTTCCTATGACCCCATCGCCCAGCGAGTGCCTTTTTCTCCCGCCGTGACCCCCCTGACCGTCTTTCCTTACAGTGACCACATGACCTTCTTCCAAAGAGTGAAGAACACGTTGGTGTTTCTAAAACAGTGCTGGACGTACAAAGACGCCTATGGGGATGCCGTCGGTCGCTTCGCTTCGGAGAAACCCAACATCCCTGTAGACATGTTGATCGCCCGCGCCGAAATCTGGCTTGTGGAGATGGACCACATCCTGGATTACCCCAAACCCAGCCTGCCCAACGTGAAATTCATCGGAGGCACGGTTAAAGGACCAGTTGGGCCCCTGCCTGCAGAGTTCAAGGCATTCATGAACGACGCCATAGAGGGCGTTGTCATTGTATCCTTCGGTAGTTACGTGCTTGGCGTACCCCCAGAGATCAGCGACAAACTTTTCGAAGTGTTTGAAAGCCTACCCATGAAGGTCATCTTCAGGTCCAACCTGACCTCGCCGAATCCGGCGAAGATCATGACCTCCACCTGGCTGCCTCAGAACGACCTGCTGGGTCATCCCAACACCAAAGTCTTCGTCAGCCACTGCGGCAAGAACGGCCAGTACGAGGCGCTGTACCATGCCGTGCCTGTGGTCGCCACCCCGCTCTTCTACGACCAGCCCTACAACGCCGAACGTATGCGGGTCAAAGGTCTAGCCGAGGTGCTGGACCTGCGCACGTGCACGGCCGAGGAGATGAGGACGGCCATCCTGAAGGTGGCCCGCCAGCCCCGCTACAAGCAGGCCATCACGGCCGCCTCCCGCCTGTTCCGCCAGCAGTTCCACGTGCCCGTGGAGGTGGCGGGCCGGTGGCTGGACCACATCATGAAGTTCGGGGGAGCCTACATGCGCTCTGCCGGCCAGGACATGACCATGCACGAGTTTCTCATCTTCGACGTGATCGCCTTCCTGGCTGTGGCCTTCATCCTGCTGTTTGCCGGCCTGGTCTACGCGGGTCTGATGGTCTACAGGCACATCCTATGCAGGAAGAAGAAGATCGAGTAACTCTCCTTGGAATGCTCTGCGTCAACAACAGTCAAGAACAGGGGGAGGAGGGGGGGGGGGGGTAGACCAAATGGAGGCGTAGAGAGAGGGGAATGTTGAAGGGGGTGGGGGGGGGGGGGGGGGGGGGCTAAAACGGGGATATGATTTAAGCTTGTCCTATCTGATCTAATCTTCGGGGTTTTCTTGTTGTTGTTGTTTTGTTGTTGTTGTTGTTGTTGTTTTTTTTGGGGGGGTTGTTTTTTGTTGTTGTTGCCAACAACACAATTTGGTAGGTTCAGTGAAGATATTGAACTTGGACATGATGAAATTCATTCTGTCGAAAAGCTTAAATTGAGGAATTCGTTGTGTGTGTGTGTGTGTGTGTGTGTGTGTGTGTGTGTGTGTGTGTGTGAGAAAAGGAAGAGAGAACGCGCATGCGTGAGAGGCAGAGAGAGAGAGAGAGAGAGAGACGGCACACTGGACGAACATACTCTTAAACCAAAATATGACTGATTTTTAATGCAAGATTGTCAGTCGGCGGTAAAATGCATCAACATCTAAAACAGCACAGTGTGAGACTCGGGTCACGGGACATGACGTTGAATGCTCGTGGGACATTAGATTGTCGTCAATTCCCAAGCTGTTCTGGGCCAGACCGAGGTGGTGTTACTGCTATTCATAAAAAAACACACATATATCCATGACATTTTCAAGGTGAAATGATATACGAGCTGTGCAATCAAATCTATCAATCAGTTCAGGTGACAACAATGGGTCATGGAAAGATCAATCAGTTCAGGTGACAACAATGGGTCATGGAAAGATCAATCAGTTCAGGTAACAACAATGGGTCATGGAAAGATCAATCAGTTCAGGTGACAACAAGGGTCATGGAAAGATCGATCAGTTCAGGTGACAACAATGGGTCATGGAAGACCATCAGTTCAGGTGACAACAATGGGTCATGGAAAGATCAATCAGTTCAGGTGACAACAATGGGTCATGGAAAGATCAATCAGTTCAGGTGACAACAATGGGTCATGGAAAAGATCAATCAGTTCAGGTGACAACAATGGGTCATGGAAAGATCCATCAGTTCAGGTGACAACAATGGGTCATGGAAAGATCATCAGTTCAGGTGACAACAATGGGTCATGAAAGATCCATCAGTTCAGGTGACAACAATGGGTCATGTCGATCAATCAGTTCAGGTGACAACAATGGGTCATGGAAAGATCCATCAGTTCAGGTGACAACAATGGGTCATGTCGATCAATCAGTTCAGGTGACAACAATGGGTCTGGAAAGATCCATCAGTTCAGGTGACAACAATGGGTCATGAAGATCAATCAGTTCAGGTGAACAACAATGGGTCATGGAAAGATCCATCAGTTCAGGTGACAACAATGGGTCATGGAAAGATCCATCAGTTCAGGTGACAACAATGGGTCATGGAAAGATCAATCAGTTCAGGTGACAACAATGGGTCATGGAAAGATCATCAGTTCAGGTGACAACAATGGGTCATGGAAAGATCATCAGTTCAGGTGACAACAATGGGTCATGGAAAGATCAATCAGTTCAGGTGACAACAATGGGTCATGGAAAGATCATCAGTTCAGGTGACAACAATGGGTCATGTCGATCAATCAGTTCAGGTGACAACAATGGGTCATGGAAAGATCCATCAGTTCAGGTGACAACAATGGGTCATGGAAAGATCAATCAGTTCAGGTGACAACAATGGGTCATGGAAAGATCCATCAGTTCAGGTGACAACAATGGGTCATGGAAAATCAATCAGTTCAGGTGACAACAATGGGTCATGGAAAGATCCATCAGTTCAGGTGACAACAATGGGTCATGGAAAGATCCATCAGTTCAGGTGACAACAATGGGTCATGGAAATACAATCAGTTCAGGTGACAACAATGGGTCATGGAAAGATCCATCAGTTCAGGTGACAACAATGGGTCATGTCGATCAATCAGTTCAGGTGACAACAATGGGTCATGGAAAGTCCATCAGTTCAGGTGACAACAATGGGTCATGTCGATCAATCAGTTCAGGTGACAACAATGGGTCATGGAAAGATCCATCAGTTCAGGTGACAACAATGGGTCATGTCGATCAATCAGTTCAGGTGACAACAATGGGTCATGGAAAGTCCATCAGTTCAGGTGACAACAATGGGTCATGGAAAGATCAATCAGTTCAGGTGACAACAATGGGTCATGGAAGATCAATCAGTTCAGGTGACAACAATGGGTCATGGAAAGATCAATCAGTTCAGGTGACAACAATGGGTCATGGAAAGATCAATCAGTTCAGGTGACAACAATGGGTCATGGAAAGATCAATCAGTTCAGGTGACAACAATGGGTCATGGAAAGATCGATCAGTTCAGGTGACAACAATGGGTCATGGAAAGATCCATCAGTTCAGGTGACAACAATGGTCATGGAAAGATCAATCAGTTCAGGTGACAACAATGGGTCATGGAAAGATCCATCAGTTCAGCTGACAACAATGGGTCATGGAAAGATCCATCAGTTCAGGTGACAACAATGGGTCATGGAAGATCCATCAGTTCAGGTGACAACAATGGGTCATGGAAAGATCCATCAGTTCAGGTGACAACAATGGGTCATGGAAAGATCCATCAGTTCAGGTGACAACAATGGGTCATGGAAAGATCCATCAGTTCAGGTGACAACATTGGGTCATGGAAAGATCCATCAGTTCAGGTGACAACAATGGGTCATGGAAAGATCCATCAGTTCAGGTGACAACATTGGGTCATGGAAAAATCCATCAGTTCAGGTGACAACAATGGGTCATGGAAAGATCCATCAGTTCAGGTGACAACATTGGGTCATGGAAAGATCAATCAGTTCAGGTGACAACAATGGGTCATGGAAAGATCCATCAGTTCAGGTGACAACAATGGGTCATGGAAAGATCAATCAGTTCAGGTGACAACAATGGGTCATGGAAAGATCAATCAGTTCAGGTGACAACAATGGTCATGGAAAGATCCATCAGTTCAGCTGACAACAATGGGTCATGGAAAGATCCATCAGTTCAGGTGACAACAATGGGTCATGGAAAGATCAATCAGTTCAGGTGACAACAATGGGTCATGGGAAACATCCATCAGTTCAGGTGAAAACATGGGTCATGGAAAGATCAATCAGTTCAGGTGACAACAATGGGTCATGGTAAAGATCAATCAGTTCAGGTGACAACAATGGGTCATGGAAAGAGGGCAGTAATTCGCTGAGGAGACAGCAATGGTTGGACAGATAAGAGAAGCCCTATGTGAACTCTGTTCAGGTGAAAGACAGCCTCATGTGAACTCTGTTGTCAGAGAAGACAGCCTCATGTGAACTCTGTTGTCAGGGAAGACAGCCCCATGTGAACTCTGTTGTCAGATAAGACAGCCCTCATGTGAACTCTGTTGTCAGATAAGACAGCCCTCATGTAACTCTGTTGTCAGAGAAGACAGCCCTCATGTGAACTCTGTTGTCAGAAAGACAGCCCTTCATGTGAACTCTGTTGTCAGTAAGACAGCCATCATGTGAACTCTGTTGTCAGATAAGCAGCCCTCATGTGAACTCTGTTGTCAGAGAAGACAGCCCTCATGTGAACTCTGTTGTCAGATAAGACAGCCCCATGTGAACTCTGTTGTCAGATAAGACAGCCCTCATGTGAACTCTGTTGTCAGGTAAGACAGCCCTCATGTGAACTCTATTGTCAGATAAGACAGCCCTCATGTGAACTCTGTTGTCAGAGAAGACAGCCCTCATGTGAACTCTGTTGTCAGAGAAGACAGCCCTCATGTGAACTCTGTTGTCAGATAAGACAGCCCTCTTGTGAACTCTGTTGTCAGGTAAGACAGCCCTCATGTGAGCTCTGTTGTCAGATACGACAGCCCTGATGTGAACTCTTGTCAGATAAGACAGCCCTCATGTGAAGTCTGTTGTCAGGTAAGACAGCCCTCATGTGAACTCTGTTGTCAGATAAGACAACCCTCATGTGAACTCTGTTGTTAGAGAAGACAGCCCTCATGTGAACTCTGTTGTCAGATAAGACAGCCCTCATGTGAACACTTTTGTCATAGAAGACAGCCATCATGTGAACTCTGTTGTCAGATAAGACAGCCCTCATGTGAACTCTGTTGTCAGATAAGACAGCCCTCATGTGAACTCTTGTCAGAGAAGACAGCCATCATGTGAACTCTGTTGTCAGATAAGACAACCCTCATGTGAACTCTGTTGTCAGATAAGACTGCCCTCATGTGAACTCTGTTGCCAGATAAGACAGCCCTCATGTGAACTCTTGTCAGAGAAGACAGCCATCATGTGAACTCTGTTGTCAGATACGACAGCCCTCATGTGAACTCTGTTGTCAGGTAAGACAGCCCTCATGTGAACTCTGTTGTCAGATAAGACAGCCCTCATGTCAACTCTGTTGTCAGATAAGACAACCCTCATGTGAACTCTGTTTTCAGATAAGACAGCCCTCATGTGAACTCTGTTGTCAGATAAGAGAGCCCTGATGTGAACTCTGTTTTCAGATAAGACAACCCTCATGTGAACTCTGTTTTCAGATAAGACAGCCCTCATGTGAACTCTGTTGTCAGATAAGACAACCCTCATGTGAACTCTGTTGTAGTCAATCAAAACAAGATGCCGATGTCAGTGTTCGTTTGCCATCTGTTCCCGAGGGAATGAGAATGTCGTCACCGATAGTGCCAACATACTTGCTGGCTGTTGTACCAGTATGATATGCAACAACGTGTGTGTAGATGAGCACGAACGGTTGTAAAAGTCCGTGTGTGTGCGTGCGTGCGTGCGCGCGCGCGCGCGCGCGCGCGTGTGTGTGTGTGTGGTAACCTACGGGCAAGTATGCGTGCGCGTGTGCACGCACGTGTGTGTATATATACGCGCGTGCGTGCGGTTTTCAAAGTGGAATGTCAGGATTCATTTTAAAACGTGAAAGATTTATAAAATGTTCCTGGTAAGAATTTAAGAAATCCGTAAATTGATTATCAAAAACATTTTTTTATCTTTTTCTTTTTAAATACGACTGGTGAGCCCATGCAGGCGTTTTTGTTGTTATTGTTGATTATGTTCTTTATTTGTTTGTTGGGTTTTTTTTGTTTGTTTGTTTTTTTTTTTAAATTGATGGCTGGCTTGGTTGACCCACACCGGCGATACAGAATACACCGCAGCTGATGAGCTTTTCGCCCGGCTGGAGAACTGGCTCTGGCCTGATGGCATGAACACAGCATCGGTCTGAGGCAGAGGCTGGACAGACCCTCATTCCAGAGTGCTGTCACTGTGCGTGGACAGGACCTTTGATTTTTGGCCCGTCGTCAGTCGAAACACCGCTGACGCCTTTCGACAATCAGCAGAAAGCGGGAACAGAGAGGTTTAGTCACTAACAAGGGAGGCAATACGGGCTGTACGCAGATCGACAAGTAATGGCGAGTTCTTTCCCTTGTTCCCGGAACGCTGTGATGCAGCACACTGAGCTGAAAGCTGTATCTGTACCTACTGGGCTATTGTTGACGAACTCTTTGTCACATGTGCGTCATGAAGCACAAAATGCTGTTTGAAAAAATGTCGGTGCTAATTGCTGCCGCTCTTTCCAGCTCCCCCCCACCCCCCACCATATCATTCCACACCTAGCTTTGTTCTGTCGCAGTCTCTCAGTGCCAGAGATTTACAGGCTGTCGCTGGGAGGAAGGAGACCCTGCACTTGGCGACTGCGGAGTCACGTTGGTAATAAATCAGTAGTCATAGTGTGGTCTTGTGTACCAGCGGCGATGATTTTTTTTTTCTTCTTTTTTCTTTCTTTTTTTATTTATTTATTTATTTTTTAAAACAAATCAAAGAGCAGATCCGGACTTCGCAGAGAACATTTTGATGACAGTTGACAAGCAGTCTGGAAAGAGGGTGATACTGTGGAAGCCGCCAGGTCGGACGTTAAGTGAAGAAGAAATACAAAGATGACGCTGCGTGTGGATCTACTGTATCATGTCACCGAGGAATAATAGTAGGCATTGCCCGCTTACAGTTCAGTGTGCGCTTGTTGAGTAATGGCTGATGAATACAGTGTATTGCTGGCGATTGCTTGCTTGTACAGACATGTTGGCGTATTTGTCGGGGAAGGGGGTGGGGGTGTCCTTTTTTTTTTCTTCTTTGATTTATATGAAAGTGATGAACAACTCATGTGTGAATGCTGTCTTACTGCCCCCCACCCCTCCCCCTTTCACCTTCCCACCCGTCACCACCCACCCCCAACGCACACACTATCTTTGTCTATAACTCTGTCTTTTCAATGAGGATTTTGGAACCGAAAGGGATGTGGAGGAGGGGTGGGGGTGGGGTTTTTTTTTGGGGGTGGGGGTGGGGGTGGGAGGAATGAATGAGGATGTGAGTGTAGTTTTGATAGGCTGGGTGCATTTCACCCCATGATTGTGTGTCTGTGTGTGTCTGCGCGCGCACACACACACACACACACACACACACACACACACACACACACACACACACACACAGGCGCACACACACACTTAATGTGGAAAGACGTTAAATTGAAGACAACAACAACACACACAAAGAAATGCACATGTGCATGAAACAGGTCCCTCAGTACACTCATGCACGAACCGCACAGGCAAACACACACACAACACACACACACACACACACACACACACACACACACACACACACACACACACAACACAACATTCTCTCTCTCTCTCTCTCTCTCTCTCTCTCTCTCTCTCTCTTCCTCTATCACATGCACACACACACACACACACGCACACACACACACACACACACACGCACGCACGCACGCACGCACGCACACACACACACACACAACACACTGAGTCATGCACAGCAGAGACACGCATTCTCTCTCTCTCTCTCTCTCTCTCTCTCTCTCTCTCTCTCTCTCTCTCTCTCTCTCTCTGTAACAGCTGACACAGCACACAATACACTACGATATACTCTGGCACAACAGAGAACTCCATGTCTGAATGTGACAGCTGGCACAACACACAACACCACGTCTAACAATGTGACAGCTGACACAACACAGAACACCATGTCTAACAATGTGACAGCTGACACAACACAGAACACCATGACTAACAATGTGACAGCTGACACAACACAGAACACCATGTCTGACAATGTGACAGCTGACACAACACAGAACACCACGTCTGACAATGTGACAGCAGGCACAACACAGAACACCATGTCTGACAATGTGACAGCAGGCATAACACAGAACACCACGTCTAACAATGTGACAGCTGGCACAGCATAGTACACCACGTCTGACAATGTGACAGCAGGCACAACACAGAACACCACATTGTTCGACAGCTGGCACAACACAGAACACCATGTCTAACAATGTGACAGCTGACACAACACAGAACACCATGTCTGACAATGTGACAGCTGACACAACACAGAACACCATGTCTGACAATGTGACAGCTGACACAACACAAAGCACCACGTCTAACAATGTGACAGCTGGCACAACACAGAACACCACGTCTGACAATGTGACAGCAGGCACAACACAGAACACCATGTCTGACAATGTGACAGTAGGCACAACACAGAACACCATGTCTGACAATGTGACAGTAGACACAACACCACATCTGACAATGTGACAGCTGGCACAACACAGAACACCACGTCTAACAATGTGACAGCTGGCACAACACAGAACACCATGTCTGACAATGTGACAGCTGGCACAACACAGAACACCACGTCTGACAATGTGACAGCTGGCACAACACACAACACCACGTCTAACAATGTGAGAGCTGGCACAACACAGAACACCACGTCTGACAATGTGACAGCTGGCACAACACAGAACACCACGTCTAACAATGTGACAGCTGGCACAACACAGAACACCATGTTTAACAATGTGACAGCTGGCACAACACAGAACACCACGTCTGACAATGTGACAGCTCGACACAACACACAACACCATGTCTGACAATGTGACAGCTGACACAACACAGAACACCATGTCTAACAATGTGACAGCTGGCACAACACAGAACACCATGTCTGACAATGTGACAGTAGGCGCAACACAGAACACCACGTCTGACAATGTGACAGCTGGCACAACACAGAACACCACGTCTGACAATGTGACAGCTGGCACAACACAGAATACAACGTCTGACAATGTGACAGCTGACACAACACAGAACACCACGTCTGAAAATGTGACAGCTGGCACAACACAGAACACCACGTCTGACAATGTGACAGCTGGCACAACACAGAACACCACGTCTGACAATGTGACAGCTGGCACAACACAGAACACCACGTCTGACAATGTGACAGCTGGCACAACACAGAACACCACGTCTAACAATGTGACAGCTGGCACAACACAGAAACACCACGTCTGACAATGTGACAGCTGGCACAACACAGAACACCATGTCTGACAATGTGACAGCTGGCACAACAAAACACCATATCTGACAATGTGACAGCTGGCACAACACAACACCACGTCTGACAATGTGACAGCTGACACAACACAGAACACCATGTCTGACAATGACAGCTGGCACAACACAGAACACCACGTCTGACAATGTGAGAGCTGGCACAACACAGAACACCACGTCTGACAATGTGAGAGCTGGCACAACACAGAACACCACGTCTGACAATGTGAGAGCTGGCACAACACAGAACACCACGTCTGACAATGTTACAGCTGGCACAACACAGAACACCACGTCTAACAATGTGACAGCTGGCACAACACAGAACACCATGTCTGACAATGTGACAGCAGGCACAACACAACATAGTACAATGGACGCTGACAATGTGACATATGACACAGCGTACAGCATTGTTGTCCTGGGTCTAAACTTCATGTTATATATAAAGAAAATAATGTTAGCATGGCCTCACTACCAATAAATGAAGTCGGTATGTCATGGTCTGATGCACTTCTCACTGCCATCCTGAACTTTAGAAAAATCACTAACTTTCACATTCAATCCAATTTCATCACAAGAAAAAACATACTGGGTGTTTTTCACGGGATGAGAAAAAGCGCTGAAGAGAACTAAAGGGACGTAACCTTGTGTTATTTTCAGACTTTAAAAAGCAGTAACATCCCTTAAACTGTTGACTGAGAAAGCAATTAATTTAAAAGTATTTTTGACTAAGATTAAATATTAAGATTTAATCTTAAAGCAATGTTCTTCCGTTTTCTTTCTTTTTTTTTTAATTGTTGAGCGTCCTTGCTGTAACAAGCTGATAATGAATTCTAAATACTGATAACCCCATAAGTTAGGAGAAAAGTGTTTTTACGATAGCTCATTTTCACAGAATTTATCGCTGATGTTCTTACAGGTGATAGTGTTTGTGGTTTTGACATGATAATAGTCGTCAAGAACTCTAAAAGTGTCTACCATATGACCTCTTGCTCATAGTCAGTGATTTTAACGGTTCTTTGTAAATTCAGTTATTTACTTAAGCCAATGTGTTGTTAAAATCTCCTCTGCACATATGCTCCCTCAGATTAGGGGCCGCATCACATTCCCATATTCCAGGATTAGTGTATAGAACGTAAAAAAGTGATACCATTGTATATCTGGCTTTGAACTGAATCATCTCTGCCATTTCATTTGCATTTCTGTCAGTAGCTGTTACATACTGTTCAAAGTAAGAATTAAGCAAAGCATAATATTGAATCTGTATCCACATAATTTGTGTTGCAAGTTATAGTTCAAGACCAACCAGACGAGGGAGGGGGGGGGGGGGCTTCTTCTTAATTAACTAGGATTATACTAACAAATCTTAATTGCGACTTTGTCAAAAGCTGATTAATGCTGAGTTGAACTGGAACATTGTTTTGTACATTACCTATCACCCAAACTGAAAGCTGGAATAAAATTTGCTTTGCAGACAACCGAGGTGAGACTTACAAGTCCGTCAATGCCAGTTTCGTTTCTTAACTCATGCTAGTTTCCAGCTGTCAGCTATCATACCAACTCTCAGAGTTATCAAACAAAGTCTTTCGAGCTGTCAGTTGTCTTGCTTGAATATTTCTATCATAATTGATTTTACAGACAGAATACAATTTTGTATTTCAAAATTTATTGGTATAGTGTAATATATATATATATATATATGTGTGTGTGTGTGTGTGTGTGTGCGCGCGCGCGCGCGCGCGCGCTGTGTGTGTGTGTGTGTGTAAGACTTACATAAGTAAGACAAAACTTATTCACTGATGAACGTAAACATCTCCCTCCGCATCCAGTATCAAGTCACTGCCACTCAATGACACAGTGTGATTGTAGTGAAAAAGTGAAACTAGAGGTAAGAAACTAAACATTATAGCACAGCGTCGTAATGGTGTTAATTGTGGGCATTTACCACCTCACCATGTTTGTTCCTTCAAACACCTGTAAAACAGCTTCGACATCTTTGTCGAAGGAACTTAACCCTTTCACCTGTTTCCTCTTATAAAGAGACCCAACTCTTGTCCGCCATTTTGCTACCAGTTACGACGGCGACGGGAATCCGTTCAGTGATTAAGCTAGTTTAAAAATAACGGACTGACGTGGAGCGAGTGAGTTGGTGTGTATTCTGCGCCAACAGACACGAGCCAGTACCCCCGACCATAACCTCATTGGACTGCCCGTATCTCAATGACACTTGTCAATTAGCTTGTCTTCAGAATCGTGGTGGCTTCAACGTTTAATAATGAGAACAGGATAACTAAAATTCGTCATCTCTCAGGCAGAGGGGCATTTGAAGTCCACTGTCTTGTTTGATATCAGCAGGTCGGCCCGCGCGCGAGTCACAAAGGGAATGGCGGCGACCAATCAATGAGAGGCGTCTTCTACACATCTTCCTCCTCCGCCAATCAAAGGACAGCTGGCTTGCTGCTCTGGCACCGAGCGAAAGCTGTGTGCCTCCAGCTTTTGCCGCATTCGTCGTCGGCCGGTTTCACAAGGGGAGAGGCCTTTCGCCGGCTGGGTCTCGAGTAGCCTAACGCGCACGCAGCCGATCTGGACGGTGGCGGTAAGCCGACATTGTTTCCTCCAAGTTTTCACTGCTTATATTAGTGTGTGAATTATTTTTCGGAACCAAAATGGCAGTGAACGGCGTAAACGGAGTTAAGAAAGTCTCGGAAAAGGGCTGGAAGGTGGGGCTGATTAATTACGCTCAGAAGTATTTAACTGCCGAGTCGTTCGGCTGTAAAATCAACGTGTCAGGTCAGGCCTTGAAGAAGAAGCAGACGTTCACCTTGGTGCAGGACCCGGACGATGAATTGGTGGTCTATATCCGCAGTCACTTGGGTCGTTACCTGTCAGCTGACAAGTATGGCAACGTCACCTGCGA
>CM065715.1:57286996-57291996 GCA_033310375.1 Conus canariensis | reverse complement strand
TTCTGTTTGTAACAAGAGTTGTCTTGGTAAAGTTGTTCTGAGTGAATCAAAGTTCTGTTTTGTAACATACTCTCAGCCATACTGGGCAGCCTCTGTGTTTGACTGGGTTGTCAAAAAGATGAAGAGGAGGAGGAGGAGAGCAGGAGCAGGAGCAGAAGAAGAAGAAGAAAGAGAAAAAGAAGGAAAAACAAAACAAAACAAAAAAAACGGGCGAATAAAAAAGGAGAAAAAGAAAGAAAGAAAGAAAAGCAGAAGATGTAGATGTGACCTTTACAGTCTGACAGGTCATTGATCGCCCAGTCTTCCACTCCGTGTTTCCTTCTTTCCCTTCAGCAAGCATCTCGCGGCGTCGTGACTCGCTTCCGCTGCTATAATGATTTGATTTCTGTTCTTTTTTCTTGTTGTTCCAGCGGTGTCAAGTTCCACGTGCAATCAGTCACGTGCTTTGTTAGCTATGGGCGACCCCCACCATTTCCCCCATAAACAAGAAAGAACACAACTATGTAGAACAGAGACTAGGTCGGGTGATGGTGATGGGTTTTCCAGACGTGGTTTTCGGTGGTCCCACGCAGGGTTGGTTCTGCCTCTGAGTGTGCGCCATATCTCATTCCCTGTCTTTATCCCTATCACCATGGGTTACTGCATTGAGAGAGAGAGAGAGAGAGAGAGAGAGAGAGGAGAGAGAGAGAGAGAGAGAGAGAGAGAGAGAGAGAGAATGAATTCCTTAAACAGAAGGCCATTGGCCCATTATGATGAGGCCTCAATCAAAATACAGTTGCAAACGGTAATCATACACGGTGTAAATACATATCTACCAGCACAATGCAAAGTATTAGACTGAACATCTAGTTAATAGTGATAGCACGTCTTGCTTTATACAAATACAATAACAAGTTTCGCATCGTTACAATGTTAGATGAGAGAGAGAGAGAGAGAGAGAGAGAGAGAGAGAGAGAGAGAGAGAGAGAGAGAGAGAGTTGGTATTATTTTTGCCGTGATAATAGGACGGTAATCGTGTCCCCTCTTCCTCTTCTTCCATCTCTTCAATCTTGTGTTTCTCCACCTTCTCTCCCTCATTTTCGTTTTTCAGTATCCTAGTTGACTCCTCTTCGTACTTCTCTTCTTGTCCTTTTCTCGTCCCTCTCTTGGGCAACGTTTGTGGAACTCACAGAAGATTCCGCTAGTTTCCCAGGACAACAAGACCGAGGGGTGCCATGACCAAGGCTTGGGCAGTCTTCTTCACTTTTATCACAGATGGCCTTGGTGTTCGTTAACTTCTTTTGTCCTGTCTTCGAGGTCATCGCATCGGCTTGCAGTCCGTTTCTCTTTGGTATCTGTCGTTCTCCGCTTGATGTCCTGTAGTTCACCAGTGCGTTACGAGGGGCCGCTTCATGGCCAACTTTCTTTGACTTCTTTAAAAGTTCCTGCAGGTGTCGCAGAAGTTCAGGACATCAGCACTGACCCATGAGTTGTCTCTCTTTTTGTATCCCAGGATCTCTTCAGCTGACCCGTAAAATTTTGAAGAAAGGTCATGAAATGTTTACTAATATTCTCTGATAATAGATGAAACACAGCTAGCTTGCAACCTGTATTTGTCTCGGAGATAAATACAAAGTTAAAAAAATTTTTTTTTACGTTAAATGTTGTCCTTATTTTAAAAGAAAATTCAGATGATTGAAAGAAACTCTATTTTCACCGTACCTCCCCTCATCCCCTCCTTTCTCCTCCCCAACACACACATACACACACACACACACACACACACACACACACACACACACACACACACACACACACACACACACACAGAAACCCTTGACAGATGTTTCTATCACCCTTCCCCAGCTTGTTGTTGGTTGAAGAGGATGGGGTGGGCGGAGCAGAGGAGGAGAATGGAAGACTAAGGGAGTACTCAAGAGGTGGAAAGTTTTCGCCGGGGGTGCTGCGCTTCAGAGGCAGCAATTTGCAAACTGACCCGCAGACAGAAACGTGAGACAACAACACAAAGACTAGGAAGGAGGATGGGAAGTAATCGTCTGCCATGTTACTTGAGCTGGTGGCGGACGTTAAACCTCGATTAACCAACCCGACCGGGAGGGGAGGGGAAGAGGAAGATGGCGGTGGGAGGGGGCGAGACGGGGATGGGGATGGGGGTGGGGGGAGAGGGGGGATGAAAGAATTCCCAGAATTCCAAGGACAGGGTGGGATTTCACTCCAGAGTTCGCAGCACACCAAAGACAATATAATGGGAGGGCGCGCGCGCGCGCGTGTGTGTATGGAGGTAAAGGGAGGAAAGGTTGGGGGAGGGGAAAGGGGGAGGGGGGGTGGAGGACGGGGCGAGGTGAAGGTGGAAGAGGAGAAGGCTGAAGACAGAATAGGGTTAAAGAGTTCAAAGTAACTGCTTTTCTTCGCTTGACTGCCGAACGGTAACTTCTCTTCATTCCCGTGTGATGCAGCGTGTGTGTGTGTGTGTGTGTGTGTGTGTGTGTGTGTGTGTGTGTGTGTGTGTGTGTGTGTGTGTACGCGCGCGCGCACACGCGCGTTGCGCTTAACCTTTTCACCTCTTAACTTCGGCCAAGTGGGATGCGAGCAGGTCGGATTTTCCAGTCTGCTGCAAGCGAAAAGACAGTGTGCAGAAATCTGCCCGCATCTTTCCCACAGCTGGAGGAATGCCGCTCCACACAGACAGAAAGAATCGATGATCAGTCAACAAACTCATGTGCTGGTCACAATTATCTGTATGCCTGTGGTCACAACACTTGGACTGCGTTCCGATAATCCCACGACCACATCTCTCTCTCTCTCTCTCTCTCTCTCTCTCCTCTCTCTCTCTCTCTCTCTCTCTCTCTCTCTCTCTCTCTGCGTGTGAAAAGCATGCTGTTCCTGTAAAAAAAAAGTCTCGGCTGTGCCAGTACGCACACTCCCACTCACAGGCTTAAAGACCTCTATCTGTCTGTCTGTCTGCCTGCCTGTCTGTCTGTCTGTCTGTCTGTCTGTCTCTCTCTCTCTCTCTCTCTCTCTTGGCGTTGATGTGTGTGTGTGTGTGTGTGTGTGTGTGTGTGTGTGTGTGTGTGTGTGAGGAGAGAGAGAGAGAGAGAGAGAGAGAGAGAGAGAGTGCGTGTGTGCGTGCGTGCCTTGCCTGTACTGTGAGTGTGAGTTCGTATGAGTGTGTGTGTGTGTGTGTGTGTGTGTGTGTGTGTGTGTGTGTGTGTGTGTGGTGTGTGTTTGCGCGCACGCTCGTGCATATATATATATATATATATATATATATATATATATATGTGTGTGTGTGTGTGTGTGTGTGTGTGTGTGTGTGTGTGTGTGGAGAGAGAGAGAGAGAGAGAGAGAGAGAGAGAGAGAGAGAGAGAGAACTTCGTATGCGACTTTCTGTTACGGGGTTGTTTAGCAATGCTAGGGAGGTGGGACGAGGGAGAGAAATGGATCGTTATCACGTTCGCTTTAACTTCAGTTACGAACTCTCGTGACATTTACACCAGCAAGAAAAGAGAAGTCCCTATGTCGGAATGAATTTTCTGCCAGAGGCCTGAGAAAGACAGGAGCAGGAAAGCCAGGTGTCATGACAGCCCGCTGTCTCAACAGGTGCATGGCACGTGATCTGCTGTCAGTCACAAAGTTAGTTAACAAATTTGGGCGAATCCACGTACAGGTGAGATTAACGTCCTGTCGGCCTTAGGCCCTTGAGGACAAGGTGTCCCAACAGACGGAAGTCTGTATTTTGATGGCAGGTCTGATCGCTGCAGTAGTCCTGGTCTGATGGCAGGTCTGATCGCTGCAGTAGTCTTGGTCTGATAGTAGGTCTGATCACTGGCAGTAGTCTTGGTCTGATAGCGGTAGTCTTGGTCTGATGGCAGGTCTGATCGCTGGCAGTAGTCTTGGTCTGATAGCAGTAGTCTTGGTCTGATGGCAGGTCTGATCGCTGGCAGTAGTCTTGGTCTGATAGCAGGTCTGATCGCTGCAGTAGTCTTAGTCTGATGGCAGGTCTGATCGCTGGCAGTAGTCTTGGTGTAATAGCAGGTCTGATCGCTGGCTGTAGTCTTGGTCTGATAGTAGGTCTGATCGCTGGCAGTAGTCTTGGTCTGATAGCAGGTCTGATCGCTGCAGTAGTCTTGGTCTGATAGTTGGTCTGATGGCTGGCAGTAGTCTTGGTCTGATAGTTGGTCTGATCGCTGGCAGTAGTCTTGGTCTGATAGTTGGTCTGATCACTGCAGTAGTCTTGGTCTGAGAGCAGGTCTGATCGCTGGCAGTAGTCTTGGTCTGATGGCAGGTCTGATCGCTGGCAGTAGTCTTGGTCTGATAGCAGGTCTGATCGCTGCAGTAGTCTTGGTCTGATACTAGGTCTGATCACTGCAGTAGTCTTGGTCTGATGGCAGGTCTGATCACTGCTGTAGTCTTGGTCTGATGGCAGGTCTGATCGCTGCAGTAGTCTTGGTCTGATAGTTGGTCTGATCGCTGCAGTAGTCTTGGTCTGATAGCAGGTCTGATCGCTGGCAGTAGTCTTGGTCTGATGGCAGGTCTGATCGCTGCAGTAGTCTTGGTCTGATAGTAGGTCTGATCGCTGGCAGTAGTCTTGGTCTGATAGCAGGTCTGATCGCTGCAGTAGTCTTGGTCTGATAGCAGGTCTGATCGCTGGCAGTAGTCTTGGTCTGATGGCAGGTCTGATCGCTGGCTGTAGTCTTGGTCTGATGGCAGGTCTGATCACTGCAGTAGTGTTGGTCTAATAGTTGGTCTGATCGCTGGCAGTAGTCTTGGTCTGATAGCAGGTCTGATCGCTGGCAGTAGTCTTGGTCTGATAGCAGGTCTGATCGCTGCAGTAGTCTTGGTCTGATGGCAGGTCTGATCGCTCAGTAGTGTTGGTCTGATGGCAGGTCTGATCGCTGCAGTAGTCTTGGTCTGATGACAGGTCTGATCGCTGCAATAGCCTTGGTCTGATGGCAGGTCTGATCGCTGGCAGTAGTCTTGGTTTGATGGCAGGTCTGATG
>CM065715.1:57264496-57276996 GCA_033310375.1 Conus canariensis | reverse complement strand
TGTACTATTTCGTCCACGGAGCTGTGTTGGTGTAACTATATTTCTGTGCGCGAGTTCACGGCCTTTTTTTTGTCTGTATTGTCATTGGAACCCTTCCAGCTTACAGCGTGAATGATCGACCTTGGTGAAGTGCCAGATTCTGGACGCTCTTTTGAAAATTTTTCATTTCTCTTCTCTCTCTCTCTCTCTCTCTCTCTCTTCTGTCTGTCTGTCTGTCTGTCTGTCTGTCTCTCTCTCTCTCTCTCTCTCTCTCTCTCTCTCTCTCTCTCTCTCTCCCTCCTCTCTCTCTCAATTACATTCGGATTAAAACACAGTCAGACACACGTGTGGGATATATATGTATTGGATACCTAAATGATATCACCCATACACACGCATGCACACAGATACATACATTAAATGTTGTATATCCAATGATATATATATATATATATTATATATATATATATATATAATCACACACACACACACACACACACACACACACACACACACACACACACACACACACACAAGTCACACGCTGCATGTGAGTGGGACTGAAGCCGGTTCGGGTTCGAACCCTGAATGTTTGTGGCCCCATGTTTGTAGAGGGTTGTGTACATTTAGCTCCGTCTGTCGCCCAAACACACGCAGGCCTCCGCGGGCTTCTCAGGGGTCTGTTGTTGAAACGGCGCGTGAGTGTCGGCCTGACCTAGGCGCGGAAAGAGTAGGGGGGAGGGGGGGGGGGAGAGAGGGGGGGAGGGGGGATAGGAAGGGTAAAGCCGGGGGGAAGGAGTGTTGTTTTTCCGATTCCGAGGGCACCCCCTACCAGCACCACGTCCCGCCCCTACACCCCCCCCCCCCCCCCCTCAACTTTTCTTCCATTTCCTCCACTCCCCTTGACCCCATTCCAAAATTCGAATGGGAAAAAGAACACACACACACACACACACACACACACACACACACACACACACACACACACACACACACACACACACACAAAATATGAAATTGCATTCCTGGAATGTTGTCGTTGCTGTTGTTGTTTAAATGAGAAATGATGTCAGCATTCTTCTGCTGAATACTGCAGATAATGTGTGAATTATGGAACCTCCCTTCTTCCACTCACTTCCTCCCCCCTCTTTTTCTTCCACACCCCCCCCCCTGTCCTCCATCCCCCCGCCCCCATACCACCCCATCTCCCTCAGGAACGTAACTTTGAAACTTCATTTGACAGAGCAGAATACATTTTGTTTCCTTCCCATCAATTTTTTTTCCTGGCCAATATAGATCTCTCAGTGGAAAAAAAAAATGGATACCACCCCCTCTCCTCCTCTTCCTCCTTCTGTACTCATAAGCGCCCTGCCTTCCCAACCCTCACCCGCCAAATGTTTAAATTCCCGGAATACTGGCTTCATTCCTTATTTCCCACAGACGTGCATGTAAAAAAAAAAAAAAAAAAATCAGCAGCCCTCCTCACTGGAACGACTTAAGAAAGGGATCTGGAAGGGGCGAGGAAACTGGAAGTAATCTCACATCAGCCTGTTTGTAGGAGACACAGAGACAGAGAAATCTACCCCCCCTTCCTGCAATATTCCCCTCCCCGCCCTCCTCACCCTCTTGTGTAGTATGGACGTAGCGCACACGTAAAAAGACCCGACAGCAATTAAGTAGTAAATTCTAGAGAGACATCTATTGGAGTGTGAAAACAAAGACATCTATTGGAGTGTCAAAACAAAGACATCTATTGGAGTGTGAAAACGAAGGAAGAAATAAACGCAGATGGAAAATAAAAGAGGGGTGGGCGAGGGAGGGGTGGGGGAGCAATGGGAGTGGTACATCCACTGACAAAGCATGAAACGACAATCTAGATTTTAGCGAGACATTGGAAGACTTTTTCTTCTCAAGACTGTCTATGAACCGTAAATGAAAACAATGGCATATGAAAAGACACATACAATTTAGGCTTACTTAGTCCTAGAAAAATATTTGTTAGGCTCCTTTTGTTGTACCCAAGACGCTTTTATCTGCAATATTCTGGTTGTAGAATTTGCAGCATCAGTCAGCCAAGAAGAAGAAGAAGAAGAGGAAGAAGAAGAAGAAGAAGAAAATAAAAAGCATGAACTTAAGAAATGAAAGATTATCCGCTTGAAGTTAACTGAAAAAGTTTTGGGACTTTTATTTCACGATAAGCAGATAATTTTGCATTGCTTCGTTTGTGCAGTTTTATTCCTTAAGAGTTTTTTTTTACCTTTAACGTTGACGGTAAAATAGCGTATTATCTATTTCATCTGTGAGAATCTGTATTATAAACATGAACAGTAACTTTTGTTCCCATAATGAAGCAGAAACAGGTAACTCCAAGCAGTTTTGTAGTTCTCTATCTCTCTCACACACATATCCATATCTATATCTGTCTGTCTATCTTTCTATCTATCTATCTATCTGTTTGTCTATCTATCTATCTACGAGTATCTGTCTGTCTACACACACACGCACGCACGCACACACACACACACACACACACACACACACACACACACACACACACACACAAACACACACACACGCACGCACACACACAACACACACACACACACACACACCACACACACACACACACACACACACACACACACTGAGGAAGACCAAAGAGGTCGAAATATTGGGAAAAATTCAACGTGGTTGTTGTTTAGTTATTTGTTTGGATGTTCACACACACACACACACACACACACACACACACACACACACACACACACACACACACACACGCACAAGAAAAACACAGAAGAAGAGGAGAGAGAGAGAGAGAGAGAGATTTACATTAATAAAAACCAAAAGCATCTAAGTTGAGGGGAAGTGGTAGAATTTGAGGTGTATCTGTTAACAGTTTTGATCTTTTAGTCAATCAATCCCTTTTTCCTACCTTGATGATTTGAGTCGCTGCATGCACTGCCCCATGTTCCAGCCTCCAACGGCAAGTACTGGACGCTGTCAAAGGACGGCTCCATCACAGCCGACGGAGCCGGCAAGTCCCCCTTCCGCATCCAGTGCCGCGACAACCGCACCCTCAGCCTGCTGTCCAGCGACAACCAGCGCTTCATCAAGGGCGAGCAGAACGGATTGTTCCAGGCTGTGGCTCAAGACCTGGAGCCCGCCGTCCTGTGGGAGTACTAGGCACACCTTGGCTCTTCAGGAAGGTCCACGTCCTGGTTGGTGGTCCACGCGGCTGGTTCTTCAGGCAATTCATGAGCTTGTGTCCTCGGTCCTTCTTTGGTGGGGTCCATGACCGGGTGGAGGGTCCACCTGTAAGACGTGTGATCTCTTTGTCGCCTCCTTCCTCCTCTTCTGCCTTGATGGTTGCGTGTGACTGGACTGACGCTAGAGATTTTTTTTCCTTTATTCCCTCTCGTCCTGCTTTCTGGAGAGTTGAGGCCTGAAGTTGCCATGTGAAGTGTGGTCTGATGGATTGTACTGTACCTGCCGGATGACTGACAAGGCTTTGCAGTGCGATGGGCACCAGGTGAAGGGTCGGCAAGTTTGAATGTGAAGTCTTTTGTTTACAAAAAAAACAAAACAAAACAAAACAAAAAAAACCAACTGTTCTTGTACTTCCTCTTAGAACATGAAAAAGAAAAATGGAAAATGAGCGACCCTTTCTAGCGCAGATATGGTGGGCTGTTTATGCTTTAGGACAGTTATGTTCTATGTTCAGGTCGTTGTTGTGTTTTTATGTTATGTTCTGTGTTCAGGTCGTTGTGTTTTTGTGTTCTGTGTTCAGGTCGTTGTGTTTTTGTTATGTTCTGTGTTCAGGTCGTTGTTGTGTTTTTGTTATGTTCTGTGTTCAGGTCGTTGTTGTGTTTTTGTGTTCTGTGTTCAGGTCGTTGTTGTGTTTTTGTTATGTTCTGTGTTCAGGTCGTTGTTGTGTTTTTGTTATGTTCAGTGTTGGGGTCGTTGTTGTGTTTTTGTTATGTTCTGTGTTAGGGTCGTGGCTGTGTGACTGATCTCTTTTCGGGTCGTTGTTATATGATTGTTTTGTTCTTTTCTATGTTCAGGTCGCTGTGTGTTGTTATTGTCTATGTTCAGGTCGCTGTGTGTTGTTATTTTCTATGTTCAGGTCGCTGTGTGTTGTTATTTTCTATGTTCAGATCGTTATTGTGTAATGTTACGATCTGTATTCAGATCGTTGTTATGTGGTTGGTATTATCTGTGTTCAAGTTGTTGTATTATTGTTATCTTCCGTGGTCATGTCTTTGTGTGATGTGTTAATTGAACCTTTTGCGTGGATGCTATATCTCTCACTTGTCTGTTATGTGGATTTTGTCCTCCAGGTTCTAAGAATAACTTGTATTGTTGATTGACTCTATCTAGCTTGTGTGATGTTAGAGCCTCCGTTCTGTCATTACCTGTCAGGCTTTCTCCATACAAAGATGACTTAACATTCGGGTTTATTTGATAATCTAATTTGCAATCAGCAGTGTAACATTACTGACATCAGCCATCAAAGATTTCTGATCACATATAGGGACCACACCGATTTAGTTTTAATGAGGATTTTTTTAACAGTTGGACTTTTATCTAGTTTTAACTGGTATCTTTCACGGGTACAGCATAGTTGATTTTAACTGGGATCTTTCACCGTTTGGCTGTATCTGTTTCTAATCAGGATTTGCTGCGGAAAGACAGTGTCTCTTTTTACTAAGGATCTCTTAAAGAGGAACCCTATGTAGTTTTAACTAGGATCGTTCGCAGGTGGATCGTGTCTAGTTTTAATTGGGATTTTACACAGATGGAGAGTGTCTAGTTGGGATATTTCACACATGGACTGTATGAAGTTGTAATTGCGATCTTACACGCACGAACAGTGTCTAGTTGTGATTTGGATCGTTTTCAAATAGACACTGCCTAATTTGAATTCATGGTTTAAGTGGGTGTTTTTAGGGTTGGGGGGGATGGAGGGGAGTATAGTGGACTTCATGGGTGGACCATAGGTAGCTTCAATAAGGCTCTTTCACGGATGGGGACTATGTTTTAATCTGAACTTGATCTTCACCATAATTATCTTTAATCAGGATCGGTCCCAGATAGAAAATATTCAGCTTTAATCGGAATCCTTCATAGAAAATATTCAGCTTTAATCGGAATCCTTCATAGAAAATATTCAGCTTTAATTGGAATCCTTCAAAGAAAATATTCAGCTTTAATCGGAATCCTTCATAGAAAATATTCAGCTTTAATCGGAATCCTTCATAGAAAATATTCAGCTTTAATCGGAATCCTTCAAAGAAAATATTCAGCTTTAATCGGAATCCTTCATAGAAAATATTCAGCTTTAATCGGAATCCTTCAAAGAAAATATTCAGCTTTAATCGGAATCCTTCATAGAAAATATTCAGCTTTAATCGGAATCCTTCATAGAAAATATTCAGCTTTAATCGGAATCCTTCAAAGAAAATATTCAGCTTTAATCGGAATCCTTCATAGAAAATATTCAGCTTTAATCGGAATCCTTCATAGAAAATATTCAGCTTTAATTGGAATCCTTCAAAGAAAATATTCAGCTTTAATCGGAATCCTTCAAAGACAGCCCATGTCTTGCACAGATGGATCGTATGCAGTTGATGTCTTTCACAGATGGACGTTGATGTCTTTCACAGATAGACGTTGATGTCTTTCACAGATAGACGTTGATGTCTTTCACAGATGGACGTTGATGTCTATCACAGATGGATGTTGATGTCTTTCACAGATAGACGTTGATGTCTGTCACAGATAGACGTTGATGTCTGTCACAGATAGACGTTGATGTCTGTCACAGATGGACGTTGATGTCTGTCACAGATAGACGTTGATTTCTTTCACAGATGGACGTTGATGTCTATCACAGATGGATGTTGATGTCTTTCACAGATGGATGTTGATGTCTATCACAGATGGATGTTGATGTCTTTCACAGATGGACGTTGGTGTCTTTCACAGATAGACGTTGATGTCTTTCACAGATAGACGTCGATGTCTTTCACAGATAGACGTTGATGTCTTTCACAGATGGATGTTGATGTCTATCACAGATAGACGTTGATGTCTGTCACAGATGGACGTTGATGTCTATCACAGATGGATGTTGATGTCTTTCACAGATGGACGTTAATGTCTATAACAGATGCACGTTGATGGCATTTACAGATGGACGTTGATGTCTATCACAGATGGACGTTGATGGCATTTACAGATGGACGTTGATGTCTATCACAGATGGACGTTGATGGCATTTACAGATGACGTTGATGTCTATCACAGATGGACGTTGATGTCTATCACAGATGGACGTTGATGGCATTTACAGATGGACGTTGATGTCTATCACAGATGGACGCATGTAGTTGAATAGACTTTCAATGGACTGTTTCACAGATGGACCATACATATTTTGATTTAGGTATTTCACAGTCAGACCATATGTAGTTTGAATTGAGGTCTTTCATAGATGGAACATTTCCAGACTAAATGGTGTTTTTACCCAACTGGACTATATCCAGTTTTGATCGGAATGTTGAATTTATGGGCCAAGTCTAGATTTAATAAGGCTATTTCACGATGTGCACTGTCTAGATTTTATTTGGAACTTTTGCGGATTGACATGCATCTTCATTAAGTCGGCGTCTTTTACACATGGACCTGAATATAGATTTAACTGGGCTCTTTTTTAAAGATGGACCCATGTGGAAATCTAGTTAAAATCTTTTGTAGATGGGACCGAACCTAGCTATGAACAGAATCTTATACAGATTGACCATATAGATGTATTTGGGGTCTACTTCCAACAGACCAGTCTGTTCTTGAGTGGTCATAATTATGGTTTTGTCATGGTGGGAAGCGTTTGACCTGTTACTTGTTCTCTAAAGATTGTAAATGAAAAAGAGAGGAGAGTTAGGAAGAAGGGTGTGGTTGGAGGGGGTGGTGGTTAGGGAGGCATTTCTTTGTTTGATGAGAATCTTTTTGGTTCAATTCTTCAGAATGAAACATCTTAGTGCACAACAATAAAGAGGGTCACGTTGGAAATTCTGACGCCAAGAGCGCAGTTTATGCATGCAAAAGCAGTTCAGATGCTCATGATTTCGAAAAGAATTTAAGGGATTTTTTTTCTTTGTTTGTTTGTTTTATTTGTTTATAATTCATTTAGCATATTGGTACTGATTGATCAGCTGTTCATGTTTTCCACATGACTCATCTGTAGCACAGAACTGGCAAGCTGACAGAGCCCTTCTATGGCCGGACTGGATATAAACAGTATGAATTTGTCTACATGAAACTGTATTCACGTTCACTGATTTAGATTAGATCGTGTTGGTATTTCCTACATTTTCCTCCCCCTAATTCCCTTTCCTACCCCCCACTCTCCCAACCCATCTCTCTCCCCCCCCTCTCTCTCTCTCTCCCCCCCCCCTCTCTCTCTCTCTCTCTCTCTCTCCCCCTCTCACATACATTGTGTTTTCAATAAAATGCAACTTATAGGTATGCAGTAGGGCATCGGGCGACAGTTGAACCTGCTGCCTCTGTCTATGTATACTCCTGCTTAGATTTGGGTCTGTTTGATGATGCATGTGGCCTACCCGCACCCTTGAAATAATTTTCGATCGAGCATTTCTTCAGCGACCTATGCATCGGATATGTGCCTCAATATAGCTTTTCCATCTTTTCCTGACTCAGCTGGTCTGTCATAGATCGGTAGAAAAACTTGCGTTTGAAGCCTCCATTGAACCATAGGTTCATGTGTCGAGTATTTTGAGAGGGGCGCTCTTGCTGTTGATTTTAAAAGCCTTTGCTTTAGCCTTCTTCGTACATAATGGTGTGTGCGTAGTCAGTATTCGTGTTCTACTGCATTTGATAGCATACATATCAATTAATGTTCTTTGCATTTTTAGACTTTGCAAATGTGTCTGACTGTTGATGAATGCAGCAAATTAGACAACAGTGCTTTAACATGTTTTCACGCTTGTATTGTCAATACATGCATATGTTTGTTTCTTGGTGGAACATTGTCGCTGTCTTTTTGCCGAAATATTTAGCGTCCTCGACCTGAGTGGCACAGCTTGTCTTTTGACAGGGACCAACCGTAATTCGTCAGAAAAACTCAGTGTTTGGGTATTTTGGGGTATTTTATTTTGGCTTACGTTGTCATCGTGAATGTTCTTTACTATCACATTGCCAGGATTGAGTTCTTCACATTTGAAGAATATGTGGCCAGTTTAACTGGCCAGCATAGCAAAAGAATGTATAGGTTTTTCAACAACCCCCCCCCCCCCCCGCTCCTCCCCTACCCCCAGCACTAACAGTAATGCGGCTTCGGTTCTTTTCTGTGTGGTGTTGACGTAGTTTTCAAAGGACTGTAATACTGGTGTAACTTGGGGGGGGGGGGGGGGGGGGGATGGAGTATACAGTGTCAGTTTATTTTGTTAGTAAGACAGTTGTAATATTAACAAAGACAGAACAAAGTGGAAACAATGTAACATGATATCAGCCTCCGAATGCAGAACAAAGTGGAAACAATGTAACATCGTGTCAATTTCTGAATGTCACGTTCAGTTTCCTGCTGGCTTTGAGTAATGACTACGCTTTGCTCAACTGTGCCTTTACCATGACACTACATATGATGTGTACACACCATGTCTGGCCTTGTGTATTCCATTTGCATTCAAACCAATGCCATCTATAAAGAAAGTAATTCGTCGGCATATTTTTTTTTCTCTGGTTTATATCTCTGGGCCCCTGTTTTTCTCTGGTTTATATCTCTGGGCCCCCTGTTTTTCGCGAACGACCTAAAACCTGACTGTATGAGGCAGAAAATGAATGTGTGAGACGGGGGAATCGTAGAGTTGAATGATTGAATGAATATGTGAGACGGGGGAATCGTAGAGTTGAATGATTGAATGAATGCGAGTGCTACAGCTGTTTGCGTACATCTTGCCTTCTTGGCTTTTCTCAGCCGTTTTATATTCTTGCATGCACACACACACACACACACACACACACACACACACACACACACACACACACACACACACACACACACACACATCCTAACATAGGTGGCATCATTTTCTAGTCGTTCCAATGCAACACGTTCGCGTTAATTTTCTGACACATTGCTGCTAGATGGTGGCAAGACGATCTGTTTGGAGAAGGGAACAGCTGGTAAGTGCTTGCCAGTCACAGGTCTACTAGCTTTACAATCAACCCGCCAGCACAATTCAGCTGCAGGGTTACTGACTTTCTCTTTATTCTTTTTTTTGTTTTGTTTTCTTTCTTTCTTTCTTTCTTTTCCTATATTTTGAAGTGTTTTTGTCTGGTAAAAAAAAAAAAACCACTATGGCGTTAGTCATGCACTGAAAATCTGAACACAAATAGTTCAGTAACATGCTTTCTGAACACAAATGGTTCAATCACATGCTTTCATACGCTGCATGGTTGCATTTTCTGATGGAAAAAATGTTCATACGATATATTCCAAAGTCCATTCGACACGTTCTGGTATGTCATGGAGTGTGGAGATTCATTTGTCACCACGGGCACATTTGTAAACATTCTCATTGAATACATGCTTTTAAATCGACCACAACCTCACGTGTGAAGAGCCCCTTTAGCGAGATGCTTCAGGTAAAAGAGAGAGTCTTTCTTTGTGTAGAAATGGCTAATATATGTGTTTTCTGCATGTAAGAATTTGTTTTCAGTCATGTAGAAAATAAAGATCTCTCAACAATGGGGACTTTGTGTGTGTGTGTGTGTGTGTGTGTGTGTGTGTGGTGTGTGTGCGCGCGCGCGCGCGCGCGTGTGTGTGTGTATGCACGCGTGCGCGCGCGCGCGCGTGTGTGTGTGTATGTGTGTGTGTGTGTATGTATAAATGTGCGTGTGTGTGTTGTGTGTGTGTGTGCGTGCGCGCTTGCTTGCGTGTGTAAGTGCGTGCGTGTGTGTGTGTGTGTGGGGGGGGGGGGGCACGCTTCCTTGTGTTTGTGTGTGTTGTGTGTGTGTGTGTGCGCGCGCGCTTGCGTATGTATGTGTGTGTGTGTGTGTGTGTGTGTGTGTGTGTGTGTGTGAAACAAAAGAAAAAAATACATCAACAGTAAAAAAGATAAAATAAATGTGATTACAAAATGGCTTGTGTATTGATCTATAGGTGCAATAAACAAAGAGACGATCCATGAAAACGTACTACAGAACGTGCCTTCCCCCTCCTCAACATCACCCACATCACCTCACAATTCCTCCCGCTTCGTCGACACCCTCCCGTCACACAGTGCCTGTAAAGACTCATAAACATGGAGGCCGGAATAGCTTAGTTGGTAGAGCGCCGCACTCAGGATCTCGGGGCTGCGAGTTCGAAACTCCACCGGCCCGTTTCAGTACAGGGGAATTTTTCCCTCTGAGTTTACATTAGTTTCTGACTGCATTTACCGAAAATCCTCCGAATTAGACTATAAACCAAGATTCTGTGTGTGAACACACGCATTGCACACGCGTAAAATCTCATTACCAACTTTGGGAAGAGAGGACCAAACCGTTGATATTGATGACAAGTTTAGGTTTAGCATGCATCCTCCGTAAAAATGGAAAGAATGACCGAAAGTCTGAGTGACTGATATTCGACTAAATTACAGAGGAAACACATGATTAGCGCCAGCAGGCAGCGTTTCAGTCAGCTGTACCCAGGTAGGCAGCCCTTCGTGTGACCGTGAGTGTTGATTGTAAAGCGCTTAAAGCATGATCTCGAACCGAGGATAATGTTATATACACACAAACCAGACAAGAGACTCGAAGGCACACATGCTCACGCACACCTTTATGGGACAAGATGACGGCATTTTGCATGACGAGGAAAGAACCGTGATGCGTGCACAGCGGAAAGAACCATCTAACTAGATGGGCTACAAGCGTACGATAGTCTTTCCTGTTGAGCTGGTGGGAGCTCACTTGTCTTTCCTTTAACTACTTCCCCACCGACACCCAAGAAACTTCAGCGGGAGTCTCTCTCTCTCTCTCTCTCTCTCTCTCTCTCTCTCTCTCTCTCTCTCTCTCTGTGTCGTGTGTGTGTGTGTGTGTGTGTGTGTGTGTGTGTGTGTGTGTGTGTGTGTGTGTGTGTGTGTGTTTTGTGCAAAGTGCAATTCCGTTTTCAATCACCCCATCTCCGTCAAAAATTTGAGCACTCTCTCTCTCTCTCTCTCTCTCTCTCTCTCTCTCTCTCTCTCTCTCTACTCTCTCTCTTACTTCCTCCCTTTCAGACGCGCGCGAGCCAATGTGTATGTGAGAGACTATCTCTGACTCTACCTTTTTGTCCAAGTCTCTCCATGCCCCTTTGTCTCTCTGGGCATACTCCTTCTTTCTTTCTCTCTCTCTCTCTCTCCTCTCTCTCTCTCTCTCTCTCTCTCTCTCTCTCGCTCTCAGTTTCTCTCTCTACCTCCCTACCCCCCTCTCTCTCTCTCACTCACTCTCTCTCTCAAAACATATAGGATAATGCGGTCAAGACACTCCCATGCAATCTGAACAGATACTAAAAGTCGTCAGCAAACAGGCGCTGTTGGATTCATCCTTTAAGAACAGAGAGTCAGCACAGCAGCAGCAGCAGCAGCAGCAGCAGCAGCAGCAGCAGAAGCAGCAGCAACAGGCCTGCAGCCATCCCCAACGAAGTGTGATCAATTAATCAAGACACGAAAATCGCTGAGTCAAGAGAGCATCTTTCCTCATTTCCAGTTTTATGTTTTGCTCGCTTTTACATCGATGTTGGTCTTCGTACTCTTCATATGTTTGTTTTTACGTATCTTTCCCTTAGTTGTCGTCATCATCGGTGTATTATAATAACTATTAATTTCATTGATCTAATCACCCGATTCATCGTCATCAATCATCCTCATCAACACCACTAGCAGTATAATCAGTTTTGTCTCATCATCATCAACGTTATCAGCATAGTTGTCATCATCACCGTCGTGGTGGTGGTCAACATCATCATCTTCATCACCATCAAAAAGAACATGGTCATCCCTGTCGTCGTCATCGTCTTCGTCACCATCAACGTCACCATCATTCTCCCCGCTCCCTCTCGTTTCCTTCTTTCCCCTTTCCTCTAGCTGTTGCTGTTATGATCATCAACATATTTGTGAGGATACCAACGTAACTATCGCATTATGAGCGATGTATGATAATCATCATAACCATGATTATCGTTGATATTGTATAGCATTTTTTGATTCTCGGGAGAGAGGGGATGGTATTGGGTGGATGGTGCCATGAGTGTTATTCACGGTCTCTCCCATCAATTAGGCTGCTGACACTTACGTCCAAGATGTTCGCTTATCTACCGGTTTTCATCGACAATGTACATTTACACAGCGCTAGCGCACGTGGTTAAAAATAAAGTTAATGCAGATTTTTTTTTTAACCCTATTCCTGTTGTCCACATCGTGAAAAGAAGGGAAATGAGATGGTATGGTCATGTATCAAGATCAACAGGACTTGCT
>CM065715.1:57239496-57261996 GCA_033310375.1 Conus canariensis | reverse complement strand
TCCTTTTTTTTTATACTAAATAAACAAAGATACGTCATGCTGACACTATTAGATAACAGTTATTTTTGGAAGTTAACTGGTCTTCTGGTATGAACTATGCCTCCCGGAGCAGTGCCAGCCTTGATGACGTGGCGAGAATTAACTCTGTGCATAGACCGGCATCTACCCAACAATTCTTTATGAACCATGGGAAAGAGAAAGAGAAAGAGACACCATTGCACAACGCAAACTGTAAGCCTACAAACAACATGGTGTTTCTGTTCTAAGTTTATACAAATATGCCGTCACCATGTCTTGCTGAGGTCGATGGTTTGCTGTTGTTGTTGTTGTTGTTGTCGTTGTTGTTGTTGTTGTCGTCGTTGTTGTTGTTGTTGTCGTTCTTGTTGTCGTCGTCGTTCTTGTTGTTGTGTGTCGTTGTTTTGTTGTTGTTGTCGTCGTGTCTTTGTTGTTGTCGTTTATTCGTTCTGTGTTGTGTTGTGTTGTCGTTCGTATCTTGTTGTTGCTGTACTGTATATGTTTAGTGGTGGGTTTTTATCTGTCCTCATTCTCCTCGTTCCTCTACCGTGGCCGTATGACTGCCGCGCATCTACCGTGGCCATATGACTGCCGCTCTACCGTGGCCGTATGACTGCCGCTCTACCGTGGCCGTATGACTGCCGCTCTACTCCGAGATTCCTACACAACAGCCACACCCGCCTTCGTCGTGTCTTTCCCCAGCACTGCAATACACAGGGGCAGTGTCTATCTTGAGGCGACCTCCAAACCACTTTGATGATGGTAAGGTAATGTTGCGTGTAGCCCAGCCGACCGCACAGGGCCATACCAGGGCTGTCACCGTGTAAAGAAAGTAAACAGAATACAATAAAATAAAAACCTCATTGACACAACCTTAACATACACCTTCTAAAAACACACCAGAAATGTTGTGAAAAACCTTTCTTCTGTAAAATCTTAGATCAGATGAAAAATGTTGATCTCTTTCAGAAATTCAAAGATCACATCAGGTGGGACATCTCTGTACAAAGTTTTCATGGAGCCTGCTGTAAACTGTTTAAGTCTCATTTTATGCACGTCCCAACACTCTAAAAGAATGTTTCATTGTAAGTCGTACATGGCATGGAATACACCACGGAGCTTCTTCACCTTTTAAAAGATAAGAAAGGGTGTGAAAGGAGCGGCCTGTATGTAAACGGCACAAGACTGTTTCTTCTTTACGGTTAGGTCGCCTCGGGAACATGGTAAAAACTCTCTCAGGTTTGGACGGATTTTGAATGGTTTGTTATCCGTCTGCGAGTTCCATTCCTCTTGCCAGAGGTCTTTGACGTAAGCCTGGGCTTTGGGTTTCAGATCAGTGTGAGGGATAGACAGTGTGCTCAACTCTGCCCTTATGGTACTCTTTGCAACTTGATCAACCATTTCGTTGCCTCGAATGCCCACATGTCTGGGAACCCAAGCAAAAACTAGGTTGTATCCATCTGACTTTGGTAATGACCAGGTGTGCTTGCTTAAATCCACGTCACGCAGGACACCGCCAACTGAACTCCCTACTGATGACTATCACAGCTCAATTAGTCGCGGAGATCGATTGGGCGATTGCGTCCCTCTCTTCTTCTTCCCTCACCGCCCCCCCCCCCCCTCCTTTTTTTCCTTCCCCTCCCTACATGGAAAGCGATCTGATGACCAACACACAACAGACTCCATGAACTTACCGATGCCAGCGATTTGAACATCTCATTACACATGATAACTTTTTAGAGACTTGAGTCTCTCTCTCTCTCTCCTCTCTCTTCTCTCTCTATATATATATATATATACACACACACACACACACACACACACACACACACACACACACACACACACATATATATATATATATATATATAGTTTGTGTGTGTGTGTGTGTGTGTGTGTGTGTGTGTGTGTGTGTGTGTGTGTGTGGGTGGTGGGTGTTGGGTGGGGTGTGTTTGTTTATGTGTGTGTGCGCGCGCATGCGTGTTTGTGTATTCAGTCCAGGCGAGAGTGCGTGCATGCGTGCATGCAATGCCAAGCAGTGGCCAATCTATCAGCAAACTTCCATCCATGGAGTCTGTGACGACGTGCTGCAGTGTGTGTGTGTGTGTGTGTGTGTGTGTGTGTGTGTGTGTGTGTGTGTGTGTGTGTGTGTGTGTGTGTGTGTGTGTGTGTGTTGCACAGCAAAGTTTGCCACCTGCGGACCAGACCGTCCCACTCCGATGCTTTGAGGTTGTCTGTGACACGCTCTTCACCTCCTCTGACACCAACGTGGCAGGTCAGGGAGATCGGCGCAGGAACACAGCAGTCAAGTGGTCCGGCGCACAGCGGAGACTGTCCGGTCTTCCTTACATCAGCCTCACGTCACCTGACAGCCACCTGGCACAAACTGTTTTCTGATAAATTAACATTACTTTGCTCACCTACTCGCCCTGTGGGTTGGGCATAGAAAAGACCCACTGCCCTGCCATGCATGTCGTAAGAGGCGACTAAGGCAGGACCACCTCGCCCGGAGGATAAAGGGGTTTGCGTAGGGCTAACAACCCTACCTGTACAAAAAATACCAGTTACAGAAGCATCGACGACAATGAACCAAAACATTCACCTGGGCAAGGAAGGGTTCCATCCCGGAGACTTATGACGCAGTGCAGTGAAAGCCGGAAGGAAGCTGCAAGGCTGACTCCCCTTCTAACACCCAGGACAACAACGAGAGTAGCCACATGGAACATCAGGACGATGTACGAAACAGAAAAAAACAACATCCAAGTAGCGAGAGAGATGAAAAACTACAAGATCGGAGTGCTAGGACTGAGCGAGACAAGGTGGCTACAGTCAGGACAGCTGAGACTTTCATCTGGAGAACAGCTGCTGTACTCAGGACACACAGAGGATGGAGCCCCCCACACTGAGGGTGTGGCCCTGATGCTGGCACCGGAGGCACAGGGGGGCACTCATCGGATGGGAACCTGTCAGCTCCCGCTTCATCACAGCCAAGTTTACCACGAAGAAGAATGACATCAGGCTGAACATCATCCAGTGCTATGCTCCCACCAATGATCGGAAGAACAGAAGAAAGATGAATTCTACCAGCAACTACAGACAGTGATAGACAGAAGAGGAGCAAAGGACATAACCATACTGATGGGAGATTTCAACGCCAAGATTGGAATGGACAACAAAGGCTACGAGGACATCATGGGGACACACGGACTGGGACAGATGAACGAGAATGGTGAGCGCTTTGCAGACCTGTGCTCCCTGAACCGGCTGGTGATAGGAGGAAGCATCTTCCCACACAACCGCATCCACAAGGCCACATGGAGATCCCCGAACCACGTAACGGAGAACCAGATTGACCACATCTGCATTAGCCGCAAGTTCAGGAGATCATGGCGGGATGTACGAGTGATGAGAGGTGCTGACGTGTCATCAGACCACCACCTTCTTTTAACAACAGTGAGACTTCGCCTCAAGAGATTCACCAACACCAACAACACACGGACAAGGTACAATGCTCAGAAACAGGACACACAAACAGCATTCCAGATCAGCCTTTCCAACAGGTTCCAGCCGCTACAAGAGCTGATAGAAGATGGTGAGATTGACATCGAGACACAGTGGGAACACTGCAAGAAGCCCTGACACGACACATGTGAAGAGATCCTTGGCAAGAAGAAGACCCAGCACAAGGAATGGATCTCTGCCGACACCATCCACAAGCTGGAAACAAGAGAGAGAAGAAAACTACGCTGAACACGAGCCGAACAAGAGCAGCTAAGGCAAAGGCACAGGAAGAGCACACAGCAGCGAACAGAGAATTGAAGAGGAGCATCAAGAAGGACAAGAGGGACTACTTTGACACCTGGCCAGTCAAGCAGAGGCAGCAGCCGGACAGGGAACCTGAAGGGGCCTGTACCTGGTGACCAAGAAGCTGACGGGCAAGTTCCAGCAGACAGACAAGCCAGTGAAGGACAAGAACGGAAACCCACTGACAACAACCGAAGAACAGCTGAAACGATGGGCAGAACACTCCAGTGAGCTGCTGAACCGCCCCGCCCCTGACCACCACCAGACATCCCACCGGCAGAGACAGAACTGCCCATCAGCTGCAGACAAACCCTCAAAGGCAGAGATCAAGAAGGCCATCATGACACTGTAAAATGGGAAGGCTGCAGGGCCGGACGAGATACCAGCAGAAGCCATCAAAGCAGACACAGAGACAGCTGTCAATATGCTATACAGCCTCTTCAGCAAGATCTGGGAGAAGGAGGAGGTACCGGCCCAGTGGAAAGAAGGAATCATCATCAAGCTACCGAAGAAAGGAGACCTCAGGGTTTGCAGCAACTACCAAGGGATCATGCTCCTGTCAACGCCAGGCAAGGTTCTCAACAGGGTTCTACTGGAGAGGATGAAGGAGGCTGTCGACCCCAAGCTCTGAGACCAGCAGGCAGGCTTCCGGCGGAACAAATCATGTGCCGACCAGATCGCCAGCCTGCGTATCATCGTGGAGCAGTCGCTGGAGTGGAACTCCCCCCCCTCCCCCCCCACCCCCTACATCAACTTCATAGATTATGAGAAGGCCTTCGACAGTGTGGACAGAGAGATGTTGTGGAAGCAGCCGAGGCACTATGGAGTCCCCGAGAAGATCATCTCCCTCATCCGGTGCACCTACCAGGACATGAACTGCAGGATTGCCCACGCCGGCCAGCTGTCCGAAAGTTTCGAGGTGAAGACCGGAGTTCGGCAGGGGTGCCTGCTGTCGCCGTTCCTCTTGCTCCTGGTCAACGACTGGATCATGAAGACCACTACAACAGGCAGGAACAACGGTATACAGTGGACACTCTGGACGCAGCTCGACGACCTCGACTTTGCTGACGACCTGGCTCTCCTGTCACACAGCCACAGCCAGATGCACGACAAGACCACTCGCCTGGAGACCACATCAGCCGGGACAGGGCTCAAGATCAACAGGAAAAAGACCGAGCTGATGAAAATCAACACCACTGCCAACACATCAGTCACAGTTGGTGGAGAGCCCATTAGGGAGGTGGAGTCTTTCGTCTACCTGGGAAGCGTGGTTGACCAACAGGGAGGCACGGACCGAGGCGTCACAGCCAGAATCGGCAAGGCAAGATCAGCTTTCATCATGCTCAAGAACATCTGGGCATCTGGAGGAATCAGCATAAGAACCAAACTCTTCATCTTCAACTCCATTGTGATCTCAATCCTGCTCTACGGATGCGAGACATGGTGGACAACACAGACGATGCAACAAAAGATTCAGACATTCTTCAACACCTGTCTGAGGCGCATCTACAAAATCCGATGGCAGGAGAAGATCCGAAACGAAGATCTGTGGGAGCGTGCGGGACAGGAACCAGTGGCCAAGCAGATACTGAGAAGGAAGTGGGGCTGGATCGGACAACCCTCAGGAAGCCAGCGTCCAGCACCACACGCCAAGCCCTGACCTGGAACCCGCAGGGAAAGAGGAAGAGAGGCCGGCCTTGCAACAGCTGGCGGCGAGACACTGAGGTGGAGCTGAAGCAACTAGGGACCAACTGGACTGGAATGGCCAGAACAGCCCAGAACAGAGTGCGATGGCTAAGGGTCGTCGATGGCCTATGCTCCACCGGGAGCGATGGGCATAATGATAATGATTGCTCACCTACATCAGGGTTGATTGGTCCATGATAATAATAGTCACTCCAGCCATGGTTTTATCTTTTTCTTTTAAAATAAACTAACTAAACATGTTAATTTGAGTGGTATATATCGGGCAGCAGAGGCAGGGTACAAGATGAAATGATTTTCAGCGGTACTTTTCATACACACACACACACACACACACACACACACACACACACACACACACACACACACACACACACACGTATAATATATAAATATTATATATATATTTAAAAGAGAGAGAGAGAGAGAGAGAGAGAGAGAGAGAGAGAGAGAGAGAGAGAATGAATTAATGGTTCATTGAGAAAAGCTTACAAAGCCCATTCTCAAGGGGAATTGGGGAGGCGGTTGTTCACAAAATAGCTGTCAAAGAATACATACAAACAGTACATGTCAGAAAAAACAACATCGTAATGAGGTAACCAAATCACGGAAGACATGTAACACCAGTACGACTGTCAATGCAACTGGCAACATGTTCATCCACAGTCATCATGATTTCGGTATGTGACAGCTGTGCTGTCGGTGGAAGTCATTTTCACGTCGTCTCCATGAGCACAGTGAAGGCTGTCCATGTTCCTTTTCGTTTCCTGCAGGTATGTCCATATATCACTGACTGTAACACTGTCTGAAGGATCGCTCTGTGGCTGCTGCAGTTGAGAAATGTCTTCGGGATCATCTGTACACTGAAAATCGCAATCGCTCCCATTTACTTCGGCATCTGCAGTTTTGCGTTGTATGTTTGACTCGGTAGCAACAAGTGTCGGGTCTTGCTCACATATCACGTCACAGAACTCAACACAGTCTTGACCAACACAAGACTCGACAGGCCCAATATCCAACACGGAGGTTTCATGATGTGCCATTGTCACAGATTGTTTGTCACAGCGTCCCATGTCGATTTCCTGTTGGATGTCACTGTGCTGTGTATCTTGCGAAGGGTGGGACACAGAGGGAGAGGGGCAGTTATCAAACAGAAAAATATCACCACTGGCAGTTTGGCTGTTGTCAGTTGTGTCAACATAATACAGGCTCGGTGGCGTCAGCAAGAACAATTCCGACAGAGAAGTTGAATGTTCACTTATCTTTTTCTCCTGTCTTGCTCTGTGGGCCTCAGCTCTGTGTCTGTCCCTGTTCACCTGTGACGGACAATTCCGTCCATACACCGCACTGTGGTTGTCCGTTCGAGTCGCAGGGGGCTAGTCGGTAATTGTTGTTAACCAGAGTATGACGACTGTTTGTTTACCACGGCCCTCAATCTTAAATGAAGACAGTGTCATCTCCTGTAGCGCAGCATTGAGTGTGGCTTCCAAAGTACATGGCAGACCTTCAACGGGCATGTTGAACGATTTACAGGTGATAAGGCAGAAATTTACCGGAGCAGCTTGATACACGTCTTGCTGCGAGCCAGACAAGGGAAACCCACGAGAGAGAGAGAGAGAGAGAGAGAGAGAGAGAGAGAGAGAGAGAGAGAGAGAGAGAGAGAGAGAGAGAGAGAGAGAGAACGAACGAACGAACGAACGAAAAATTTTAATCAGTATAGGCCATGGCCCCTTCTGAAGGGGGTATAATACAACAATACCAATAATGATACTTCATACAGCAAAGTAGTATGTCATAGTTGACAACAAGAAGCTGACAGAAAAGCATACAAAATGTACACAATAAATACTAGAGTTGGATTCCTTTAACTGACCATAATAGTGCCCCTTTTAAAGGCCTTATATAAATAAATGCACGTGCTCTTCAGTACGTCTTCCTTTTGATTTGCCATGAGGAGAGCAGCTCGATACAAACAGGGGTCTTCAAAGAATTTCTGAGGACTGTGTTCATACCTTAAATTTTGCAGGACAGGGCAACAAAGCAGAAAATGCACTTCGTCTCCATTCGCGCTTTTGCATAAAGGACATAGCATGTCAACGTTTTTAGTATTTGCATATCGATACTGATGCGCTTTGATGTCTGTAATTCCTAATCTAAATCTTGTTAGGTAACTTCTAATATGCCTGTCAATATTAAGTGAGAGATATTTTTCACAACCAGCGGATGTCTTAAAAGTTCTATAAAACGAATATCGCTCACTGTTCCGGATTTGTTCATGCCAGTTTCGCCAACGGTTATCAGTTAATCTTTGCCGGAGTTGTTTCAAAAAAGCATTTACATTTCCAACCCCTTGACACATCCAGACACACCCGAATCCATTAAAAAACAGAAAATCCCGAACATCTGTAACCCATGACTTTTTACCACGCGATTCTAGTCCCAACAGCATATTATATGCTTTAAGTGGTAATCTATTGTCATCCATGTGTACTACCCTTAGCCAGTATCTAATACACTGTACAGAGGAATTAATATAAATAGGATAACGGTGTGTTTCCCCATGAACATATTCGTTCGGTGTTTTCATGTGAACCCCCAGAAATTTTTTAAGAGCAAATGAATGAACTTTTTCCAAATGAATAGCAGATTTATCTAACCCCCAGATCTCAGCGCCATATTGAGCAACTGGTTGAACCTGTGCATCGAAGAGTTTTAGAAACACTGTCAAGGAGTTATTATCTAACATGTTTGATTTTTTCAAAATACACAATAAGGCATTTTTTGCTCTGCTTGCTAGGTCCTGACAAGCAGCTGTAAAGCTTAGGCGTGTAGAGAAATAGATGCCAAGGTATTTGTAGCAATTTACAACAGCCATCATCTGTCCATTAAAAAAACATGTTTCGCTTGCTTGCTGCCAAGTAACCTCCTTTTCTAAAAACCACAATATTACTCTTTTTCAAATTTACCTTTAGCTTAAGTTTAGAGGCTGTTTGGCACAAATTGTTTAACTGGGTCTGGAGGCCAATTGGATTCTCAGATAATAAAACAATATCATCAGCTAGTAACAAGATGAATAGTTCAATAAAACCGGGAGAAAGTGTTGCACCATGTCTTCCGTTCACTATTATTTCTAAAGCTAGTTCATTTATAAACAGTGAGAAAAGAACAGGGCTGCAAGCATCACCTTGTTTTACACCCTGTGTACATGAAATAAAATCAGTAAGTTCTCCACCTGATCTGACTCTTGCTTTAACGTTATTGTACACACTTTTAAGAGAGAGAGAGAGAGAGAGAGAGAGAGAGAGAGAGAGAGAGAGAGAGAGAGAGAGAGAGAGAGAGAGAGAGAGAGAGAGAGAGAGAGAGAACTCTTTCAGTTATATTCGACGATAAGATTTTAGGCCGAGGCCACTTACGATGATCTATCCTTGTCATGGCTCGTTTCGTATCACCGATTCACGCTGACAAATTAGTGTCACAGCACTGCAAACACTGACACCGACGGATAGTCTCGGAGTGAAGTAATGACGTGTTGGGTCAACAAAAATAAGTAAGATGAACATGAATAAAGAGAGAGAGACAGAGACAGACAGACAGACAGACAGACAGACAGACAGACAGACAGGCCGACAGACAGACCGACCGACCGACCGACAGACAGACAGAGACATACAGACAGACAGACCGACAGACAGACCGACAGACAGACAGAGACACAGACCGACAGACCGACAGAGAGAGAGAGACAGACAGACAGACAGACCGACAGACAGACCGACAGACAGACAGATGCAGAGACAAGACAGACAGACAGAGGAACAGACAAACAGATACAGAGACGGAGACAGATAGACAGACAGACAGACAGATAGACAGACAGACAGACAGACAGACAGACAGACCGGGATCGAGACCGAAACCGAGGCAAACAGAGAGGGGAAGAGGGTGTGGATTAGGGTTGAGGTAGGGATGAGGGAATAGTGGGGGAGGGGGGGGGGAGGGTAGGTCTTGAATGCGGAGGGTTTCACAAGAGCGTGTGAATCTTACAGTCAAAGTAGAAGAGTGTGTAAATTTTACTACAGCACAAAATCATCCGAAGATGAGATTTAGTGTCGCTTTTTCTTGAAAGGCGTTTGTGCGTCAGAGAGATGGTGACAGCCAGTGCCGAGTTCATCATTGCAGGTAAACCCACAGCTGTGGTCTCTGGGCTCTAGATCCACTGGAAATACAGGGGCCCGAACGGCTCACTGCGTAGAGCCTGGACTCGTGATCTTGGTGATCCGGGGGTCGCGAGTTCAAATCTTCGCCGGGCTGTTTCTGTACAGGAAGGGGGGGGGGGAGGGGGGAGATGTGTGTGTGTGTGTGTGTGTGTGTGTGTGTGTGTGTGTGTGTGTGTGTGTGTGTGTGTGTGTGTGTGTGTTTCTCGCTGTTGACGTTGATTCTGACTCCATTTCCCGAAAAATCTTCGAACGAAGTTGTAAACCGAGGATCCATGTGTGAACGCACGCACATTTTGCACATACGTAAAATTCCATTACCAAATTTTGGAGGAGCAGGCCAGTTTGATCGTTGGTAAGGATGACAGATATACACGTAGCATGCTCCGTGAAAATGGAAGGAATGAGCGAAAGTCTGAGTGACTGATATTCGACTAAATGAAAATGAATGGTTAACGCCATCAGGCAGCTTTTCAGTCGGTTCTACCCAGGCAGGCAGCCCGTTGTGAGCATGGATTGTAAAGGTCATAGAGCTTGGTCTATAGCCGAGGAGGAGTGCTCTATAGTAATGATAATAATAATGATGATGATGATAATGATAATAATGATGATACTACTACTAATAATAATGATAATAAAAATGATAACAGTAATAATAATGATGATGATAACAATAACAATTATAGTAATACTAATACTAATGATACTTATAATAATAGCAATGATGATGATGATGATAACAACAACAATAATGATAATAATAATAATGATGATGATGATGATCATGATGATGATCATGATGATGATGATGATTTCATCGTCTGCTGACTGGCTGATGCTTCCTTCTATCATCAGATCACTCTGTTGACCGAAGTGGCCAGACTAAGGGCGGCGTTACAGTCAGTTTGCGATGAATCATTCCAAGACAACGGGCCGTCCATCCAGCTCCCTTTCTTTGGCAAAAAAAAGGATTGTTTGTGAAGGGTAAAAAGTGTTCTCTCTCTCTTCTCTCTCTCTCTCTCTCTCTCTCTCTCTCTCTCTCTCTCTCTCTCTCTCTCTCATGTTAATTTGATCTTTTGTCTTTTCTTTTCCCTGTCACTGTGTGTGTGTGTGTGTGTGTGTGTGTGTGTGTGTGTGTGTGTGTGTGTGTGTGTGTGTGTGTGTGTGTGTTCTTGTTTTTCAGTGGCGCCTGTTTGCCTGACTCAAACAGCGTCAAAATCTATTTATTTTGACACCATTCCCCGGGAGCCTGCACGCGGCGGAGGAGGAGGGGCGGGATGGGCGGAATCTGCATGTGCGTGTGTACGTCGGGAGAAGAGCAGGAAATAAGGGAGTGCGTGGAGTGTTTGTTTCACTAAGGCGAAAGAAGATAGGGCCTAGTGTGAAGCGCTAGGAAGTTGTTTATGGAAGTCCGTGCGCCTCAGAATGAAAATATCCCTTGTTATCATCATCAGTATCATTGCAGCTGTATCTGAACACCTGTCTGGTCGAAAGAGGCAATGTACTCTACCCTTGACCAAATGACACCTAAGTGATCTTTCTGTGTCGTCACAGTACACTCACCATTTGAAAAGCCTTAAAGACTGGAAACACCATCACCAGCACAATCACTGTCACCCTAGTTCCCACACCACCACGTCATACTCTCCCAAGTCCCTCCAGCAAGTCACAAGAACCAGCAGTTCCGTCGTTCAATTGGTCCCTGCCTATCTGTGGGACAACAGGCAGACAGACAGCAGCAAGCTAGCGACAGAAGCTAAGAGCTGACGCCGGCCATGACCAGCCAGACGGCACAACGCCTGCTGGCTACATGGAGGAGTAGAGCCATCATCAGGTCGCTCCGAAAGCGCATGTTCATCTCCAGTCATGTTGTTTATTGCCAAGCCCCCCCCCCCCTCCCCCGTCCCCCCTCCACCCCACTCCCCCCGTTAGGGTGTTGCGGGGTGGCGGCATATCCAAATCGAATGCGTATTCAAATAGAAAAAAAAAAGAAAATAGAAAAGAAAAAGAAAGAAAGAAAGAAAAAGAAAAAGATCAAAATACCTCAAAACAGTGGCTTAAAACCGGATCTATAGTCCACAAAATCTTAAATCGGATGAGCAATACTGATTTACTTCTTTTAAAAACTGAAAAACCATGTCCAGTGGAACATCCCTGAACAAGGTAACTTCGGGACGGATTTGAAATGTTTAGGCAAGTCACGTCAAGTCAAGTCAGTAAGTCAAGTCAAGTAAGTCAAGTCAAATCAAAATTATCTTTATTGAGGGTTAAAGAATGGAAACCTTTAGAGCTTTTTTTCGTCCTGCTCTCACAAAAAAGAAGAAATATCAATTAAAATTTTGAAGAAAAAAATAGAACAGAAAAAACAAACAACGAAGCAACGCATACGTTGCATCCACATGCAAACTAATGAAAATAATGAATGCATCCACATGCAAAGTAATGAAAATAATGAATGCATCTAACAAATATCACAATGAAATATTCTGATGAGCAATTTATAGCATATCAGATTAGGCGCATCCAGACCTTACACACACACACAGAGAGAGAGAGAGAGAGAGAGAGAGAGAGAGAGAGAGAGAGAGAGAGAGAGAGAGAGAGAGAGAGAGAGAGAGAGGCAGCTAACAATCTCAATTCATCATCTTCAGATAAACGAATGTCTTGCTGACATCCTAATTGAAGCGCATATCGGCCATCTGCTGACTGTCGGAACCCCTAGGGGACTGATGAGAGATTAGAACAGGGAGATACCGGACAGATGGACTGCAGCATCCTCTTTTGACAGTCCAAGAACCTAATGCTTATTTTTGTACATACACCCATGGTTTCCCAAACAAAGCGTGTTGATGAGCTAACGTATTTCTAACTAACGAGGAAAGAAAGTTGCAATGATTCATGTGGAAGAGAGGGAGGAGAACGTGGAAGCTCTTCTTTTTCTTCTTTTTCTTCTTTTTATTCTTCTTCTTCTGTCTGCCAGCCTACCTGTCTGTCTGTCTGTCTGTCTCTCTCTCCTTCGCAGCGTCCTTGAGTTGAAGTTTTTTTTATTTAAACATGCCATCGGATTGTTTTGTTTTGTTTCAAATTACGTACGTATTTCCTTCAATAAACAGTTCAGACACTTATAGAAGGGGGGAAAAAGGAAAACTCTATCTCCCTCTCTCTCACTGTCTCTGTCTGTCTGGTCTGTCTGTCTGTCTCTCTCTCTCTCTCTCTCTCACACACACACACACACACACACACACACACACACACAACATATATATATATTTTATATATATATACATACACACCACCCATCCCTTCTCTCTCCACTTCCTCTCTCTTTTTCTGTGTTCTCTTCTCTTCTCATCTCTTTTTCCTCCACCTCTTCCTCTCCTATTCCTCTTGCACCCCTGCTCCCTTCAGCCATGCTGATGACGGGGTCAGTGATGCAGCACTCCGAGCTGTCTTATCACTTAACCTTGATGCCCATCATGGCCATCTGCGGTCCATCAGAGCCTGGAGAGAGAGAGAGAGAGAGAGAGAGAGAGAGAGAGAGAGAGAGAGAGAGAGAGAGAGAGAGAGAGGGGGGGCGGTGGGGGAAGTCTTGGACAGACAGATGCCATGTTTGGGGCTCCTGCAGCAGCGAGGTGGGTAAACAGGGCGAGGGTTCCCTAAACAAAGCAGAGCGCTGATCACAACGGAAGTCCGACCGTGAGGTGATAAATTCAGATTAGCTAGTCGCGGCCCTGGTAGGCAGCACGCCTGACATTCCTAAGCCAAGGACGCTGCATAAGAAGTCGAGTATTCATGATGTATTGCGATCTTCAGGGCTCGCCAGCTGTTCAGAATGATTGCCTCTCAGCACGTAAAATGTATCTACCATACCTGCTTTCAGAGCACAACTAAACAAAAGGTAAAGAAATGAATATATGAAAATACAAAAACAGATGAACAGATTAAAAAAAACATCTGAACATGTATTTTAGACTATATTGTAATTTCCTATATGTGTGCACACAACATGCTGTACAGTGAATTATACGATAGTATTTGGAATGAAAGAAAGAATAGATGATGATGATGATGGTGATGATGATGATGATGATGATGATGATGATGATCATCATCATCATCATCATCATCATCATCATCATCATCATCATCATCATCATCATCATGAATATAAAGACTGGCACAACCAGTCATCTCTGATTTTTTTTTACTCGTGTATGGAAGTTGATTCCCCTTTGCCTAGCTCTCTCTCTCTTTCTCTCTCTCTCTCTCTCTCTCTCTCTCTGTGCGTGCGTGCGTGCGTGCGTGTGTGTGTGTGTGTGTGTGTGTGTGTGTGTGTGTGTGTGTGTGTGTGTGTGTGTGTGTGTGTGTGTGTGTGTTATGTGTGTGTGTGTGTGTGTGTGTGTGTGTGTGTGTGTGTGGTGTGTGTGCGTGTGTGTGCGTCTGTTTCATATGTACAATAAAGATGGACGGTAAATGGCTCCAAGGAGAGAAATTGAAAATGAGAATATCTGGGGAAAGACTGGCTTGCCCAAAGTCAGGATGAAGTATGATTGAGATCTTCTGGTGTCACTGAGACACGGGAAAGAAAAGGGGAAGGGATGGGGATGGGGAGGTCCATACCACTGTCTCCATCTCTCTTACCCCTCCTCCTCTTCCTCTACCTCTTTCTCCTCTTTTCTGGGGTGGTTTGCTTGATTTTTTTTCATTGAGGAATATCTATAAATGAAATGGTAGATAAAAATGCCAAACCAGGTTCCAGAAACTCCTGCCATTCAGTGGTGTTATCACTACCTTTGACATCCAAGGAAATGCACCCTATAGCTGAAAGAAAAGTACATTCAGTTTTTAAAACGTGAGTCTGATCATGTTCACTCGTGTTTTTCAGGTCCGGGACATGTAGCAAGTTAATCACATAGAATGGGACTCAACGCATGGAAAACTTAATAATCTAAGTACTTGTGAACTGTATTCGAGGCAGAAATTTATCCATTCAACATACACTTATTGAATGCTTAGAGCTAAGCATGAAAGCAATAGTAGTACAATGCACACGGACTCGCAGCTACTATTCAAGGCGTAGAGAGGTCCGTGTCCTTGGTTTGCAGTAGCCAAGCTGCTGAAATAGAATTCAGCCGTCTCTCCTCATATCAAGGGAACCGCGCTGTATAGTATCTCCAGATGTTAAAGACACTCCTGCCACTGTTTCCTGAAAGCATGCACGGCGTTGTTGACAGGTAAATGCCAGACTCTGCTGCTAGGATTCCCAGACCATCTGGACGAGTGGTTTCCCTTGTCTACAACACTATGTCCAGCAAGTTGGTTAGTTGCTTGGTTCAGTTGTTTACAGTCTTTGTAGCTTGGCTGATAGTTTTGACTGGATAAATTTAGATGCTATTGCATGTAGTCAGCAGATCAATGGTTGAACACCGGCATCACATTTTCAACAACTTCTACCGGTGCACAGTCGTTGTCTTGTTTGCGCGCAATAAGTTTTGTGTGCTCCATTGGTAGTTCTCACTGCAGGTGACGAAATTGATTTCTTTACAAAATCTAAAAACTGGTGAATCTAAAGCAGTGAATGGGGACTATTGTTTTTCTGTTCATACCATTGATATTATCAGCTATGTTGAATTCCATATTCGTGGAAATTACTGGAATATGCTTGTGTTTAATGTGCCTAAGTTTGTATTCATACCTGTTCGTGTTTTTTGGTTCTATTTTTCACAATAGCTAGAAATATTTATGTATTATCAGTTTAATGTATGTGTGAAAATCTCTGCGCACTGTCCTCTTTATGCGCATATGTATTTCTCCTGTTAGCTGAATAAAGCATGTTCCTCTGGGGAAAGAGAGGAGAAAAAAAGGGGGGAAAAAACTGGTGAATCTGAAAATAGCCTGAACGCTAAATTTTTCCATTTACATTAACAAAGAAAAACAAGAACAACAAGACCAACACCACACACACACACACACACACACACACACACACACACACACACACACACACACACACACACACACACACACGCACACACACTGCATAGTACATAGTATTCTCACGTTAGACAGGTTAGTGACCAAGTACTGTGTGCTCAGTATTATCACAAGACAGAAGGACAATAATTATCTATGAGTCAGTCATGTTCAAATTCACATGAACATCGTTATTAGTCTTAAATCTTACTCAGGCGGAACGGGGGGAAGTGGGGGAGAGGGAGGGTGCAAGGTTAATTAAGAGACAGAGACGGTAAGACATCAGTTAATTAAAATAGTATGCAGAGAGATAGAGCGAGAGAGAGAGAAAGAGATCTACGCAGAGTAGGCTTGCTCTCACTCGCCGACAGAGAGAGAGAGAGAGAGAGAGAGAGAGAGAGAGAGAGAGAGAGAGAGAGAGACAGACAGACAGAGACAGAGACAGAGAGACAGAGAGAGACAGACAGACAGAGAGAGACAGACAGACAGAAGCAGAGAGAGAGACAGAGAGAGAGAGAAGCGTAGAGAAGTCGGGTGGGGAAGAGGAGGGAGAAGGGATTCAGGAGGGCGGAGGGGGGAGGGGGGACATTTATTTAACAACCGGCACAGTAATCGTTGATGTCTGGCCCTCAACGCTGTCTGCTGAGCGTAATCCTGGCCTGAAGTGTTTACCTTGTTGGTCATGGCGCAGCAGTTTATCATCAAGCACTTCCTTCCACCGACACGGAAACACAACAAAGCAGCAGCGGAAAAAACAAACACAAGAAGGGGCTGAAGGCAGCACGTGAATGCCCACGGCTGTCCCTACCAATCGTAAGGATGCTAACACATTTCGGAAAAAATTACCTCCCCTGACTTACATATCTGGATATTTATGAATGGGAGAAAGAAATGAAAAACGAAGGCGAAGTCTAAAGAATGTAGTTTCCAGTTCAGCTGCTTTCCGTTTGACTCCACTTCACCTTTGACACAAACAAGATACATGGTGCCTTCAAGGATAGAGAAAAGCAAACATTTTCAAATTATGTTCGGCCATCTTCCCTCCCCTCCTCTTTCTCCCCCCTCTCTTTCACACACACACACACACACACACACACACACACACACACACACACACACACACACACACACGAAACGTCCTCAGGTTGGCAGGAAAAACGCACTTCGGAAGTTTGAAAGCAGAGGAGATGGCGGGAGGGGAATAAATAAAGAGATGTGGAGGTGTGAGAGAAAGAGTGGGATCAGGTTTGAGAGAGAGAGAGAGAGAGAGAGAAGAGAGAGAGAGAGAGAGAGAGAGAGAGAGGGGAGGGGGGAGAAGCCAGGGGTGTTGGGGGCTGAACATGTCTGGACACCTCCTCGTCTAGTCTTTCGCTGCCGTCGGCAGTAGAAGTGATGGCAGCAAAGATAAACAGGGTGATGGTTTTCACTCTATCGTCTCCATCAACAGCGGGGCTGTCGCGACGGGGCTGTAGTAGAGAGGCTGCTTGCTCTACTATCTCCCCCCCCCCCCTCCCCTCCCTCATACCAACACATGCAGAGAGAAGAACTGTGAAGATCTCTACTTGGGTTGCCTGGCAGTAGGGATGGGCCTTCTGCGTGGAGCGGCCCCATACAGCGTGAAATTCGGCACTCGTGGTGGCCTTGACCGGCAGGGGAACTAATTGGGTGCATTGTCTTTCTTCTTCATCGTTCTCTCCCCCTTGTCTTGTTCCCTCTCCTGTTATGTTGCTTTTCCTCATTTCTACATTACTTGATCCCTTCTCCCCTCCCTTCCCTCCCTCCCTCTCTCTCTCTCCTCAGAAAATGTGTGACGCGTGCGAGTTCTTCTTCTGTGTGTTCAACTATTCTCTCGTTGTTGCGTCATCCCTTTATTAGGATATTCATTTGTTTATCTATTTATTCATGTAATGGTGTTGTTATCATCATCATCATCATCATCATCATCATCATCATCATCATCATCATCATCATCATTAGGGTTGTTCTTTTGCTGATCTTCCCTTTGTGTCTTATGCCGCTCTTGCCCTGTGTTTTTGGCAGAGCATTGTACAACAACAAAGACATTTCCAAAGACAAAGACTGCAGTAACAAAGACATTTCCAAAGACTAAGCACCTCTTTTGAGGTTTAGAGTTTTTCAGTTTTGAGACTATCTCTTTGTTTCTGTCTAGTCTGTCTGTCTTTCTGTCTCTGTCCGTCTGTCCGTCAGTCCGTCCGTCTGCCTGTCAATTTGGATCTGTCTATCCGTCCATCTCTCTCTCTCTCTCTCTCTCTCTCTCTCTCTCTCTCTCTCTCTCTCTCTCTCTCTCTCTCTCTCTCTCCCCTCTCCCGAAGCACACATTGAACCAGATATAGACTTTCATCAACCCACTGGGATTTGGTCAGCAAAAGTCTAAAGAGCATTGAAAGCTGTCACAGACGTTCTGTTGAACGATTTCTCCTAAAAAAAAATCATCTTCCCTTCTCTCTAGCGATTGCAAACAATTTTTAGACATCTCTCCTTTTGGACTTAAATGCAATTTTAATCAATTGTTTTACGCACAAAATCGTTAATGATTCAGCTATCTTATCTCTACAGAAACTTTCACGAGAACACTTTTACAAACACTATTGTCAATCCTGTGCACTTTGTCAATAAACTGTGCACTATTGTCAATCCCTGTGCACTATTGTCAATCCCTGTGCACTATCGTCAATCCCTGTGCACTATCGTCAATCCCTGTGCACTATTGTCAATCCCTGTGCACTATTGTCAATCCCTGTGCACTATTGTCAATCCCTGTGCACTATTGTCAATCCCTGTGCACTATTGTCAATCCCTGTGCAAGGATTGACCTTTTCATGACGTCTCTTCCTTACTCGGATGCCAAACTTGGGAATGAAATGTTTCACCATCTGAAAAGTAAATCTGGTTTGTCATCTTTCAGACAGGCGTTACAACGAAACGTATCTGGAACAGCTGTAGATTGTCTGCACGGTTTTGGAATATTTATGTGACCCAAGATTACTTAGTGGTTATTCTTCCCCCGTCGAAGTGGCTACGGATGCGCGTTTTACCCCGTGTATGGATTTCAGCTTTCTATACTCGGGTGCCAACTGCCATAGCCTTTTTAGTTCATAAACATTTACTTTCTTTGGCTACAAATAAGTTCTTATCTCAAACGAACTTGTCACAGATCCGGGATATAAGAGAGAGAGAGAGAGAGAGAGAGAGAGAGGAGAGAGAGAGAGAGAGAGAGAGAGAGAGAGAGAGAGAGAGAGAGAGAGAAGTGCGTGATTGTGGGGATCACGACTAAAGCTACGAACACATTTACGAACAAAATCGCTCTACTTAGTCTAGTCGTCGTGAAACACTGTTTTTTTTTTTTCCACGAATGTTGTTTTGCTACAAATAAGTTCTTACCTCAAAAGAACTCGTCATAGATTCGGGAGCAGAGAGAGAGAGAGAGAGAGAGAGGAGAGAGAGAGAGAGAGAGAAGAATGGGCTCACCACCATATATATGCATACATGTATATATATATTATATATATATTCATATATATATATACATCTATTTGATATGCACAAACACACATACGTGTATCCACACACACACACAACACACACACACACACACCACACACACACACACACACACATATATAATATATATATATATATATATATATAGGAGAGAGAGAGAGAGAGAGAGAGAGAGAGAGAGAGAGAGAGAGAGAGAGAGAGAGACGCTTCAGACGCTTCAGATGCGTTTTTATTGACAGTGGCCTACATAGCCTGTATGTCAAGGGTTTGTACATTAAAATTTGCAGCGCCGAAAAAAACAACAAGTATATAAATCAAAGAAACATAAATTGTAACGGATCACGTAAATGTTAATGATGAGGCTCGAAGCCATGTAGAAGAAAAAGAAAATAATTGCTTTTTCGTCACTCAAAATGAATATGTAGTTGTTGTTTTGGTTTTTTTTAAGTAACAACATGATCATAAACACAAGTGCCTCACCCAGTCACACATTTCACTGTTATGAATCATTCCTGTACTGTCACATCTATCATCACCGTCCGCTTCATCATTAACTATACTAGTGAAGAGAGAGAGAGAGAGAGAGAGAGAGAGAGAAGAGAGAGAGAGAGAGAGAGAGAGAGAGAGAGAGAGAGAGAGAGAGAGAAAGCGGAAGTGACAGTTGGGAGACGGAAGTGGTAGACTGTTGTGTTGTGAATAGGAAAGACAGACAAACGAAATACAGACTTTGATGGGGATGTACAAGTATTTTTATGGTATTCATTCACTTGTTACAAACTAATCCATAAGTCTAAGACTGGGATTACTCCGGTGTACTGAATACGTACGAACGACCACGCAGCAGCGATTAATATGGAAATGGTTAAATGGAGGACAAGGCGGGAGGGAGGGGGGGGGGGCGGACAGGCGGGAGAAGTGTGTGAGCCAGAGCAAAGATAGTTCGCCCTACGACCGTAGGGCGTACAGTCTTTGGCCGGAGTTCCCCAGGGAGCACTGACCGCCACAGACATCAGGCGTGAGATTTGTGTGAGCACGGAGTTCCCCAGGGAGCACTGACCGCCACAAACATCAGGCGGGAGAAGTGTGTGAGCAGTTCCCCCAGGGAGCACTGACCGCCACAGACATCAGGCGAGAGAAGTGTGTGAGCACGGAGTTCCCCAGGGACACTGACCGCCACAGACAAAGGGGCTGTTGGTGCCGGGCATGATAGACAGTAATCTGCCCCCCTCCGCCCTCCCTTTCACACCCAGCGCCCTTCAGCCAGCACCTCCATCCTATCAGATGTTCACCCTTTGAGTCATCCACTACAAGCCCCAACCCCCCCCCCCCCCCCCCCCCCCCCCCCCCTCCCCTCAAGCCTTCCTGACTAGCAGACCGCTGGACAAACAAACAACAGCTGAGGAAAATCCCCACTGGTTTACTGCCCAGCCATGGTTGCCTTATCTGCCGGTGTTGTTAGTGGATGTGGCGTGGGTGAATGGAGGGGAAGGGTTGTTAGGCCTATCATTTTTCCCTTCTTCTTCCTTCTCTCTCTTTCTTTCTTCGCTTTTTGTGTCGTTCGTCTTTCATCCTATTTATAGCCCATCACTCCCCTTTGCGCTCTGCAGGAACCTTTCCGCTTTAGTTTGGCAGTGAACGAGGTGCAGCGGTGCAGTCAAACGGGCCAGTAAGAAGTGAGGAGAATCGTGTGTCATGGCGTTATCTGACTCTGTTTCGGCGAAAAGTCAGATATGGCCAGACGAGACAGAGCCCAAAGGCGGGCTGGTTGTGGCTGGTATTTCGGCTCACTCGTATGGACTGCTATGTTTTCTTTTAATGTTTTTTTAGTCTTTACTTTTTTTTTTTTTTCGTTTTCACTTCTCGCGCTCTGAGTCATGATCTGCTTTCGGTTCAACAACTCCACGTTAGCCTTTATCGCCAAACTATGGTACATCATTAGTTTCAAAAAATCCTAAAAAGATGTATTTCAGTTTCACTGTTCTTGACTCCCATCAGTCCTACAGGCAAGACTGGTTAAGAAAATGTGAACTTTTTGGTCAATAAAATGGGGGAAAAAAAAACACTCTCCAACAAAAATAAAACAAAATTAATGAAATAGAATCCGCTGTAAGTGGAATGATAACGGTATATTATATCCTCTTGGAAAATCCTCCATGGATGATCCTAAACCCCGTTGCGAGGAGAGGAAGAATGTTGAGCAAGGAGTGTGGTGACTTTTCAGGTTGGTCATAGAGATAGAGTGTTTTCAGGTTGGTCATAGAGATAGAGTGTTTTCAGGTTGGTCATAGAGATACAGTGTTTCCAGGTTGGTCATAGAGATAGAGTGTTTTCAGGTTGGTCATAGAGATACAGTGTTTTCAGTTGGTCATAGAGATAGAGTGTTTTCAGGTTGGTCATAGAGATAGAGTGTTTTCAGGTTGGTCATAGAGATACAGTGTTTTCAGGTTGGTCATAGAGAATAGATAGAATCACTCACCCTAAGACCAACCCACAGGCTTTACAGCCATGCCCAACTCCTAAAAAAATCCCTTCAATTCAGAAATCGCCAACAAGTGCTCCAGACCCCTCACTGATCCCTGGGGAGAGCTGTCTGTTCTAGGAAGATGGTGTGAAGCAATGTAGTGAGACCATGAGGTCCCAAGAAGCCAGAAAGCCCAATGCCTTTTTTCAGCCAGGACAACCAGCATCGGGACAGGAAGTCTACGGATACCTGACGCAATGGAAGCAGAGAACGGCCAGGAAACAGGCTGGCGGTGATGATGACGCCGACATCCACAGTATGGGTTGGCTGGCCGCTCCTGGACTCAGCGAGAATGACAACCTCTTGACAAAGATGGCAGCCTGCGCTATTTGGCTTCCTCTCAAATGCACGTGCACACACTCACGAACGGACTAGGGTTTACAACAAAGCACAAACACACTTGTACGCGCAAGTGCGCGATGCTCGCGCTCTCACAGACAAACACCATAGCTACCAGTACATGCCAAATCTAATCAATCATGATGACAGCTGTCAGTCAGATACTGTTCGAGTCGTGACAAACACCTCCACTCTTCTGACACCTGCAGCATGAGGACATGAGGAGCGCGTGCGCTGTGACATTAGTTTGATCATCACGGATCAGGGCTGCTGGTCCTACACCTGATGTGCCGCAGGTAGCCTGCAAGTCAGAGAGAGAGAGAGAGAGAGAGAGAGAGAGAGAGAGAGAGAGAGAGGTACGGTAGGATCAGATGAGCAAGACTACAGTTTAACCTGTGCAGACAGACG
>CM065715.1:57229496-57234496 GCA_033310375.1 Conus canariensis | reverse complement strand
GGGTTTTGTTTGAAAGAGACCCATTGAGGCTAACAGATAAACAGACGGACAGACAGACGGTTTGACGGACGTACCCTAAGGACAAACAGGCATTAGCTTGATACCCGAGACAGTTGCTGGTTTCCGTGGAAACGTCACGTTCACCATCGGCGGCAGTCATTGACCGGCGATGCAACATCATCATCGGACGAGCACTTGACAAGTGAAACTGACGACCACGTGGATATGTCTCTGACAAAAAAAAAAAAACTGTGCACGCGCAGCACATTGACGGGAAAACAATATCAGAGCAAAGACGGAGTCAGCGTGTTGATGACATGCAACAGCCTAGATCTGCAGTCGTTCCGCTAATGACAGCGTGACCGGAAGAAAATGAGAAATAAAAAGAAGAAAATCTCGCTCTTGACAGACCCAATAGGTCGTAAGTAAGGCTGATTGTAAGGCTAACCAGCTAATTGTAAGGAAGGTTACAGAATTTGTCAGATCTCGTAGCAAATCGTGAGTGTGCGGGGCGAGTATTGACAGAGCTACGTGTCATTAGCCCTACATGCCAACAGAGCGGCGTACCATTATGACTGCATTTCTTAGCGCCACATAAAAGCACTACGAGTCATTACTATTACGTTCAGTAGCGCTACGTGTCGATATCATTGCCTTTTATTTTCGCTACGTCTCAATTGGGCTACGTCTTACGAGCACTTCTGTATTCATGACTACTAGTGCACCTGTCTGACCTTCCACGAATGTACTCTTATTCTGCCTCCCCCGTTGATGGTATTACATTTTGTAATCTGTGTCAATCGCCTCTCAATTTCTACAATATTCCATGCATTTGATTGATCATGCTTCGCTATGGTTCTCGAACTTTCTAGAATATTCTATGCCTAGCCATGGCTCTAGAACTTTAGTAAATTCTATGTTTTTTTTTATCTGGTTTTGTTACGCCATGGTCCTCAAATTTTTCATAAGATTCCAGACCTTTTGACTGGTTTTGATACGCCATGGTCCTCAAATTTTCTATAAAAAAATTCAGGCGATTTTGATTGGTGTTGCCACGTCATGGTTCTCGTCCAACTTAGTATCTTTCATACCTTTTGACTGGCTATGGCACGCCATGGTTGTTAAACTTTCGATGTTATAAACAGTAAATGATCGTCTTTTGGATTATTTGAGAATGAGCACAAAAAAAAAGTGCGTATGTATCATCCCAACATTAGAGACAGATGTGATGGGCAGGGGTAAGGAATCAAAGAGGGAAGGCGAGAGGGGAGACAAGAGGCAGAGAAGAAAAGGGTTGGGAGGATGGGAGTAGTGGTGGGAGTGGGGAGATGTAGAGGAAGAAGGGGAGTAGAGGACAACAGTCTGTCATGTACAAACACATCACACTAGACGTAAACCGATCGATCGATCGATCGATCGATCGATCGCTCTCTCTCTCTCTCTCTCTCTCTCTCTCTTTGAGCATACACATGCGCGCATGTATGCACGCACGCACGCACGCTCGCACGCACGCACGCACGCACGCACACACACACACACACACACACACACACACACACACACACACACACACACACATTACAAAACGCACTGACAGGCTTACTCAAGAATCGTCATTAACTTAGTAATGCTAATAAGATGTAGCCCTATGGAGATGTAGCAATAAAAACAGCAGTGCTATCGTCACCCACCTCTATTGCACGAGGTGGTAATGTCACACAGTGCTGTTGGTATATGGCGCTAATGAATGTAGTGCGTAGCACGTGGCTCTATTGGCACGGAAGCTAATGTCAGGTACAGCTAATGACACGTAAATGCACCAACTCATACACACACTCACAATTCGACAAATCCTGGATACATTACCTTACCATTTGTAAGCCTAATAATCAGCCTTTTTTATGACCTGTTGGTTCTGTCAATAGCGAGGTTTTTCATTTTATTTTTCATTTTCTCCCGGGCTGTCATCAGCGGAACGAGTGCAGGCTGGGTGATCGGATATCCTCAGCATGCTGGTTCCTTGCCAGTGGTGTGGATTTCCCCTCAATGTGCTGCGCGTGCACAATAGCTTGTTTGAAATGGATCTACGTGGCTGTCAGTCTCGCCTGTCAGCTCCTCGTCAGACGATGTTGAGTAGCTCGGTCAATGACTGCAACCTTTACTGAGCGTGGAGTTTCCATGGAAACCAGTGGTTGTCTCGTGTCACACGGCGAAAAGTGTCTGACCCTTGGGTATATCCGTTCAACCGTCTGTCTGTCTATCTATGTTAGAAACAGCCTCTCTTAATATACATGTTATCTAGCCTGATGTACTGTGATTTTGCAAAGATGTCAATATCACTGCTAGATTTGCCCAGGAAAGAAAAACTGAACTGGTAAAAGATGTCTGTTCACTTGCGGACAGTATGGGCCTGTCTTTCAAACTGCTTAACAGAGGAACTACAACTTTCACTGTTGAATTCTTTTCTTTTTTTTAAGTGTTGAAACAAAGGCTGCAAGATTAACATCCACGGCAGTGGCCACAAAATCTACATGAAAATAATGTATCCTCGTCGTATAGAATAGTTGAATACAGGTACTGCTTTGCGAATTATGTAACAAAACGGTCTATCTCTTAGAAGAAATATTTGTGATTTCAGGTAAAGTCACCATAAGTAACCAATACGTAATCAACGACAATCAGGGATTTCAAGAGGGAAAGACTTTGCCTATTGTATAATGTATTAAAATCGGTGATTAATTTCATTATCTATTCAAGCGTTCTTACCCACTATCAAAGGAAATCCATCAAACTACATTAATCCAAACATTTCAAGCAACATCTAAACGTTATCAAAATGTGTGAATGTTAATTCCCGAGGGGAACATCCCCCTGAACCGAAACAGCCCGGCAGAGATTCGAACACGCAACCCAGGATCGCCAAGTTCACGAGTTCGGCGCCTTATCAACTCTAGGCTATTCCGCGAAATCTCAAGCAAAATCTGTTTTCTTTTCTTCGTTTCATCTATATCTGCAGTATTGAATTAATACCGCCAATTTCACCGCTCTCTGTGTCTGTCTCTGTCTGTCTGTCTGTCGTCTGTCCTGTCTCTCTCTCTCTCTCTCTCTCTCTCTCTCTCTCTCTCTCTCTCTCTCTCTGTTGGCGATAGAAATCCAACTCGCTCAGCTTCTGACCGTCACGATCTCTTTGTTCGGCCACTGTAGGCTAACCACTAGGCACAGTCTGTGCGAGCAGAGAAATAATAGCACGCTCATTGGGGAAGACATGGTGACAGTGACAGAACTCCATCACAGGACAAAGGCGGCGTACCTGGAGGAAGGTGAGGAGGAGGTGGCACCATTCAGGAAGTATGGTTTTTATCTTCCCCTTTGGCCTGTATTTCCACTCACCGCCCGCCCCATCCCACCTCACGTCCCACCCTTTCCCCTTACACCCCCCTCTCATCCCTCCCCCTTCCTTACACCGTAACTCCCCCCACCCAACTCTCCACCTCGTCTTTCCAATTACCTCTTTCTGTTCTCTCGTACACTACTACGACGTCAGGTCACTCCCGTCACCGACTTCGTAGTTTCTAATTTTGTCTGTTCTTATCGCGTGCCTCCCTTTCTTGCTGTGTCTTTCTACCTGTGCGTGTCTTTCTTTGTAGTCTTGTCTTTGTTTCTACCGAACACCCCTACCTCCCATCTGCCCCCTTCTCCTTCGCCTTTACTACCCTCTCTCTCTCTCTCCTCTCTCTCTCTCTCTCTCTCTCTCTCTCTCTCTCTCTCTCTCTCTGTGAGTCCCTCCCCCCGTACTGCTTAAAATTTTTCTGTTTCTCACCTTCTCTCCCCCCCCCCGCCCCCCAATCTTTCTCTTCTCTCCATCCCTTTCTCTCCCTCCCTCCTTCCCTCCCTCCTTCCCTCTCCATCTTTCTCACCTCTCTCTCTCTCTCTCTCTGTCCCCCTCCCTCCCTCTCACTCTGTCTGTATGTCAGTGTGTGTGTGTGTGTGTGTGTGTGTGTGTGTGTGTGTGTGTGGAGAGAGAGAGAGAGAGAGAGAGAGAGAGAGAGACAGAGACAGAGACAGAGAGAGAATCAAAGAGATGGAAACAAACAGACAGACAGACAGACAGACAGACAGACAGACAGACAGCTAAGCAGACTTCAGAGAGACAGAGAGGAGACCGAGAGACTGCTGGTGGGATGGGGGGGGGGGGGGGGGGATAAAAAGGCGGTACCGGTGTGGATGGAAAAACCAAACTCGCGTCTGATGGGAAACAAAAAGAAAGGAAAAGAAAAAGAAAAAAAAAAGGAAAGCGAGAAAGGAAGGTAAAAGAATAATCCTATACTGCTTCCAATCTCACTAGCTTTAGCGTGCGTGCGTGCGTGGTGTGTGTGTGTGTGTGTGTGGTGTGTGTGTGTGTGTGTGTGTGTTGTGTGTGTGTGTGTGTGTTGTCTGTGCGTGCGCGCGCGCGCGCGTGTGTGTGTGTGTGCGTGTGCGTGTGTGTGTCTGTGCGTGTGTGTGTGCGCGGGCATGCGTGCGTGTGTTTGTGTGTGTGTGTGTGTGTGTGTGTGTGTGTGTGTGTGTGTGTGTATGTGTATGTGTGTGTGTGTGTGCGTGTGTGTGTGTGGTGGTGGAAGGAAATTGCTGGCTGCGATAACAGTCTCGAAATAGATCGTAGAAGAGAGAGGGGGTAAGAAGACGGAAGGAAGGGGGAGGGGAGTGGAGTCGGGTGGGGGGGGGGGAGGGGGGGGGGAGGGAGAACGGGCTAGAGCAGGTCGGGCAGAAATAACACGTGTGCCAAAATAGGCAGAAATTGTGGAGGTAAAACATCTTGATTCGGTGAGGCTTACGACGGGAATTCCCCGTCATCTTATGACTTTGTTGAAATACTCCAGTCTGTCTATGTCTCTGTCTGTCTGCCTGTCTCTTTCTTTCTTCTCTGTCTGTCTGTCCGTTTCTCTATCTCTCTTTCACCTGGGCCACGTTGCGTCTTTCCATCAAGTGTGAAAAGCGGTCTA
>CM065715.1:57204496-57211996 GCA_033310375.1 Conus canariensis | reverse complement strand
TTCTCCCGCTTCCTTTCGCCATTGTTACCTACCGTTTTCCATTGTTACCTACTGTTTTCCATTGCTACCTACCGTTTTCCATTGTTACCTATTGTTTTCCATTGTTACCTACCGTTTACCATTGTTACCTACCGTTTTCCATTGTTACCTACCGTTTTCCATTGTTACCATTGTTACCTACCGTTTTCCATTGTTACCTACCGTTTTCCATTGTTACCATTGTTACCTACCGTTTTCCATTGTTACCTACCGTTTTCCATAGTTACCTACCGTTTTCCATTGTTACCATTGTTACCTACCGTTTTTGCCATAGTTACCTACCGTTTTCCATTGTTACCATTGTTACCTACCGTTTTCCATTGTTACCTACCGTTTTCCATTGTTACCTACCGTTTTTCATTGTTACCTACCGTTTTCCATTGTTGCCTACCGTTTTCCATTGTTACCTACTGTTTTTCATTGTTACCTACCGTTTTCCATTGTTACCTATTGTTTTCCATTGTTACTTACCGTTTTTCATTGTTACCTACCATTTTCCATTGTTACCTACCGTTTTCCATTGTTACCTACCGTTTTCCATTATTACCATTGTTACCTACCGTTTTCCATAGTTACCTACTGTTTTCCATTGTTACCATTGTTTTTGATGTTTTCCATTGTTACCTACCGTTTTCCATTGTTACCTACCGTTTTCCATTGTTACCTACCGTTTTCCATTGTTACCTACCGTTTTCCATTGTTACCTACCGTTTTTCATTTTCTCTTACCTTGTCCTAACCTTTTCGTACTTTCCATGCCTCTACCTTTTCCCATCTTTCCCACGTTTTCCTAGCATCCCCACTTTTTCCAACCTTTTCTCATCTAAAGTAAGTTTTTTTTCTACTTTTTTTTTTTTACTTTTTCCTAGCTTTCCTCGTTTTTTCCTACCCTTTTCTCACGTTTTCCTTCGTATTTCGTATCTTTTCCCCACGTTTTTCCACCTTTCTATCTTTTTCCCCCCATACTTTTTCTGTCACTACCTTTTCCTACATATCTTTTTCTGCGCTGTCCTACGTTTTACCAACCCGCCCCCTCCCCCCCCCCCCCCCCCCCCCCCCCTTTTTTTTTTTTTCTCTCTCTTTTTCCTACTTCCCCTACCTTTTCCTATCTTTTCACACTTTTCACTGCCTGTTTATCCCCTTTCCTACTTTCCTTATCTTTTCACATTTCATTTTTGCTGCTTTCTTTACCTTTTCCCACGTTTTCCTAGCCTTTTCCGTTACATTCTTTGTTCATGTTTTCCCACCGTTTACCGCTACTTCATTTTCACACGTTTTCCTACCTTTTTACAAGCTTTCCCTATTTCTTATTCTTTTTCTGCTTTCCCGATTTATTCCCACTTTTCCCAATTTCTTTTCTAGTTTTCCCTAATTTCCCTGCATTTCCCCACTGTTCCCTACATTTGCTGACCTTTTCCCACCTTCTCCGCCTTAACCTACCTTTTCCCATTTTCCTCCACACTTTCTTCACATTTTACCTCATTTTTCCTACTTTCTCTCCATTTTTTTTCTGCCCCTCCCTACCCCCTCCACTTCCATCCCTTGTTTCCCCACGAAGGGCAAAGTGATGTTAACTGAACGCATGTTGCTGGGACATGCAGCGCAGAGAACTATCGGAGCGTTTGAAGAGAAGTGACAGGAGGGTTGAATGTCCACCATCACGGAGGCACGAAGGCCTTTGAAATCCACATCACTAACGAGCATCGCACACGTCACCGCCCGCACCCCAACTCTGCCATCTTCCCCCACGTGAGGATTGCTCCCCCGGGCGAAATAGTGTGGGCAGTTCAGTGCCGTTCAGTGGTCTCTTCTTTCTGCTGACATGTATGCTACTGTCAATGTTCTGTGCTGGAAGATTGGTCCATAGTCGAACTAAGTGGCAGAGCAAAGAGTTGGCAGTTACATTTTGTTACATGTTGTCAGGTCAACCTAAAAATCGGTGTTTTCACCGTCCATTTAGAGGGTGGGGGTGGGGGGGGTGGGGGGGTGTACAGTGTGCGAGAGTTAGATCCATTTCATTCCCACCCCATCGCTATCCTCACCACCACCACCACCACCACCCCCCATTCCCTACTACTTTCTCTTCCTCTTTCCTCGACCCTACCCCCCCCCCCCCTCCCCACCCTCACCCCAGCCGCCTCTCCCCCTTCTTTCCCTGTCCTTACTCTCCGCAGATGGATATTTTCAACTGCCATATCCCTTTTGGCAGGTATGTTACCTGTCTGGGGTATCCAAACTGAAAACGTTTCACTGAGATCATGAGTGAAGTCTTCATGAAAAGCTGGATTGGCAAAAAAAAAAAAAAAAAAATGAATAAAGCAGAAGCAGCTTTGCGCGATGTCAAAGTGGAGTTCACGCCTAGGGTTTCTTCAGGATTATTTCTCGACGCAGGTTTTCCAGGTGTGTTTTCGTTTCGTTGAACCTGATGTAGACCTCATGTAAAAAAAAAGTGACTTCATTAGTTTATATGTACAGGTTTGTGCAATGTTTGTGGAGAGAAGAAAACATAACTGATTTGAACATATAAATGATCGCATAACTTTTTTGTAATATATATGGTGGGGGTGGGAGGGACGGGGGGAGGGGGGGAGGGGGGGGGGCATAGCGGTCTTTTATCCAAGCATGGTTCGGTTGTTTTATACTTTTGGGTCTACTGCTTGTTGGTTGGTTTGTTGTTAAGGAGGTCAGTCCAGATTGGGAGCGAACTGAAATGCAGTGAAGGATGCGGATGTTTTCCTGAGCAGGTTTTATTTGGTGCGTGCGTGTGTGTGTGTGTGTGTGTGTGTGTGTGTGTGTGTGTGTGTGTGTGTGTGTGTGTGTGTGTGTTGTGTGCGTGCGCGTGTGCGTGTATGTGTGCGTGTATGTGTGTGTGTGTGTGCGTGCGTGCGTGCGTATGTGTGTGAAGCTGATCCAGGAGTGTTCTCCAACCTTGAGAACGTGTCATCACAATTCAGTCCTACGCACTATTTTCGTTCTGATTTCAAACACAATGACTGTCAGTTCTGATTTCAAACACAATGATTGTCAGTAATGACTTCAAACACAATGATTGTGAGTTCTGATTTCAAACACAATGATTGTCAGTTCTGATTTCAAACACAATGAATGTCAGTTAGAAATGGTTTTAAATGCAAGAGAACAGCACGTTCTGATGTTTGGGGGGAGGGAGTGTGGAGGGACTTGGAGGTCGGTGGATGGGTAGGAAGTGGTGAGGCTGAGGTGGCGGGGAGATCCGTTGATGCTGCTGCAGCTACGATTGCTGTCGCTGATGCTGGTGCTGCTGCTGTTACTGCTGCGTATTGTATGTTCTGTTGCTGCTGTTGCTATTTTTCCCACTGATAGCCCCGCCCCACCCCTTCTCTCTCTCTCTCTCTCTCTCTCTCTCTCTCTCCTCTCTCTCTCAGGAGGGGGGGGGGGGTGAACTGCGACTAACTGCGAGTAAGACGCGCTTCAAATCGTCTGCCATTTAATCCCCCCGGTGGAGAATACAGCAAGTATCCAGTCACAAATCTTTGCAAGATTTCGCAAGAAGAAGTATGCCATCGACACCGACTCTTTTCAGAGCGACATGTGGCGCATTCCACCCAGTCTACGTGTCTTTCATGTCACGTAGAGCGATGAAGAAATCGGCAAGCCGAGACGCCATGCTTACGCTACACAGCCGAGCTGCCGGTGTTACCGTTGGGCTGCTCCTCACCCTGTTGTTTTGGGGAGGTTTGCTGTTACGCTGCGGCGATGTTGAGCAGAACCCTGGACCCAAGACGCAGAACCCTGGACCCAAGGCGGACGCACTCAGGCAGAGCAGACTCAGCAGCACGGGCACTCGGACGACCAGCACGGACAGGACACCCCTCGACGGCAGCCAGGCCACTCCTCCACGTCAGCCGACACTGGACTCGAAGATGGACAACATGACGGAGATGTTACAGTCCATGCACGCTACAATGACCAGTAAGTTCAGGGATGTGGAGCAGAGTGTGCAGAAACTTAGTGAACAGTACGCTGCCCTTCAACAGGGTGTAATGGACTTGCGGGAAGAGGTGGTGGCTTTGAAAAAAGAAAACGAAGATCTTATCAAAAGCAATTCTGAGCTAATGGCTGAAGTACAGCAATTAGAAAAGAAAACCGATGACCTAGAAGGTAGGTCCAAAAAAAATAATTTGATTGTCTATGGACTTCCAAGAAATAGGGATGAAACCAATGAACAATGCGAAGGTAAGGTCAAAGATCTGATCACTAATAAACTGGACATTGCTAGTGATATTGAATTTGACAGAGTACACAGGTTAAACGGAAAGCAAGATTCTCCTATCATTGCAAGATGTTGTTTCTATAAGGACAAGATACAAATTCTGAAAGCAAAACGAAAACTGCAGGGATCGACTATTTTTGTTGGGGAGGATTTTTCGTACCGGGTGAGGAAAGTGATCAAAAAACTTTCAGCCCATTTAAAAGACGCTAGGAACAGCGGGAAGAGAGCTAGGATGGTCTTTGACCATCTGGTCATCGAGAACAAAAAGTACTTCCTTGATGACAATGACCGGCTGAAGGAGAGCAGATAGGGGGGAAGCCGGCCAGGTGGTAAGTTTGATTTGTCTTACCGTGTGAACAGTCATGGGAACAAAGTTGACCCTACACCGGCAAAGCTGGTGTCCGCTGACAGTGACGATGTGTCGGAGCAAGCAACAGTCAGCACGTGCGAGAACGTGCGAAACGAGTCGTTTGTAAATGTGAATAAACCCTGTTCCTTTCTTTCGTACAATGTGAATGGATTGTTTTCAAAACTACTTGATCCTGATTTCATTTCAATCTGATGTGAAATTGATTTTGTTTGTTTATCTGAAACTTTCATGGTGGAATGTAAACCAGATTCTTTTCCAGGTTTTAAACTTTTTCTCAAGCCAGCGGTGAAGTTCACCAAACAAGGGAGACGATCCGGCGGAATAATCTGTCTCATAAAAAATGAGTTGACTTCCTTTGTGAAGGTGTTAAATGTTGATTATGTCAATATTGGAATTGATAAAGATGTGGTTTATGTATGTTCGTATGTTCCACCAGAAACATCACCATTTTATGCCCATTTTAACATCGATAATGGGATAAGTGTAATTGAAGACTGCATAGTTGATTGCTTATTAAGTAGAGATGTTTATATTGTTCTGAACGGTGATTTGAATAGCAGGACATCAAATATTTCTCAAGATTTCCGTGGGGTTATCAGCCATGACATACAATACAAAAGCCAGCCTGTTAGTGTGAATCGACGTTCTGAAGACTGTCATTTGAATAGTTTTGGTAAGTTGCTTTTAAATATGTGCACTGCTATGGGATTGTGCATACTGAATGGGGTATGTAAGGGCGACCTAAATGGTTGCTGTACATACATATCTGAAACTGGAAACAGTGTAAACGATTATTTCATATTTTCAAATTACCTTCTTGCCCTTGTTTACGACATGTGTGAATTTTCTGTTCTGGAACGTATAGAGTCTGACCACTTACCTATTTGTGTTCGTGTTTCCTTTTCATGTCAAAATAGAATTAATATTGATAAAAATAATGATTACTTCATAACAGAAAAATATGTCTGGAAAGAAGAATATGTAGATTTATATAGAGACACTCTTAGTAATGGTGAAATGCGCGCAAAAATAAGTATTGCAATGGATTTAATTAACACTGATGTTGATGAAGCGTTAGATGTGTTTAACGATTGTATTAAGAAAAGTGCCGATTGTATGAAAATGCAAATATTCCCCAACCGAACAAAAGCACATGATTACTGGTTTGATTTTGAATGTACGGTGAGTAAGAAAAACGTTAGACGTTTATTGACAACTAGCCAGCGTTCAACAGATCCTGAAGATGTTAAAGAATATGTAATTGCAAGACGGGAGTACAAAAATTTACTGAAGAAGAAGCAGAAGGAGTTTAATAAACTGTTAACAGATAAACTAGTAATGTCAATAAAAAGTCAAAAGGAATTTTGGGATACGGTCCGTAAAACTAATTTTAAAAGTAAGCAGGTAAGAAACACTATATGTGCTGACACATGGTTCCAACATTTTCAGTGTTTGCTACAAATGGATACAAATGAAGTTCCATACGATGTTTCTGAAGAAGAGGTAGATAACTATATGAACCGCCCAATTTCTAAAGAGGAAGTGCTGCTAGCTATAAGAAAACTTAAAAACCGAAAGGCAGCTGGGCCTGATGGTATCATAGGCGAATTGTGTAAGTACTCATGTGATGAAGTAGTCCCGTTTTTTTCTTAAATATTTCAACAAGTTATTTGATAGTGGCACATTTCCTCGACGTTGGACAGAGTCTATCATTTTGCCTATCTTTAAAAAGGTGACTTAAATAACCCTAATAACTATTGGGGTATTTCTCTTAGTGATATTAGCAGTAAACTATTTAACACGATTATTAACAAGCGATTGCAAGAATGGGTAGAAGAAAATGATATCACTGGCCAGCATCAGGCTGGTTTTAAGAAAGGATATTCAACTATTGACCACATGTTTACCTTGTTAGCCCTTGTTCAAAAACAATTCTCTTACAATCGAGAATTGTATGTAGCATTTATACATTTTGAAAAGGCATTCGATTCTATTAACAGACACTTGCTTTGGCCAATTTTGTTTTAAAATGGTATTAAAGGAAAATTGTACAAATGTATTAGAAGTATTTATAATGTAGTAAAAGCGAGAGTTCGATGTGGTGCGAAATTGACAGATTGCGTTGAATGTACAGCTGGACTAAGACAGGGTGACGCATGCAGTCCAATATTATTTTCTTTATTTATTAATGAGCTAGCAACTGAGGTGACTAGGAATGGAAGACATGGCGCTATGCTGTCTCTGGAGGCATTTGAATTATTTATTCTGTTATTAGCTGATGATGTAATCTTACTATCTGAGACTGTAACAGGACTACAAACACAGTTAAACAATTTACAAAGAGCATCTGCTTCTCTTCAGTTAAAAGTTAACATGAACAAAAGTAATGTCATAGTATTTCGAAAGGGTGGTTATTTAAGTGTGAGGGAAAGATGGTTTTATGATGGTAGTATAATACCTGTTGTTAATGTGTATAAGTATTTGGGAATACTTTTTTCCACCCGTCTTAGTTTTGTTCTTGCTTGTAAAGATCTCGCGAGTCGGGCAAAAAATGCGCTGATTTGTATTATGAAAAAATTCCATACACTTAATAATAACTCTTTCGTTTTGTTTATGAAATTGTTTGACTCGCAAGTTCAGCCTATGGTTCAGTATGGGGCAGAATTATGGGGATTAAACAAGGCAGCTATTCATTGTGAGGCTGTGCATTGTTACGCTTTAAAGAAATTCCTCAGAGTAGAGATGAGGACACCAAATGACCTTGTTTATGGTGAAACTAACAGGTATCCTATACATATAAACTCAGCTGTGACACGCGTACACTACTGGTTTAAAATATT
>CM065715.1:57196996-57199496 GCA_033310375.1 Conus canariensis | reverse complement strand
CCTCACTGCACCACCAGGTTTGTCTCAGTGCACCACCAGGTTTGCCTCACTGCACCACCAGGTTTGTCTCAGTGTCTCAGTGCACCACCAGGTTTGCCTCACTGCACCACCAGGTTTGTCTCAGTGCACCACCAGGTTTGTCTCAGTGCACCACCAGGTTTGCCTCACTGCACCACCAGGTTTGTCTCAGTGCACCACCAGGTTTGCCTCACTGCACCACCAGGTTTGTCTCAGTGTCTCAGTGCACCACCAGGTTTGTCTCAGTGCACCACCAGGTTTGCCTCAGTGCACCACCAGGTTTGCCTCACTGCACCACCAGGTTTGTTTCAGTGCACCACCAGGTTTGCCTCAGTGCACCACCAGGTTTGTCTCAGTGTCTCAGTGCACCACCAGGTTTGTCTCAGTGCACCACCAGGTTTGTCTCAGTGCACCACCAGGTTTGTCTCAGTGCACCACCAGGTTTGCCTCACTGCACCACCAGGTTTGTCTCAGTGCACCACCAGGTTTGCCTCAGTGCACCACCAGGTTTGTCTCAGTGCACCACCAGGTTTGTCTCAGTGTCTCAGTGCACCACCAGGTTTGTCTCAGTGCACCACAAGGTTTTCCTCAGTGCACCACCAGGTTTTCCTCAGTGCACCACCAGGTTTGCCTCAGTGCACCACCAGGTTTGCCTCAGTGCGCTTGCTGGCCACGAAGGAAAGCCATCGCTGGTGTGTCCATCATTCACACTGTGTAACATCAGTCCCTACACTGTCACGTTGTGTGGAACATTTGATACACACCAGCAGGAGAGGCAGAACGGCTGCTGAATGAAAACATGTCTTCACCAACAACTTCACTCGCACATGAGCATCAACGTAGTGCGCGCCACCAAACGAAAGAACAAACAAATCGCAAAACAAACATGACGCGTTTCGACCTGCTTGGTCTTCTTCAAGCTAGATAACTTTCAAACAATGAAAACAAAGGACGGACAGTCTTCGAACTGGGTGCGAAGTTTACAATGCGTTGTTCCTTCGTTCGGCTCGGCGGCGCAGTCATTCTGTTTTTGCTCTTGGTTCAATTTCCCGTCCGCAGTCACCTCCCTTTGAAACCTTTGTCACTGGCTGGTGGGCCCAGCACAAAACAAACCGGGTGGCGTGGGCAGAAAAATAAACCTTTGGGGGACGATGATGATGATTGTGGGCTTGCCTTTTTTTTCTGCTGGTCCAGTCAGTGTAGTTCTGCTTTTCTTTTTGTCACAGTTCAAAGGAGACGTACAAGTACCTGACTATACAGAACACAGCGACTTGCTCTGGATGGCGAGGGGTTGGCCGGTACTCGTCAGTCTGAGGACGATGACAGGCTGATTGCCTGGGCCTTCAGTGTTCAAACAGGGGAATGACGTTTCACGTGGGGCTGCGTTTACTGCAGGACTTCCAAGGTAGAGGGGGGTACCTCGACAGACATGTTGAATGAACTCTTTATGAATAACGGCCATATTTTCCTGCTGTTGAAAAGTGGATTTTGCTTCGTGCCAAACATGGGAGGCTACTCAAGAGAGAGAGAGAGAGAGAGGGGGGGGGGAGACAGAGGGAGACAGAGACGGACAGACAGACAGAGAGAAGGGGAGAAAGAGGGGGAAGGGAGAGAGAGAGAGGGAGGGTGGGAGGGAGAGAGAAGAAAGAGAGAGAGAGAGGGAGGGAGAGAGAGAGAGAGAGGGGAGAGAGAGAACTGCACTTCACCTCGATACATTTATTTACATTCTTCACGGCAGGAGGCAGCAAATCATGGCCAAGAACAACAGTGCCACTCGAAACATGCAGGCAGAGTCTGCTGGACGGGGCAGATGACTGGGAGTGCACTGCAGACCTCCCAGAATGGAAGAGTCACCCAGAGATCATCAGCAAGAGTGGCATGAGACCAGACATAGTAGTCCACTCTAAGTCAACCAAGCAGCTGATCATGATCGAGCTCACGGTGCCATATGAGAACAGAATGGAGGCAGCTCAAATCTACAAGACTGAAAAGTATGCTGATCTGGCAAACAGCCTGAGGAGAGAAGGCTATCAGTCAAAGTCCTCACTGCAGAAATTGGAGCTAGGGGGTTTGTAGGAACGTCTGCATACAGCCTCATGAAACAGCTCTCAGTTGCAGGGAAGGAAAAAACCAGAGCCCTGAAAGCAATGGCAGAAGCGGCAGAGAGGTGTTCAAGCTGGATCTGGTCAAGGAGGAACAAAAGTGAACTTCATAAGGCTTAATTTCCCTACAAATATCAGGTGTCCCTGTGGCTCAGTGGTTAAAGCGCGAGTCATTAAGTGGAAAATGAGCATGTCCAGAGGTCATGGTTCGAATCCCAGCCATGGCTCGTCCCAAGATGGGAAAAAAAGGGGCAGCAGAGGGACATCCGGAGTCATGAACCGGGTGTGGCCCAACCCCCCTAGAGTGTCAGGAGATAAGGGCCGAAACACTTGCTTGAAGGGGGCTTCTCTTCTGAGGACTCTCTGCTGCCACGCTCTCC
>CM065715.1:57176996-57186996 GCA_033310375.1 Conus canariensis | reverse complement strand
TAAGGTTGAAATGAAATAAAAACAGAGTCAGAGGATGGAGGAGAGGGAGAGGTAGGGGGAGAGGTTGGCTGGACAATGGGGACTTTATTTTGTAAACGGCATTCCTGTAACAAAAACACCCACAGAGATTAAAACAGAGAAGAAAGAAACACACAAAGAAAGGAAGAAACATAAAACGCTTTGGAGTTGCTATTTCCTCCCAGCCATTTTGTGCCTTGACTCTTCATCGTGCATTCTAACCTGATTTCCTCTTCCTTCGCGGCATGTCTAAACCTACTTCTTCATCGTGCATTTTAAACCCTATTCTTCATCGTGCATTTTAACCCTATTTCTTCATCGTGCATTTTAAACCTACTTCTTCATCTGCATTTTAAGCCTACTTCTTCATCGTGCATTTTAAACCTACTTCTTCATCGTGCATTTTAAACCTACTTCTTCATCGTGCATTTTAAACCTACTTCTTCATCGTGCATTTTAACCTACTTCTTCATCTGCATTTAAACCTACTTCTTCATCGTGCATTTTAAACCTACTTCTTCATCGTGCATTTTAAACCTATTCTTCATCGTGCATTTTAAACCTATTCTTCATCGTGCATTTTAAACCTACTTCTTCATCGTGCATTTTAAACCTACTTCTTCATCGTGCATTTTAAACCTACTTCTTCATCGTGCATTTTAAACCTATTTCTTCATCGTGCATTTTAAACCTACTTCTTCATCGTGCATTTTAACCTACTTCTTCATCATGCATTCTTAAACCTACTTCTTCATCGTGCATTTTAAACCTAATTCTTCATCGTGCATTTTAACCTATTTCTTCATCGTGCATTTTAACCTAATTCTTCATCGTGCATTTTAAACCTAATTCTTCATCGTGCATTTAAACCTATTCTTCATCGTGCATTTTAAACCTATCTTCATCTGCATTTTAAACCTACTTCTTCATCGTGCATTTAAACCTAATTCTTCATCGTGCATTTTAAACCTACTTCTTCATCGTGCATTTTAAACTGTTTCTTCATCGTGCATTTTAAACCTACTTCATCGTGCACTTTAAACCTACTTCTTCATCGTGCATTTTAATAACCTAATTCTTCATCGGCATTTTAAACCTATTTCTTCATCGTGCATTTTAAACCTATTTCATCATTGTGCATTTTAGACCTAATTCTTCATCGTGCATTTTAAACCTCCTTCTTCATTGTGCATTTTAAACCTACTTCTTCATCATGCATTTTAAACCTAATTCTTCATCGCGCATTTTAAACCTATTTCTTCATCGTGCATTTTAAACCTATTTCTTTAAACCTATTTTTTCATCGTGCATTTTAAACCTACTTCTTCATCGTGCATTTTAAACCTATTTCTTCATCGTGCATTTTAAACCCAATTCTTCATTGTGCATTTTAAACGTATCTATTGAACTTTTTTTTTTTTTTGCAGCAGCACAATCTCTCTCTCTCTCTCTCTCTCTCTCTCTCTCTCTCTCTCTCTCTCTCTCTCCATTATCTCTTCTTTTGTCTCCTCTCTCTCTCTCTCTCTCTCTCTCTCTCTCTCTCTGTGTCCTTCTATCGATCGGTCGATCGGTCGGTCGGTCGGTCGGTCGGTCGGTCTCTCTCTCTCTCTCTCTCTCTCTCTCTCTCTCTCTCTTATGATCAGATTTCACCCGCCACTGACTGTTGACAATGCAGATGAATAGACACCCAGCAGCTGCGGAACTGATCTCTTTTGCCCCATCAATCATGTCTACCTAACAAACCCTCTGAACCAGTGGGGAACCCGTATCACATGTCATGTTCTGTGCAGTGTGAGGAGGGTGACCTGATATGCGTTGAGGTCCCTGGACCATAGTCACAGCAGTTTGTCAAATGAATCGATTTTTTTTTCTTCAAATTTCTGTGTTCATTACAACGATTCGTTCATTGTCTTTCAAACCCACTGACGGTCGACTAGATGGTGGACCGTGTTTGTGTATTTTATGGAGTTATACATCTCTCTCTCTCTCTCTCTCTCTCTCTCTCTCTCTCTCTCTCTCTCTCTCTCTCTCTCTCTCTCTCTCTGTGTGTGTGTGTGTGTGTGTGTGTGTGTGTGTGTGTGTGTGTGTGGCGTTCATGGTGCTTGCATTCACGCATATGCGTGTGCGTACTAGACGTGTTGATTCGTCCAAGCACATGCCATCACTATACACACGCTCTCATGTGCCTATGACGGGTGTGCGACTAGGGCTGCAGCCTTGCTCATTGCCGTGGCTTTACGTCACGGTGCAAACCTTGTGACAGCTGCAGCGAGCGTGCTAGCACGCTGTGCGGCGAGTTCATCCCCCATTGCTCTGTCCGCGCTGTTCCTACTGTCTTTGCTTTGTACTTCAGGTTTCCCCCCTGTCTTTCCTTAGTTTTTTTCTTTTCTTCCCCTACCTTTCCTTCTTTTTCATTTTTCCGATACGATTTCTTTCTACGTCTTCTTCCCCCCCCCCCCCCCCCTACTTTTCCCTACCTTTTCCTATTGTACTGTCCACTTACTTTCATAATATATCCCGTCATCAACCAGTCCCGCAAGATTCAGACACATGCAGTGTTGGTCAGGAAATTTGAACAACACTCGCAGAGACGTGTCCATTGAATGGATGAAACTGGACTGTGTGTTGGCAGTCTTCCCAGTCAGTAGTTATTGAGCCCGTAGCAAACTCAATGGAGGGCGAAAGGTGGTGTATCCATTAGTGGGCGAAAGGTGGTGTATCCATGGTGGGCAAAAGGTGGTGTATCCATTGGTGGGCGAAAGGTGGTGTATCCATTGGTGGGCGAAAGGTAATGTATCAACTGGTGGGCGAAAGGTGGTGTATCCATTGGTGGGCGAAAGGTAGTGTATCCATTGATGGGCGAAAGGTAGTGTATCCATTGGTGGGCGAAAGGTAGTGTATCCAATGGTGGGCGAAAGGTAGTGTATCCATTGGTGGGCGAAAGGTAGTATATCCATTGGTGGGCGAAAGGTGGTGCATCTATTGGTGGGCGAAAGGTGGTGCATCCATTGGTGGGCGAAAGGTAGTGTATCCATTGATGGGCGAAAGGTGGTGTATCCATTGGTGGGCGAAAGGTAGTGTATCCATTGGTGGGCGAAAGGTGGTGCATCCATTGGTGGGCGAAGGGTAGTGTATCCATTGGTGGGCGAAAGGTAGTGTATCCATTGATGGGCGAAAGGTGGTGTATCCATTGGTGGGCGAAAGGTGGTGCATCCATTGGTGGGCGAAAGGTGGTGTATCCATTGGTGGGCGAAAGGTAGTATATCCATTGGTGGGCGAAAGGTAGTGTATCCATTGGTGGGCGAAAGGTAGTGTATCCATTGGTGGGCGAAAGGTGGTGTATCCATTGGTGGGCGAAAGGTGGTGTATCCATTGGTGGGCGAAGGGTGATGTATCCATTGGTGGGCGAAGGTGGTTCCATGGTGGGAAATGATGTATCCATTGGTGGGCGAAAGGTGGTGTATCCATTGATGGGCGAAAGGTGGTGTATCCATTGATGGGCGAAAGGTAGTGTATCCATTGGTGGGCGAAAGGTGGTGTATCCATTGGTGGGCGAAAGGTAGTGTATCCATTGGTGGGCGAAAGGTGGTGTATCCATTGGTGGGCGAAAGGTGATGTATCCATTGGTGGGCGAAAGGTGGTATATCCATTGGTGGGCGAAAGGTAGTGTATCCATTGGTGGGCGAAAGGTGGTGTATCCATTGGTGGGCGAAAGGTGGTGTCTCCATTGCTTGGCTGTCAGAACTCTTGGTGGCCTCAGTCAAAAGATGGAAGCTGGGCTGGTCCGGCCGTCACTCACACACACACACACACACACACACACACAACACACACACACACACACACACACACACACACACACACACGCAGCACGCACGCACGCACGCACGCACGCAGCACACACACACACACACACACACACACACACACACACACACACACACACACACACACACACACACACACACACACACACACTTGCCAAGTCGATGCCGTTCAATCTTCCACACGAACTATTAGGTTAAGGGACTGAACGGAGCTGAACGAATTACAATCTCACCACCCTAAACACCATCCTACTTCCACCCCCAACCCTGGTTGTTTTTTTTCCTCTCTCTCTCTCTCTTGCATCAGGACAAAATGGTGGACCTTCTTTCCTTCATCAATAGCGAAAGAAGTCGACTCCACAGCCCCCACCTCCCCCCATCCCCACCCCCACTCACTCTTCCACATTCCCTTGCCTGCAGCACAATAACAATGAGGTGGTGGGTTGTCTTTGTAGTTTTGTACAGTGTGGCTGGGTTAAAGTTTGGGATAGATTTGGTTTGATTAGATCAGCGTCTGGTTACGGTTAGTGTATGTTAGGGTTAGTGTATGTAGGGTTAGTGTCTGTTAGGGTTGAATGTCATTGTTAGGGTTAGTGTCAATTTAGGGTTAGGTGTCTTTTTAAGGTTAGTGTCAGTGGGTTAGGATTAGTGTCTGTTGGGTTAGTGTATGTTAGGGTTAGGGTTAGTGTATGTTAGGTTAGGTCAGTGTCATGTTAGGGTTAGTGTCATGTTAGGGTTAGTGTCATGTTAGGTTAGGGTTAGTGTCATGTTACGGTTAGGGTCAGTGTCATGTTAGGGTTAGTGTCATGTTAGGGTTAGTGTCATGTTAGGGTTAGGTTAGTGTCATGTTAAGGTTAGTGTCATGTTAGGGTCAGTGTATGTTAGGGTCAGTGTCATGTTGGTTAGTGTATGTTAGGGTAGTGTCATGTTAGGGTTAGGATTAGTGTCATGTTAGGGTTAGTGTCATGTTAGGGTTAGTGTATGTTAGGGTCAGTGTCATGTTAGGGTTAGTGTCATGTTAGGGTTAAGGTTAGTGTCATGTTAGGGTTAGTGTCATGTAGGGTTAGTGTCATGTTGGTTAAGGTTAGTGTCATGTTAGGGTTAGTGTCATGTTATGGTTAGGGATTAGTGTCATGTTAGGGTTAGTGTCATGTTAGGGTTAGATGTGTCATGTTAGGTTAGTGTCATGTTAGGGTTAGTGTCATGTTAGGGTTAGTGTCATGTTAGGGTTAGGATTAGTGTCAGTTAGGTAGTGTCATGTTAGGGTCAGTGTCATGTTAGGGTCTAGTGTCATGTTAGGGTTAGTGTCATGTTAGGGTTAGTGTCATGTTAGGATTAAGGTTAGTGTCATGTTAGGGTTAGTGTCATGTTAGGTTAGTGTCATGTTAGGTTAGTGTCATGCTAGGGTTAAGGTTAGTGTATGTTAGGTAGTGTATGTAGGGTTAGTGTCATGTTAGGGTTAGTGTCATGCTAGGGTTAAGGTTAGTGTCATGTTAGGGTTAGTGTCATGCTAGGGTTAGTGTCATGTTAGGGTTAGTGTCATGTTAGGGTTAGTGTCATGTTAGGGTTAGGGTTAGTGTCATGTTAGGGTTAGTGTCATGTTAGGGTTAGTGTCATGTTAGGGTTAGCGTCATGTATTCTTGAGTTGGAGAGTCTTCGTTTTTCTTTCTCATTCTGTTAAAAATCTGTTTCTTTATTTGGCTTTGTAGGGTCCATATCAAAAGATTAAACACGCCACCGAACAGAAAGGGGGTGGTGGTAGTAGATGAGTGAGTATTGGGAGGGAGGGGGGTGGGTGGGACAGAGGTTGGGTCAAGAATGTTTCTTTCTCCTTTTCTTTCGTTCTTTCGTTATTCTTTGTCGGGGAAAGGTGTGTGTGTGTGTGGGGGTGGGGGGGGGGGGGGGAGCGAGACGGAAGGGGGAAAGTGGGGACCGTGAGGAAGGATGGGAGGATGGTGATCTGGGGCGTGAGGGGGTCGGGGCGGGGTGGGGGTGGGCTGGCGTTCAGGGCATAAACATGTTCGCACAGACCAGCACGTATGATATAAATGATAGCTGATCTTCGGATATGTGCCAAAATACTCACACAGTATGTCTTTGATCACACCGGGGATGTTTGTACAGACGAGCACGTGACTCATGAGTCCGTAATGAATTGCGAGATATATACCCAAACGCTCATACAGGTACACATTATGTAGAACCACTCTCTCTCTCTCTCTCTCTCTCTCTCTCTCTCTCTCACACACACACACACACAACACACACACACACACACACACACACACACACACACACACACATACACACTACCACCATCTCCGCCACCACCACCATAACTACTCGAGGTGTTTACAAAATAATTACCTCCGCCGTACATGCACAATATCTATCAGAAAAAAGAAATTGCTCTCTCTCTCTCTCTCTCTCTCACCACCACACACACACACACACACACACACACACACACACACACACACACACACACACACACCACGCACGCACGCACGCACGCACCGCCACGCAACACACACACACACACACACACAACACACACACACACACACACACACACACACACGTCAACTTCCATAATCTGACTCACCATCAAATGACACGACCCTGAGTGCCAGCGGGGAGCCATCCGCCTGATGTATTGCTATGGTTTGTTGTTCCACCACCACCCCCGTCCCCCCCCCCCCCCTCCAAGATTTAGGGTAAGGTTTTTGTAGAAGTACCACAAAGTAGAATGTGTGTAAGTGTGTGGGACTGTGTCACCGGTGTGTGTGTGTGTGTGTGGTGCGGCGCGCGCGCGCGCGCGCGGTGTGTGTGTGTGTGTGTGTGTGAGAGAGAGAGAGAGAGAGAGAGAGAGAGAGAGAGACGGGCTAAAAGCAGGTGCAAGCTTGTTAGTGGTGTGTGTGTGTGTGTGTGTGTGTGTGTGTGTGTGTGTGTTGTGTGTGTGTGTGTGTGTGTGTGTGTGTGTGTGTGTGTGTGTGTGTGTGTGTGTGTGTGTGTGTGTGTGTGTGTGCGTGCGTGCATGTGTGTGTGTGTGTGTGTGTGTGTGTGTGTGTGTGTGTGTGTGTGTGTGTGTGTGTTGTGTGTAGGCAGGTGAAAATTTATAAACAGGTGTGTGTGTGTGTGTATGTGTGTGTGTGTGTGTGTGTGTGTGTGTGTGTGTGTGTGTGTGTGTGTGTGTGTGTGTGTGTGTGTGTGTGGCGCACGCGTGCGCGTGAACATGTGTGTGTGTGTGTGTGTGTGTGTGTGTGTGTGTGTGTGTGTATGTGTGTGTGTGTGTGTGTGTGTGTGTGTGTGTGTGTGTGTGTGTGTGTGTGTGGTGTGTGTGGGAAGGGCTGGGGTGGAAGGGGGTGAGAGGGAGTAAGAGGGGTGTAGTATTGTGGGGGACAGGAAATGTCAAAACAGCAGGGGGTGTGCAAGCCAGGCTATTGTGCGTGCTGTCTCAAATCAGATATGACAGAGTGTGTTCCATTGATACTATAAAGGGCTTGGAGCTGTCGGAAAGCGCCTTAGAACTACTGCACTTCAATATGGAGGACTGCTAGTGTCAAAAGATCTACATTATATTTTCCTTCATGATGAAACTAAATGTGTTTCTATTGGTAGATGGGCTGGGTTATGGCAATTGTCTGGGCTTTTAATGATGGTCATTGTCTGGATGTTTGATGATGGCCATTGTCTGGATGTTTGATGATGGCCATTGTCTGGATGTTTGATGATGGCCATGGTCTGTGTGTTTGATGATGGCCATGGTCTGTGTGTTTGATGATGGCCATGGTCTGTGTGTCTGATGATGGCCATGGTCTGTGTGTTTGATGATGGCCATTGTCTGGGCTTTTAATGATGGCCATTGTCTGTGTGTTTGATGATGGCCATTGTCTGGGCTTTTAATGACGGCCATTGTCTGGATGTTTGATGATGGCCCTTGCCTGGATATTTGATGATGGCCATTGTCTGTGTTTGATGATGGCCATTGTCTGTGTTTGATGATGGCATTGTCTGTGTGTTTGGTGATGCCATTGTCTGTGTTTAATGATGGCCATTGTCTGGGTGTTTGATGATGACGGCCGTTGTCTGGCCTTTTGATGACGGCCGTTGTCTGGGTGTCTGATGATGGCCATTGTCTGGGTGGTTAATTAATGATGGCCATTGTCTGGATGTTTGATGATGGCCATTGTCTGGATGTTTAATGATGGCCATTGTCTGGATGTTTGATGATGGCCATTGTCTGGATGTTTGACGATGGCCATTGTCTGGATGTTTGATGATGGCCATTGTCTGGATGTTTGATGATGGTCATTGTCTGGGTGTTTGATGATGGCCATTGTCTGGATGTTTGATGATGGCCATTGTCTGGATGTTTGACGATGGCCATTGTCTGGATGTTTGATGATGGTCATTGTCTGGGTGTTTGATGATGGCCATTGTCTGGGTGTTTGATGATGGCCATTGTCTGGGTGTTTGATGATGGCCATTGTCTGGGTGTTTGATGATGGCCATTGTCTGGATGTTTGATGATGGCCATTGTCTGGGTGTGTTTGATGATGGCCATTGTCTGGGTGTTTGATGATGGCCATTGCATTGAGCTGTTAATGACGGGAATCCTTTGGGTTTTAGATCATGGCCACCGCTGGACTTCTGAAAATGGCCATTGCCTCTGCTTTTGCTGATGGTTATTTCCAAGGCTTTTGATGATGCCCATTGCCTAAGTTTTTAATGTTTGATGATGGTCATAACTAGGCTCTTCATGATGGCAATTGCCAAAGCTTTTGATGATAACTACAGCTGGGCTTTTCATAATGGCAATTGCCAAGGCTTTTAATGGCGGCTGCTACTTCGGCTACTGATGATGGCAGGTGCGTAGGCTTTGGTTTGATAGCCATTTCCTTGTCCTTCAATAACTGTCATTGCCAGGGCATTAGATGCTGGCCATTCCCTGGGCTTTTGATAATGGCCACTGCCTAAGCTTTTAATGATGGCCGTGCTTAGGATTTGGATGATGGTCATAGCCTGGGCTTTCATGATTCCCATTGCCTTGGATTTGGTTATGGCCACTGCCTAGGCTTTTGACGATGGCCACTGCATTTGCTTTCGGTGATGGAATTGCCTGAATGATGGTCATTTCCTGGAAATTTGATGATGGCCATTGCCTGGGATTTTGATAATGGCCATTTTCAGGGCTTCTAATGACGGACTGCTTTTCCGATGATTTTTTTTTCCATTTATCATTGCCCAGTGTGTAGGGGTGAAAGTCTATGTCTTATTAGACAGTTGTTCACCGTAATTGTCGTAGTGTTTTGCTGCCCATGCAGCATATGTGCGTGTCTATGACAGATGTTATTCTGCTTTCTTCCGAGATTACTTCGAAGTAATGTTACTTCATTTGAGTTATTAAGCTAATATTTTCCTTTTATGATTTTCTGGATTTGTACAGCACCATGCGTGAGATGATTATTCTGGGTATGACTTTATATAAATTCGTCTTTTATTTTTGTTGTTATCATTATCATTGTTGTTGTTATTTCTATCATTAATGTTCATTATTATTATTATTAACGTGGTTGTTGTTGTCACTGTTGTTGTTTGTTGTTGTTGTTGTTGTTGTTGTTGTTGTTGTTTGCTGCTGCTGCTGCTGCTGCTGCTGCTGCTCTGCTGCTGTGCTGTCGTCGTCGTCATCATCAGCAGCAGCAGCAGCAGCCGTAGTAGTAGTAGTTATTACTAGTGTTATTATTATTATTATTATATTATTGTTGTTGTTGTATCATCATCATCATCATCATCATCATCATCATCATCATCATCACCATCATCAACGTCATTATCATTGCTCACCCAGGCAATGAAAGTCGACATATGTCTGATGCAACTGATAAATGTTTCCGTCCATGACAGAGATTTCACTCACCCCCAGAACCGTATCATCGGTAAAAGGCTACGTTTTTACACTAATCGTCTTCTCCTTTATTTCCCCCAATCTGTGTTCCACACCTTTCATGAAAAGAGTCTAGGAAAGAACAACTGGGCATCATAACTGTAATTTTGCATGATGTTAATAATGATCGGGTTTTGCACACTGGAACCGCACCATAAAGATAACCAAGCATCAACTAGAAACTGACAACCCTGAAACCGCACCATAA
>CM065715.1:57154496-57156996 GCA_033310375.1 Conus canariensis | reverse complement strand
GTTGTTGTTTGTCTACCCGCTGAGACCAATCTGCTTCGACAAAACGGGCAGGGCAGGGAAGACAATAAGGTGTGTGTGTGTGTGTGTGTGTGTGTGTGTGTGTGTGTGTGTGTGTGTGTGTGTGTGTGTGTAGGTGCGTGCGTGCGTGCGTGCGTGTGTGTGTGGGGGGGGGGGGCGTGCGTGCGTGCGCGCGCGCGCGTGTGTGTCTGTGTGTGTGTGTGTTTGTGTGTGCGCGCGCGTGCGTACATGTGTGTGTGCGTGCGTGCGTGCGTGCGTGTGTGTGTGTGCGTGTGTGGAGAGAGAGGGGTGAGTTCAAGACTCTTTGGACTGGCTCAAGCCTAGAGCTGAAAGGGCCAAAGCCTGACATACGAGGGGCAGGGACTGGGCTGGCTGACAAAGGCGATGAGGAACGTCACGACAGCAGAATAAATGGACATCCGATCACAAGAGGGAACAGCGGGTGGATCGGGAAAGTTGAAGGAGAGGGGGAGGGGAAGAGACAGACGCCTGCAAAACAAGCAAAGCGACCAGACGAGCAGGATGGGAGCGGCTAGATAAGGTGAGGTTACACTGGGGTCTAAGGTCCACAGTCATGATGATGACCCAGACGGGAATCTTCATCAGCCCAGTGCGGTGGGGCCAGTGTTTGATTGGGGGTGGGAACGTGCAATAATACACTGACCCCACCAGACAGACAACAGGTCAAGACAGATTTTTTTTTCACTAGGTACCCGCGGGATTCGAACGCGACTTGGACTGACTGCGAACTCGCACGCACGCACGTATTCACGCACGCACGCACGCACGCACACACACGCACACACTTAAGCGGGCCCCTTCCCCCCTAACACACAAGCGCGCGTGCGTGCGCGCCCGCGCATACACACACTACACACACACACACACACACACACACACGCACGCACGCACGCACGCACGCACGCACGCAACGCCAACACGCACGCACGCACGCACCACACACACACACACACACACACACACACACATACAAACATGCAGAGAAAGAGAGAGGGAGAGAGAGAAAAGTCGAAGAAGAAGAAGAAGAAGAAGAAGAAGAAGAAGAAGAAAGAAGAGGAAGAAGATACACCAGAAGGTGCGAACAAACCAGCTGGGAACAATCCTGCACCACCCTTGGAAGCCTGCGCTGTGTTCACATGGTGTGCAGGCACGCACAGGACATTCCATTAAGATGTCAAGAGACATAATTGCTCCCTGGTAGATGCCAGTGTATATGGCTACTGGATGTGACACGACAGAACCTCCACGAGAGCTTTCCCATGGGTGTACCAGCCCATATTCATGACAGCAGAGCCCACCAGCGAAGAATGTCACCATCAAGCAACCGCCGTGTCATCACGCAGCCTCACTCGTTGCTGTTCCCTGACAGGTGAAGATAGTACAACTCCAAATACAGCCAAGCTTTCGCCATGAGGTCTTACATGCCCTCTGAAGAGAATCCGGGTTACAGTCTTTCCTGCTATCACCAGGACTTTCCCTGCGGTCAATGGATCTCTCCACACCGTCACTGGGCCGTAGCCAGAGTCGGCCAAAAGGCAGACAAAGTAAAGATACACCCGAACGTGCGGGTGGGACTCAAAGAAGTACTGTCCTCAACTGCCGAACAAACCAGCTGAGAGCAAACCCATGGAAGCCTGCGCTGTGTTCACATAGAGCGCAGCACACTCAAGGTATTTTCTTAAAACATCAAGGGACATAACTGCTCCCTGGCAGATGCCATTGTGAAGTGGCTACTGGATGTGAGACGACAGAACCTCCACGGGAGCGTTCCCATGGTGTACCAGCCCATATTTCATGACTGCAAAGAGCCCACCGGCTAAAATCGCCACGGTCAAGTAACCGTCATGACAGATAGATAGATAGATAGATAGATAGATAGATAGATAGATAGATAGATAGATAGATAGATAGATAGACGATGATAGATAGATGATGGATACGATGATAGATAGACAGATAGATCGATCGATCGATCGATAGATAGATAGATAGATAGATAGATATGACAGATATATGCATTTTTGTTTGGTTGCACCAGTTTGAGTACTGTGTCTGAAGAAACCAAACTGTCCGCAGGGCACTTCTGGTTGGGGGACCTTCTGAGGTGGTGTCGAGCCATGCTGTGGTGGGAGGGTAGTAATGGTGCGGGAGGGAGAAGAGAGAAGGGGAGGATTAGGGGGCGGGGGTGTTATTGGAGACCATTCAAGTGGACAGTTTCTTTATTTAGTTACGGTCTGCGTAAGTAGACAGGAATGTTTTTACAACCTGACCGCCATTTTTTTTCTTCTCTTTTTCACCTTCCTATCCCTTGACCTCAACGTCTGTGTCGTCATCACTTGAGCTGCACAAAAGGGATTGTCTCAGCAAGCCGATTTATTTCATCTATTTGTGTTATTGGAAATGTGTCGTTCGGTGTACCTTGCAAAGCTGGAGAGAGAGAGAGAGAGAGAGAGAGAGAGAG
>CM065715.1:57146996-57149496 GCA_033310375.1 Conus canariensis | reverse complement strand
TTGAATCACTTCTGTAGACTTCAGCCTAACGCTGAGGTGAAAGATGATTCAATGCCATATGCTGTTTATAGTAATTTATGTTTATCATTACGAAAGACACGACTTAACGTTGAAAAGTGTTGTGGTTTAGTGGTAACAAAACGCACGACTTAAAAAAGCATAGAATCATAGCTTAATGCCGCAGAACGTGAAACATTGCGAAGTATCATATCTTAATGATGACAGAGCATACTACTTACGATTGCATAGTATCATCATTTTATAGGCACGGAAGACATAACGTGACGCTGCATAGCCTCATAGCTCTTTGAAAGTAGGACACGCAACACGAAATTGCATAGCATCATAGTTTTGTGATAAAGGTATACACAATATAGCATTACATGGTATTATAGCTCAATACTAACAACACACACGAAATGACCTCGCCGTAGCATCACAGATTAATGATAGAGAACACACAATATAACATCGGATAAAATTAACGCTTAAAGGCAATCGAACTCACGATGTAACATTGTAAAGAATCATAGCTTAATGATAGATAATCCACCACACCATTGCATATAATCATATCTTAATAACAAATACGTAAGATAATGTTATAAAGAATCATAGTTTAATGTTAATAGACCATACAATATAAGATTACATAGTATCATAGCTTGATAATAATCAAACACACAATATAACATTGCGTGTAACGATAGCTAAATAGTAATAGAACGCAGCTTACAAGTGCGTAGCATCATCGATTAATAATAGCAGAACATGTGACTTAATAGTGTGTAATTTCATAGCTTAATGCTGATAGAACACGAAACATGATATTGTATATCATAGCATATAGAACACGAAACATGATATTGTATATCATAGCATACTGATGATAGAACACGCAACAAGATATTGTATATTATACTTAATGCTGATAGAACACGAAACATGCATGATATGGCATATCACAGCAGACTGATGATAGGACACGCAACATGATATTGCATATCATAGCATACTGATGATAGGACACGAAGCATGATATTGTATATCATAGCTTAATGATGGTAGAACACGAAGCATGATATTGTATGTCATAGCTTAATGATGGTAGAACACGCAACATGATATTGTATGTCATAGCTTAATGATGATAGAACACGCAACATGATATTGTATGTCATAGCTTAATGATGATAGAACACGAAGCATGATATTGTATGTCATAGCTTAATGATGGTAGAACACGCAACATGATATTGTATGTCATAGCTTAATGATGGTAGAACACGCAACATGATATTGTATATCATAGCTTAATGCTGACAGGACACGTAACATGATATTGTATATCTAGCTTAATGATGGTAGAACACGCAACATGATATGGTATGTCATAGCTTAATGATAGTAGAACACGCAACATGATATTGTATGTCATAGCTTAATGATGGTAGAACACGCAACATGATATTGTATGTCATAGCTTAATGATGGTAGAACACGCAACATGATATTGTATGTCATAGCTTAATGATGGTAGAACACGCAACATGATATTGTATGTCATAGCTTAATGATGGTAGAACACGCAACATGATATTGTATGTCATAGCTTAATGATGGTAGAACACGCAACATGGTATTTCATCTCATAGCTTAATGACAAGAGAAAACACAACATAACATGGCATAGCAACATAGTGCTGCACATCGTAGAGCTGCATAGCATAGTGTATCACAGTATAGCGTTGTGTAGCATTGAACAAAGTGTAGCGTAGATAAGACACTACAGTAGAGAACAACTCCACGAAGGACAGATGGGTCAAATCAAGTGCAATGGTGATTACTCTGAAGAATTCCCAATCAGCAATGGAGCGAAGCAAGGCTGCGTATTAGCCCCTACACTCTTCGCGATCTTCTTCAGCATGATGCTGAGAGAAGCAAAGGAGGATTTAAACGAGGGGATTTATATCAGATTTAGGACCGACGGCAGCGTATTCAATTTACGAAGGCTTATGGCCCACACGAAGACCTCAGAAGAAGCTATCCTGGACCTGCTCTTTGCAGATGACTGCGCCCTCCTGGCACACACAGAAGAAGCTCTGCAGGTCATCGTAGACCGCTTTTCACAGGCAGACAAGGCATTCGGTCTAACTATAAGTCTGAAGAAAACTGAAGTCCTCCACCAAAAAGCACCAGGGACCGCGTACACTGCTCCCCACATAAGCATTGATGGCCATCCCCTTAACACGGTAGAGCATTTCACCTACCTGGGCAGCGTCATATCGAACGACGCTACGGTGACCAAAGATGTGGACAACCGCCTCTCAAAGACAAGCAGTGCATTTGGCCGCCTCCAGAACAGAGTATGGAAAAACCACTCCTTGCGACTCTCCACAAAGATGCAAGTCTACCGAGCTGCTGTACTGTCCACACTGATATACGGATCAGAGGCATGGGTGCTGTACCGGAAACAAATAAAGCAGCTGGAGCAGTTCCA
>CM065715.1:57131996-57134496 GCA_033310375.1 Conus canariensis | reverse complement strand
ATCTCGGGAAAAAAAAAATCTACATTCACTGCTAAGTTAACTGCTATGATTAAGGCTTTAAAGTTTGTTTACAATTTATTGAAAGTTGTTTTATGTGTAGATTCCAAGTCAGTTCTTACTGCAATGAAGAACTTTGAATTAAAAGTTTGACCTGAGATGATTATTGAAATAAATAATTTAGTACATTTCCTCTCAGTCAGAGACACTGAAATAACATTTCTTTGGGTGCCCTCCCACTGTGGGTTATATTATAATGAAAAGGTTGATGTTCTGGCAAAGAGAGGAGCACAACGATCATCAGATTCGCATTTGTTGAACTTCTCTATGTCAGTGCAAGAGTGCTATACTTTGGCAGAAAAAGTACAATTTTCTCATTTTCATTTGATAGAAAGAGAAACTGGGTGTTTTGGTTTACACGATGAAATGAAAAATACTCATGAAAAGTAAGAACGATCAAAACATTTATCGTAGACGACAGATAAGTTCCTTGATCTGTAGATGGAAATTGGATTGTTTTAAAACAAAGTATGTCAAAAATGTACATTGTGTATGTGGTCATAGCATATCAACTGGTCACATTCTTTTGTGTGACTTAATGAAAAAATTCATTCCAAATACATCTGTACAGCCTATTCAAAATGTTTTCCTGTCAGCAAGTGAAACACATCTTTTCTTTTTGCACTTAGCTAACAGTCCAATTGGCAAATACTTATAATAGATAACAGTCAGTGGTGAGATGAGACAGAAGAGTTATATGTTTCGGGGTTTGTTTGTTTGTTTGTTTTGTAATCTTTGATTAAGTGGATTTTCTATTTTTGTGTTATAGCTGTAGATAAGTTAATTTATTTGACTTGTTGTGTTAACCTTTTTCCCCGGCCCCGACTTTTCTTTTCTTTCCTTTTTTTTTTTTTTTTTTTCGTCTAATATCACGTAATGTGGAAAGGCGTAAAACAAAACAACAATAACAACAACAACAACAACAACAACAACAAACACACACACACACACACACACACACACACACACACACACACACACACACACACACACACACACACACACGGAGACAGACAGACAGACAGTCAGACACAGAGAGAGAAGACGTTGATAAGTGAAAAGAAGTGGATGCAGTGTCATCTTCAGTGCAGTTACGACACACGATCGTGATGTCACTGTTTGGTAGCATGTCTGGAGACACTTCTCCAGTTGTTACCGCAACAACGTGACGTCACAACACCAGTGACGTCACACATTCTGTCATGGATACAATGCGGAATTCTCTCTGGACCTATTTCGTCTCTTCGTTGACCAGAGTCAAGATGTATTCCTATCTGACAGATGTATGGGCATGGTGGGTACAGTCAACCTGTTTCATCAGCCTAATCACGAGAAGTAAAACAAACCAACCAAAGTCGAAAAGAAATTTAGCTAAACTGAGCAGCACTTTTTTTTTTTTTTTTTTTTCCAGATTATAAGAAATTTCAAAAATTCAACAGCGGCTGATGTTTAGAAGTTTCTTTCGTAACCGTCTCATAGTTTGGACATTATAGGTTAAAGTGAAATGTATCCTCTATGACATCCTATCTGTTCTATCCATTGTCTGTGTCAGCGCTGTCTGGCCTGCGTAGTTCGGTTTGTAGTCTTTGACTGCCAAATGGAATTTTAAAGCAGAAATAAACATAAATGCTAGGCAGGTTATATAGTTGTAATTTTTTTTTTGCCAGAAACATGTCTGAAAGCTGGTTAAAACAAACACTTCATACACTCTTCTTAAGAATCTATCTCGTACTGACTGTAGCTTGTTGCAAAGCGAGACGACTGCAGGCGGAAATCTAAACAAATCTTAAATAAATGTTAGCGAACCGCCCAGAGAACGTGGACAAACGAGTCACAAGACGAAACACAACGCGTTTCGACCTCTTAGGTCTTCATCGGGTGAGACATAAACGAATAAAACAACGAAAATTCACTTAGCTTTGATCGCTTCAGATCACTTCGCAGGGTTCAGCGCAAGGAAGAAGCAACAACAACAACAACAACAACGCACACAACACACACACAACACACACACACACACACAGAGAGAGAGAGAGAGAGAGAGAGAGAGACAGAGACAGAGACAGAGACAGAGAGAGAGACACAGAGAGAGAAGACGTTGATAAATGAAAAGAAGTGGATGCAGTGTCATCTGAAGCGATCAAAGCTAAGTGAATTTTCGTTGTTTTATTCGTTTATGTCTCACCCGATGAAGACCTAAGAGGTCGAAACGCGTTGTGTTTCGTCTTGTGACTCGTTTGTCCACGTTCTCTGGGCGGTTCGCTAACATTTATTTAAGATTTGACTGTAGCTTGTTTTGAGCCACATTTCTACACAGAAATCCACTTGAAAACTTGAATTGAGATAATCAGTGTGCGTGCGTGCGTGCGTGCGTACGTGCGTGCGTGCGTTCGTGCGTGCGTGGGTGCGTGTGTGTGCGTGTGTGTGTGTGTGTGTGTGTGCT
>CM065715.1:57116996-57121996 GCA_033310375.1 Conus canariensis | reverse complement strand
GTGTGTGTGTGTGTGTGTGTGTGTAGTCTTCAATTTCCTGTCTATTCACGTAATGTGAGCTTAGACCAAAAAAAAAAAGGATCAATTTGAAAAACAAAACAAAAAAAAACGCAGCAACAATGAAAAATAACCCAAGTAACATCAAATACAAATATACAACATCTGCATCTCATTACAGGTAGGTAAAAATCGGACTTTGAGTTAATGCTCATCCAATGTCACATATATTAGTGAGTATTTATTGAAAAGTTCATCCTGGGAAAATTCACATAAAACAGGCAAAAAAGACTGTTCAACTTTTTGCATTTTAGAAGTATATGCATATCAGTTATTTTTCTACCACTAATGCATTTTATGTCATTGGTAAATTTTGTTTTAAAAGCATTTAGTTTAAGTCTGTAAATCAAAGAGGTCATTGACCTGATATGATATAAGTTCTTAAGAAAGTATCCAGAATCCTTTAGCTTCTTTCTGAAGTGCTTCCAACACGCATTCTGTAATAACCTGTATCCCTCTTGAAGAGACAGAGGAATATCTTAATCTATATGCATTGTCAGCACGTTGTGCTCCACTTTTTGACAGTCTATCAACTCCTTCGTTACAATGGGTTTCACAGTGTGATGGAATCCAGCAGAATGTAACGCTACTACCTTTCAAAAGTAGGAGATTCTTAAATGTTTGATTTATATTTATAGAAAAAAAATGCAAAGTTTAGATTGTAAGGCATTCAGACCTGCCCTGGGTGTACCCTGTCATGCATCAACTGTGGGTACATAGAGGGAAGTAGGAGTTCTACCTTTGGATGAGTTTCGACAACTCGCTCTTGCAAAATATGTTCTACATAGTTCAGTAAACAACCATAATGTCGAAAATGAAGTTAGCTTAAGATCTGATACAGATTAAAAAAAAAAAAAAGCTTCCCTTGCTACGATTGGAACGAACACTTCTGAGTTATTCCAACGATCAGAAATGGATTTGAAGAAAATGGTAAAGTCAGAAACTAAATTTCTCCTTCGCCCACCATGGAAACTTCAAGTAGCAAATTTTGATATCAATTGTTCTTCATTACGAAAAAAAATGATAATGATAACATTCTTGGTGCATCAGTGAAAGATCATAAACAATCAGTATCGTGATCATCTAAACGTTTACACGGACAGATCTCTGTTGGACAACCAGGAAGCTGGAGCAGCGTTCACTATGCCTTCTTTAAAAGTGGAAAGATCGTTTTACGTCGGAAAATACAGATCCATTTTCACGGCAGAGCTCACTGTCATTCTTATCGCCCTGTATTATCTGTTGGATTTCCCGAGACATGTATTTCATATTCTTTTCTGTGTTGATTCAAAGTCAGTTTCATATGATCTAAACAAATCAAACTCTACAGTTAAACAACATTTTATCGTGTGTGTGTGTGTGTGTGTGTGTGTGCGTGCGTGCGTGCTGTGTGTGTGTGTGTGTGTGTGTGTGTGTGTGTGTGTGTGTGTGTGTGTGTGTGTGTTCCTCGTCCTCCTCCTCTTCCTCTTTGTGTGTGTGTGTGTGTGTGTGTGTGTGTGTGTGTGTGTGTGTGTGTGTGTGTGAGAGTGAGTGAGTTAGTGTGTGCGTGCGCGCGCGCGCGCGCGCGCGCGCGCGTGTGTGTGTGTGTGTGTGTGTGTGTGCCATCAAAATCATCATGATTATGCGTCTTCCGGTGTTCATCATATGTACGTGTTCACTTTGTAGTCGTCACCATGTGTGTGGGTCATCATCATCATCATCATCATCATCATCATCATCATCATCACCATTATCGTCATCATCGAAGTTGATCATAATGATTACAAAGAGGACAACTCTGACAACGACGACGATGATGACAAAGACGACGACGACAATAGCACACCTGTACATACAGCAGAATGGCATGCCAAGAATGACAATGCCCAGCACACGTTGAACGCTGACCAGTCATACAAAGGGTTGAGGCTAATGGTGATTGTCAGGCAAGTTAATTACATGCTCTCTCTCTCTCTCTCTCTCTCTCTCTCTCTCTCTCTCTCTCTCTCTCTCTCTCTGCACCTGGATCATGTTCATGAGATAGATGACGGCTGATGTCACTTGTGTGTTATGCATGATTCAAACGTATCAGTTACGTACCAGGCACCCAGCCACGGACGTCGGAGCAGCGATCTAGTGTAAACAATGGCATACAATCTCTCTGTGTGTGTGCTTGTGTGCTTGTGTGTGTGTGTGTGTGTGTGTGTGTGGTGTGTGGGGTGTGTGTGTGTGTGTGTGTGTGTGTGTGTGTATGTGTGTGTGTGTGTGTGTGTGTGTGTGTGTGTGTGTGTGTGTGTGAGCGCGCGCACGCGCGCGCGCGTGTATGTAAGAGAGAGTGTGTGTAAGAGAGAGAGAGAGAGAGAGAGAGAGAGAGAGAGGGAGAGAGAGAGATTAGGGGAGGGGTTCAACATAATTAATTCATTATATAATTTTACATAAATCAGAAAATATCTCATCTTTAATCTACTTCTGCACACACACACACACACACACACACACACACACACACACACACACACACACACGATCTTGTAATAGTTAAATACTACCAATCCTCAAGCCTGTTTCTGTATCTCCACCGGCATCTTCAACGGACATTCTGGGAGGGGGTTTGAGGAGGAGAACAGGCAGACATTGTAATGCTGATATCGGCCTGGTCTGGAAAATCCCACACTGCTGGATCTAGGACCTCCACTACAAAGCAGCTGCGGACTTCGTCAGCGACTCGCAACTCACCACAGTCTCTCCCCTGTGCTGTCAATGCCTGTGCGGTTGCCGGCTGTTAAATGCTTCTGTTTTCCCAACCATCCCAACCAATCGCCGGAAAGTTTACATAATTCGGCGGATAATAAATACCAATATAAAAGGGACAGACATAAACCAAAGTTTGGATAACTTAGTCGCTTTAATCCGTTTAAAATCTGCTTCGTCTTCATTAAATGAACATCATGGCTAAAAGTTTGGGCTGGAAGTCAGGGAGTTTTTTTTTTTGTTTTTTCAAACATGCATAGCCACTTTCCAGTCTCTTCTTATTTTAGAATATTACTCATGAAAAGTAACATATTCTGATTGGTGCACAAAATTAATCGTCTTCTCACTCGTCCTGTAAGCGTGTGGCGTTGAACAGGCGAAGAACGGGTCTCTTTGTCTTGTCGCACAGTTTCGAAACTTAATCACAGCCGTCTGCTCCTACAGCTAGATATGTACGGCATGATTTCGACATGAATAATACCGACAAAACACAGAGAGACTTTGTTGGCAGCAGAATGGTCGATTATTGCTGCCGTTGACTTGTCAGCAGTTTCCGAGAGGAAAGACTGACCCAGCCGTCTTCATTCTTATATACAACAGGGTTTGTGAGTATTGTAAATGAAGAATCGACACTGTTAGTTTAGGGCTTACTTAAAAAAAAAAAAAAAAAAAAAGGAAACGAAAGGAGAGTTGTGTGGTTGTGTTGTGTGTGTGTGTGTGTGTGTGTGTGTGGTGTGTTGGGGGGGGGGGGGGGGGGGGGGGGGGGAAGAAAGAAGAAAAAGGGACAGAACTGTGATACATACAACTCTTTGCTGACTCATTGGTGACGGAGGAAATGTTTGCCTGCGCGTGGTTTTCTTCAGTAATTGTTTGTTTAGAAAGAATTGTGCTGCTGATTTTAAAAACCGTCTTTACTCTATACAAAAACGGGGAACAAGGAAAAAAAGAAAGAAAGAAAGAAACGCTAGCATTCATACTACACCAGCAGAATAAAGAATGGTTACCCGACTCTCTCTCTCTCTCTCTCTCTCTCTCTCTCTCTCTGTTTTGCTATTTCGGTGCGTGTGCGTGCGTGTGTGAGTGAGTGAGTGAGTGAGTGTGTGTGTGTGTGTGTGTGTGTACTATAAGAACCATGTGCGGCCTTGTACACATGCAACATCCATCCATCCACCTTACATCATCAACATCACACACACACACACACACACACACACACACACACACACACACACACACACACACACACCTCCCCAATTACTTTGAACGTGGGCAGAACTTGCTAGAACATGGTGAGCGTGGACATTAAACCTTAATGTAATAACTGCTGAAAAAAGCCAGGAACACACCTGAAACTGACATGGAAATTCGAGAATTATTTCCCCCTCTTTGTAATGACTGTCAGTTTCAATGTGCATATTTCATATCAATCCCCTCTGTCTTTCTGTCTCTCTGCCTCTGTCTATCTGTTTGCCTGTGTCTCCGTCTCCGTCTGTCTGTCTGTCTTTCTTCAGTCAGTCAGTCAGTCAGTCTGTCTGTCTGTCTCTCTCTCTGTCTGTCTGTCTGTCTGTCTGTCTGTCTGTCTCTCTCTCTCTCTCTCCGGTCATCTGCCTGTTTATGTAAATATAGTTTCTCTATCGACTCGATCTATCCATCCTTTCGTTTGTCTGTCAGACGAAACCACACACACACACACACACTCACACACACACACTCACACACTCACACACCACACACACACACACACACACACACACACACACAGCGGGCGCGTGTTCGCGCTCACACTACTTTGATAAATGAATATTTCGTGATGATCTACGACTTGAAGTTTTAATTCCAGTTTAAAGCAAAGGCAAACGATTTGAAAAAGAAAATGGCAAAGTAAGTAGATCAGTGAGCAGTGCATATAAGCGGACTGTCAAAATGAAGTATAGTTAAGAATATTTTAACAGAAGAATATAGATGAAATGCAAATACGCATTTCTTAATGTACATTTTTCAGTTCATTTCCATGACTGTTCTACCATTCACATTCATGTTACGAGGTTCTCGTGAATTTTCTGGCAATAAAAATCATATTCTTTCTGCTTCTTCACACACACACACACACACACACACACACACACACACACACACACACACACACACACAATACACACACAGAGGCCACGCGCGCGTGCAACGTGAAGAAGGAAGGAAACTAAGCTACACAC
>CM065715.1:57101996-57111996 GCA_033310375.1 Conus canariensis | reverse complement strand
AGATATCCTCAGGAAGAGTGGCATGAGACCGGATACAGAACACAACTCGAATGCATCAAAACAAATCATTCTGATTGAACTCACTGTGCTATTTGAAAGAAGAGCGCAAGGAGCTCACATCTACAAGACCGAGAAGTATGCCAGTCTAACCAGCAGATGGACGGGACCTACCAAGCCACAGTCCTTGCCGTACAGTTTGGTTCAAGGGGAAGTTGTAGGCTTATCAGGTTATGATTCCTGAAACAGCTCTCGATTTCCGGTAAGAAGAGGACCAGAACCCTGGAGACATGGCAGACCAGCTGAACAGAATCGCAGCTGTGGTCGAGGAGACACAAAAGTGACTTTCGTCAGGCTGAAATTTCCCAACCCCAAAACAGGCGTCCAGTGGTGATGTGGGCAAGACACCCTCTCAAAACAGGCGCGCCTTGAGACTCCCAACCATCCAGGGTTTGCAGGTTCGAATCCTGGCAGCGCCAAAAATATTTCTGGCAGCAGAAGGACATCTAGGAGTCATGAGCTGAATACGCCCCAGTCCTAAGAGTGTAGGACATTCAGAGCCGAAACACTTGTTGGAGGGGAGCTCCTTATCTGAAGACCTTCCGCTGTCAAGCTGTCCCTAAGAGTGTCTTCCTTCTTTTATCTAAAAACAACAACAACAATAAAACAAAATCCGCTCAGTCTAGCTAAAGTTTACAGAGCAAAGAAAGTGCCGAAGATAATTATTGTCCCTTTATCCTTGATTTCTTTAACATGTTTAATCCTTACGTTTAGGCAGTTGAAATCCTGTCCGACGCATGTCACTTTGCATCACCCCAAACAGGATTCCGATAAATATGTATCCTGAATCTTGTGAGGGATATAGGATGCTTTCTACTTTCTCTCCTCCTCTCTGCTTTGTTTTTATTTTGTTTTCCGTTGTATTGTTTTGATGTGTGTGTGTGTGTGTGTGTGTGTGTGTGTGTGTGTGTGTGTGTGTGTGTGTGTGTGTGTCATACATGTGATTAGGGGGAAGGGGAAGGGTGGGTCTTGTGTGTGTGTGTGTGTGTGTGTGTGTGTGTGTGTGTGTGTGTGTGTGTGTGTGTGTGTGTGTTTGATTTGTACATGCTGTTTTAGTCATGTGATGTTCTGCATGGTTTTGTGTAGTGATATGTTGTTTTGTTCTGTGGTCTGCTGTACTGTGTTGTTCCGTGGCGCGTTGTACGGTTGCATACAGCCTTGTATTGATCTGCTCTGGTGTGTTGCTTTGTTTGTTGTGTGATCGGCTATGCTGCTTTGTTCTCTGACACATTGTACGAATGTGTACAGCCCTGTATTGATCTGTTTTGTGGTCCGTTGTATTGTGTTCGGTAATCTGCTATACTATTCTATGCTGTGATCTACTGTACTGCTTCATTTTGTAATGCGTTGGATGGTTGTATGTAGACTCGTATTGATTTGATTTGTGGTGCATAGTGTTGTGTGGTTCTGTGGAGCGCTGTATGGTTTGCTCAGTGTGAAACACACACACACACACACACACACACACACACACACACACACACACACACACACATATTATATATATATATATATATATAAGAGAGAGAGAGAGAGAGAGAGAGAGAGAGAGAGAGAGAGAGAGAATAGTACTAAGGATCAGCGTTATTTAAAAAATAGTGCTCAACCACAGTGGGAGCGACATTTGTTGTATTAAAAACAAGTTAAAACCAAGCTTAAAACACCTATGAGCTTGTTTCGCGCTGTGCGGTCGTCAGGGTGTAGTGAGCTTGTGCTGCCAGTGCTATATATATATATATATAGCTTGTTGTGTTTTTTTTCCCCGTGCTACATGTGTTTCTCAGGTGTTTTTTATTTTATTCACTGATAAAAACTTCCATCTGTGTCTGCAATTGTTAACCATTTCTGTTCTAATATTTAAAGTTGCTAATTGTGGTTTACATAGTATAATGTATTTCTCTGTAAGGCATAGATTACATCTTTTTGAAATGTTATTGTATGGTGCTGCTCTTTTTAAGATTTTCCAAGATATGTTATAGTCTGTGTTTTTATCTTTAAGTTTCCAAATGTATTTACTCAGTTCTGTTTGGTTTTTATATCTTTCTTTGTTGAATGATTGTTTATGGTTTGCATGTCTAGTTTTGAATTGGTTTTCAGTGATACCTACATATGTTTCTTCTGCGTTCTCTGATGTTACAGTGGCTTGGTACACAATGTTGTTGTAAAGGCATTTGTTGCTTAGGGGACACTGTTCTTTTTTGGTGCAGTTACAAGATTTCCTTTCGTCACCCTCATTTTTCTCTGTGCTGCTTTTCATTTTATTTGCTGAATCAATGGCATTTTTATGATTCGGCATACATGAATATGATAATTTGATGTTGTTTTTGTTGAATATCTTAAATAATTTATGGTCTTTTGGGAAAGATGATGTCAAGATTTTAAAGAATTCTTTCCCTACGTTTGTTTTGACTCTTGCATCACATGGGGGATTGTGCCATATGATATTCCTTTTCCTGTTCTTTCTGCATCTTTTTGTATCATTGTCTGGATCGTATCGTAGTTCATAATTGTAGCCACTTTTGTGTAACGCCTCTTGGTATTCAGCTGTAGCATTGTTGAATACTGTTTCGTTACATGACAAATTGGATAGTCTTTTATTTATGCTTTTGGGTATTGTTTTCAGTATGGAGGGTGGGTGATTGCTTTTGATGTTTACATAAACAGGCGTATCATTTGGTTTCTTGTATGCTTTATATGTATATGATGCAAGAGTCAAAACAAACGTAGGGAAAGAATTCTTTGAAATCTTAACATCATCTTTCCAAAAGACCATAAATTATTTAAGATATTCAACAAAAACAACATCAAATTATCATATTCATGTATGCCGAATCTTAAAAATGCCATTGATTCAGCAAATAAAATGAAAAGCAGCACAGAAAAAATGAGGGTGACGAAAGGAAATCTTGTAACTGCACCAAACAAGAACAGTGTCCCCTAAGCAACAAATGCCTTTACAACAACATTGTGTACCAAGCCACTGTAACATCAGAGAACGCAGAAGAAACATATGTAGGTATCACTGAAAACCAATTCAAAACTAGATATGCAAACCATAAACAATCATTCAACAAAGAAAGATATAAAAACCAAACAGAACTGAGTAAATACATTTGGAAACTTAAAGATAAAAACACAGACTATAACATATCTTGGAAAATCTTAAAAAGAGCAGCACCATACAATAACATTTCAAAAAGATGTAATCTATGCCTTACAGAGAAATACATTATACTATGTAAACCACAATTAGCAACTTTAAATATTAGAACAGAAATGGTTAACAATTGCAGACACAGATGGAAGTTTTTATCAGTGAATAAAATAAAAACACCTGAGAAACACATGTAGCACGGGGAAAAAAACTACAACAAGCTATATATATATATATATATATATATATATATATATATATATATATATATATATAGCACTGGCAGCACAAGCTCACTACACCCTGACAACCGCACAGCGCGAAACAAGCTCATAGGTGTTTTAAGCTTGATTTTAGCTTGTTTTTAATACAACAAAATATATATATATATATATATATATATATATATATATATATATATACATATATATATATACACAACACACACACACACACACACACACACACACACAACACACACACATTTTGTGTGTGTGTGTGTGTGTTGTGTGTGTGTGTGCGCGCGCGCGCGCGCGCGTTGTGTTGTGTTGTGTTATGTTGTGTTGTGTTATTAAGTGTTGGGTTGTTACGTGTTGTATTGTTATGGTTGCACTGTGTTAGTCCAGTGTTGAGTTGTATTGTTTTGTTCTTTGTTGTATTGTTATGGTTGCACCATGTTAGTCCAGTGTTGAGTTGTATTGTTTTGTTCTTTGTTGCGTTTTATTGTTTCATATTTCATTCTTTTGCGTTGCGCTGCCGCACTGTTCATGTGTTGTGGTTTTGTGTTTGGTGTTTTGTTGTAATGTACTGTTTTGTTCTTGGTATTCTGTTGTTTTGTAGTGCGTTGTTGTCTATTGCTTTTGTGCTGCATCGTTTCATTTTCTTTTGTGTTGCATTGTTATTGTTAAATGGTGCTCTGTGTTGTTTTGTTTCGTGTTACATATTTAGCATTGTTTTGACATTTTTCCGTTTTATTGTTTGGGTTTTGTTTTGCCTTGCATTATCTAATTCTATGATGTGTTGTGTTCTTTTTGCGTTATTCTGCGTGTAGTTTTGTTGTTGTTGTTATTGTTGTTGTTGATGATGATGATGGTGATTCGTACGGTTTGTGCTCCATTGTATTTGATTGTTACGTTGCAGCGTACTATTTGGTATAGCATTATTTGTTTTGTATTGCGTCGGGGACTGTGTGTGTATGTGCACGCGTACGCTTGTGAGTGCGCGTGTGCATGCGTGCGTGCGTGCGTCCATGCATGCGTGTGTGCGTGTGTGTGTGTGTGTGTGTGTGCGTGCGTGTGTGTGCGATTTCTCTCTCTCTCTCTCTCTCTCTCTCTCTCCTCTCTCTCTCTCTAACCTTCCAGTTCCCAACCCATCCTACAAATCTTTCTCTAAGAGCGGCGGGGAAGGCGCTATAAAGGGGGGCTTTATGAGCGCACAATTCCCGAGTTTAAAGTGTTACTAGCTGAGCTTAGTTCTCCTGTCTCGCCCAATAATTCAACCGTTTATTTTATGTGGAACGAGTGAAGTGTCGCGGACTGTCTTTCCGATTCTGATTTCTATTCGGGACGAGAGAAAGTTGTTGTAGCTTCATGTTCGCACTCAGAAAAAAAAGAAAGCACTCTCATGTTAAACGCAATGCAGTTTTGCATCCACATTCCTAGGAGAATGAATGTATGTGTTCTCATGCGGACATTTGCTAAACCAACTTAGCAAACACACACGCAAAAAAAGAAATTAATTCCAAAATGGTAACTATTCCAGACTTAAGTTCACGTATGTAAGAGATCGTAATTACAAGATATTCATATCACTGAAAAGCGAATCCTGATTTTGGTCTTGCCGTGAGGGTAATCGTTCACTTATTCACACATCCCATATATTCCACAACCTGCATGTGGGCCTATAAGTTATGCCCGGCATGTGGGCCTATAAGTTATGCCCGGCATGTGGGCCTATAAGTTATGCCCGGCATGTGGGCCTATAAGTTATGCCCGGCATGTAGGCCTGTAAGTTATGCCCTCATCGTAACCACTGACTTAAAGGAAAGAACGTGTGTTGATTGGCACAGACAGAATGAGTGCATCATTAAACCAAAGACAGCACGGTGCTGGACAATGCTCTTCAACACCCTAACCCCGTTTGAGACCAGTTTGGCTGTCCCAGTGAGACGATGACATACAATAGGTACATTTGTTCAAGCATATATACATATATACATAACTTAACATACATACTACGGTATTGCACACCAGCCTTTTCTGGGAAGCATTCTTCTTAAAACCGAAAAGGCAGAGGAGTCAAATTACCACTTTCCGCGGTCACTGAGGAGAAACAATCAGGTTTCGAAATATCGGTATCTGAGCAGGAGTTATATGTTAGTGAGTTGCCTCCCCATTGGAGATTGTCTCGCCCTTGGAGACTATAAGCTTGCTGAAGGCTCATTTTGAGAAGCATTTATTTTATTTTTCCCCATTTACCCACTCAAGCACGTATTGTTAGCTACGCAGAATTATCTACCACTGCAGATATGAATGCTTATCTCTCCCTATTTCTTCAATCTAAGACATAAGAGCAAGCTTTGTTTATAATTGAATATGTGTGGTGTGTGTGTTGTGTGTGTGTGTGTGTGTGTGTGTGTGTGTGTGTGTGTGGAACAGATTTAACATGCGAGCAAGAGTATACATGCCTATTACCACACACACACACACACACACACACACACACACACACGGAGAGAGAGAGAGAGAGAAGAGAGAGAGAGAGAGAGAGAGAGAGAGGGGGGGGGGGGGGAGTCCAAGAAAGAATTGAATGGAGATTGGAGATGTGGGGAGGAGCCGGAGTTGAGGACGGGGCGGGGGGGGGGGGGGGGGGGAGTTTGGGCTGGGGACGGAGTGAGGAGGGGATGAGGAGAAAGTGTGTAAGGGAAAGACACATCGTCCCTGGACTGTCATCCAACGTCACGGGTCTGGCTGGCTCCCAGGGGTAACGTTCTCTGGAGTCTGCCAACAGCTGTTACATCAGAAAGGAGCCCTGAGCTTCAATCTATTTAGCCAGGTAATTGGAGTGTCCACACAAGGTAAACAAATCCTTCAGAAGGCTTGGGGTTTGACTGACACGAACTCGCGTGTATGTGTGACGGGCATACGTCAATAGGCCTAGATAACTTTGCAGAACAACAAAAATGAGATCGTTGCCGTTACACGCACACGCACGGGCGTGCGCGCGCACGCACTCATGCACGCGCGTACGCGCGCGCGCACATACACACACACAGTCTCTCTCTCTCTCTCTCTCTCTCTCTCTCTCTCTCTTTCTCTCTCTCTCTCTCTCTCTCTCTCTCTCTCTCTCTCACACACACACACACACACACACACTTCTCCCAGTTTTATACTGAACTAGGTACACCAGTCAAATGTTTGGAGTGTCAACACATTGTGTTTGGAAAGCCTGGCACAGAACAATGTCCTCATTGTGTCTTCAGTGCGTGTGAAATTCCACCACACCACAGCACAGACAAAAGTAGCAGTGAGGGGGGGGAGATCCACTGAAGCGAGCCAGCCTTTCACTTCATTACGCAAGATGGAAATGGCGACAGCTTCGAGTGAGAATACCAATCATTCTTTTCACCAATCAGGAAGGTTACTATTTGTGGTGCACGACCAAAAAGAAAACATGAGATAATAATAATAATGATAATAATAAAGTACATAATTAACACAGTCAATGAGGTTTTCACCTTCATCTGTTAATTGGTTGGTTGTTCGTCTATCAGTCAGATCTAGTAAAATCTTGGATCTATTTTACGGGAAAATGTATAAAGACGAAACGTGGCTCAAGGACAAATCTGTCAACAAGTTTGGTACAGATCCGTCGTGCAATTCGGGTTTTGAGGCTGAATCCTGCTCACAGTGTTCCCCATGACGTAGAACTGCGTGTCTATTACGCACAACGTTCCAAAAAGACGATAAGATTTGTTCCAGGGACGTATCTTGTGACTGCCCCTCTCATCTTGCACGACGTTTTACTCAAGCTTTCTCGAATCTCATCACGAAGGCCGTCCAATGTAATTACCGTTACCAAGCAGCAGTCATGTCCGTCATGCTTGCAAGGCTTGTTTTCATTGGTCATAGAATAAAGGGAAGCTAACGCCATGCTATGTAGATCTTATTCGACAGAGGTGGGAAATGACATCATTGTAAAACAGACGGTCAAAGACGACGAAAAGCAATCACAAGATTCTTTTATGCGACGGTTGACCAGGTCATAGATGTTCTCGGAAGTTCTAAGTTACAGTGAAGGTCTAGAAATTTCAGGCAGTTCGGCACAATTCATGACCGGCTCCTGCCGACCGCAAAGGGCTATAGCAGGGCTGTCACCGTCGTTACAGTTACTCTCAACACAGATGTTTGAAAATAACTAAATGAATAACACAAAATACAAAGAAGTCATTTTCTAAAAACATGCTGAGACTTATTCAAGGTCTTTCGTGTGTAAACTCTTACATTTGATGAAAAATGTTTAACCTTTCAGAAATTCGCATCACATCATCTTTGACTAAGATTTTCATGGAGTCTGCTGTAAAGTGTTCATGTCTGACACCATACAAGTCCCAACACCGCCTAAGAACATTGTTTGTTGTGAGTGGTACATTACATAGAATGTACCACAGAGCGTCATCACCTTTTAAGATAAAAGTGGGTGTAAAAACAGCCTATGTGCTTTTCGGCACCACACTTTCTTCTTTACGGCCCGCAGTGGCACATTCTTTCCGGTTTGGACAGGTGTGAGTGCCCGCGACTTGCATTCCTCTTGCCTGAGGTCTGTGACATAAACCTGAGCTGTAGATTTTGGATCAGTATGAGGGACAGAGAGAATCTGCTCACCTCTTCCTTTGTAGCATTTGTAAGTGAAACAAATCTTTTGGGCAGCACGCACACATCGAACTCCAAGGGAGCATGCACAAACTTTTGTCATCACTGCGTCGTCAGATTCACCTTCAACCTCGCTCTGAAAACATCTGGAGAGAAAGAAAAAAAAAAAGGGGGGACAAAAAATCATGTGACCATTGCTTTGAAAACTATTTGAGGTGTAGGTCGAGAGATGGACAACTGTTTCGCTCAGTTTGCACAACCAGCAGGGCAGACAACGGAATAGGCATCGGGCTGAAAAGTGACCATCAGACTATCTGGCTCAGAGCCCCCTACATTTTCACAGAAAGGGTTTTAGGGTCTGTCTGTTTGAAAGACAATGAGGAACACTGACTCAGCAAGACTGTGCAAAAACTACCGAACTGAAATGAAGGAAAGTATGTAGAAAGATGGAACGCAATCCAAGGAGAGCTCACTGAAGTTTGGTGCAGAGGTCTCTCGTTCTCCTGACTGCCCTTCACATTAGACAGGATTTCTTTCCTGACTTCTCACCGTTAAGGCCAACATTTGTCAAAACTTGGTGTGTTTTCTTTTTCATCTTAGTCAGTCTCATTCACTGTTTTAAACCTATTTTCATCTTTGTCTCATTCAAGTGTGTGAACATGGTGTGTGTGTTGTGTGTGTGTGTGTGTGTGTGTGTGTGTGTTTCATCTTTGTCTCTTTCATTGTGGAAAATTGGTGTGTTTTCTTTTTCACCTTATTCTCTTCCAATATTATTGGCGAACATATGTGTCAGTCGGTTTGCACGGCTTGCCGAATTCTCTTATACAAAATGTCTTTGAGGATGCTTAAAAGATTTTTAAAAAGAAAAAAAAAAGTCTAAGAATTCTCTTAGTTTGCTGGCGATTGAAACTGAGCGACTGCAGGCCATTCACCTCTCTGCTGAACAGTTCGAAGGAAAAGCTTGGCAAGGGCTTTACGTGTTTAGACTTACGCACCTAAAGGGCATTGCCGTTGTCACCAACTGCTGACGGAACAGGACAGGGTTAAAAGGCTGAGACAAGACCAGACAGGTTCTTCTTCTTGTCATTACTCCTGCATCGTTCTTGAACTGAAAAACAAACATGTTAGTAGCAGACACAGACATGCAGGTATCCACAGACGCATAGGCAGATTCACACACACACACACACACACACCACACACACACACACACACACACACACACACACACACTGACTGACTGACTGAAACCATTTACTGTCAGATTAACATAGTGTTGTACTGACTCACACACACACACGCGCGCGCGCGCGCGCGCACGCACACACACACACACACACACACACACACATACGGCGCGCGCGCGCACACACACGCACACACACACACGCGCACACACAACACACACACACACACACACACACACACACACACACACACACACACACACACACACACGAGACAGAGACAGAGAGAGACTGCAAGTCGTTTAAAAAAGCAGAGGATCGCGGTTGATTTATTATGGCGTTGGGTATTGACGGTTAGCTTTATGTGTTCGCTAAGCTCTTAGCTGGCAAGTGCTAAACGGGCCATTTCATTCGTTTACTCATTCCTTCCTTCCTTCCTTCATTCTCTCTCTCTCTCTCTCTCTCTCTCTCTCTCTCTCTCTCTCTCTCTCTCTCTCTCTCTCTCTCTCTCTCCAGAGTACCACTATGCTCGTCACATAACCTAACCGACTGTGCGTGGATTTCTCATGCTGACATGATTCTAATAGTAACTGTTTTAGGGTCATTATGAAAGCGCCGCGCGCTGTGTGTGTGTGTGTGTGTGTGTGTGTGTGTGTGTGTGTGTGTGTGTGTGTGTGTGTGTGTGTTGTGAGTTGTGATCATATTATGTGTACGCGCTTGTGTAGGCCTAC
>CM065715.1:56906996-57091996 GCA_033310375.1 Conus canariensis | reverse complement strand
TGTCAAGAACACGCGCTCACACACGATTCCCCCTCCCCTTTTGGCTACACCCACTCACACCCACACCCATCCCCCTCCCCCCAAACACACACACACACACACACACACACACACACACACACACACACACACACACACACACACACACACACACAATTAGTCCTCTATCCTTTTTTTTCTCTCCCCATTTTCAGTTTCTGAGACATATAGTAGATACTTCACTCGAGCATTGATAGGATGTCAGCGTGGAATTGGTTCAATGAAAACTGTTGTACAGCGGCGAAAAAGGCTCAATGACAATTGTTGTTTATTTGAATTATGCACGCGCGCGCGCGCGCGCGCCACACACACACACACACACACACACACGCACGCACACGCACAAACACACGCACGCACGCACGCATGCGCGCGTGCACACACACACACACACACACACACACACACACACACACACACACACACACACACACTCACACACATGCACGCACGCACACACGCACGCTCTCTCTCTCTCTCTCTCTCTCTCTCTCTCACACACACACACACACACACACACGCACGCACGCACGCAGGCACGCACGCACGCACGCACACACACACACACACACACACACACACCACACACACACACACACACACACACTTAGTTTTCAATCCTTTTGTTTATCTTTTTTTTTTTTAATGTTCAGTTGTCTAAGACGTGTAGTAGATCTATACTTCACTTCGATTTTAAAATTCATAGGACGTCGGCGTGGACATGGTTCAATGAAAACTGTTGTTCAGCGGTGAGAACGGTTCAATGACAACTGCTGTTTATTTATGAGTTATGCCTGACTGATTAACTGGCGGACTGGCAGCTAATTCGTCGCCCTGCTGATTTCTTTATTTATTCAAACGTTTATTCATTCATTTATTAATCGTGTGTTGTTTCTCTTTGACTGGTTTTAAGGTCAATTCTCAGCACTTTTAAAAGATTCTTTGAAACGGCCCCTTTATTATGACGTAGTTCCGGACGAATCACTACCATATTTGGAAATAAACTACAAAAGGGGAATTCCTAGGCTGGACACCCGCCGATATGAAAAAGCGCCGTCTGCTGCACCTTTGATGAGGTCATCTTTTAGCCGTGAGTGACGTCACCAGTTATCAACAGGAAGTTGAAGATAACAGGCACAGCTACACATTCTTAGCTGTCCGGTCTCGAGATATAACGGGTTTAAGTGGCTTGTTGGGCAGTTTTGAGTGACTGAACATTGGGCGTGCCATTTGCGGTCCCATTAGTCACGTGATAAATGTCAGCCATTCGCTGCGGGCTTCTCCTGCCTCACACATTCAGCGTCCACAACCGGAAAAGTTTTCGGTCTTTAGTGTGTGTGCTGTGCTGCTGAAGTGTTCCAATGGATATTGCTTAGCGGGGACGTGGATTTACATAGCGGGAGGCTTTATTTGTGTGGCTGCTGAAAATTTCAGCTCTGTGTTTTTGTGTTTACGGTGAAAGGGATCACTGACTCACACAGTTGTTCCAGTTTTGTTCCGCAGTTTTTTGGGGGGACAAAATGGCGGATTTCGAAGGCGCAGCAGGGCTGAGCGCGAATGAATTGCGCTACTTGGCCATTGACAGGAGTATCATCAATGATCCGGCTGTTCAAGCGGAATGGGCGACAAAAAAATTATTATGGGTACCAGACGAAGGGAATGGTTTCGTTGCTGCCAGTGTGAAAGCAGAGAAAGGCGATCAGGTAGAGGTGCAGGTGGAAGAAACCGGCAAGAGGATAATGGTACACCGAGATGACATCCAAAAGATGAATCCCCCCAAATTTAACAAAGTCGAAGACATGGCAGAGTTGACCTGTTTGAACGAAGCATCAGTCTTGCACAACCTCAAAGACAGATACTATTCTGGCTTGATTTACGTAAGTATAACATGAGGGAAGACGCGACAGTCGCTGTGCTTTCGGCTACAGCCTGTCGTCTGCTCAAATCCCAACTCCACATCCGACACACACTACATAACAATGAAAGCATTTATAACAATATATTAACTGTCCACAGCAGCCAGACCTTCTTCTGACACAGTGCATTAGCTTTATTAAAACTGCTGATGGAATGGGACAGAGCTTACAGTAATACTTGTGTTAACTTTATAAAGTTTAACAAAAAGTGTCAGTTTGTGGTGAGAGGAGACTCAAGCATTCTTATTGATTCAGGGACTGCTTTAGTTTCTATACATTACTTTCAACAATTAAAGCAAAAAATAAAGATCTAAAGAATAAAACATTTGTAAAGTTGCAAGACGTTAGTTGATTGTGGTTAATGAATAATCAGTATTCAGTGTAAGTAACTGGCCATTCCACCATTAGTAACAAAGATTATATCAGTTATTCAGGAAGTGAATTTGGACATTTTGTGCTTTTATGCCCTGTCTCTACCCTTTTTTCACTCACACACACACACACACACACACACACACACATACATATATATATAATATACACACACACTACACACACACACACACACACACACACACACACACACACACAAACACACACACATGTATACACACACACCACACACACAACACACACACTCTCTCTCTCTTTCTCTCTCTCTCTTACACACAACACACACACACACACACACACACATTAACACAGATACTGGTCACAGACATAGTCACTGAGCCAGTGATTTACTAGGCCATACAAAATTAGTTTTCAAAGCAACTGATGCAGTAAATTATAGTGTGAGAGAGCATTACAATCGGTTTGTTCTTTTGAACACACTGACGATGACAGTCACAAACACTGTGTTACTTGGTCATTGTCATATCTTGATCTGCATTTTATTCTATACAGTGAGTGTGTATAGTGTATGACACTTCACACATATGATAACACACAGCAATGTAAGTGAGTGGCAGATGCTCTGTGCAAAATAAAGCCCATGCACACAGTAGTACATGGACATGTATGCGCATGTATCTGGTCCCTTTCCTTCTCCATTCCCTTCTTTTTGTTACCCACTACACTCCCCAGCTACCCTTTGACACATCCAGCTGAAGCAGTGAAATAGCTTGAGAAATTTACTACAATGTCACCTTATACTAGTTATAGTAATACCAAACATTTTGCGTGTACATCATTTCTTAAATCATAACCAATTGGCCAGTACACTTGTTCCAAACACATTGATCGGTATTATCTTACTGTTCTTAAGTCAGTTTTAATTCAGGTTTTTTTTTTTTCCCCCTTCTTTCTGGTAACAGGTATAACCATGTTGATGTGCAAGAGATGTTGCAAGTTGCATTGATCTGAGCTTCCTATCATTCTGAGTCTCTAAAATTAGTCTAACTTGAACTCCATTGATCTCAGTCGTTATGTTATGGGCTCACTCAGTCTCTCTTTTCCCTTTTTGTATGTTCTTCTTCAAGACACAATATAACAAAAAAGAAATCCCATAATGTCATCAACAGATGTTACACACAGAAGTATGTGTGTGATATGTTAGCAGTATTTCAGTGCATCATTAAATTCATGTGTATAGAAGTTTGAGCAACGTGGTTGGACAGACTGTACATTGAAGTTGAGGGCAGTCACAGCAAACACACATTTCTTCGAATGCACTAAGGGCATCATGTGTGTTAATATTAACTTCTCATATTATCCAAAGTAATTTAGTATAACAAGCATTACACTTTTGCGTATAAATTACATCCTGACTTCAGCCAAGGAAAATTATTGAAAACTTCAGCACACACATCGTATTCACACACACACACACCACACACACACAACACAGACACACACACACACACACACACACACACACACACATTCTCACACACACACACACACACACACACACACTCACACACACACACACACACACACCACACACACACACACACACACACACACACACACACACACACATCCTGTAACATATCCTGTAACAAACAGATGGTGTATATTCTCGCTTACACTCAGGTCCAGTGACATACAATACACAGACTAATGTGCTTGATGCAGAGAGAGAGAGACACATGCATTAGACATTCTCTCTCTCTCTCTCTCTCTCTCTCTCTCTCTCTCTCTCTCTCTCTCTCTCTCTCTCTCTCTTTTCTGTCTGTCTGTCTGTCTGTCTGTCTCTTTCAATAGATGCCCTTCACACACAAACACACATATGCACACACACACACACACACACACACACACACACACACACACACACACACACACACACACACACACACAATCACACACACACACACACACACACACACACACTTGAATAGAGGCATGCAAATGATGTGGACTAATTTTTTTCAGTGCAGCATAATGTTTGATTTTAGAACTTTGGAACTGTAGAAATTTGCAGTATTGTAAAAAATGAAGTACAAACACTGAAACAGGTAACATTTTCAGGTCCTTTTCTTAGCATACTTTGTGTGCATGCATTGTGCTTTGTGTACATGTAATTTAATAATTCAGTTTTTATCACACTTGTTAACAGACATACTCAGGACTTTTCTGTGTGGTTGTGAACCCGTACAAGAGGCTGCCAATCTACACAGAGAAAGTGGTAGAATTATATAAGGGAAAGAAACGTCATGAAGTACCGCCTCACGTCTACGCCATCGCAGACTCTGCTTACAGATCAATGTTACAAGGTATACTATGACAGTGTTTATATTCATGTCTAAAATGACTTTAAGTTCTGATAAAGTACAATAACAGTACATTGCCACTGAAGAAAATAAAGGTTGATATTCTTCATTTAGTTTATATGCAAAGTATGTTAAGTGGTCTGTAACTTGAATAATAAAAAAAAAAAGATGTAAGTGAATATAGAGTGAGTATGAAGAATGTGTTCGACTGTTAGTGTTATGTAATCACTTGTGTGGACATACATTCTTAAAGGGAATAATCATACAACAGTGGACATAAAACTACAGAGTAACAGCAGAACATCTTTACTTTTTAAAGAATTTTACTGTCAGTGTCAGTTTTTTAAAATTTTCATTTTGTTGAATTTGATTAGGATGTGAATAAGTCTCTAATTCTGTTTTTGAAAAAATGCCTAAGCAATATTAATAAACGCATGGGTTTATTCAGTTATTGCTGTACAATAGCCAGATTAAAAGAAATCTGGAAAATTTGCTGCCTGCAGCACATGATGTGCCCTATAGATGACATTCCAAGGTCCATCTTCTTCAGTCTTTGTAACTTGGGCTATGAATAAATGAAGTAGATTACTTTGTAATTCATGATTTACAGTTCACTGTCCTCTAACTTAAACAACTTTCCATGGCCTCCTCACCCCACAGGACTCCTCAACATTTTCTGCTTCACTGTCTGCCGTGTTTCATGATACTACCACTACTAGTACCAGTACACTGGATCAGACTTGGTGCATGCGACTGAAGTATACTTCACTGACATACTACACATTGAATATTTAGGATAGATCTTCCTTGTTATATTACTAACTGCACTAATCTAAGGTGCGTGTGTGTTTTGGAGGTATGTTTGTATGATAGTGTATGTGTGAGAGAGAGAGAGTGTGCGTGTGTACACATACATTGTACACGTGTGTGTGTGTGTGCGCGCTAATCATGTTATATTGTTCTTGTTTCGTTTTAAAAAAAAAAACACCACATTATAACAAAATGCAAGTGATGAATAAGCATGTTTTAGCATGAATATCTGTTTTTGCATGCAACTTTCCTTTCATGTTGTGCAGGTACATCCACTCACGTACAAATACACTCTCTCTCTGTCTCTGTTTGTCTCTGTCTCTCTGTCTGTCTGTCTCACCTACAAATTGTGTGTGTGTATGCATGTACACAGAAAACCATGGACTTATAATACCATACACCCATGTGCACACACACACACACACACACACAGACACACACACACACACACACACACACACACACACACACACACACACACACACACACATTCAGTTTAGAGCACTCAAATCATGTATGACACAATTCATCAGACTGATTCATTGACAACAGAAGAGCTCTCCCTATATAAAGATCTGCAGAAAAAGCTGCTTTGAATCATTTGATAGGTCTGCCTACATGCTGTACAGCACTGTAGTTCAAGTTTGATTTTAAATGAATGCTATGCAGATGTTCTGAGAAAGCAAAAGCATTGCCTCACCATAGTTCTGCCTAGTCACTATATTGTGAAGATTGGTTGGGTTAAATGGAAATTAGGAACAAGTGAAATTACCTTCCTACAAAGTCGTACAATATGGAAGAGCACTTTTTGTTTTTATTTCATGTATTTGAATAAGCTTTGGGCTCTTTTTGTTCTTTCTTCTTTGTTAGCATCCTAGCTGTGTGTGGCCACAGTCGACACTTTCAGTACAACCTGGAACTGGAGGGGTTGATTCACCTCTTAATCCTAACATTAGAATGGAGTGACGTGGAGAATTAAGATCTACTAACTGAAAGTGGAGGGGGACCTGGGAAATGGGATAGATTAGACTTTTTTTGATGAGTTGGTCATGAGTTGCTCAGATTACATTGAACGGTCCATTTGCACAGAACTGATGAACAGTGGAGAACATTTGTGTCATCAACAGCTACATCACCAGCACCAACACTACAGCAACTCAAAGCAACAAAAAATGTTTTGAAAAGACACCCTCCAACCTACCTTTTGTTACATGTACTAGAGGTGTGGTGGTGTTGTGTGTGTGTGTGTGTGTGTGTGTGTGTGTGTGTGTGTGTGTGTGTTTTATTACTTTTAACGACTGCAAAATCAGCTACCTTGTAGTTGCAGAAACATGCATTGTTTTTTGGTTGTTTTTTGTTATTTAAACAGCATTAGATTAGAATCGGCTGTCTAGTAGAAACAATTACAATGCACATAACTCCAGACTTATGCTGTTTGCTTTACTTAATAACATGCATGCAAACAAAGGGCTAGAGAAACGATTGCATGCACATAACTTCAGACTAATGCTGTTTGTGGTACTTATTCACTTAACAGGCATGTGGCATCATAGAGAAACAGTTACAGTTTACACATACCTAACTACAAACTAATGCCATTTTTGCAGTCTGTTCACTTACCAAATTATATGCACTTAACTTCAGACCAATACTGTTTATGCTACCCATTCACCTAACACACATGGAGCAAACAAGGGACTAAAGAAACAATATGTATGCACATGATACAGATCTCCAAACTAATGCTTCTTGCAATTCCCATTCACCTAGCATACATGCAAGCAAAGGGCTAGAAAAACAATTACATGCGCTTCAAACTAACATGCCTTGCAAAAGTCATAAAAATTCATAAAGTCATAAAAAAGACATAAAAGGAGAATGGATACTGCAAACAGATGTGCATCTATTTTGTTTTACAATGGTAAATGTCACCATCACTGTATACTTTGTAGTGTTTTATGTTTATGTCATGCCTGCTATTAGTGCAAAATATGATTTCTTCTCTGTTTTGTAAAGGTTCACTTCATTAAGTGCTTGAACCAGGTTTCACTGATACTTTGCTAGGAAAATATAGTTTTTGTGTTCACACATTTTCTTTGTTTCTTTTTCCTTTTGTGAAAGTACAACTCAACATTGTGAATCTGAAAGAGAATTTCACAGTTCTGGAACTGTTTAATTACCTTGAAAACCTGACTTTTTCAAGCTTTTGTGAAGTTGACCTAAAAAAATCGCAGGGCCTGGTTCAAGTGAAATGCCAGGTTCAAATTCAGAACATGTTACTAACAGCCCCTGGCAAGCTGAATATTTTAAGATTGAAAGCTTTGGGAACAGAACTCTTTGGGAGATGAATGGGGAAGGGCTTACACCTTGTATGGCCTTGTATGGCTTCGGTGAGTCATGTGGTAAATGGCCGGAAAAGGGGAGGGGTGGAGGGCAGGGTTAGGGTACTCAAGCGTTTCAGTGTAAAGACTCAACCAGAAGTGACAAGACTTTCCATCGAATGTTCAAGTGCAAGAAAATATGTTTGCATGTTGTGATGATGTACACTCACATACTCATCGTACTTGTGTGTATCATGTATGTGCATTTGATGTGTGCATGTAGAGCATTATGTGTGCATCAGCCCATGTGGGCACACATACTATATGTGCACTCACACATACGCATGCACACATGCATAAACACATATGATATACATGTTTACTATTTGAAGTTTTTTATTTTCAACTTGCACTTGTAGTTTTTGTTTAGAGCAAAAGAATGAACAGAAGAGAGACTAGTAGTAGGAGGAGCTATCTTTATTTTGACATATAGTGATATACTGATATAGATATGGATGTTACTAAAAGTCTTGGCTTATACTTGCAATTCATTTCATTGCAACTGCAGTATATTGTGTATAATAATAAAGTTTTGTTTAAACCAAGATGTAGAGTAGATGAGTATTTGGGGAGAATTTGGTGCACTTAGGGACAACAGTTTATTGCAACTAATGCAAGCTGTTGGGTTAATTTTGATGCCACTTAACTCAAGGACTTACACGCTGTAGACTAGTCAGCAAATCAGTTCAAACTTAAAGGCCATTTAGGAGAGTGCAGAAATCCACTGAGGTACAGTCTACTTTACTTTCACTGAGCTATTCCCAAATCCATCCAATTCATGTGAAATAAGTCCAAAACTATTACAAATCACTATGTATTTGAGATTGGGGTTGCCAAGCTAAATTCTCATTGCCTTAGCTGCCCTTTGGTGGCAGTCGCTTGCATGCATTTTCACACACATGCTCACACACATACACACACACACACACACACACACACACACACACACACACACACACACACACACCAACACACAGAACAACAATGTGAACTGTTTTGGGAATGAATCAGACTTTTTCAAAGAGATGTCTTGTAACTTGAGGTGAATTTAAAGAAATCAAAAGAACATAACATTATTAGCCTGATCACTTGATATGGACTGGACTTTTTGTTTGTGGCTGCTGTGCACAGTTGGTGACATTTTCCTGGTGTGTGACCATAGGTCTCAGTGTACTTGACTTCAATTTGTCCAGAGAAGTATTAAACTGAAATTACACTGATACAGGTTCCCTGCAGCCACTTAACTTCTTTGGTGGCATGGTTTGAAATAGCCATCAGAGCTAGTTCTCTTGAACATGAAATACCTTTCACAGTGTCGAAGCAAACACATTGAATAGACAGGCATGATGATATATGCATGCAGGCTTGAAATCATTTCAGTGGTATTTAAGTTATATAAAAGCAGATAACTGGTGGAAACTTCATTATGTATTCACTGTCATGTGAAACATGGTAAAAAATGGCTGGGACAAGGTGCTGCAGTACAACTGAAAATATTGTGGTCATTTTTTAGAGCGACCATGCCAGCATCTGTTGTCTGTTCAGATGAATGCCACCCATCGCTGTCCATGGTCACAATCAACACTGATCATAATGCCACTGAATGGGGTGGATGGGTTAGTAATGGTAGGGTTGGTGGAGAGTGGGGTGTTTGCATTGCTTTTCTGTCAGTAGCGAGGATCTGTTCTTGATAAAGTACTGAGTAAGGAGAGTAGTCTAGTAGAAAGGTACTTCGTTGAAAATAGAAAACAAGACTGGAAAACATGTAAAGTTCTGGCTCTGACACTCTAACTACTCTAAGAGAAAGTGCCAAGACAACCCCCCTTCCCACCACTTCTACTTTTACCTCTCCATTTTCCTGTCCCTCCTACAGTCTGATATCCTCCTAGCTTGGTCTCACACATTTTTTGGGATGCATATTGGGCACACACTCACTCATGCATGCACAACACTCATGCATGCATGCTCGCTCACACACATAACACACACACACACACACACACACACACACACACACACACACACACACACACACACACACACACACACACTCGCACACACACACCTCTCTCTCTCTCAGTCTTTTTCTCCCTCACAAGTGTATCCTCCTCTCCAGCCAAGATCTGCGTACTCCAGCAAACTACATTAGTTCCCCATTCATGTAATTTTGGTTTTGTTTTTAACAACCTTAGAATCCAAGTCAAAGTGGGAGTGTTACTGCTAATGGTACCAGTGGTGGACATTGCACCAGAAAATGGACCTCAGAGAAAGATCCATACCTGAAAGGAGCTCTTACACTGATTTCTTGAATTAACCTGTGCTGCTTCTGTAAGAAAATTGTTCTAGTCTGTACCTGATGGCATGGAAGACAGCGTTCTTAGGCTTAAAATTGTTATCAGATCTTTTACACCACTAAAAAATTTTTAGAACACAGAACCTCTGAGGTGACCTTGACTTTAGCACTGAGAGGATTTCTTTTAGACTCCTTGTGGCATAGATTTTAAAAACGTTAATGTTATGATTATAGTGATTGATATGCTTTTGGAATCATCAAAATCTTTTAGAAATGATTGTCTTGACCTTGATCTTAAGTTCATAGAACCACAAATTTGATTTGTACCAGTGATTTTTAGACTACTAGACTTGAATGAAGATTAATATACTTATGAATCTAAATCTTATAGTTCTGTATTCTGGTTTTCTGTGTTGTTATGAGGAACTGTCTGATCGGTAAGTCACAGTTCTTTCAGCTGTGTTCTAAGTTCTGAATAGGATTAGTATAAAGTCAGGTGGTAAAAGAATGAATCATTGAGTTAATAATGTCTTGTACAGTTGTAGGCATATGATCTGTGTTGAGCAAGCAGTTTAGACATTGTACAGCATATGGTGACTGGCAAATGAGTCCAACAGATGTTTGTATTGATAAATTGGGACCTGGTTAAGCTAGTAGTTAATATAGCATTTGATCTAAGCTTTTGAGGTTTAATGCAACTTGAGACATGGTGTGTTAGGGGAGATTTTCTTTTCAAAATCAACATCTGTGCAAACTGCAATCCCCTCCAAATGTGTTGGCTGAGACTTTGACCTAAGTCCAGTGTGGACACTCGTATTTATAAAAAAAAAAACCTTAAAAACTCTAATAGTAGCACATGAAATCCCACTCCATCTTTCAGGCCATGAATTGTTGGTGGTATAGACTATGATGACATATATATGCACACAGACACATTATTTTGAACATGGAATCTGGCTACCTTAATGTGGTAAAATTGAAAAATGTCACATACTGACGTACTCAAGAATCTCAGAAACAATGAAGCTTCAAGTTCTAAGGAATGAAAAAGAATTACATGACGACTATAGTCGTATTCATGTGTGGGTGCACACGCGCACTCACACACACACATGCATGCACGCATGAACGCACGCACACACACACATGCACACACACACATGTTCACACACACACATGTGTAAAGTTAGTTTTTAATTAGTACTTATATCATGGTGGTCTTATTGTATTGTCAGGTTTCTGATTTTTTCCTTTTTCTTTTTCTTTTTCCAGATAGGGAAGACCAGTCAATTCTGTGCACGTGAGTATGACACTGATGGGAATCAGTATTAGTATTTTCGCAGTAACTGTTTTGGAAAGTACAGTTTCTTTTTGATTTCATTTGTTCATTTGTTTATGTTTTTCTTTAACTACTACATACTGCTTGTTTTCCAATTTGGATAGAAATGAAACATTAATTAAAAACCTGTTTCAGTGTTAAAAGATTACAGAACTTTACATTACAATCATGGTTGCTGCAAGTCCAACTCAAAGCCATCTAGATGTTTGTGCCTGAGTTCGTATAATTATGTTTTTACAACCATGAAAGCAAGGTTTACTTCATTGTTATTTTATTTCATTTTCATGATAAAGGGAATTTACAGACTTCTCAGTAAATTTTATTTCATTTTCATGATAGAGGGAATCTATCTATAGACTTCTCAGTAGATTTTATGGAAAAAAGAAATGGATGTAGATCCAGAGGTTCAGATGAAAGTTGAGGCTAAAAGTAGTAAAAGCATAGGCTGGTGGGTCATGGTTTTGTTTTCAAGTTACACTCATATTGTGTTCACATACATAACAAGTACCTTACATGCCTACAGTTTGGAAGATGAAGTATGTACATAGTTTGACCAGATAATGAGTGAGGTCTTTGGGAGAGGTGCTAACGTTTTATTTTACTCCAGATCATGCTGTTTTGTTGTGATGGTGAAAATCATCTCAGGTGAAGCTAGCTTGTTTCTAAATAATGTTACTGAAGATGTTATTGATTTAAGCTGTATTTTAGATACATGTACGTGTATTGGCTGCTTCTAAAGATTCCATGTAACATTCATTTTAAATTCATCAGTTGTAGATTTTTCTTTATTTCAGAGTAATTTTTTTTTCAGTTTCATTTTATCTTATTCAATCTTGTCTCTGGAGAAGACAGATTTTTAATAAAATAAGCAGTAGGTTCTGTGTCAGTGCAATAGTCTAGAAAAGTATATATATCTGTAAACATTTGACTGCGCCTTCATCAAAGATTCAAATTAGAATTACAATTTTTCCTCTTATGCCAGCCAGAATTCATTGAGAATATGTGTTAGAAAAATACTTGAACTGCTTTCCGATGGAATTTTGCGAACAGATGATGATTAACTGTGCTGCTGCGATCAGTCTTGCAACTGTCATTTTTTCTTTGATTTTGTGCTTTTGCAGTCCTGAGTAAGTTAAGAATGAGAGTCTGCCATTTGGTTCACTTCACATTCCATATGTAATAAAATGGCATGTAAATCAGATAACTCAAGTTTGATATGAAATGAATTAAGATTGGAAGTACAGTGTGTGCTAGCATACTTAATTTGAAAAAGAAAGCCAAGATTTTAACCTAATGGAATGGTAGTTTAAATCCATGGTTAAGTTTCTGTTTTGATGCAGATTGAAATGTAGATTTTGTAAAAATTCTTATCCTAAAGGAAAGCCGTTCAAAGATTATCTGTGTTATTCTTTTAAAATGAATTTGAAGTGAAACATTATTTATATATAGACATATACTATAATAATCACACACTGTACGAAACCATGCACGCATGCATGTGCACACACATATATCCACATACAGGCACATGCACACACACACACACACACAGACACACACACACACACACACACACACAACACACACACACACTCTCTCTCTCTCTCTCTCTCTCTCTCTCTCTGTCTGTCATACACACACACATACACTCATGCACCTCACACACACATGCATCCCACACACACACACTCTCTCTCTCTTGTGATATTTAAACAAACACATATTCACACAATTGTACACACACACATACACACACACACACACACACACACACACACACAACACACACACACACACACACACACAGAGTCAGAAAATAGAAAAATGAGGGAAAAGAAAACATAGTAGTATGAATGGTTAAAAAAGCATTTGAATTTGAGAGATCTATAATAGTACTTTGCAGTACTTAGTACATTTCATTGAGCATGAAATTTCCTTTTTAATTTTATGGGGCAGTCTTGATGTGACCGTTTTGATCGGCTGAGTCATAGTTTAGATGGTATGATTGTTCATCTAAATGACGTTCATATTTATGTGAGTTCTAATCATTTTTTTGTTGAAAATTACTCTTTGATTTCATTTGGGGCATTTTTAAAACTGAGGTAATCATTTGATATACATGGATAAAAACTTGTAAGCAACATGTTTTCATGCCTGTAGTTCTAAAATACGTGATATTTAATGTTCTACAGAGGAGAATCTGGGGCCGGGAAAACGGAGAACACAAAGAAGGTCATCCAGTACTTGGCCTATGTGGCAGCCTCTACTCGCCAGACCCGATCATCTGTCTCTAGTGTACAGCAAATCACGGTCAGTTACATCATGCACATCGTTGGGTCTGCCCTGTTCTTAGGAAGCTAAAGTCATGACGAATTGGGAACATTTATCGTCTTCCTGTTGTGAGAAAAGGCAAACAATAAAGTGATGGAGGTGGAGTGAAGAGGAGTTGGCAGATTGTCCCCTATGTCCTTTGACTTTAGCTTTGGACCATGTTTCTTTCCATGCATCATTTTCTTTTGTGATCATGCTCATGCTATGAAGTAGATGATTAACATTATTTGTTGTTCTTGTTGGACATTAAATGTCTTTTTCTTGCCTGTAGAGCCTGTTGCATGTAATGCCAGCCTGACATTTCAAGTTGTCAAAGCGAAACCCACTGTATGAATTGATCATATAGGGGGTTGGGATGCCAGAGGTTGGACAGACTTATGCGAACGGCTAAGAACACGATTAAAAGAAAAAGTAAATGAAGAGATGCGCTCATTTTTGTGTTTGGTGGGTGAACGTAAAGTGCACAGAGTACAGCTGTACACACTCTCAGTCAGAAATGGGCACATGTTTTGAGTGCACCTATCTTCATTGTTTTAAGATCTGAAGCCAACAGTGTGTTCTACTGTTGGAGATGTCCTTGTCAGATATTAGAATGAAAGATCATTCAGCAGAAAGCATTTAAAAGAAAGAATAGTTTCATTTAACTTTTGTGCCTTTTTTTTTTATCAAGACATTGCTCAGACTGTGCATACAGGCATTCCAGCCTTGGTGTGATGATTCATACAGCACAAAGCAGTCTGTCTGGTGCTATTATATGCATGCCTGATGAAAGCCATGTGTTTCAGGCCCCTCTAGAGGGCTGTGGTGCGGTACATTACAGTTTGTCCCTTTCTCCCTTTCACAGCATGTGCAGACTCTTTTGGTGATTGACTTGTCTCTGCTCATCCATCTCCTTTCATTCATTGCAGCCCAGATTTGAGGATGGAAAGCGGGCTCTTAGAACTGCCTTGCTTTTCTTTTTTCTTTTTTTTTTTTTTTTACATGTCTGTGTACTTTTGCATGGTGCTGTCTGCATGGGACCTGCTGGTAGCAAATGTTTCAGACTCTCAGTGTTTTTTTTCTAGTCAAAAATTTAATGAATATGTAAAGAAAAACTGTTAATACTACAGTTGGAAAAGAAATGTAAACAGTAATTCATTAAATGTAAGAATGCTAGATACAGGAATTTCAGTGGAATAATACTGATGAGACTGATAATAACGTTTGCATATTTCAGTTATTAAATTGATGGAAAATGCCTGTCATCTGGTTCAGTCTGTGTTAATTGCTAGTAGCAGGTCCAATTAGTAAACTAAAGCTTTGCATGTGAATTGTGCACATAAAAAAGCATGTTTAACTGCAGTTCTGCAAAAAAAAAAACAACCCAGTTTGTTTCATGGGAACAGATGGACAATTTGTTTCATTTTGTTTTATTTGTAGATATTGCTGTGGTGCTTTGTTTTGCAGTTGTTACTATGGTCAAGAACTTGAAACATGCAGCTGGGTTCCAAACTACCCAGCAAGCAGTAATTTGCATAATGTGGACTCTCTGCACCTTTTAAAAGCCATTATTTTTTACCTCCTGTGGTGATGAACATTTATGTCTCAAGCTAAATGTGTCAAAGTAGATCAAATAAATGAAATTAATCGCACACACTCACGCACACACACACATGCATATGTAGTTACATGCATACATATTTTTATATAAAACATACTCACACTCACACATTTATCAGTGAACCACACACACACCACACACACACACACACACACACACACACACACAACACAACACACAGTTAGAGTTTGTACCCTATAAACTACAAGAAATGAATGTGACAGATGTCCTGAGTCAAAGCTTGGTACTGGTAACAAAGATAAAAATATGCCATCAAATCCTATGTGATCAAAAGAATATAAAAACAGAAGGAATCTTTGTTTGCAGCAGGCTGCCTCAGTATCACTCAACAGAACAGTATTACCATAGACGTCAAATTTCAGACTGCTTTCCAGTGAACAGAAGAATCAACAGTCGTAGGATTGAAGACTTTGCTGATTACAGCAGTATTTACTCATTCCCAAGCTATATCAGATCACTGACCGTCCACATTCAACAAATAATAGTCGAAAGATTTTGTTTTGCATCATATATTGTTCATGTCATACAGGTACGCAAGCAGTGCAGTTTGATTTTTTTTCCTAATCATGTCACACTGAAATGGAAATTAGGAATAGAATGACTCACCATTTTTTTTAATTACTACTATGAAATTGATGTTTTCAGGATTTTTCTCATGGTATAACTTTTGATAAGGTATTAAAAAAAAAATTATTCTTTTCATAGTGTGGTGTGACATTCCAATCCCTTGCAGTATCAGGCGTGTTGTTCACAGCACTTTTCCCTGAGTTGTTCCTTTTCTTTACACTTTGTAGATCAGCCTTACCTTAAAAGAGGTAAATTACTTGATTTGTAAGGAGGAAAAAAAGTAGCAAGTTTAAAGAAAATTGTATAGTTAAAAAAATTAGATTTTGCTGTGTATTGGATATTTACATAAAAATAAAATGGTAAAGGTATGGTTGTATACATGTGTTTGTGTAAAACTCAAAATACTGTTTTAAGCTTAATAATATGATAGTCGTTGTGAGAGTATGCATGTCCTAAACCTTTTGAGGGGTACTAATTGTATTATGTGCATGTTAAAAATGACTGATCTGTGCAAAACCAACTTCTGTATTGGGCAGATGTGTATCTTTATAAGCAGCAGCATGGTTCTACAATTCATTGTAAACAGTAAATAAAAGTAATAAATGCACACGTATATCCTGATATCATCTGTATTGTATGTTAAGTTTCCAGACCCATTGTTCTGAGCTAGTTGAGTATCAGACTCTTCACAGAGGTTACCAAGAGTAGTGTAGTGAAGGCCAGTTTTCTGTGGTGATTCAGTGCCCAGGCAGGGAAAAGAACGTTTCTTGCTGTGAAAAAGTTCCTTTTTAAACTGAAGTTAAAGGAAAATATTTTAGTGCGAAGATTTCACTTTATCTTTGTGCAAATTTGAGTGCATGAGAGAGAGAGGATGTGTGTGTGTGTGTGGGTGGGGGGGATGCTTATAATGTGGGGATTGTGGAGCCTTTAGAGGGAGTAGTACTTATCAAGAACAAATCTGAGAAACAGAGTTTTGTGAAATGGTGAATGTCATTGAATGGAAGAAGGTTCATGATGGCCACAGAGTTTGGTAGAACTCTCTTTGTTAGGTTTTGCTTGTTGACCAGTTCACTATGGGGCAGCTTTGGAACCTATATCTTAGGGTCAGTGACTAGCATCATTTTGCACTTCTTCCTATGAACCGCTTTCATGTGCACGTTGAATTGGGGGTGTCTTCGACAATGCATCTGTTTGGGTAACGAGTGCAGTCCTCCTTCAGCTCACTTCATTATGCTCCTCCTCATTGTGTTTCTCCTGTTGAATGCTATATCAATCGTGCAGCATGTCGCAAAAATTTAAAACCCAATTATTTGATTAACATATTTCTGTTACAGTTAAATTTGCTTGCATTTATCTTAAATTGGTTGTTTATGATCACAAACAGCTTTATGTTCTTTGACCAAGCTAATAAAGATTAATTTGAATACATTTTTTATTCATCATTTTGTAAAATGATTTGTCATGCAGTTGGTCTTCGGTGTCAGATTCAGTGTTGGTATTTTAACATTTGGTGCCTATGATTTTATGAATTGGTTTTGGAAGGCAAGGTTATATATATATCTTATTCAGAAATAAATTTTTTCCAAACATGGATGTCATGTACCAGCTAGGCTGAACTGTAGTCAAAACATTGTCTGCATCTTAGGTTTAAGAAATGTTGGAGTGTCAGTGAGGACACTAGTCATGAGGGGTTCATATGATTTCAAATTGAGTGGTGGTATACATCATGCATTTAATTTTTTTTAATTGCATACAGACAAAGCGTGAAAAGGCTGTAAACTTGTACAGAAAATAAAGGATATGAGAATGTTCATTACTTACTTAATAGCGTGTAAGTGTTACACAATATGACATGGTTAGAGTCTCTCAGGAATGTTAATGAAGACATAGGTCTGCATTTTCATTTTAATTGTTCATTTCTGCTCTGTGTCCTCTTGTATGCTGTTCAGAGGTTGAACATGCCTTGTGATTACACAGATTAAAAGACTATTATTGTGAACAGTTCTCATTCAAGCTAAATAATAATTAGGGCTTGTATTTGTGGTAGCTTGTAGCATGTTTGTTGTTGGTGATCTTTTTTCTTTGGCATGACACTCATCATGTGTTTCTCTCTCTGTGTCTGGACTTGGTGTAGAGCAAGGAAATCAACCTTGTAAGTACTCTCTTCGTCTGGATCTGTTCATTTCTATTTGATGCGTTCAGTATTGTTGTTATGCTTTATTAAGTCTTGCTCCTTTCACATTAGGTTGTCTACAGAACAGGACAACCTTTTTTTTTCTTTAAAGAGTACAGTATATTAGGGTTGTGTGCAAACAGGTTGTTTTTGTTTAAACAGACTTGAGAAGTCCTGAATGTTTCTGTGGAATCCTTCAACAGTGACATTGTGTTAGAAGCAAGATTTAATGAAGAGTGAAGAGCTTTTAGTCTGCATGTTAAACAGCATGTTTTGACTGCTCGTTCGTTTAATTTGAACAGGTTGATCGATGTAACTCTTGTGCATTTTGTTCTTAATGATGTATTTTGTGTCTTTTTTTTTTTTTGCAGATGAGTTCTTCAGCAGTTGCATTGATTAGTTGTGACAGCTGGTTTTATGTTTGTGTGGATTTGTTGGCTGTGTGCCAGAGTTGTTTCATGTGAACTCTTCACATCCTGATTTATTTTGCCTGAGACAATAACAGCAGTTGACCATGAACATGTTTGGTACAGGTTTTGCTGATGTGGGGGGAAGCCATTAACAGGGTCTACCAACACAATGGACTTTTTTTTTCCTCTTCCTTTTTACAGCACCCCTTGGCTCTGTGTGATCTAGACTTATCAGTTTTGTTACTATTATTTTGAATTTAAAATTGCATTTTTTTCATTGGCCTGTTATGTCATCTGTCTGTTTTTGCAGCTATAGGATTGGTTCTACCAGTTCAAAGGGCTGGACCTGGACTTTGTGTGTTTTTTGTTTGAAATGTTAATGTGCAATAACAATGAAATGTGTTAATCATTTTGGCAAACAGGACACCCCCACATTCACCTGGGTATGAAATGAAGCCTTAGACATGTACAAAAGCAAAAAGATCTTTCTTGGGTGTTCTTACATGTTGTTATGCATTCCATTCTCTCTTAACACTAATCAACTTGAAGATGGAATGTTACTTGTGAAACTTCCTCAGATTTGCCTATTGATAAGTTCTGAACTGTACTTTTCTAAAACACTATCGACTGACTACCTGCATCCCTTCTTAATCAATGCCATCACTGCTAGGTACAGATACTGCTTAACATTTTGAATGAAGAGAGTTTACGTCTACTACGATTCCAGTCATCCACCTATGCTTGTTTTAAATGTCATTGTTCATGTTAGAGGTAGCTAAAAAAAACAACTTCTTTCTCTAAGATCCTGTTGATCTATATTCTGAAGGAACTAAAGCCATGGGTGACTTCAGTCAGAAAGGATATTGCAGTCTCGCATGCCAATCATTTTTAGTTATTTTGTTTCCTTCCTCTGCTGATGTTGACTTCAAATATCTGTTGTTCAAGAATTTGTTTCAAATCTTACTATAACAATCCAGAACTTGAATGCCAGACCACTGTTTGTGAACAAATATTAAAGGAAATGCTTGCGTATTGCTTTCTCCTCAAAACTTCTACTTGTCCAGAAATCCTCAGATTTCATGGACCTTCTGTTGCAAGTCAAATGCATGGAAATGTAATATACTTGTACATCATTTTCTTGTAAGAACACCCGAGAGGCAAAACATGGCACATGTGCAGTGTTGATTTTTAAAGTATTTTGGCCATCTTTTTGCTTTTAAAAATGTCTTGCATGAAGGAATACAAGATGAGCAAATTTCTTGTATAAAGAGGCAGCGGTATTGATTTCTTTCAAGTCTTTTTTTTTCTTCCTTGTTTTTTTTTGAAAGCTAGTCAACCCCAGTGGACAAGATACATCAGAATGCCATCCTACCCTTTGTTTCCCCAAACCTGCCATCCAAATAACAAGTTGATATTTTGTTCTTGAAATCAACTCCTTGTTTCCTCCAGTCTCTCAAGTGCTGTCAGTCATGAGCTCTCGCAGTAGAAATGTCAATGTCATAAAAATTTGCTCTCTCATCGTAAAAATATTCTCTCTCTGTCTGCAGCAAATACTGCATTTTAGCATGTTAAAACCTTGGTGAACAGAAATTCTTGCACCTATGGTTTTGATGCAGTTAAAGAAATAATGTTAACTGGGGTTGACTTGCTGAACACAAATTGAATGCAGACTTTTTTAAAAATTAAATTTCTTATTTTCATACATATGTATATACAACTGTTTTACTGACCCCTTTTCTGTACTTCATGCATCCTTACTTTTAATGCTTGTAATGTTAATTTAATGATAGATGTAAGTGCATGGTTCTGTTCAATCTTTTCGTTTAGGGGTTGTTTTGAAGGGACACAAGTGTTCTCTGGAAAAAGTATTATTTGGCCGGAAAGTATATATGGCACAACGAATATTGAACAGTATGAGTAACATATAAATATGTCATATCTTTTTTTTCTTTTTTTTGTTCCATCAGTTTTATTTGCCACAGTATCACCCATCACAGTTTAAGTTTATGGATTTTTTCCTATCCTGCTGTATTTTTTGCAGTTGCAGAAAAAAATGCACAGAACAGGTTTACAAAAACCTACACTCCCCCTCCCCCCCCCCCCCATCTCTCCCCACACCCAAACCCTTCTCCCTGCACTGTTCCTTACTTTCCTCGTTGTGCACACTGAAACACTTCACACCTATGCCCCTGCCAAAGCTTTTAGGTTTTTCTTCCCTTTTTTTCCCTGCGTTCTTATATTTGTCTCCTTGCTCTTCTATTTCCTCCAGCCCCTACATTTTTCATACGTGTAAATACAATAAGTTTTGTGCGTGCACGCGTATGCGCGTGCCACATACACAAACACGCACGCACGCACGCACGCACGCACGCGCGCACACACACACACACACACACACACACACACACACACACACACACACACACACACACACACACAACGATCAAGCATGCACATTTCATAACTTCACTTTGTACACACACTTCCTTCATTATGCTACTTCCTGTGGACTAAATGCAGTTCAGCTGGACAGTACTCAAACTCATAAGCCTTATCAAAGATGAATTATAGGTAAAGAGATTAAGTCACAAATGTAGCTTTTGTTCTTTACATCATACACTTCTGGCAATAAGAGAAATGGAAAACAGTGGAAGATGTGAGGAAACAGACCAGAAATTGAAAGAGTGTAAGTTTGGGACATTCATTGGGCTGAAGAACAAAGTATTTGAGTCACAGGATGATAATTTGATAAGGTTATGTTAAGTATGTTTCGAATGTGGATGTAACACAGTTTCCTTTTCCTTTGAGGAAAGCCTGCAATGAATTTATAAACAATTTGCACTAGTATCTAATAATAAAAGCATGCAAAGTAGTGAAATATTGATGAGTTGGATGATTAGTCTGTGGTGTATATGGTACGTTTAATATATATTTGATGATAATTGTCAAGGGGTTGTGGTTGGCCAATCCAACAAAGGTTTTAATAGTAGCTTATGTTATTTTCTTTTTGTCAGATTTGAATGCATAGCTATGTATTCTTAGTGTTTAGCATGGCAGATATGTTGCAGACAGTCGTGCCTCAAGTTCCAAGAGAATCTTGACACAAAGAATATTACTCAGTTATGAAGTTCTTTAATTTAACATTGGATATTTTGACAAAAGTGTCTGTCCATAAAATATATATACATACATGTGTGCGCACCCTGTCTTTCTCTCTCTCTCTTTCTCTCTCTCTCTCTCCCTCTCTCTGGCTCATATAGTCTCACACACACCCATGCACTCACACACATGTCACTTAACTGGATTTGTTTTGTTTTTTATTAAAAGAATACAGCATTAACAGCATATAGAAACGGTTCAGGAGAGAATATGCTGTCCTTGTCTTACTCTGTATGGTTGCCTCTGTGTTGATGTGCATGTTCATGTACATGCACATGTGAGTGTTCTTATGTCTCCTTTACTTATCCTCATCTTACAATCTAAAGGACTGTAATAAAGGTGGGCAAAGGAAAGAAGTGTAGAAATGACCTGAGGCTGGGTGTGACAGGGAGAACTGGAGAATCAGCTGCTGCAGGCCAACCCTATCCTGGAAGCTTTTGGCAACGCCAAGACCATCAAGAATGACAACTCCTCCAGATTTGTGAGTAGCCACATGGATGTTTTTATAACATCTTGTGTGTGTGTGTGTGTGTGTGTGTGTGTGTGTGTGTGTGTGTGTGTGTGTGTGTGTTTTCACAAACTAAGCTGTCCAAACAAATGCCTTATCCCTACTTGGCGTGGGACATCACTATACTATCAGAATCCTCTAGATAACTGAATTTGGAGTGCCGCCATAACAGGTCAGGCCAACAGAGTGATCATCCCAAGTGTGTTCACTTCATTGATCATAGCCAAACATAATTCAGTTTTTTGCTTCTTTTTTCTCTTTGGCAAGGGAGCACTCCTCCCTCAGTTCTTCAGAGGTCCTTTTTTGTCTTTGGCAAGGGAGCACTCCTCCCTCAGTTCTTCAGAGGTCCTTTTTTGTCTTTGGCAAGGAAACACTCCTCCCTCAGTTCTTCAGAGGTCCTTTTTTGTCTTTGGCAAGGGATCACTCCTCCCTCAGTTCTTCGGAGGTCAGACTTTGCTTAGGCATCTACTCCTCCCCTCATTCCAGCAGTTGTGGACAAATGTATTGGGAAAATTGCCAGTTTATCCTTTTTTGCCTTCTCAGTGGTCAAAGAGCTGGATCAACCTGATCAGTCTGCTGGTGAAGGTTCCCATTCACCCCCACCCCTCCACCCTTGAGAGTCTGGACTTTTTGTCTCAGCCAAGGTTGGGAAAGTGGCATGCGAACCCTATGTCTCTGTCTGTCCCCCCACCCCGTCTTTTTATCTGGCAATTCCTCTCTGCAGAGAGAAGGTTCCACCCTTCATGCATGGAGAATGTTATGGCTGGTTAAAGACTATCCATGCAAAGCGTATGTAATGGAAGGTCTTCACTAAATAGTACAGTAAGGCTGAGATCTCTCTGGCTGAGGCTGAGATTAAAGATGTGGCTCACTTTCTGGAGGGCTGTTATGAGAAGGGAAGGAAATCAAACACTATCAAGAGGTTCAGGTCAGCCGTTGCTGAAACCTTCAGTCTCATGGGGGAAACCTTCACATCAGTTGTGATCTGTTCCTTTCAAAGCTTGTAGTACACTGCTTGTTAGGTACTGTTAGTACCCGGAGGTGCCCCAAGTGGAGTCTTACGTTCATTGTGGAGTATTTGATTTCCAGGTCCTTAAGAGGATATAAGGGCACATGAAGTCCTGGCCTTCTCTACCAGTTTTGCTCTCTCACAGAACTTTGTGTGAACTGACATTGTACACGCAGCTGGCTGGAAGTAACAGACAACCTTTGGATGGTTCTTCTTTAAGGACTTGTCTGAAGATATGCAAGCACTTTATTGCCTCAGGGCATAATAGTTGCCTTACACAACACCCCTTGCTGATAACCTGTTGACCCTATAACCTGTTGACCCTTGCCTGTTTTGGGTGTTCTGATCGCCCAACATCATCATTTTCTGCCATTTGTTTTTTTTGCACACACATTTGTGTGCACACTTTCATTCTGCCCTTTTGGTATTCAGTGTGTTTTTTAAGGTTTGCTTGAGCGGTATTGTTTAACAGGATAACAATTTTATTTGTCCAAAAAGATGGAAAATTCATTTTCGACAGCACAGCAACCATATACCAGGACAATACACAAACACAGAACAAAAAAAAGGGCGTAAACTGCCAGTGTAAGAACCAGTAGTAAATCAATCCCATCTGTAAAATATCTTAATGCAAGCACAAACAACTCTTCCCACAAACCCCCCCACAAACCCCCCTCTCCCCCCCCCTCGCCCCCCCTCGCCCCCCCCCCCCCCCCCCCCCCCCCCCCCCCCCACACACACAGATGCTTACACCCATTCATCCATGTATGTCGTGGAAGAGGGTCTTTTCCTTTTCCTAATTTTGTGCATGGGTCATTTATTTTTTCTTTGTCCATATTCTCTCATGTGGGCATTCTTACTGCTTGTCGCCTTGTGCCATTCTGACAAGGAAAGCAGAGACTGATCTGTTCACCTCCAGACTAAGCATGGGAGTATTTAGCATAAGGCCTAAGTAGCCTTTGACTCTGAGTTTAGGCTTAGGAAACTCTGCAGAGACATTTTTGTGTGGGTTCATTGCCTCCCTCATCATCATTTTCGATGCTGTGGCAATTGTGTTGACAATAAAGTATGAGAGAAAGGAATTTTACTGCTAAAAGTATTATTGTTATTATTATCATAAAAAGGTAGTATTGCAATATACATTTCTGTCCAAACACTAGGATGCTCTCCCACCTCCCTGTTTACTTGGGAAAGGGAAAAGGTACGAAAATTATGTTTTGGAATGATTCATGAAGTGAACTCAGTAGGGGCAGTCACTGTGTTGGCCTATGCTTGTATGGAGATGTGGTTAGATTCCTTTCCCAATTTTTGTTTCTTGAGGATTCTGATAGTATAAGCCATTTTCCACGCCAAGTAGGGATAAGGCATGTGTTTGGAAAGGTAAGTACATTATGACACTACTTTTAGTAGTAAAATTCCTTTTTGTCTTTCCCGATTGTTTATGCATGTGTGTTCAGATGTGCTAAACTGTACATATATGGTTTACATTTTTTTATGCGTGTGTATTCAGATGTGCTAAACTGGACATATATGGTTTACATTTCAAGGGTTTTCTTTTATAATCAGTTTAGTTGTATGGCAGATTCTTGAAAATGTTGAAAAGACTAACAAACAAAAACTCACACAGAAAAGACTGATGATAAAAAATGTCTGAAAAAAAGAAAGAACGAACTAGCTTGACAGTAACTGGAACAGAGAATGTCTTTGCATCAAATCTGTTTTCTCCCAAGCAGAAAATAAACTTCTGCCTGTGTGGTTTAGGTATGATTGCCTTGTGTGGTCTGTTACTTGGAGGGAAATAACATTTTTAACTTTTTGTGTTTTTACTTTTTAGGAGTAGGTCTTTTATTTTTAATGTTCAGTAATGCTGGAGTAGTCTTTGGCAAATTTCATTCCCATCTCAGCCCTTACTTGTCAACAGTCTGCTTGATTTGTTTGTTGTTTAGAAAGAATGCTATGACAAAGATAAGAATCGTGTGAGATATATTACAAATGTTTTATTTGCTATTTTATTTTATTTTATTTTTCTCATTTTTAGGACGTTGGACACCCAAGATCTTTTCTGTTTTTTTTTTTTTCTTTTTTCCTATCAGATACTTTTTTTTTCCCCCCGACACATTCATTCAAGTAACAGGAAGAGCTTACAAATGCGCAGAAAGAGGACAGTGCGCAAAGATTTTCCCACATATATATATAATAGAATGTTTTATGTTACTACATGTGGGTCTTGGTTTGTTGCTTTCAAATCATGGTAAAATCTGCTCTAATGATAGATTAGGGATTGACCGGTATGCAAATTTTTAAGCCGTGGAACATTGTGTATTTGATGTATTTGAACTGATTCTTTACACACACACACACACACACACACACACACACACATATGAAGGAAAGCTAGGTAACTTCATTACAGATCATGCCATTTGGCACTGTGGCTCTTTTTGGTGTATATGTTTTTGCTGATGAGAAAGAGTATGGCTGTGAATATGCATGTGATAAAAGAGACAACATTTCATATGAAACAAAACAAGTTTTGCTTCTGATTCTTGTTTCTGCATTATTTACATCTTTTCATGTGTCCTTAAATGATGCAGATCTTGCATGACTAGTTTATTGTCTGATTGTGTGTGTTGTTTTCAGGGCAAGTTCATCCGCATCAATTTTGATTCGTCAGGTTACATTTCTGGAGCCAACATAGAAACTTGTATCCTTTCCTGCTATCAGTGGCAAAGCCCCCAGAAGTGATGATGAATGAGAGCAAGAGGATTTGTTCTTAAGCAGAAATATCGTGTTCTGGACAAGCAGGCATTTTATGAGTACAGATATGTTTGTATGAGTGAGTGAGTGAGATGCACAGTATGTTTTTGAGCCCTGTGTTTGTTTTACTTCACAGATTAGCCATGAGAGGAAATTAAAATGTGAGTGCCTCATGGTGTATGGATATGTGTATAGGAGAAGGAGAAATTTACAGTATCCATATGAATCATTTTTTTTAGGTGTTACTTAACAGCATGATGGTAAATTAGAATATGTGTGTGTGTGTGTGTGGAGAGAGATGATAGTCACAGATAGTTTGATTTGATGTTGTTTCACGAGCTTAGGACAAAGGTAGTTTGGAACCAGGTCCATTTTGGATTATACAGGATAAACATAGTTATCTTTTTTTGTGTGTTAAGATACTCTTCAATTTTGCCTATGTTTACAGGATAATTGTTTCATTTAACAATCAAATTATTTAGAACCAAAAGTTTCACAAACTACTGGATTGATTTTCAAGAGCACTTGACAGGCTGGTAAAAAGGGACTCCTACACCTCCTCCCAAGCTGACATGTCCAAATAGTACCAAATTTTGTTTAAGAATCAAGTTGTGGATGTAGTTTGACATTTATATATCTGTCTGTTGCATGCTGGTATTTATGACAGACCACTGTGACCACTCACGTGCAGTGCCATGACTCAACACATTCTTGCATACAACCACATTTGGGTCTCCTAAGTCATTGTTACACTATTTCGAATTGACTTCATCTAGTCTGCACTAAAGTTTTGAATGTTGATCTTTGGGATAAGGTCACATTCTCTAATAAAAAACAAAACAAAAAAAACCGCTCCCTCCCACAGTGGCTATAAGGACACAAGAAATCCAGATATTGCAAATGGTTGCCGCAGTAATTGAAGCGACATGGTCAAAGCGTAGCATGTGAAGGCCAAATAAATAATCAATATGGTAATGGAAAGTGATCTTACTGCTTCATAGGCAGAACAGGGCGTATCAGTAGCTGATGAGTTACCTACAGGTGGGCCAACAGAAAAAAGAAGACTGGATCAATAAAGTCAAGTACAGAGACATGACCTTGACTCCTGATCAGACCTGCTGGAGAAGTCGCGTGCTGTTCGTCAGGCGGAAGGGGAGAGAGCCTTCCACATCTTCTACCAGCTTCTGTCTGGTGCCTCAGCTGATCAGCGTAGTGAGTATTGTGTCCCTCTGTTGTTCTTTCACTCTTTTTAAAACTCTGCAACTTTACTCTTGGATGCTACATCAAATGCTTGGCTGGTTCTTTAATTTGCAGCCATTGGTAGCGAATTTTGATGTTGTTGACTAGCTTTTGAAAGTCTACGAAGCAGATACTTGAAGGTGTAAGCCATTTGTTGATGATTTTAAATTCAAACTAGTCAGATGGAAAGGTAATACTAATAGCGAAGTGCTAGAATATTCAATCCCAAATCGGTTTGGTGCCGTTTCTATTCAGTTTGGATTGAACTTGCTCTTGCCCATGCGTATGTGTGCGCTCTCACACACACACACACACACACATACACACACACACACACACACACACACACACACACACACACACACACCATTTTTGAGCACTGTTTTTCTTTCAACAACAATGCATGTGATTTGACTCAATTTAGCCTGATGGTGGTCTGTCCTTGTACTTTTTTCTCTTTGTGGTATGGGTTACTGACATCTGGCACAAATACTGAAGCACCATCTCTGATTTAGACCTAAGTCTTCTTCTGTGTATGCATGTGTATCCAACCTTTGTGAGCCAGGAGGTAAAACTGTAAGTGGTATGTTTGCTGTGTGTTGCAGAGGACTTTTTGCTTGAGGATTACGGGAAGTACAAGTTCCTGAGCTGTGGGCATGTGCCTGTGGCAGGCGTGGATGACACACAGGAGTTCCGCAGTCTGGTCGAGTCCATGACCATCATGGGGTTCACCCCAGAGGACCAGGCAGGTCAGCAGGTTTTCATGGTTCTCTTTGGGGAGTGGACAGAGGCAGCAGTACAGCTGCCGCCACATGAGTTACAGGAAAAGTTTCACATATTGCTCTTCACTTATTCCTCTTGTTTCAGTTGAAGCTGTCACTGATTTAACATGTGAAGGCATGTTGGCGAAAAGACATTTATGCCTTTTTCAGTGAAGAAGTCTGATTTCTTATATGTGAACGCATGTAACGGGGAGGCTAGGGAATTAACTTGTGCACTGCTGAATGAATGCAACACAAAGATGCACACACATATACACACACACATATGCAGGTGTGTACATGCACACACACACATACACACACACACACACACACACACACAAACCACATGCTTTTACGAACATACACACATGCATGCTCACATATGCTTGCACCCATGCATGTGTTTGTTCACACATATACGCTCACACGCGCGCGCGTGCGCACACACGCACACACACACACACACACACACACACACACACACACACACACACACACACACACACATAGAGGAATTGCCAGGAATAGATAGGAAATCTGGAGCAGAAAAAAATGTTTGGTAGTCTCAGGGCTAGTGATACTATTTTGGTATTTTCCAGATCAGAAGATTTTTTCAGAGTACTCTTTGTTTCATAGGTATTTTGTCCAAAGTGAATCTTAAATGAGGCAGAGAACAGTAAACAGTAAATGACGAACAAGTAGGATGACTCTGGCTGCCCCATGATGAAATAAATGGGATCTCCTTGTTTGTTCCATGTGCTTGGTGTTGTCATTTCTGCTAGGTGATTCGGCGTTTTAAGCAGCATTCGTTTGGAGTTGTCGTTGTGTATCTATTTCATCATGGGAGCAAGAGTTTCCATACTTGTTGGTTATTTTGTTGAAAGCATACATTCTCTTTTTAGATCATGTTTCTCTACAATGTATTTGGTATATTGTGATAGAAAAAGTAAATATCCAGTGAAGAAGTTGTTAGTGGCTTTCCCTGATGTGAGTTCATTTTGGGTTCAAAGCCCTAAAAACACCTTCACAATTCAGTTCTTTATTTATGGAAGTTTCAAAATGTTGATCTGCCTGTTTATCTGCCATTACACAATAAAAGCGTAAAAGAATCTAAAAAAAGGAGTTTTACTATTGCTGAGAGGTGAACCAGATTTCGATTGGTCAAGAAATGCTTTCCGAAATGGATGATATCCTGAGAAGGGACCATTTTGGACTTATTTTTTATCCCCAGCTTTGGAACTTTGTTTTCTGGCGCCCAGGCAAGAGTCAGTCAGTTGTGTGTGTATCTGTGCAGCCCTGATGCGGATTGTGTCAGCTGAGCTGCAGATGGGCAACATGCAGTTCAAACAGGAGCGCAACTCTGACCAGGCCACTTTGCCAGACAACACAGGTGATTGTGCTTGCCTAATCTCTTGGAGTACAAGGTCTGTGTCTAGTTTTCTGGCTTCGTTCCTTCCTTTCTTTTCAGTGCTGAGGTAAAGCCATTTGAGTTTAAACAGAAATTCAGAGTAAATTGATTTCAAAATATGTTTGCATTTGCATAATATTTGTTAGCTCAATATGTATATAGCAGCCTGGAGTTGATATCCATTACTGTTGGCCTGGAAGAGCTATCCAGTACTGTTTGGTTGGAGGAGAAGAGGGAAGAAAAAAGAAAAGTGTGTGAAGGGTCAAATGGTGAATGATTGCAGTTGGGAGAAAGGGAAATACCTTATTAGCCCACAAGATAAACATTTAAAACTACAAGACAGAAGCTACATACATTTTCTAAGCAAGCCAGAATTGTAATGTTGGTCATAAGGACATGAAAACATGGATAAAACATTGTATTTTGACAGATAGCATTGAATTCTTTTTTCTTTTTTTTTAACAATAAACCAGTTTGTTGATGAATAAGCAGTGGGAGAGAGTATGAGAAAACGAGAGCAGTGAACAAGGTGTGTGACATACTTCCAGTGGCCCAGAAGGTGTGTCACCTGCTGGGAGTTCCAGTGACTGCATTGACCCAGGCCTTCCTGAAGCCCAAGATCAAAGTGGGCCGTGACTTTGTCACCAAGGCACAGACCAAGGCTCAGGTACTTGCAACCTCCTTTTGTTCCTGGTCACCAGTCTTACAAAGCTCTCCAAGAACAGCCTGAATGGGACTCTAAAGGCAGTTTTACACAGTGCTTGCCTGTCCAGACACATGCCTTATCTCTACTTGGCATGGAACAGCATCATACTATCAGGACCCCCCCCTCCAAAAACAAAACTCAGAGAGCAGAGAGCTAACCTCACCTCCATATCCCGTTAGGCAGTATAAATGGTTGCCTTTAGTAAATTCACTTCATTGTACCATATTCGAACTAGTTAAGCACTCTTACTGTTTCCTGATTAAGTGGGGAGGTGGAAGGGTGTCCTAGTGTTTGGACAAGAAGTATTTCATAAAACTACTTTAGGTGCAAAATTCCTTTTTTTCATGTTTACCTGTCTAAACAAATGCCAGAAAATCAAGAGTTATTGGGAAACATGCTTACCTGAATAGAAAGATAGAGATCCCACATGAGAATGACTGTATAGATCCCAAGCCTAGAATTCTGCGCAAGAGGCCGCGAAGTTCTCCCATGCTTAGTCTGGAGGTGAAAGGATTAGTTCCGCTCTTACTCAGCATAACTGCACAAAGTGGCAAGCAGTAAGAAACCTTCAACAAAGAGAATTTCTCAAGCCCAAAATCAGGAAGAGAAGATCCTCTCCCAAGATATATATTTGGAAAGTGAGTACAAATAGTGCCACTCCAAAGACCCTTTCATGCGCATACCACATGACAACAAATCATAACTTGAAAAAAGTGCTAGTGGAAAAGTGCAAAAAAATACAAATGGCAGGTAGTGATAGTGCTGTGCAAATAGAATGACCAAAACAGGAAGGATGAATATGAAATCAGTGGGGGGGTCGCCATTTGGGCAGCTACTGTGCACTTGAGGCAGAGCCTCCAGATCTTCAGTCATGTCATGGACATAGAACCTACCAAAGGTTGTCTGTGACTTCCAGCCTGTTACATGTACTATGCCAGCCTCCAGAATGCTCTGCTAGAGGGAGCAAGTGGTGGAGAGAGCCTGGATTTCTTGTGTCCTTATAGCCACTGGGGGAGGGAACGGTTTCTGGCCATAGACATAAGCATGGTGAATTGCCTGCCTAAGCCAAGAGCCTGTTGTCTGGGGTTTTGTAATAGTGTTTTCATGACATTGCCATGGAAGGGAGATTTTGGGGCCGACTCTTTCCTCTGAAGGCATATCTTCAGTGCTGTGACAGGACAGTTAACCTGCTCCACCTTTGATCACCTAGGCCTGGGACTAGATTATGAAGAGGCAGCTGAGATCAAGTTACTGTCAAGGGCCTTTCCTTGTGGTTGTGGTTTTTGGTGAGAAAAGAAGGGCATGTGGAGAGGCTGACTCAGCCGTCATCGTGCTATTACAGGGACCATAAGTTGTTGGAGAAGGCATGAACCTCACTCACGCTACAGGCAGAAGCCAAGGTAAGTAGGAAAACATGTTTTGAGGGTGAGGTTCTTGACAGAGCATTCTGCAAGTGGCTTCAAGTTTCAGGTGGCCAGAAACTTCAGAACAGAACTAGTGGTAGACTCCATATTGGGCACCTACTGGTTCTAACAGTTCCAAACAAGCAGTGCACAACTAGCTCCGAAAGGCACCAGTCATGGCTGAAGTCAAGGTGTCTCCCTGTATGGCTGAGATTTTAACTGTGGCTGATCTGAACCCCCTTAGAGTGTTTGCCTTCCACATTCTCATGAAGGTCTTCCAGAAAGTTAACGGCATCCTGAATTGCAGCAACACCTGGAGAAATTCCGGTCTGACAGCACCATTTGGCAGAGCTAGAGACCTTCCATTTGTTGTTATGCACTTTGAAAATGGATTCTCTTTGATCAGCCATGATTTTTTGTCCACGCATGAAGGAGGGAATTGTCTTTCTGTAGAAAGGGCTTGCCTGATGTGTAGCTAGCTTGAAGATAAAGGGATACAAAGTCTTTGTGCTGCCTCCATGACCTGAGCTGAACCTGGAAGTCCAGTCTCACAGGGAAGGGCATGGGATCCAGTTGACAGTCCATTGTAGAGGGAAAATGAGGATTACCTGCCATTTTTCTGACAACACTTTGTTTAGGAAAGCTGGAATGAGAGGAGAGGGTGGAAACATGGGGGGGGGGGGGGGGGTATGCTGACCTGTCTCCACAGACCTTAGTACTGATATAGAACTAGTGTAACTGTGAGAGGCAGGTGATTCTCTAGCAGAAACAGGAGGACCATTTAGAAGGTTAACCTGAATATTCAACTTGCAAAGAGAATTCCAAGTTCCACCGGTCTTGTTCTTTGCAAGGAAAAAACAAAGAATATTTGTAGATGAGAGGAAGATGTTGAGAGCGTTGGCTTGAAGGCGCCAGTGTGGCAAGGAGTACAGATGCACAAGTGCAAATTACAGAAGTAGATGGCTTTGAGGACGACGCAATGGACACCATTGAGTGTAACAGCAGAGCTGAATGCTGAAGAGAGGTAAGGATAAGACGTAATGCATGAGAACTGCCAAACTAAATTCCCCCATATGAAGTAAGGGATAAAGAAGCTGTACCATCAAAAGCAGAAGCAAGTTAGAATGGATGTTTGTGAGGATGCATGAGTGCTGAAAAAAACAAAGTCTGAACATAGGAGAGCAGACGGGGGCATGTTCCCTTGCCAAGGTGCCAGTTTGAATAGGGCACTATGAAGTGAAGTCCCTTGGAGTGATCATTTTTAAGCCTAACTGGGTATGGAGGTTTAGCTTCCTGTTCTCCCAGTTTTTGTTTTTGTTTTTTTTTTTTGGGGGGGGGGCGGGGGGGGGGGGGGGGGGATGGGATCCTGACAGTACGGCGATGTTCCATGCCAAGCAGGGATAAGGCATTTGTTTGGACAGGTAGGGTATAAAAAAAACCACTGTGGTCAGCATGGACATCACAGTTTCTGTTGTTTTCTGGTAGTTGAATCTCTGCTTGCTGATATTTTTACCTAGTCAGAATCAACAAAGCTTGGAATAGTGTTGTGAAATGAAACAAACATATCTTTTTTTCTTTCTTTTTTTTTTAGCAAGTGGCTGTGATATATCAGCTAGTTTTTTGTCACATATGAATGTGTCTGATTTTGTCATTTAGCTTCCTTTAGGTTTTTTGTCATACATGAATCTGAAATACTTTTGATTTTGTGATTTAGCTTCTTTTTTGAAAATTCAGGTGTATACTATAGTTTTAACGCATATGAAGAGTGATGGAGAGAGAAGAAATTAATAGAGCTGATATTGTGCTTGATATTGAGACCATCTATACGTGTGTGATGGGCTTAAAGAAAGCTCCTTTTTGGTTAAAGCCAGACAGTTGTAAGAGCTGTTCATTACATAAACCAAGCTTGTGAAACCAGGGAGAAAAGTGGAAAAGGCTTGAAATTCTGTTCACATTAGAACAAACGACAAAAAGAAAAAAAAAAAGCTGCCATCTAAAAGACTTTACATTCCTGTAAGAGTGAAGAGACCATTGGTGTAATGCCATATTGTTTAGCTGTATGGGTACTCAACTGGTTACATGCATGGCCAGTGGAGACTGAAAGACAGTTGTGTAAAGAGTGCCAGAATGCCAGGTATCTAATTAAACTCTTTCAAAGTAGGAATCTTTCGCGTGTTTTTTTTTGAGCATATATTAATTGAACATGTTAAACATTGACCATTCAAATAATTTCAGAAAGAATATTGCCAAAACATTGATAATTATCTTTGTTAGTTTGTGTGGGTGTGTTGTGTTGATTGAAACAGACCTGGACAAAACCCTGCTGAATATTCATCCTGAGATAATTCAGAGTATTTCACTTTTAGATTTTGTTTTGCCCTCAGTCTGTTCATTGATGATCAGGTGGAATTTGCTGTGGAGGCCATTTCCAAAGCCCTGTACGAGCGCATGTTCAAGTGGATCGTGCAACGCATCAACAAGTCTCTGGACCGCACTAAGCGTCAGGGGGCCAGTTTCATTGGCATTCTGGATATAGCTGGTTTTGAGATCTTCAAGGTGAGAAAATGATCTAGATAGCTATGCATGTTAAGGGAGGAGGTTGGGAAGGGTGGAAGTCGCTGGCATGGTTTATCATTTTGTCACCTGTAGACAAAATGATTACTCTGGACCATTTTTGGGTGGGCAATTTCTTTTGCATTATCAGTTCTGTCATCTTCTCTATCTCCTTAATTAAGAGTGAGGGATGTCAGAAAAAGTTTCATGTTTCTTGTAAAGTTTATCTTTTCTCAAAATAACTGGTTTCAAATTTCACATTGGATTGACTTTTGCTCATTTGCTAAGTTTTAGTATGCTGTGGTACTTAACAAACATTGGGTGTTATTATTTCCTTTCTGCCTGCTCGTCTCTCTTTGTAACACTGACTTTTTGCTTAAACATTAAGATTGTTCAGTACTCAGAATTCCAGTTGTTAATAAAGTGTGTGAACAGTTGTTAAAAAAACAACTACGATTTGTTGAATACATAAAATTCCAGTTGATTTATAAAGGATTTGTAGATTATTTAAAAACTACGATTGTTGAGTGCTCTGATTCTGAAACATTTAAATGCTTATTTTAGAATTAGAACAGGGTATAATGATACACATTTTAATCAGTGTGAAAGTTCCATTGTTTATGACACGTTTTATCAGCTGATTGAAAAATTTATTATTGTTGCATACTCTTTTCTATTTGTTCACAAAGCATTCTGATAGTTGTGTTAGGGTTGAACAGAACAAGGTATTATGATACAGATCTTTTTATCATGGTATGTGTCTTTGCAACTTTGAATGCTAAAAAGGTTACTGTTGATAAAGACATGACAATGGCGTTTGTGTGCAGAAGTGTGCATGTGTATCCAAGAGAGTGCATTTCGCCATTACTGGTGCTTAAAGACTGTTAAATTAGTGTTAAATCTATCTGTACTCTTTCCTAATCATGGTATCTCTAAACTGGAACTCTTTCTACACCTGAAATTTTGAATTCTTCATGCTGTTTATCATGCATTTTTGTTTTCTGTAGTAGTCATTTCACAGAATTTTCTATGTGTAACATGGAATCTCTTAACCTCTTGGTGTTTTTGCCATTTCTTAACACATGGTCCCCTCATGCTGGCCTATTTTCTTTCCTTTGTGACAGAAATCTTGTCAGAAGGTAAATAAGGTAGCTGAAAAATGTTGTGGGTGGTAACATACATGTCCTAACATTGGTGTTGTGTTGGATGAATGGCAATCTTGCTGGCATGGAAGGAGTACTGAACTGATGTTTTGGCCATACTGAACTGGAGTGTGCTGCGTATTTTTACTCTTATTGAGTGTGGAAATGTGTGTGTGGCAGTTCACATGATGTAGTGTGTGTTTTTCTTTGGGGGAGGGGAGGGAGGGGGGTGGTTTGCAATTCATTGGAGTATATTTGTTATTTTCATTGTGGAACTTCAGTTTACAGCATTGAAAGAAATGTCATGAAAAAGGTACACAGTTCTGCACCGACATGTGATTGGAAAAATGCATGACACTTATCTATTCTTTGTAATGGATATATCTTTGTGTGTGTATGTGTTATACTGGCATTAAAAGCTTTTGTAAAAAAAAAAAAAAAGATGTGTGATCCTGATATGAATTTTCTTACATGTCATCAGCCTATACACTTTGACAAGGTACTTTTTTTTTCATTTACAGGCATGTTATATTTCATCCTATTTGTAGTTTGAAAACAGGAAGCAATTTTGCTGGAGGCTGCCATGTGAATGTATGCTATCTTTCTTTTTCAAGGAAGAAGTGATTCAAATCTAGAAAAAGAAATGCTTTTTTTCCCTCCCTCCCCCCTCCCCCCCCCCCCTTTTTTTTTTTTTTTTTTTTTTTTTTTTATCAAAGAAGAAGTGAATCAAATCTTTCAAATTTACACTTTGCTGTTTATCACCTATCACCTGTGGCACAGATTCTTGTCACTGGCATTTTTTTTCTAAGTGCATTGCAACTGAGCACCATGGCTCTTGCAAATATCCATCTGCTGTGCATACAGGAACAGTGGAGATTTTGAATTAAAAAAGAAAAGTATGTGAGCTGCTGTGCTGATATGAAGTAAATCTAGAGACAATTTGAACAGTTGTAAGAAGCATTTTCATAAACCAAATATAGACAGTTTAATAGTCTACCCCTAACCATTGTTACAAAGTGACTTGATTTTAAGTTGGACTGGATGAAACATCAGCTCATTTTCACTCCAGACATGGACAGAGTTATTATTTTCTGTATACTTTGAAGCAATACTTTTTTCCCCCTATTATTTTCTGTATACTTTGAAGCAATACTTTTTTCCCCCTTCTTCTTAAAACATGATTGTCAGTTTATATGCATCTGGTTTGAAATAACTATTGCAGAAATAAGAATAGGAAGAAAGGATCATTAAGAATAAATTCAAAGTCTGTTATTAAAATAAGAAAACCTATTTGGCATATTTTGGTCACATTCAGTGTCAAAATGTCTCTGTAACAGTGGTAAGGCTTTGTGTGAGATGCTTTTTAATTATTTTTACTTGGATATGGGAAAAGGTAAGGGGGGGCATTTAATCCTCATTTCCTCTTGCAGTAAAATCACTACGGAATGATTTGTGTTTGGGTCAGAAAAGGAGAGCTAGGCGGTGCAAAATGGTGAGAGGTCTCAGTTGTTGGATAGGTGCTGATGGTTGGCAGATTGTGTGTTTGTATGTTTTTTTTCTGTTTTTTAATTTTTTTAAACTAATTGTTTGATTGTCTAGTCATCTGTTGATGATGGTTTACTCTTTTGATTATCTTGTGCAGACCTGGTGATGGTCATGTGATTGATTGCATTTATCTAGTGTTTTCATCGTCGTTGGATTTGTAGTTATTTCCTTGTGATTTTGTGTTGGTGGTGATTGCACTGTTCTGATGCTGTTCTTGGCATGCTGGCAGTCATTCACAAGGGGAGACAGCAGTGTTACCTTCACATGGTTAGCATAGTGTATGTTGAGAGGGTAATGAGAAAGAAAAGGAAAGGGTAGGAGGGGAGATTAATAGGGAAAAGAATTCTGTGGTTATCAAGTTCAGTACGTCCTATTTCTTGCTTTTTTTTTTGTTTTTGATCTCCACAGTTCTCTATCCTAAGTCATATTCAACAGATGGAGATGTTGTCTATCAATCCTTTGTGTTGTTTGTCCAAGACATTTATCTGTCTGCCTCCATTGAATCTGCGCTCTGTTCTATTTGCTTTATGAGACCCCATCCTGATCTCCTAATTCTGCGCATCTAAAACAATAAACCAAGCGGGGGTGGGGGTAAGGGCACTTTTCAGGCTCAGGCCAGAAATCCAGCCTATGAGAGATCTGAAATAGCCTTTCAGGCCCAGTGAAATTTTGTGCTGTTCAGTTCAGGCCTTGCTCAAGGGCAGATACTTGCCAGGCTCAGGTGGGAAATCGGACGTATAAAAAACTGTGAAAATCTCCATAAAGACGAGCCATGGATAGCTGACAAACTGCTTCAGCCTTAATATGTTGAGAGCCTAGTTTTTCTCAGTTTTGCCAGGGTTTGTTTGTGTAAATAATGGTGAACTAATTACTTGTGTGCAGCAAAAAGCAATTTACCATTTGGAATGGTCATAACCCAATTATGGCATCATCAGGACCATCTTCAATAAAGAAGCAAAAGCACATGTAGACAGAAAAAAGGAGATAGCCATAAGAACTGCACATAAAGAGAGCTATCACAACATGTTATACAGTATGTTAAATACCCATTCATGCCTTGGACCAGCTGACCAAGACTGGACCAGGGATATGGCCTGTAATCTAGAAATATTACCATTTTGTAAACTTTGTCATGAGATTACACAAACTGGACGAGCATGCGGTGTTTAAGAGCCAGTGTTCGATGTTTCAAAGTGCTGTCTTACGTTTTTCACTAGAAACTGAAAGAGTTGCCTGTTCTCCTCAGATTATAATCCCTGTTTGATCTCTTCGTAGATGAATGAGACTAAGAAGGATCTTGAGTGTTATTTCACGTTAGTGTGAGACTCCAGTGTAGATGATTATGGCAAACAGCATGGGACTTCTGTCACTAACATAGACCTCAGTTCTCTGTGTGGGGAGAAGGGGGTTGGGGGGGGGGGGGTATGTTTGTGTGAGGGTAAATAGTGAAGACAGCATTAAATTGAAGACGACTTTGATTCTCTCTTTCCCTCTCTCTCTCTCTCTCTCTCTCTCTCTCTCTCTCTCTCTCTTTCTCTCTCTCTCTCTCAGTATGTCTCACTTTTTTCTATTCTTTCTTTTGTTCTGTCTTTTCAAGAGCACAAACTGCTATACGTTTTTGGAGACAGAATGAGAATGCCAGGGTTATAAATCTCGTTTGGCGTCATATACTGTACCATGTCAGACCATAGCATTCACGGCAGTTAGCCAGCTCTGTCAGGCCGAAGATTTTGTGTGGCTAATGCAGTAATAAGACAGTCACGTGACGCCCACCCTACTTCCGCCGAAGGAAGAAGCCGGTGTAAACTTCCTGTACCTCATTCTCTCTCGGCCTGCCGTCCAAGCAAGATAAGTCTTGTGCTCTGTCTCGCCTTTCTTTGCCGTTGTGTTAAGATAGCCTTGTGTTTGCTCCTTGCTTGTTTTGTTGTGGCTTGCGCGCTGAACCCTTGTACCCTTGCCGGTGAGGCTTTGGTTTGGCGTGCTTTATTGATTTTACTGATTTTATCATACACGCTTCTCGCGTTTGTGCCTTGTTCTCGACATTCGCGACTTGCCACGCTTCTCGCGTTCGTGCCTTGTTCTCGACATTCGCGACTTGCCACGCTTCTCGCGTTCGTGCCTTGTTCGCCACTTGCCTCCCGTGCATCTCGCATTCGGAACTCCGAGCTACACGCCGATTTCCATCTCCTCGCTTTCCTTAGCCTTACGGCCTTTGTCTGCGAGTCCCATTTCACTTCCATTTGGATTCCTATTCGACGACCTTCCTCGTTGTTCACTCGCTTTCGTTGTCGTTCCGCCATTTTGTGTCGGTCGTTCCGCCATTTTGTGTCGACCGGCCATACCGGCACACATACGATCGCACTGTCTTACTCGAACAGCGCGACTTCTGCGCATTTCCAGCACTATCAGTGCCCCTTCCGAGGTTGGTCGAGCTCTTCCTATCCCTCGATCCACCTCTTTGTCTCCCCTTTGCGATCGTGTTTTCCGTGTTTGCTCGCCACCAGTGCCCAACATGGTGAAGGATACTAACGGGTCGAGCCGCTCCTTTGTTCGCGAGTCGCGCTCTGCCCCGGAGGACCCGAGTATCGATTCCAGGGGACAAACCGCTCACACCTCTGAGCGTACGGTCAGTGTGGAGGAGGGTTCCGCGCAGGGGACGCGCGACCAGCTTTGCTATTCCTCCTCTTCACGATCGGCGGACACACGATCGTTGCGATTGAAGTTGAGCAGGCATTTGGCCGAATCGAACTTGCAATCGGCCGTCATTGCCGACTGTTTTTCGTTCTGACTCTAAACCGAAATCCAAGGGCAAGGCCCCCATGAAAGGACCTGCCCGTTCTAAATCTTCCCGTTCGCCAAAATCTTCCCGTTCTTCGGCCAAATCGCCTGCTCAGTTTCCATCGCACAAGGAGACTCTCTATCATGCTGCGTCCGGCGATCGTCAGCCCCTGGGGACCATTGCCGAGACTCGGACCAGCACGGGTGACGACTCGCGGCCGGAATCACCGCTCGTCACCCGATCAGATGAGACTCGTGACGCTAGCTACCCCCCCACTAACGCCACGCAGTCGAATCACGCTCTCCCCAACCGTGTCCGGGGTCAGCCACTACTCGGACACGAGGAGCGTCATCACTCCGGTGGAGGGGCTGTGGGCAGTCTTTGGTGTGACTTCCCCACTGACCACAACCCCGGGTCAGGGACGCAGGCATCGACCAGCTCGCATCTGCGCCCTCACCCCCAACGGTCGAACCACCCCGATCGACCGTTCAACTTTCCCCTAGGGGTACAGGACGTTGGGGAGCGGACTTCTTTCGCTCCCCGGTTGGGCATCGTCCGCGGTCCCGTTCCTCCGGGGGGAGGATCGACCAGCGGGACCAAGGGTAACCTCCCCTTCGTCCTCTGAGGTGGATCCGTCGCCGCAGCCATCCCAGTCCGCTCCCACACGGCCAGGAGGCTCGGCTACCGCACCACCCACCGGCCACCTTGCCATGCAGGGGGCCGGCACGGATCGCACCCGGGAGATGCAGGAGGCAGTGCTCTCCCTGGGGCGGGTGTGAGACAGCTCGCCTTCTCGCTACCCTCCCCTTGGTGCCCAAGGTTACCCGGGTCCCCGGGGAGACTCTGCCCCAGGGCCGCCACAGCCCGTCGTACTCTCCGGGGACCGGTGGCTCTATTCCCCCGAGAGGAATCAGTGGCTTAGGGCTGACACTCTTCCAGACTCCTCCTCCGGTCGCATGTGGCATCCTGCCTCCCGGAGTTGGATCGACCTGGGGCCCCCTTCCTCTCGGGCGCTGTCCGATCGGCGATCCCCCAGTCTGCCCGCCGAGTATGGAGCCACCAGGACCCGTCCTCCTTCGAAGGTGGATCTGATCATCCCCTTCTGGATTACTCTGACCCTCAACTCGAGGACGGGGTCGAGGACTCCCTCCCCCAGTCTGGTGACCTCTCCATCCTGGAGAGCTGGCGTCCAGATCTTGTTGTGAGGGAATCCCCTCCCTCTGACAACATCTTCTCCTTTAGCCGTTTCACTGGGGAGCCCCCTGCCCAGCGATCACGGCCGAGGATAGTCGCCCCCCAGACCCTCCCTCCCTTGTGGGACAGACCGGCTTCTTTCGCCAGGGGTGCACATGCCATTCCCCCACCGGGGATTGACTTCTTGTCAGCCCCTAACGCGGCTCCAGTAGGAGCTTTCCTCAAAGACCCGCGTCATGGCCCCCATGTCTTTTCCCTCTTCTCTGCCAATCCGGCCACCAGGGACATTGCCATTTCTTCCGCCGACCTCAGGCTCACGCCCAACCTCGCCCCCCCCACATCCACCCCTGTTCTCATCAAGAACTTGATGGAGTGGGATAGAATTGCCAGGACTGGCATTCTCCACACCACCGCGGGACATGCATTCATGGACATGTTCCTGCAGTGAGCGGAGGAGCTCTGGGCAAAGGAGGGCATCACTGCCTCGGTGGCTTCGGACCCCGACGACTCTGAGGCAGATCCTAGCCTATTCGACGACCCCCTCTTGCGTTTCCTGGTCAACAAGATTTCGCATCACCTCTGGGCTGCGGCGGACAGCGCGGCCAGGTGCCATTTTAACTGCCTGTTAGCAGTGAGAGATGCTGTGCTATCTCAGGCCAATCTCTCCCCGGCGCTCAAGGCGGCCTTACAGTGCATCCCGGGTCAGGAACAGTTGCTCTTCGGTGACTATTCCACTGCTGTCATCACTCATGCAGTCGAGGAACGCAAGCAGGCGGCGTCTTTTGCGGCCAAGCCCCCTCCCCAGCATCGTCCTCGCCAGCATCGCCCTCCTGGACCCTACTCCCGTCCGGCCCCCGACCCCAGCCCTACCCCAAACAGGCCCCCCCTCGCACCTCAAGGCCCGCCAGACGACCTTCTTCTGCCGTTGCTAGATCAAAACCGAAAAACCCCCATCAGCAGAATTTTCGGTTCGGTCAACAGGCCCGGCCTCGGAGGTGACTAGTAGACTCACCTTCGGAGGAGCGAGAACTGGCAGACTTCTTGCCCCTCCCCGGCCCCGCGGCCCCTTTGGCAGGCAGCCTGTCCCGACATGCCCACCAGTGGCGGCGTATGGGACTCAACCCTTGGATAGTGTCAGTGTTACAAGAGGGGTTCCGTCTGCCCTGGGCACACGATCGCCCCCCTCTGCTATCCTCTCCTCCTCCTTCCCCCGGCGATCCCCCCCTGGCCCAGGCGGAGGCTCTTCGCCTGGAAGTCGAGGACCTTCTTCGGAAAGACGCCATCACCCATATACCCCACCCAAACCCCGGGTTTTACTCCCACCTTTTTGTGGTCCCCAAGTCCTCGGGGGGCTGGAGGCCCATCCTCGACCTTTCTCCACTCAACAAATTCCTCAGAACAACCAAATTCAAGATGGAGACCCCGGCCCAGATCAGAGATTCCATCCACCATCTGGACTGGGCCACTTCTATAGATCTGAAGGACGCGTATTTTCAGATCCTCATTCATCCTTCCCACAGACGATACCTTCGGTTCATCTGGCGGGGACGGGTATATCAGTTCAAGGCGCTCCCCTTCGGACTCTCCCTGGCTCCTTTCCTTTTCACGAAGGTAGTCAAGGAGATGGCCGCCCTTGCCAGACAGGAGGACATTCGCCTCTTGGTTTACCTCGACGACTGGCTAGTCCTGGCTCCCACTCAGGCCCTGTGTCAAGCCCACACATCCAAACTTCTGCGCCTTTGCTCCTCACTAGGGTTCGTCACCAACCCCGAAAAATGCGAGCTCTCGCCCAGTCAGAGATTCTCCTTCCTGGGCATGAGTTTCGACACCACCTCCATGCTAGTCTCCCCAACCCCGGAGAGGTCCACCCGCCTGATGGACCTCATCTCCCACCTCCGCCTCTCTCCCTCGCGTCGGCAAGGACACTGTCCTCTCTTTTGGGGATGATGGAGTCCCTGTCGCCTCTCATTCCTCTGGGCAGGGTCCCCAAACGACAGCTTCAAAGGGAGTTCCGACGTCGTTGGTCGCAGACCGCCGACCGCTGGGACCAGACCATTCCCCTCGGGCCTTGGTTCTTTTGGGCCACGGAGGAGTGGCTCAGCCCCTCCATCCTGAGCCCCGGGGTTCCCATCTCCCTCCCATCCCAGGCCCTAGATCTTTACACAGACGCCTCCAACTCGGGCTGGGGGGCCCATTTGGAGAGCAGTCATGCCTCGGGGGTGTGGGACCCATTGACTGCCCGTCTTCACATCAACATCCTGGAACTGGAGGCGGTCCGACTAGCCCTCCTCCACTTCCAGACACTGGTCTCGCACCGATTTGTTCTCCTTCTCACGGACAACACCTCGGTAGCCTGTTACATCAACAAAGGGGGGGGGGGGGGGGGGGCACGCTCCATCAGTCTCTCCCTCCGGGCAGAGGCCCTCCTCCGCTGGTGTCACACGCAAGGAATCACCCTTCGTGCGAGACACATAGCAGGGACGCACAACATCCTGGCAGACTCTCTCAGCCGCTCCGGGTCCGTCCTCCACACCGAATGGACCCTCAGCAGGCACACGCTAACCTCGGTGTGGGAACATTGGTTCACACCCATGATCGACCTGTTCGCCACCCGATTCAATCATCGTCTGCCAGTGTATGTGTCTCCCGTCCCGGACCCTCAGGCGTACGTGATCGATGCCCTATCCCTTCCCTGGTCCGGCCTCATAGCTTACGCCTTTCCTCCCTTCCCGATCCTTCACAAGGTGATCAGGAAGGTGAGACTCGAGGGACCCAGGCTCATTCTCATAGCCCCATGGTGGCCCACTCAGTCCTGGTTTCCGGACCTCAAGTCCCTCACTCACGTTCCCCCTCTCCAGTTGGACGCCCGGTGGGACATGCTCAGGCAACCCCGCTTGGGTCGCCCCCACTCCAATCCCCAGGCGCTTCGCCTCCATGCCTGGCTCCTGTGCCAGCCGGAGTGCGAGCATCTAACCCCACCTCCCAAGCGGACAGGTCCCAGTCCGTCCTTAACATTCTCTCTGACGCCGGGGCCTCTCAGGACCTCCGAGACCTAGCAATGGCCTCTCGCAGAGCTGGCACTGAGTCCCTTTACGATTACAGGTGGAGGAAATGGGTCTCATGGTGCAAAGACAACTCTGTCCCACACAATCGCCCCTCAAATATCCAGATAGGAAATTTTCTGTCCCACCTAAAACTATCAGCTAGCTCCATACGGGGCTACAGGTCGGCCATCTGCATGACCATCCACCAACTGGGCGGACCGTCGTTTGAGAATGACTTCCTTCTCAGAGAGATCTCTAGAGGAGTGGCCCTTCGTGAGGCCCGATCCCCAAGGCCCCCTTTGGGATCTTTTCACTGTACTCGATGCCCTCAGGAAACCTCCTTTCGAGCCTATCTCCTCCCTCCCCTTCGACCTTCTTTCTATGAAGACCACCTTTCTCCTCGCTTTGGCCTCGGCCAGAAGGCGGAGCGAGATCCACGCTCTCAGCGGGGACCCCAGAGACATTGCCTTCCACACGGACGGCTCTGTCTCCCTTAAGTTCCTTCCCGAATTCCTGGCTAAAAACCAGGAACCCGGTAGCCCCTCCCCCTACCTCGTCATCCGCCCATTGGCGGATATCCTAGGTGGAGAGAGCGGTGGTGACAGGACTCTGTGTCCTTCCAGGTGTCTAAGACACTACTGGGAACGTTCACGCCCCAGGCGCACTTCTCAGAGACGTCTCTTTATTTCCATCAACCCCAAGAATAAGAAAGACATCTCAGCTGGCACTATCTCTAGGTGGCTGTCCAAGACGGTCAAATCGGCCTATGACCAGACGTCCAAGGTCCTCCCCGTCTTGTCCCCCCGGGCCCATGAGGTCAGAGCACTGGCCGCTTCTGCAGCTTTCCAGCACTCTGTCCCCCTGCGCCATCTCCTGGAAGCAGCCTACTGGCGTTCGGAGAATCCCTTTATAAACTTTTATTTAAGGGACATCCGCATGACCAGGGCTGACGGTTCTGAAGGGATATCCTTTGTGGCGGCTAATGCAGCCATATCGGTTAACCCCAAGAACCACTAGGGCACTCGCCCTCCTCCTTTTACGATAAATTCTGCTATGGTCTGACATGGTACAGTATATGACGCCAAAATGGGGAGTTTGTATTATACTCCCTGTTTGGCTAGTATACTTACCATGTCAGACTCTAATGCCCGCCCTACCTTCCCCACTAGCGCCAAGGTCCTTGGGGTTACCTGGCGTGCAGGCCTCGACGAATGAGGTACAGGAAGTTTACACCGGCTTCTTCCTTCGGCGGAAGTAGGGTGGGCGTCACGTGACTGTCTTATTACTGCATTAGCCACACAAAATCTTCGGCCTGACAGAGCTGGCTAACTGCCGTGAATGCTATGGTCTGACATGGTAAGTATACTAGCCAAACAGGGAGTATAATACAAACTCCCCATTTTTCTGCAAGTGTATGTGTGTGTGGGGAGGGGGGGGGGGGGAGGAGAGGATGACTAAATAGAGAGGGACACCTGCCTGGATCAGGTGGTATGACCGATATTAGGGAATGCTTGCATCTTATGTTTTGAGGCAATGCTCATCTTGCGCTCTGTGTGTGAAAACAATAACAAGACGGCATTTTTGTCATGAGCTTTCGCAATTGCTTGTTGGTAAAGTTTCCCAAACATGGCTTTTTTGCGTGGAGAAGGGATTCACAGAGACAGTATTGAGTACAGTGTAGGTTTAATTTCATGTATGAAAGCTGAAAGTTGCCTGACTGGAAATACATAATGCATTATGTATCCATTTGTTGCCCCAAGACAGTAGGTTGTAGGTGCTGGGGCATCCTTCTGTTCTCAGTCATGTACGAAAGGGTAGAGATGTTGTAACCAGCCCAGGAGAAATTACATAAAGGCAGTAACTGTAATTTTTTGTTTCTAAAGAAGGTGATTTTATTGAAAATGATTGTATCTCTAAATTTTCAGCTTGGAATTATCCTCTGCCCCCTACCCCCTCCCCTTTCTAACAAACACTCCCCACTCCCCTACTCCCCCAAATTGATTTGTAGAGGTTGCATTTCTTTCTTTTTAAAAAGAATTATTGTAGTGGTATTGATGTCAAGCATCCTTGTATGCTTTTATATAATTGTACATAATCAACATGTATACTATTTTTCTTCTTGTACTCTGTACAAGCATATGATGTTATATTAGTATGTTGTAAAATATCTAACAGTTTTCATACCTCAAGTTTCAAGCCTACTTTTGACAGTGTACAGGAAGAGGAAATCCTGCGGTTTTTTGTTTGTTTGTTTGGTTGGTTGTTTTTTTTGTTGTTTTTTTTTAAGGTTTTTGCTTTATTTTGTTAACAATTTGCACATACAATTCAGATCTTATATTTGATGAGATTTCAGTGAAAGAAATCCTGCCATCTGCTTTTCTTCGTCTGATCATTGGAATGTTGTGTAAACGTATTACTTTACATATTTGAACACACACACACACACATACACACACGCATGCGCACACACACACACACACACACACACACACACACAGACACACTGTGTCTTTGTCTGTCTGTCTCACTGACTGTCTGTCTGTCTGTCTGTCTCTCTCTCTCTCTCTCTCTCTCTCTCTCTCTCTCTCTCTCTCTCTCTCTCTCTCTCTCTTTTTCTCCCCCCATTATGTTTCTTAATGATTTGTGTACAACATTATTACATTTCTGGCACAAGAGGAGCAGATTATTAGCATAGTCTCTCTCTCTCTCTCTCTCTCTCTCTCTCTCTCTCATGCACATACTCCACATGATCACACACTCATACATACACACGCACACATTCACATGCTCACCCGCATGCATTCACGTATGCTTGCGTGTGTGTGCACAAGTGCACTTGCTTACTGACATGCACACATACACACACGTGTGCATGCATGAGCATGCACGCTCACACACACACACACACACACACACACACACACACACACACACACACACACACACACAGCATTCCTTTGCTCTTCTAATATCATTTTTGGTGAAAAGATGTGTCATTGAAAAATGAACACACACACACACACACACACACACACACCACACACACACACACCAGGCTTTTGGATTACATCATTGATGTTATATGTTTCCAGATGAACTCCTTTGAGCAACTGTGCATCAACTACACCAATGAGAAGCTCCAACAGCTGTTCAACCACACCATGTTCATCCTGGAGCAGGAGGAATACCAGCGGGAAGGCATCGAATGGAAGTTCATCGACTTTGGCCTTGACCTCCAGCCAACCATTGACCTCTTGGAGAAGGTGAGGATGGAAATGGGTATTTTGGTGGGAATGGTCCTAACTCTTGTGACCATGTGGTTGGCCTGATAGTAATAAGTCATGTTGCCCGTCTCCTCACACCAGACTTAATTTGTCTTATAAAAATAATGATAGAATAAAACGAAAAAAGAAGGAAAAGCTAAAAATGGTAATTGAAGCACTTTTTGGGAGTGTACAGCTGGCATATAAACTAAACAAGCTAAAAACAGATTGAAAACATTTTCTGTGTGTGCAGCTTGCATGTACACAAAACCAGGTAAAAGTAGGGCTTGAAATCCTTGGTGTCTGTGTGTTGTAGCCGATGGGTATCTTTGCTCTGGTGGACGAGGAGTGCTGGTTCCCCAAGGCCACAGACAAGACCTTCGTGGACAAGCTGCTGGCTCAGCACACCTCCCACCCCAAGTTCCAGAAACCAGACTTCCGCGCTGATGCCCACTTTTCAATCATCCACTATGCAGACAAGGTGGACTACTCGGCAGACCAGTGGCTGATGAAGAACATGGACCCCCTGAATGAGAATGTGGTGTCTATCCTGCAGGGCTCCACTGACAGCTTTGTGGCCACTATCTGGAAGGATGGTCAGGGCCTGCTCTTACATCTTCTTTATTGTTCTCCTCCTCCTGTCCTTTTCCCACTCCCCTCCCTCGCCCTTCCCCATTCCTTATGGGTTTTGGGGGTTAGGACTGGACAGACCTTTTTACATGTACAATTTCAACAAATTTTGTATGTGTGTTTTGTAAAAAATACTGCAAACAAAATATGCTAAAAAAAACCCAAACAAACAAAAAACGTGGAAAACATCTAAAGTATGCCAACGAACCAGGTATGAAAGAAATGTCAGATGGAAAACCCTAATCTTACTGCAGTTATTGCAAGAAATCCTTTGTTAGGGTGGTGAAAATTCCAGTAGAAGTTCACCACACACCCTCATGTCCCACTCCTCCCCTTGCCTACTTTAACAAAAATTTGGAACTTGCCCCCTCCCTCATCCTGTCCTCCCCCACTCCTCCACACTTTGCTTTAACCAAAAAAAAGTTGTATGCATATACACATCCGTTTTTTTTTTTTTTTTTTTTACAAAATATACTTTTTTTCTATGGAAAAGTATACTAATAGCATTTTTAGCATAAGCAGGTCTGATGGGGACTGACTGCATATCAGTTCACCCAGAGTTTGAATGCTCCTGGATGATTTTTGTTGCTGTCTATATGCCAGTTTACTTTTTGCTGTTTAGACAGACTGCGAACTTTCAGATACCCCAATGCCATGGTTAAGTTTGTAGTCGCAAGGGAACAGATTCTGTCATGAGTAAGTTCATTGCAGTACTTTACCAACTGAGAAGATGGGGAATTCTGACATCTCGTACAGAACAGATATCCCATGCTTGTCAGCTGAATGTAATATAATAGGTGGTTGACTATGTTACTTGCTGAAGGTATGTGTCCAAACTGAACCTAGAAGGCTTATTTAAATGATGTGCATCAAATATAAGCACTGTTGAGACACGGTATGAAGAATGTGATTTTAGGATATTTCTTATCCCTTTTTTTTTCTTTCTGCACTTATTACCAAGCGTTTAAGCCTTTTATGCAATCTAAAGAATGGTTATTTATTGTTGATGGTACACATCAAAACTGCGTCTTGTTTCATGACAGCGGACATTGTGGGAATGGGAGCGGCAGCAGCTGTGGACACGATGTTTGGGTCCAGGACCAGGAAGGGCATGTTCCGCACTGTGAGCCAGCTCTACAAGGAGCAGCTGAGCAAACTGATGGCCACCCTGCGTAACACCAACCCCAACTTCGTGCGCTGCATCATCCCCAACCACGAGAAAAAGGTCAGCAGCACATGTCCCAACATCTAGTACACTGTTACCACATGTCGTTTGTTTATGGGTGTGATGGTATAGCCTTTGGCTGTTGAGTTTACTTTACCACCTTACTGTATTGTGACTGCAGATCTGGGAACCTGTGTGTGAGACTTAACCCTGGACATTTGTATCTCACATCAACACTTTATTGTATTATTGAGTCATAGTGTTATATGTTTGTGTGTGAAGTGTTTCACCTCCTTTTATTGTTACAAAAAATCAGTGTAATTGGGTGTGAATGATGTAATCAAAACAGACCACACTAAAAGAAATCATGCATATGTTTGTGATTGTGTGTAGGTGTATATTCACCCTATTGCTTTAAAAGAAAAAGATCACAGTTGAACAAAATTTCAGTCTTAGTGATGCATTAAAAACTAGATTATGTCTGTGACATTTTACTTCATTAGAACAATACAATTTAGTATCATCAGCATGTTACTTTGTAAGAACTAAGTGTTTGGTTTCAGAGTATTCCTTATAGAAATGAAACAGTTACATACACACGGAAAAAAAACTCTGTTATTGATTGTACATTTAACATTTTCAAGGAGACCAATTTATCTAGATCAGAAATTGTCAGTTAAAGGGTACAACAATGGATTAGGATCTCATGTGTAAACAAGCGAGTCTGTGTAATCACACAGTTTCGATTATCCATGTGCGTGTATATTTGTGCATGCCTGTGTGTATGTGTGTGTCTGTGGCCTAGCCTTTTCACTAGTGAAGATGTCTCTGAATTTTAAAACAGCCATAATACGATACTAACATTTTCAGCAAAAGCTTGAGTACAAGGAAATTGACCTTTCTTCGAAACTTAGGCACTCACAATGATTGCTTTACACATGAATGAAAGACATGTTAAATGACACTATATCAAAATATAGAATTAAATATAAAGTTACATTTTGTGAAAGTAGACCATGTGATGCAATTTTTACCAACCAGTGGTACAGAAAAATAAATTACTAGATAAAGAACCAACATAGGCCACATGTATCTTGCCAAAGAGGGTTAAATAAGACAAGATTAGTTTTTGATTTATAATAATTCAAGCAAGAGAAGCCACATTAAATTGACTGTTCAAATGGCCTCACTAGTTTAAGAAATTATGAAACTTTTCAGAAAAGTGTTTGAATACATGCTGGATTTTATGTTGTTGCCAAATTAATAGAAAGTTAGCTCTGTTCCTGGGAAAATCCGAAATTGAAAGGTGTCAACTTAACAGAGAAGATGTCATCTGTATTATGTCAAGTAAATCATCTTTGTGTTCAACATTGTTGGTGATGCATATTCAGAATATGTCAGCTGTACAACATGATCTTTCAAGGATATCAAAGCAAGAATGGCGAGGAGTGAAGATGGGTGAAAGGGTTGGTGAGCGAGGGGAGGAAGGAAAGAGTGAGTGAGGTGAGAGGGAAGCAGAGCAGGGTAATGGGGTGTTGCATGTGCAGTTGTGGATGATGCTAGCTGGTGCTAAGGTCAGAGCACTTCCGCTGTTTTTACTCATGGTGGGTGAAAACAGAGAAGGCATGACTGAGATAAGGACAGCAGTGGAGTGGAGGAGGTGGGGCAATGAGTGGGGGGGGGGGGGGGGGGGGGGGGAGAGACATAAGTGAAATACTGCATGAACTAGTAGAATAGAAATAGAATCAAAATGAGACTGCTGTTTCAGTACTATTCTGGCAGCTGCACATTCTTTGCGGTGCAATATGTTTGTTGGTCAGTTGTTTCCCGCTCCAGTTCCCAGGTGTCTGGCTTAATACATGAACAAGACAGTGAGCTGTTTTGAAAAACGAAGTTGATATTTTCTTTTCATCATTTTTGAAAGGATGGGTGTCATCAGCATCTTGATATTAGTAACCATACAAGAATAAAGAACCCTGCTAGTTTTTGAGGAAGAGGTAGAATGTGGAGAGGTAGGGGTTTAGGTGTTTAGTCATCACTTTAAAGATCTCTTTGTGACTTTTGTTTTGTTTTGTTTTCATTGTTTGTTAAGGCATTACAGTGCTAAAAGTTCTACATTGAAGGTAACAGAATGGTCAGAGAAGACAGTAAAATTCATCTAATAAGGAAATGATTACATCAGGGAAACAAGATTTACATTCTTTGCCCTTCATATGTATGTAGTGTTTAGTTGCACATGTGCATCATATTGGTAATTACCTCTCTTATTTGTTTTTGTTTTAGTTGTTATTGATATCATTTATGTGAGTTGGTGGAATTTTTTATCTGTGCCTGTGGAGGAACAAAATGCACGACCATGGATAGTACAGCAACGGTTTAATTTTTTTTTCAATGTCACTTCTCCTCAGGCTGGCAAGATTGACTCCCCCTTGGTGCTGGACCAGTTGCGGTGTAACGGTGTGCTGGAGGGGATCCGAATCTGCCGCCAGGGGTTCCCCAACCGCATTCTGTTCCAAGAGTTCCGTCAGCGCTATGAGATCCTCACACCCAATGCCATCCCCCGGGGCTTCATGGATGGCAAGAAGGCTGTGGAGAAAATGGTGAGTGAGGAGCAGACAGGGAACTGGTGGGAGAGGGAGTGATGAGGAACATACAGGGAACTGGTTGGATTGGAAATGGAGGAGAGAAGGTTTGTGTTGGTGAGGGGTAGACCAGGAACTGGCAGGGTAAGGAAGGGAGTAGGGAAGATTTACATTGCAAAGAGCAGGTATGGACACTTGGTGGGATAAGGAAAGGGAGAGGAAGGGGAGGAGGGATGCTGGTAAGAGGTAACTAATTGGGAAGGCAGTGAGAGAGGCGGAGTGGAAGGGCATGTGTGGGGTGGGAGGAGATGGGTGCACTGGTAGGAGATGGGAAACTAGGAGGGGAAAGGGGAGGGGTGTTCATGTTGCAGACCTGTTTACCCTTATGATTAAGCCGTAATTTTTACGGAAAAAAATCGAAATTACGGGAAGTACGCGCCCCCCCCCCCCCCCCCCAAAAAAAAAAAAAAATTACAGGAAAAAAAAATCAGAGAAAGATAATTGTTAAACATGAAGTTTTGTTTGCTACCATTTCGGTCAAAAGCAGCAAGAAGATATTTCCCAGCATGTCTTGCGTCTTTTACCTTGTCAAAGATGGCGATGAAGCGGTCTTGTGTGCCAACGGCCAGCTCTTCTAAATCTTCAAAAGTTGCGAAAGTATTGCAAGTATGAAGATTTTGGGTTGTTTTTTTTTTCAAATTACAGGTTTTTATCTGAGATATTACAGTACACGAATTTTGGGTAAACAAATCTGATGTTGATGGGGGGGATACGTCGAGCCATTAGGATGGGGAAGTCACAAATAGGGACAAGATTAGATGTAGAATGGGAGAGGAGAGGTTTTGAGTTGGTGAGGCATAGAGAGCGCGTGATCTTGTTGCACAGGGAATGGGGGAGAGAGGTCTGTGTTGATGAAGCACACACAGGGAACTTGTAGGATAGGAATGGGGGAGGGGAGGTCTGTGTTGATGAAGCACAGACTGGGAACTTGTAGGATAGGAACGGGGGAGGGGAGGTCTGTGTTGATGAAGCACAGACTGGGAACTTGTAGGATAGGAACGGGGGAGGGGAGGTCTGTGTTGATGAAGCACAGACTGGGAACTTGTAGGATAGGAACGGGGGAGGGGAGGTCTGTGTTGATGAAGCACAGACTGGGAACTTGTAGGATAGGAACGGGGGAGGGGAGGTCTGTGTTGATGAAGCACAGACTGGGAACCTGTTGGATAGGAACGGGGGAGGGTAGGTCTGTGTTGATGAAGCACAGACTGGGAACTTGTAGGATAGGAACGGGGGAAGGGAGGTCTGTGTTGATGAAGCACAGACTGGGAACTTGTAGGATAGGAACGGGGGAGGGGAGGTCTGTGTTTTTGAAGTACAGACTGGGAACTTGTAGTATAGGAACGGGGGGAGGGGAGGTCTGTGTTGATGAAGCACAGACTGGGAACTTGTAGGATAGGAACAGGGGAGGGGAGGTCTGTGTTGATGAAGCACAGACTGGGAACTTGTAGGATAGGAACGGGGGAGGGGAGGTCTGTGTTGATGAAGCACAGACTGGGAACTTGTAGGATAGGAACGGGGGAGGGGAGGTCTGTGTTGATGAAGCACAGACTGGGAACTTGTAGGATAGGAACGGGGGAGGGGAGGTCTGTGTTGATGAAGCACAGACTGGGAACTTGTAGGATAGGAACAGGGGAGGGGAGGTCTGTGTTGATGAAGCACAGACTGGGAACTTGTTGGATAGGAACGGGGGAGGGGAGGTCTGTGTTGATGAAGCACAGACTGGGAACTTGTAGGATAGGAACGGGGGAGGGGAGGTCTGTGTTGATGAAGCACAGACTGGGAACTTGTAGGGTAGGAACGGGGGAGGGAGGTCTGTGTTGATGAAGCACAGACTGGGAACTTGTAGGATAGGAACGGGGGAGGGGAGGTCGGTGTTGATGAAGCACAGACTGGGAACTTGTAGGATAGGAACGGGGGAGGGGAGGTCTGTGTTGATGAAGCACAGACTGGGAACTTGTAGGATAGGAACGGGGGAGGGAGGTCTGTGTTGATGAAGCACAGACTGGGAACTTGTAGGATAAGAACGGGGGAGGGAGGTCTGTGTTGATGAAGCACAGACTGGGAACTTGTAGGATAGGAATGGGGGAAGGGAGGTCTGTGTTAATGAAGCACAGACAGGAAACTTGTAGGATAGGAACAGGGGAGGGGAGGTCTGTGTTGATGAAGCAGACAGGAAACTTGTAGGATAAGAGTGGGGGAGGGGAGGTTTGTGTTGGTGATACATTGGCAGAGCATTGGGTGGAAAGGAAATGGAGGAAAAGGGGTTTGTGTTGGTGAGGGGTGGACAGGAAACTGGTGGGAAAGGGAATGGAAGGCAGATGTGAAACGGCATTTCTTTCATGATGTACAGATTGCCAGTCTGGAGCTGGATGCCAACCTGTTCCGTATTGGACAGTCCAAGATTTTCTTCCGTGCGGGTGTTCTGGCCCACCTGGAGGAGGAGAGAGACCTGAAGCTGACTGACATCATCGTGCAGTTCCAGGCTTTGGCCCGTGGCCTGCTGGCTCGCAGGTAACTCACCACCACATGCATCTCACATAAATCAATAGATAGTAAAATGGCACGGGTATCTTAGAAAGTGAAAAAATCCTCCTTGAAAAGTGAAGAACTTTTTTTTTAGAAACAAGATTACTAAAGATATTTGGACATTCAGTATATTTCACCAGGAAGTGGAAAGTTTTTTTCATTTCCAAGTATGATTGATTGCACTTTATGAAGAGACCTTGATCCGGGGTCTTGACAGTATTGTCCCTGATCCTTCTCCTGGAACTAAAGGCAATATCACTTTTGTGTTCCTTTTCTTTTTTTTTTTTTTTTTTGCCTTGTGTACTGAATTGTTTGGACCCATGGTTGTTGATAATTCTTGTAATGTTCAGAGAAAGTGTACTTCCTTTCTCATGGATTAGGTAGTTCTTGATTTTTGAAAAAGGAAGAAAAATAGAGGATGCAATCTTGGTATTCAGTAAATGCTTTCTCCATTGAAACATGTACAACTCTGCTCAAAATGTTAGTATGTGAAGTCTTATTTTTAACACCAGTTAAAGTTCATTAATCATAACAATGAATAAAAAAAAAGAAAAAATCCAATTCATCCTCAGATCTGTGGATCGATACATGAGGACCGGTTGACATCCCAGCAGGTACACGAATTATAATAAGTGACCTTAACCCAGTTGTCCCAAAAGCACCATCCTTTATCATGAATTAATATGACAGGAACTACCAGAAGCGCATGCAGCAAATCAATGCGATCCGTGTGATCCAGAGGAACTGTGCTGCCTACCTGAAGCTGCGCAACTGGCAATGGTGGAGATTGTTCACGAAGGTAATCAACAGTTGATTTAATCTTATATTACGCTTTGTTTCTCTGACGGTCAGCCATTTGCTTACTTAGATGAAGTCACCGTACTTGGTCAGACATAATGGTTGTTGACATTTTGTCTGTTCCAGTTTTTTTGGTCTGAGAGATTTTTTTAAGATTCAGTTAGTTTTAAAAGAGAAAGTGACAGCTCTGTGAGCTGTGTACAGAATTGTTGTATATTCATGCAATGGTTTATAGTTTATGCCAAGGATACAGAGATACAGGGCAGGTGCAGCAAGGATATGAGCTCAACATCAAGAACATTTGTATGGTTAAGGGGTGCCAGAAGTGTAAAAAAGATCTCAAACAGCTGAAATAAATACACACTCTTTGCTCCATAAAGAGACAGAAGAAGGGAACTTGTCAAAGCACCAGGCAGTAGAAGACCATGTTACTCATATTTCTTATCTGAATTGAAAAGTAACACGTGCATTTGTATTTCAAACTAACACGATTCATCCTGGTGCGATGCAGGTGAAGCCACTGCTGTCAGTGACAGGCCAGGAGGAAAAGTTGCACACCACAGAAGAGGAACTAAAGAAGATGAAGGAGTCATACGATAAGCAGAAACAGGACGTGGAGCAGCTGGAATCTCGCTACGCACAGATTATCGAGGAGAAGAACATCCTGGCTGAGCAGCTGCAGGCAGAGACAGAGCTGTGCGCCGAGGCTGAGGAGGTGAGACAAAAGTTCTCTTTCTGACATGTTTTTGGCTAGTGTTTTATGTGGGCACTGATTTTTCTTTCATGTGTTGAGTAACCTCTCTGTGTGGTATGGTAGGACCTTAGCTTCGGTCTTTAATTTCATCTAATTTAACTTAGAATAATTTTCATCAGAGAGCTTTTGGGAAATTGTAGCTCACAAGTTTTGCATACATACAAAATTCTTTGTTTTGTTTTTTAAAAAACTTTTCCCTGATTTTATTATTTGATGAGAAGTTCATAAACATTGTATACCTTTTTGGAATTTTTTTTTCTTTTTTTTAAGCACAGATACAGGTGAAATACTGGTATTGTTACTCATCATCCCATGTATTATAAGCTGACTACATTTTCCCCTCTGTAGCCCCACACGATGGAGCCATTTAGGTCAAGAGATTGTTAGTCTTGATTACATCTCCCAGACCAATGCTAGTGGTCATTTTGTTCTGCAGACAGTGCAGCCAGCTGTTGATGTACCGACGTGTGATTCTTGTGCTTGCAGGCACGGGCGCGGTTAGCCAAGTGCAAGGAGGAGCTAGAGGAGATCCTGCATGACATGGAGCTGAGGATGGAGGATGAGGACAAGCAGACGAAGGTCATGGTGGAGGAGAAGCGGAAGCTGCAGCAGACAGTGCAGGACCTGGAAGAGCAGTAAGTCTGGGCCTGGATTAATGCTGTGTCAGTCTTCGGACTGTGATGCCTGCATTCATCTTTTCACTACCAGTTCTGTTTTTACATAACAAATATGTAACTACTAAAGTATATTTTGTAAAGCTCCAGACTAACATACAGATGAAACTGGGACACTGTTAGAAATTTCTTCCCAAATCCTGAAATTCAAATTTTCCTTACTGTAGTGTTGAAATCTAGCTGTGGATGCAGTTTGCTGTTAATGTGTAGGTGTGGTGTTGATCTATATAACTGACCAGTTTGGTCATTTTCCTGCTTTTCGAACATCTAGAATATATTCCATGATACTGACTCAGACTGCCCACTTCTTGGTTATCCCACACTCTGTCACTGAAGTCTAACGCATATGTAGGGTGTATGCTTTCTGCACTGTCGGTATTGGATTCAGCAGCTCTTTGGCCCCTAAATGATTTGCAGTTGGGTCTCATGGACAGTTCCCTGCCTTTGTCACTCACTGTTACTCTTGACATGAGGTAAAAGAAAGAAACAGATTTCAGCTGGAATCAAAGCACCAGCTCTTTAATGCTCAAATCTTTCTAAATAGTGTGTAATAGTCTGGGAAGGAAAGTTGGAGTCTTTATCAACATAGGGAAAAGGACAGATTGTTAGTTAACGGCTAACAGCAGATGAGCAGAACTGTAGTTAAAAGTGAAACTGTCTTGGTGCGCAGTGCACTTTTTATGGTGACTGCTTACAGTTAGGATAAACATAACAGTCTATTTGTCTGGAAGAGTTAGTAAACCATATCTTTTCCCCATCGCTCAGTTGTATTGAAACTGTCTGGCCACTTGTTCTATTTCCTGAGCACATCCTTTTGTGCCACTGTAATTGTCTCAGATCAAATGTTAATGTTCCGTTTCCTTTCCACATGCTTCAGTTGTATTGGAATAGCCTGACCATATGTTTTTGTTCAGTTTCTTAATCACATACCTCAGTAGTCTTGGAATTGTCTCTATCCACATTATTGTGTTCAATTTTCTTCACCCAGTTTTCAGTAGCCGTGTTACTGTTAACCAAATGTTGATGTTCTTGATGTCACGCATCTCTCAATAGCGTTAGAACTGTGCCTGACTTCTGGGTAATGTTGCATTACCTTATCATACCTCTCAGCAGTGTTGTAACTGTCCCTGACAATGTGTTAATGTCCTCCCCACCCAGGCTGGAAGAGGAGGAGCAGTCTAGGCAGAAGATTCAGTTGGAGAAAGTGGCTGTGGACAGTAAGCTGAAAAAGCTGGAGGAAGATCTGGCCCTGAATGAAGACAGCAATTCCAAGCTCATCAAGGAAAAGAAGTCTCTGGAAGAGCGTCTCAGTGAGGCCAATGCCCAGATTGTGGAGGAAGAGGAGAAGTCAAAGCAGCTGGGCAAGTTGAAGAATAAGTATGAGGCCATCATTGCTGACCTGGAGGAGCGACTGCGTAAAGAACAACAGGTTGGAATTGATTTTAAACAGAAGAAAATCTTGGGGTAATTTTGTGTGTCTGTTCGGAGAACAGCCTCTGACATCCTTGAAAACTGGGTCTTAACTGGGAGGCAGATATGAAATAAAGTGAAACATGTCGAAGAAAAAGGAGTGTTGAGATATTTTTACCTTTCAGCCTGCCATGAATGTGGATATAGTGAAGTGTTTTTCAGACCTGCCAACCATTCTTTTTTTGGCAGAATTCAACCCAGTAGGGCTCACTTAATTCAGCTGTTCTGCTTGACTCCCCAAAATTCCATTGGCTCTGAAAAATTTAAAAGAAAAAGAAAACAAATTTTGAAAAAAGAGAAGAAAAAAGGCTGTTTTATGATCACTCAGTTTACACAGCTGCTGTGTGTGTGGCCAGTTCCAATTTCAGCCAAAGTTCATGTCCACAACTTCTGTTTGCTTCATTTCCACCAACATCGTGCCAAAGCGTGGATCTGATTCGTGTTGCTCTGAGCCAAAGAAGAAAAGAATGTAATGGAAGTTTTTCTGTGAGAACCCCCCCAAACATCAGTGTATTGTTTGATCCAGTCGTAGTATACCTCATGCTGGATGTACAGTCTGCCTCTTTGACTTAAAATTTGCATGAAGGATATCTAGATCTTCCAGTGGAAGACCAGCATTACTGGCATCAGCAAAAAGCTGACTGATTTTTGGTCTTCTGTGGGCCAAGACATCTCAAAGGCATTGATGATCTTAAGGTATAAAGAGAGGCCATGCTGCGGAAATGAAATGAGTGACAGTTTATCACAAAAAAAGCAAACAAGCCCTTTCAGTTTCTCTAAGTTACGAGCATGTACCTTTTAGAGGGCCCATGCTAATGTTGCTGCCCTAGACACAGTCACTGAGAGTGACCTAAAAACTTACATAAACGTGAAGAAAAAATATGCAGCAGACATAAAAAAAAGAAATGAAGGGGTTTTTTTTGGGGTTTTTTTTTTTTATAATTCCGGGGAGGGGGGGGGGTTAGGACTATAAATTTTTTTTTCAACTTTGTGTGTTTTTGAATAACAAAGAAGAAATTCAAGTATTGGGAATTGCAGGATAAAAGTTTTTTGTTTTTAGTTTGGTGTGTGATGCCTCATATAGATTCTTCTCTAACCTCACATATGCCTCTCTGTTGTTAGAAATTATTCCTCTCAAGTATGATCGAGGGTTGGGCAAGCCTGGTTTCTGCTAGGTTTGCAGTGTGCACCTGCACACACTCGCATATCAGTTTACCACACACACACACACACACACACACACACACACACACACACACTCTGCACATCCATAAAAAAAAATAATAACCTAGCACAAAACAACAATGTTCCTTGAAATAGACAAGCTTTATACCTGATTCATATCTTCAAACAGGCAAGACAAGAGTTGGAGAAAATCCGCCGTCGGCTCGAGACAGAACTGAACGACCTGCGTGACCAACTGAACGAAAAGCGCCAGCAGGTGGAAGAACTGCAGGCCCAGTTATCCAAGCGTGAAGAGGAGGTGCAGACTGCTCTGCAGAAGTAAGGGCACAGCTGTGATATAAGTTATTGAAAGAACTTTGGGATGCGTATGTCATCAGGTTGAGGAGTCTGCATCTGCCCATGCATTCTCTGTACTTCACGTCATAGCGTATAATGTACATATAGATTTTCACATGACATTGGAAGTTTACAGAATTGTTTTAATGGCCTGTATGCGAGTTCTTGAAAATTTGATGTTTGAAAGATGTAAGGTTATAACTCTTTGCTGAAGAAAAAGTTATTTTGAAAGGTGGAAGGTTATAATTCTTTGCTGAAGAAAAAGAAGTATGGTTTACAAACTTGTATAGATATTTGAATTTGTTTGTCATTTCTCTTTATTTCCGAATCTGTTTATAAGGATGGTAACTTTCCATTGTGAGTGTTGCTTTCCATTGTGTTACTGACCATGGGAGCAAATTTATCTTCTGTTTTACATCATTATGTTATGTCTCCCTGCCTCACAATGTCCATTTTGTTTATTTTACAGCGTTAGAACTGTCCCTCTTCACTTTTATTGTCCAGCTTAACCTGTGCATTATCAGGTCATGTGTGCACTCATGCAGGGCTGTACGCTTTGTCTTGTAGAGCTGATGAGGAGGGAGTGTCCAAGCAGTCCATGACCAAACAGATGAGGGAGCTGAGCACCCAGCTGCAGGAGCTGCAGGAAGACTTGGAGATGGAGCGCGAGGCCAAGAACAAAGCGGAGAAGCTCAAGCGGGATCTGAACGAGGTAACCTCTCCATCTGTGCTGATGTAGGTGTATGCCTATTGCACAGTTTTGTGACTGCTTCGCTGTAGCTTGATAGTTGTTATTTAAAAGTCTGCACTTCACACTGGCTTAATATTTGTAATTTGTCTGCCTTCATTGTACATCATCAGACAGGAAAACCAAGATTTCAGTAATTGTATCAGTTCAGACCTGATGCATGCAGAATGTGGGGATGAGAGGGGGAGGGATGGGGGCGGGGAGAGTGAGTGATGACAGCTCAGCTGTTTTAAATATTCAGAATAAGAATTTTTAGAGGATAATGGCAGTGTTATCTACATTTCTGACAAACTTTTACACAGTAGAATCAGAATTTTGCAGGTAACATCCCTTTGTATGTGTGTGAAGATTTCTGGTGCATATGGTATTTTACAAATAAGGGTCCACTCTGGTTACACGTTTGTCAGACGTCTCACAGCATGGTGCTTGGAACAGTGAGGTCTGTGTGATGGTAGAAGAATCATTTTCTAAACACTGGATTGTGCCAGGAACTGGAGGCCCTGAAGACAGAACTAGAGGACTCCCTGGACACGACAGCGGCCGTGCAAGACTTGCGCAGCAAGCGAGAGCAGGAGCTGCAGGACCTGAAGCGCATGCTGGAGACTAATCAGCAACAGCATGAGGCGCAGCTTCAGGATGTGCGCAGTCGCTACAACCAGCAAATTGAAACGCTCAGCGACGAAATGGAAACCGTGCGCAAGGTATAGTGTTCTTTTATGCTTTATCGTCTTCTGCTGATTGAGAAGCTGCATGTTTATGTGTGTGGAGTGCATGCTGTATATGTGTATACCAGCTTTCCACACATAATGTTAGATACTAATATACATGTACTATCCTCTTTTTCAATGCTTCCTCATGAATTCTAGTGAACAGTCTTCTGTGATCCCATCAACTCTTAAATTAATGAACATATTGCCCTCAGTAGTCACCTCAACAACTGCCGTGATACTCTCTGAATAATTGGAATGGATTTCCCAGTCACAGCATGATGAATCCTGTCATAATGATCCTTACCTTGACAAAAATGTGTTAGACATGAGCCACCCACCAACACATAGTAAACCATTAGTGAAGCCTTCTTTTGAAGTTATGATATCAGAAACTCTTTCCCATAATTCCATCACAAACCTCAGTCAGTGTGTTTTGCCCTCATAACTTAATTTACCTTTAGTGGTCATCCACTTCATAATAAATTTGGCGTCATATACTTTACCATGTCAGACCATAGCATTCAACGGCAGTTAGCCAGCTCTGTCAGGCCGAATTTTTTCCGTGTAAAGTCTTCTTCACACTAAGATTAGCATGAGCTTGTCAGTAGAAACTTCCTTAGAGACTGCGGTCTCATACATACAATAGACCAGTTTTCCATCTTAACCATAGTGGTCTCTTGTAAACGCAGCCTCTTCCCTAGTACCATGGTCAGTGCTATGGAATGCTTCATTATTATAGTTCCAACTCTGTTTACAAGGTTAATGTCGTGAAAAGGAATTTGTGCCATTGTTCATCATATGTGGCATAAACTTGAAGCATTGATGTATGTTGGAAAACAGTACCAGTATGCATGTGAACAGACAATCCACAATATGTAACAGACTTGGAGGTTGTGTGTCAAACCCATACTCAGAGACATTAATGGACACAAACTTTTCACCTACTAGGAGGTTCTGTGTCAAACCCATACACAGGAGACATTAATGGACACAAACTTTTCACCCCCACAGGCCAAGGCCACCCTAGAGAAGACCAAGTCTACATTGGAAGCGGAGAACCAGGAGATGGCCTCCGACCTGAAGAGTGTGCAGATGGCCAAGACGGAGTCAGAGCGTAAGCGGAAACAGGCTGACCAGCAGCTGGCAGAGTTGACCATTCGCCTGCAGGAGGTGGAACAGGGGCGGGGAGAGTCCTCCGAAAAGGCCACCAAACTGCACCAGGAACTGGAGCAGGTGAGACTGTTTATCTTTTATGGGTTGTCTGGGTTATGGATTATCAGTACATGTATGGAACCATACACAACTGTATCCTGAAGAAAGAGGTGGGGATACTTTTAGGGGTTTGGTGTTTTGTAAAGAACTATTTAGAGGAAGTAAGTACACTGCTGAAAAGGAAAGAAAGAATGTTTTGATCATTCATAGCTCAGTGTCTAGCAGATATGTTTATATGTCAAGTTGTACAGTGGAATTATTCAACAAAGATGTACAGAAAGTTTTTAAAAGTGGGATTGTAATTAGAAAAGTCTTGATACACAAAGGGAAAATCAGTTCAGGCTTTGAATGGAGGAGGTGTGATATAAAAAAAAAAGGTAGAGAAAACAGTTGAAAGTTGTTTATTGGGAGGTGTCTAAAAAACAAAGGTTTTCAACTTGGGAAGTGTGAGTTGGAAGGGAGTTTATTGGAAGATGTCATGTAAAAAAGCAACCTTTTACAGGTAGGGACTGAGTGAGTTTGAAGGATGTTTACTGGCAGATGGACAGAGTTTTCAGTAGGAGCATTGTCATTTGGAAGGGTGTTTGTTGGGATATGTCACTAGAAAAACAAGGTTTTCAAGGCAAGACGTGTGAGTTTGAAGGATGTTTATTTGGAGATTTCATGAGGAAAACTTAGTCTGAAAGCTGTTTATTGGGAAGTATGTCAGTAACGTTGATCGTGTTGTGTGGTGACAGGCCAACAGCCAGCTGGAGCAGGTGGACTCCAAGGCTTTGCAGCTGAGCCAGAAAGTGAGCTCCCTGGAGGCTCAGCTGGCCGACAGCCAGGACATCAGCCAGGAGGAGACACGCCAGAAGCTGTCCCTGCAGTCCAAACTGAGACAAGCTGAGGATGAAAAGGAATCTGCTCTGGAGCGACTGGAGGAGGAGGAGGAAGCTAAGAGGGCACTGGAGAAACAAGTGTCAGATCTCAACCAGAAGGTGGGTGAAAGACCCAGATCCAGATTGTTCTTTACAAAACAGATGTTTGGGTGTTGAAATGAAACAGAGTGAGCTCTGTGATTTTAATTTTTCTTCGCAGTTAGAGTTGTGGCAAAATGCAGAAATGTGCATAAGTAACAGACTAATAGCTTGGTCAGAATTGCATCTGTTACAGTTGTGTTATTCAGAGCAATCTGGTTCAAAGCCAGTTGCTGTTCCCAGCAAAGCAACTATTGTACGAGAGTTCATGAGGCATTCTTTAGAAAGCAAGCAACAAAAACAAATGAAGGGTAACATGATTCATGATACAGGGTACATGTGGTGTGCAAGCCTCCAGGGACTGTCACCTTGTGGGGAAACTTTATTAAAAGTGTCAGAACAGGTCCGCAAGGCTAGGGTTTCCTTCTCCCCTCATTTGTTTCAGGCCCAGCTTTTTTATTGGATGGGAAACTGATTGGTAATTGTGATGTATGTGGACAGATGGTAGAGCTGAAGCGGAAGGCTGAGGAGGACCTGGCCAACAATGAGGCTCTGGAGGAGTACAAGAAGAAGGCAGCCAGAGAGATGGACCAGCTGCAGGCCCAGGTGGAGGAGGCACGGTCCGGTGCAGACCGCATGGACAAGTCACGCCGAAAACTCCAGGCTGAGGTGAGCAGGCCACACCAAACAGCACATCGTGTGTGTGATCCTCCAATAGGTATCGAGTTAAACGTCACTGAGGTTTTTTGTTTGTTTACATTGGTGTCCCAAGTACATGCATTACTTTTCAGCTAGCAAGAAATAGTTGGAGGATTTTGCAAATGTAAACCATGTATGTCAAAACATATGTGGTGGTGATGTTCATGAAAGATCCCTTCATCCCAAGAGTTGATTGTGATCCACACTTTGTGACTGTTGTGCAGGTGGAAGATCTGACCATTGCCTTGGATAACCAGCGTTCCAACGTGAGCAACATGGAGAAGAAGCAGCGAAAGTTTGACCAGACTCTGGCTGAAGCCAAGGCCGAGTCGGAGAGGTGGGTATCTGATTCTAAGTCGTCAGATCCAACAACACATGAAACGAGAGCAGCTACATCCATGACATGGAGTTTGAAAAATGTAAACCTTTTCATCAGATTCATACAAACCATCATCACTGGGATCATTGTTGGTCTCATCTGCTTCAGTATCTCTTATGATTTGATGCCTTTGGTATTAGCATATTCACCCCCACATACTGCATCACACAGTATTTCCTCTATTACTGTGTAGAGCGAGATGTGCAATGCCATTTCTGTTTGCACAGGTTCTGGGTTCAGTTTTGAGGCCTCTATGTAAACTGCCATATGAAGAATGTCTTTATTTATACAGTGTAAGAGCATGCAGTATTTTGTGTCTTTGCTATCAGACATTGTTTTCATTTGTTGTTAAACCATTGTCCTTGTCACAACTGTTACAAACTTCTGCATGGAGTTTTAATTTTTTTTAATGAGGGTGACGGGTGGTCCACTTGCCAGGTTAAAAGCGACAAAATTCAATCCAGGCTAATGAATTAAACATTTTACATCTTCAGCCTTGGAGGTCTGGCAAACCACGTTAATTGAATTATCTCAATCTACCCTCCTAATGGGCTCGCACGCACACACTCACATGATACACTGGAAGACACACACATTTGTCTTGGTATCCTCCATCTTCCCCAGTTCTACATCCACCTTACTACCCTATCACACACACACACGCATGCATGCGCACGTGCAAAAAAACCCAGTTTGGTCAACAGCAGTTGGCTTTCAGTGAAAGGAAACCTAAAATACCTACTTACTGTTTGGAATGTGTTCAGACTTGCCCAGGAGAAGGACAGCTTAGAGAGAGAGAGCCGAGAGAAGGAGACCAAGATCCTGAACCTGACCCGGGACCTGGACGAGATGCAGGAGCGTGTGGGGCAGCTGGAGAGAGTCAAGCAACAGCAGGCCCGAGAGCTGGAGGACCTCGTCTCTTCCAAGGACGATGTTGGCAAAAATGTGAGCGCTTTGCATTGCTGTAGAGAAGAGAACAGGCAGTGGACTTGTGCTGTTTAGTGTGGAAATAATGTGGATGGATATTGTTGTGGTTTGGGTATTGGGTCTTTTTCAATTTTGTTCTTCTCTGGTACATAAAGAAAAAGACTTGCTTTGCTTTTTGTAATGGTTTAAGATATTTTTTTATTGGAAATCACCTCCCCTCCCTTTCCCCTTTTCCGTAATAGTATACCACCACACAGAGTGTTTTTGATACCACCAGATGAATGGTTATGTCTTAAAACTAGCTGAGAACTGCTATGTGTGATATGTTTATCTTAGCTGCCAATGGTCCCTTCTTCGTGGGAATTTTTAAGCTATAAATCATGAATTCCTGCTTTCTTCACTTTCCGCAATCATTCATTACAGTTTATTGCATGTCTTTATCATGAGTGTGAAAAAGTTGGAATAGTTCTGGTTCTTTTCTGGTGCAAAGTACATATCCATGATGACACAGCAAAGGAACAATGCAAGCACAGATGGGAAAAAAAAAATCTGGACAGCAGGTTAGTAATCCTGCAAGGTCTGAATGTAGAATGTCATCTGTGTCCATTTTCTCATGCAGATTCATGACATGTCAGAGGTGAGAAAACTGCCTTGCTGTGCTCTTTCATTTCAGCCTGCACTAGTTTGCACTAGTTTTACTTGTGTTTGTTCAGTTGACTCCATTTTCAGTGATCTCCCCCATGTGTTTGTCCTAGCATGATGTTTGGATGGGGTCTGCATGGCGTGCAGGTGCATGAGCTGGACAAGGCCAAGCGGGCGCTGGAGGCGACGGTGGCGGAGCAGAAAGTGCAAATTGAGGAGCTGGAGGATGAGCTGCAGGCAGCGGAGGATGCCAAGCTGAGGCTGGAGGTCAACATGAATGCCCTGAAGGAGAAGTACAAGAACGAGGTGGCTGGGCGCGAGGAGCAGGAGGAGGAGAGCAAGAGGTCCCTGCTGAGGCAGGTCAGTTGCTCCCTTTTCTTCTTACCCTGCGCACAGATGTAACCTGGTGAACAGGTATTGTTTATGGTGCTGTTAGTGGTACTGACCACTAGATAATGAAAACTTGTGTGGATCTTTGTTCAGTTTTACAGACTTGTGTCTAAGTTTAGCCAGATCTTAATAGAACAGTGATCAAACGTCAAAGGGGAAAGAAGGTTTGAGTAGAAGTAACCTGTATTGTGGAATACAATTTTCATATGTGGTCTACGTGTGTAGGGTTGGATGACCAGACTGTATTTTTCTGTAAAGTTTAAGATGTGGACACAGTGATGTTTACTGTACTTATGCTGTTTGATAATATGTGAAGACATTTGTGTCCTGATCAAGATAATTAACTATGCTTACACTAGTTGCAAAATAAGGCAACTGCAGGCGGAAATCTAAACAAATTTTAAATGTTATTAATAGCAAACCACCAAGAAAACGTAGACAAACAAATCACAAGACAAAACATGGCGCGTTTCGACCTCTTAGGTCTTCTTCAGGCAAGATACAGAACACTCAGGACAATGAAAATGAACAAGCAATCACTTATCTTCAGTCACTTCAGCGCAAGATGGGCGTTGAATCTTGCACTGAAGTGAATGAAGGTAAGTGATTGCTTCTTCATTTTCGTTGTCCTGAGTGTTTTGTGTCTTGCCTGAAGAAGACCTAAGAGGTCGAAACGCGTCGTGTTTTGTCTTATGATTCGTTTGTGTACGTTTTTTTTGCGGTTCACTATCAATTACATTTAAAATATGCTTACTCTGTTAAACATGTGAAGACACTAGCAACATGAACATGATATGTTTACAGATCTGACATTGATTAACACAGGAACATACTAGTAACATGAGAAGAGTATGTTTCTTGTAAGTTTGGGTATACTAGCATATACATAGATATTTTAGAGTCAGAATTTGACTTACTGGAGAAACATTTGCTCTTATGCAAGTATTTCTCCAACATAGAACAGCAAATGGCCACATTCATTAATGCCTAGAGCAGTTAGCCACATGATAGCCATATAAAGCAATAGTCATGTGCATTTACATGCTAAGAAACATCTGCCTATGTAAACAAGCAGAGCAGTTAGTCACATGCACATGAATATTGAACACCAGTGTTCCACTTATTATCCAGATGAGGTGAATTCTGTGATAAACAAGGTGTTCTGGGCAACTGGAATTCTAGACAAGTGATTTTGAGAAGAAAAAAAAATGTGTACAGAGCACCAGTGATCCACAGACATTTTCTGGACAGTCATCAGTTTCACCCAAGCATCAGCAGACAGAGCAATAAGTTCCCCAGTCTATGAGCATATAGTGGAACTCTTTTCCTCAAATATCTGAATGCACAACAATAGTTCCCCTGCCCATCTCCCAGTGCCTCCCCTGCCCATAACACTTGAATTCAGAACAATTTCCAATGGTAGATATTTGCATGCAGGTCACCAAGATTGGCATGATTTGTTAACAGCTCTACCCTTCACACCCCACCCCTCTCTGTTGTCATTCCTCCCCCCACTCCTCCAAACATTTGCACACAGAGCAACTACTCCTTGCCCCCCCCCCCCAATCCCCCCCCCCTCCTCTACCCTCCTTGTATGTGTAGAACTCCTCAGTACACTTCCATGTACATAAGACATTGAAGGCAGATGTTGCCACAAGAGTAGCGTTCTGTTGTTGGCAGCTGCGTGAGATGGAGACAGAGCTTGAGGATGAGCGCAAGCAGCGAGCCATGGCAGTCAACGCACGCAACAAGCTGCAAGGGGACATCCAGGGCATGGAGCAGGAGCTGGAGATGGCCAGCAAGGTGAAGGAGGATGCCGTCAAGCAGTACAAGAAGATCGCTGCACAGATGAAGGACTTCCATCGGGAACTGGATGATGCCCGAGCTGCTCGTGAGGAAATGGCCAGCCAGGCCAAGGACAATGAGAAGAAGGTGAGATTGTTGGGATGAGACTGCTTTTGTTCTAATATTAATGTCTTCAGAACATGACACTGTTGCACAGGCGTTTAAACCTTTTTGATCTAAGGTCAGGGATTAAGAGAGAGAAAAGGTATGGATGGTCCCACCATGAAAATGTTTGTAGCCAACAAAGAATCCTGTTAGTCAACTTTTGGTTCACCAACATCTAAATCATGAAACATTTTTAAAAAATTGATACTGGATACTAGCTCAGATAAGGCAGAAATTAACCCAACTTCCTAGCCTCATTCATGCTTTTCATGACCAGCAAGGCAAGAGTTGCTTCCTTTTCTTCGTTACTTAGGAAAGCTCAAAGTAAAGTACAGAGCTTTAAAAACAAAATGAATAAAAGAATTTCACACAGGATAGACTGTGACCACCTGAGCTGTTTCCTCTAATGTCAGATCAGTTTGGACCACTTTACAACTGGGTCAGGTCCAGGAGATGGATACATGGCATAAATCCTCTGATTGCAGATGATTTGAGCATTTACAGATTAGTCATGAACATTTTTTTGTAAAGTTCATGGGTAGAATTAACACATAATGATCGTACTGTAATGGTTCAGGTGAAGAACTTGGAGGCAGAACTGATGAAACTTCAGGAGGATCTTGCATTGGCTGAGCGACAGCGGCGCAATGCAGAGTCGGAGAGGGATGAACTGGCCGACGAGATTGGCAGCAGTGCATCCAGCAAGTAAGGCACTGTTCTACAGAGAGACTGGAGGAATAAAATTTTGTTGCTTGCGTTTTCTTTAATCTTTTTGTCTCAAAGTGTAAACCGAATAAATATGGGTAATTAGCCAGTCCATGGTTATGTGTGAGTGTGCAAATAAATTTTGGTGTATTTGCAGCTGATACAAGTGCTAGAATAATGAAGCCTGGCTCAACTACATTGTTAAGACCTTTCTAATCATCCGTACATGAATTTGTCAACTAATTGTAATTGTCTTAAATCTGCACAGACATTTTCAGAGTTATGTCAGTTTTACAAAATTGACATATTCTTAGAAATGTTAATGACTTGCAATTATTTTTTACACTGATGAAAAAAAAATATGTTAAATGAGAGTAATAGCTAATATTGTAACAAATATTAGCTTACATTTTATCAAGATCAGACCATTCAGTGTAATTTCTACTTCTTCTTTGCCTTAAAATCTTTTATACATACATCACCTTGGCTTATTGGTACAGACCTGTTAATGGATTGTCCAAAGTATTTGCTTAGAATACAGATATTAAGATTTTATGCCGGAAATTTTTTTATTTCACTGCAAGGACCCGCCATCCCTCCCCTAACCCTCTCTCCCACTCTTGAATGGAGGGAATGTCCTAGTTAGCATTCCCCAATAGTTTGTGTGTGTGCGAAACAGTTTTCACTTTGAATTGATTTACCTCCCATTAAAGATTCTCTGCCATGTAATTTGTGGAGTGGTTATTGAGAGGTTGCACAGTATAATGTCCTGTCTAAATTACCATATGGAGCTGCACTTGGTCACCAGGCAATCTCTGATTGATGAGAAGCGCCGTCTGGAGGCACGCATCAGTGAGCTGGAGGATGAACTAGAGGATGAACACACCAACCTTGAGCTGGCCAACGACAAGGCTCGCAAGGCCCTCAATCAGGTCAGACCACAGAGATGTACTTTAAAAAAAACAACTTTTCTTTTGTCAGCTGCTTGTAGTTTAACTTTTCATGAATGGAAATCCTAAACGGGGTGGGGAGATAAAAACAGTATACAAAAGCAAGTTATTGTCAGTCTTGATTGTTTATTGTTCCTAGCCCAGTAGATCGCAAGGAGTGAAACCACTCAAAAATAATATAGATACCACAAAGTACAATATCTCATCACCAAACAGCTGTCAAGCGTAAAATAAAAACAAATGAAATATTTTAAATGTTTAAATTGCCTTTATTACCGCACTTCTGAAATTCTAAGTTGCCCTGGAAGAACCAGCCATTTTGCTCAGGTTTTTTTTATTTTTATTTTTTTATCCACAGTAGTCTAGTGGCCAAACAAGAGCAGGGGTAGGAGGGAGGGGCCCTCAGATGGTTTGTATTGGTGATTAACAGAATTTTCAGAATTGCCTTTTTTTTTTTTGGTCATAAAATGAAAGTCTGAAAACTTTAAGAATTCAGCTGAAGCTTTTAGTCCATATGATCAGACCAGATGTATCATGATTTCTTACAATTTGGTAGAAGGTATTTACACTGCAGCTATCTCTGTCTCTTCTTCATCCTTGTTTCCTGTCCTATTGGTAAGAAATATCAAAACAAGTGAAAACGATTAGATATCCCATTTTTGAAGGTTGTGTCAATGGCCACTAGACATTAACATAACTAAAATGGGACCAGAAAAACCCCAATGGCTAAAAACATTTTGAAAAAGCAGGTAGTATGTACTACAATGCTTAATATCATTTGGCCTTGTTACTGGAGATCTATAGACAGGATCTGAAGAATTGGAAACTGTGAATAGACACAAAGGGTTCAGGTAAATGGAGTCTTAAGTTGGAAAGAAAGAAGACCAAAGTAAGAAAAGAACACAGAGGAATAGGACAGGAAAATATCAAGTGCAGATTTTCCAAAAGGTAAAGATATAGTCTATTCTTGAAAGGTCTCCATGATATGCTAGATGATGCCTTTAGTGATGACTTGACCAGAAACAGGCATTTCAGAGTGAAAGTCCATACCAAAACACAATCATGTACACATTTCTGTTTTCTTTCATCCTCGTTTCTTCTGGTTAGAAAAAAAATTTCTGTGATTTCTGTACAAAGTAATCTTAGTCCTGTATGTATGTGCACACAGCTGGAGCAGGTGAACACAGACCTGTCGTCAGAGCGCTCCGTGTCGCAGAAACTGGAGAACCAGCGTCTGGCATTGGAGAGGCAGAACAAGGAGATGAGAGAGAAGCTGCAGGAGCTGGAAGGCCAGAACCGTGCTCGCACCAAGGCCACCATTGCTGCTCTGGAGGGCAAGATTGTCAACCTGGAGGAGCAGCTGGACCAGGAAGCCAAGTGAGTGACAACTCACCCCCACACACCTGATTTCCTCTCTGCCGCTAGGGGTGGTTATTTGGAGTGATTGAGATTTTTTATTCTGCAGAATAATCCAATAGGGTATCATGTGCGTTGTAAGCAGTTGTAAGCAGTAATGATATTGAAATGCCTAAAAGCAAAATGAAAGATCCTCATTGAATTTAGTATTGTCTTGTCTTGCTGCTGAAAAAGTTTTGAAAACCCAGAATAATCTGAATATTTTTAGCATTGGAACGGTCCTAGAGCAACTCAAATATTCAAGATGCTGTTTGCTGCAATGTGTTTCAGAGACCGTGCCAGCTTAGCCCGCACAAACCGCAAGATGGAGAAGCGTCTGAAGGAGCTGCAGATCCAGGCCGAAGACGAGCGCCGCAGTGCAGACCAGTACAAGGAACAGGTCAGGCTCCGACTGCATTGATTCTGGCACCACACCTCCATACATTTCTTTGAAATGAACCAGCTGCCGTGGCAAAGTGGTTAAGGTCGCAGACTTCTAGCCTAGAGGTTGTGGATTCGATTCCCATCGGAGTCGTTTAAGGGATTTTTCTGCCCCAAACAGCTCCTATTCACAGTAAAGTTTGCTATGGGCTCAATTTCTGGCTAACACTGCAGGTGTCTGTATATTTCAGGCTATATTATGAAAGTAAGTATAGAGTACAGCCCTGTCATGCAGTCTCAAACTGGAATGAAAATATGTCGCATCATCTTTGTCATCCTCATTGATCAGCATTTTAAAAAGTCTCAAATTCTTTGGCCCTTCATGCTCAACTCTCATGGTCACCTCAATTTTGATTGCCTTTACACGTCTAAGTCCTTGGTTTGATGCTGTCTGGGTCACCAGTATTGGAAAATTCATGGGGACTGACACCCTCCAGAGGGAGAGCTCATTCATGCCGGCTCCAGGCTCCACTGCTTAGCAATTATTGTGGTCAGGAGGGGGCATTGTAGGTGACGCCCGCATGTATTAGATCAAAACAGGTGCCACTAAACACCGCCAGAGTGACTTGGCAGTAGAGCAGTGTCTGGTTGGTTGCCTCGTGACGACTTGATATTGACTGCTTCATGTGCGTGCAGCTGGTTATGGACTGCCTCTCAGCCTACAGGGACAATCTCAGATTATAGTGGATAGATTTTGACTCTTTGTGTTTTTTTGTACAGATAGGTTCTTACTTATAGACATGGTTAAAAAGAAAAAAGCATGTTGCCAGTGGGAGGGAACAAAGGGGGGAGGCCTTAAAATTTTCATGGTTAGGGATTGTTTTTTTGGGCAGAGGAGGAAGGAAGGAGGGGTGCTGCAAACTGCCATGTAGACAAGAAACAAGAAGGCAGGACAGATTTTCTACTTGTAGCGTTGTGTCCATGTCATAGCATGTTTGGCGTCATATACTTTACCATGTCAGACCATAGCATTCAACGGCAGTTAGCCAGCTCTGTCAGGCCGAATTTTTTCCGTGGCCAATGCAGTCATAAGACAGTCACGTGATGTCACCCCACTTCCGGCCCCGGAAGAAGCCAGTGTCAACTTCCTATAAGCCATTCATCTTCGGCCTGCCGTCAAAGCAAGATAAGTCTTGTGCTCTGTCTCGCCTATACTTGCCTTTGTGTTAACTTTGCTGTGTTTTGTTCTATACTTGATTCAGTTGTGGCTTGCAAATGTGAGGCTCTTGGTGGGAGCGTATTTATCAAAAGATTTGTCTCTTTTACCGGCACTCTCGGGAGCGTATTTATTAAAAGATTTGTCTCTTTTACCGGCACTCCCGCGACTTTGTTACTCGCGATCGTCGGCACCGCTCGCCGGTCGTGTTCCCCCACCATATTGCCGAGCCTCGGGTTCAGCACGCATTTTGTGCTGGTTCCGGCTTGCACTAGACCCTGAGTATTTTTGCCGTGTGAGGCTCTTGGTGGGAGCGTATTTATTAAAAGATTTGTCTCTTTTACCGGCACTCTCGGGAGCGTATTTATTAAAGATTTGTCTCTTTTACCGGCACTCTCGCGACTTTGTTACTCGCGATCGTCGGCACCGCTCGCCGGTCGTGTTCCCCCACCATATTGCCGAGCCTCGGGTTCAGCACGCATTTTGTGCTGGTTCCGCTTATTAAGGTTTAGGGCTCAATAACTATCACACCTGTACTCTTTACCCTTCACAGGTAGAACGTGTTCGAGTAAGGGTGTGTGACACTGATCTGCTTATTAAGATTTAGTGCCCAAGAACTATCACACCTATACACAGTGATACTCCACGTGTAGAGATTGCTATTAATAGCCATACCAGTCACACGACCGGTGGCGTGTACGGGTAGTTCGAGTTTTCAGTCGATCTCTCGAGCACTTTGCACGACACCACACGGACGATCGAGATTAATTGATTTTCTCGATCGGCCACCTTGTCTCCTCTTTGCGGTCGTGTGTTCCGGGTTTGCTCTATCCACCTGTGCCCAACATGGTGAAGGACACCGCCGGGTCGAGCCACTCCACTGCTCGGAGTTCGCTCAATTTCCCGGAGAACCCGCGGGTCGATTCCATCTCGGAGCAATCCGTTCGCACTGATGAACGTACGGTTCGGGTAGACAGAGACGACTTCTCCGCGGAAGGGACGCGTGATCTTCCTCGTCTACCAAACCGACGGACGCACGACCGCGGCGTCCCAAGGCTGATAGGCAAGCGGCCACCATTTCAAAATGCCTTTCATTTGATCTGCCTGCTAGTCTAAGGGCAAAGCTCCCCTCAAGGTGCTGCCCAGAAAGTCTAATGGCAAGGCTCCCCTCAAGGGGCCCGGCCGAGCAAAGACTAGCCAACGGAATTCGCCCTCCCCCACCCCTTCTCCATCGGCCAGCTTGCCCTCTAGCCTACGGACTCGCTCGGAGACTTCTAACTATCATGCTGAGTCACGCGAATCTCGGCCCCCGGGGCACCTTGCCGAGCCGCGGACCAGCACGGGTGACGGATCTGGGATGGAATCACCATCCGTCACTCGCCTTGATGAGTCACGTATCTCTTTTTCCCCCCAAATTGATACGTGCACTCATAGCGCTCGGCCCCACCGGGCACAGGTGCAGCCAACACCTGAGCTCGAGGAGCGCTTCGACTCCGGAAGCAGCCTTATGGTCACCCCGACGCACGACCTCGGTGGTGTCCATAATCCTGGGCGTGCGGGCACGCCGCGCCATGGGCCCGGCCGTGCCCATGCACAAGGACGGTCGACCTACCCCGATCGAACGTCACCTTCTTCCCTAGGGGTATTGGACGTTGGGGAACCGACCTTTCGGATCCCCATTTGGGCAACGTCCGCGGTCCCGCTCCTCCGGGGGGAGGATCTACCAGCGGGACCAAGGGTAACCTGACATATTCCTCCAGGGGGAGGAACACGGGACCGCATCCTGACCAATCCGCACTTTCGCGGGTTGGGGGCTCGACTTCCGCATCCTCCTCCATACCATTATGGCCCTCCCAGGCCCATTCCAAGGACGTGTATGGTGCAGTGCACGGACCTGGACGGGGACGACAGGCCACGGCCTCTCAAGCCCCCCCCCAACAGTGATTCAGGTTACCCGGGTCCCCGGGGACTTTCTGCCTACAAGAAGAAGAGGGTCTCGTGGCTACGACTCGGCGGATGTCTGACCTACGCATTCGCCCAACGCGCTGGTCAGACCTTGAGTGCGGCCTACCTACCATGGTTTTTCCCCAGGGCCGCCACAGCCCGTTTACCTCCCCGGGGACCGGTGGCTCTATGCCCCGAGAGAGACCAGTGGCTTAACGCCAACACCCAGCACGACCAGCTACATGGTCGAATGTGGCACCCGGCCTCACTTACCTGGGTCGACCTTGGTCTCCCTCCTCGGGCGCTGTCCTATCGGCAGGACGATGTCCCGGCCGCCGATTATAGGGCCACCGGGGACACACTACAGGCACCCCTCGACTTACCTCCTGAAGACGGGTGCTATGAACCCTCTCAGGACCAGTACCTCCCTGAGGCGGACGATGACGAGGAGCTAGCCCCCACCTCATTGTACGATGTCCGCACGATAGAACGGTGGCGACCAGACCTCGTTAGGAGGGAGGCCGCACCCGCTGACGAATTTCTCTCCCTCTCCCCCGGCCCAGAGATCTAGACCAATCTACCCAAGAACCCCTCAGTCGCCTCCTTGTTTACGGACAATCCCGTGACCAGGGAGATGGGCATTTCCCAGTCGGACCGTCGGTTGATCCCCCACCTGCCCCCCCCTACTTCCGGCGCCATCTCCTTTAAGAACCTAAAGGAATGGGTCCGAGTAGCCAGGATGGGCATCCTCCACACCACGGCGGGACACACCTACTTGGACATGCCCCTTCAGCGAGCGGAGGCTCTATGGCCGGAGGACGATGGTGCCATCCCAGTACCGGGGGACCCGGGCTCTGAGGCGCACCAAGAGCCTGACCCTCGCTTGTTCAGCGATCCTTTCATGCGACACCTAGTTAACAGGATTTCGCATCACCTTTCGGCCCAGGTCCAGTCGCTCTTTGGCGACTACTCGGCTGACGTCATAGCACAAGCAGTTGAGGAACGCAAGCAGGCTGTGTCCTTTGCGCCCAGGCCACCGCCACGCCCTGCTAGACCCCCACTTCGTTCCTTCCCCAGGCACAGACCCTATCCCAGACAATCGCCTTCCCGCACCGCACGGCCCGCCAAGCGACCTAATCTTCTCCCAAGGCCTAAGCCAAAACCCCATCAGCAAAATTTTCGGTTAGGCCAACAGTCACGCTCCCGGAGCTGACTAGGGAGACAGCCCGAGGGGGACTTAGATCAGGTAGCACCCCCCCTCGCCCTATCCCCCACCCACCAGCCCAGACCCTCGCCCCCCTGGCGGGCAGCCTCTCCCGGCATGCCCACCAGTGGAGACGCATACGCCTCACCCTGGATAGTGGCGGTGCTACAGGAAGGGTTTCGCCTTCCTTGGGCCCACGAGCGTCCCCCCCCTCATGCTATCTCCCCCTCCCTCCCCCAACGAACCCTCCCCGCCAAAGCAGAAGCTCTTCGCACGGAAGTCCAAGACCTCCTCAAAAGAGGGGCCATCTCGGAGATTTCCCACCCAAACCCCGGCTTCTACTCTTTGTGATCCCAAAAGCCTCGGGAGGATGGAGGCCCATTCTAGATCTTTCGCCCCTCAACAAGTTCCTCAGGCCCACCAAGTTCAAGATGGAGACCCCCACCCAGATCCGAGACTCCATCCATCATCGCGACTGGGCCACATCCGTAGACCTGAAGGACGCCTATTTTTCAGATCCTGATTCACCCGGCCCACAGACGATTCCTACGGTTCGTCTGGCAGACCCCGGAGAGGCCTGCACGCATAGTGGACCTCATCTCCTGCCTGTCACAGGCACCCCACACCTCGGCCAGAACCCTGTCCTCCCTCCTAGGAATGATGGAGTCCCTGTCTCCCCTCATTCCCCTGCGGCGGGTCCCCAAACGCCAACTTCAGAGGGAGTTCCGCCGACGTTTGTCACAGACCTCCGACCGCTGGGACCAGGTCATTCCCCTCGGACACTGGTTCATTTCGGCGACGGAGGAGCGGCTCACTCCAGCCACTCTCTCCACCGGGGTCCCCATCTCCCTCCCAACCCAACCCAACCACTGGAACTTTATACAGACGCCTCCAACTTGGGCTGGGGGGCCCACGTGGAGGACAGTCACGCCTCGGGGAGTGGGAGCTGGAAGCGGTCAGGCTAGCCCTTCTCCAACTCCAGCACAAGGTCGCGCACCGACTTGTTCTCCTCCTCACGGACAATACGTCGGTAGCTTGCTATGTCAACAAAGGGGGAGAGGCCCGCTCCATAGGCCTCTCCCTCAGAACAGAGGCCCTCCTTCGCTGGTGTCGCGCAACCATTGGTTTGTGCCCATGATCGACCTGTTTGCCACCAGCTTCAACCATCACCTGCCCCTGTACGTCTCTCCCGTTCCAGATCCCCAGGCGGATGCAGTCGACGCACTATCCCTCCCCGGGACGGGCCTACTGGCGTATGCCTTTCCCCCCTTCCCCATCCTACACAAGGTGATCAGGAAGGCAAGGCTGGAAAGACCCAGGCTGATCCTCGTAACGCCATGGTGGCCGACCCAGTCTTGGTTCCCGGACCCCAAGTCCCTCACCCACGTTCCCCCCCTCCGGCTCAGCCCTCGCTGGGACATGCTGAGACAACCCCGGTCAGGTCTTCCTCACTCCAATCCCAAGATGCTTCGCCTACACGCGTGGCTTCTATGCCAGCCCAACTGCGAACATCTGCATCTACCCCCCACTCGGAGAGACCCCAGTCCGTCCTAGACACACTAGCCGGGGCAGGGGCCTCTCAGGGATTACGGGACTTCGCCTCGGCATCTCGCAGAGCCAGCACCGAATCCCTCTACAACTACCGTTGGGAGAGATGGATAACCTGGTGCTCAGATAACTCTGTTCCCCATTACTGCCCCTCCAACATCCAAATAGGAAATTTCCTCTCCCACCTATCCTCTTCCCTTAAGCTGTCGGCTGGCTCCATTCGGGGCTACAGATCAGCTATCTGCACTACCATTCGTCAACTGGGGGGCCCTTCTTTTGACAATGACTTTCTCCTCAGAGAGGTGTCTAGAGGAGTTGCTCTACGGGAAGCTCAGTCCCCTAGGCGCATTCCCCTCTGGGACCTTTTTACGGTCCTCGATGCCCTCAGAAAAACCCCTTTTGAACCCATTGCTTCTATTCCTTTTGACCTCCTCTCCTTTAAGACCACCTTTCTCCTCGCCCTGGCCTCGGCCAGAAGACGAAGTGAGATTCACGCCCTCAGCGGTGACCCCACAGATATCGCCTTCCACAGGGACGGCTCAGTCTCTCTCAAGTTCCTTCCGGAGTTCTGACATCTTGGGAAAGGGAGAGAAAAAGATGGAGACATGGACCTTTGCCCCTCCAGGTGTCTCAGGTACTACTGGGAACGCACACGCCCCAGGCGCTCCTCCCAGAGACGACTCCTTATCTCCCTCAACCCCAACAATACTAGAGATATCTCGGCGGGAACTATCTCCAGGTGGCTCTCCAAGACGGTGAGATCTACCTACGCTCAGGCGTACAAGGATCTCCCTGTCCTATCACCCAGGGCCCACGAGGTCAGAGCACTGGCCACTTCCACAGCGTTCCAGTACTCTGTCCCCGTGCGCCACCTGCTGGAGGCAGCCTACTGGCGTTCGGAAAATCCCTTCATTATTTTTTACCTGAGGGATATCCGCATGACCAGAGCTGATGGGTCTAAGGGGATTTCCTTTGTGGCGGCCAATGCAGCCATATCGGTCAACCCCAAGAACCACTAGGGCGCTCGCCCTCCTCCGATTCCTTTAAATTCTGCTATGGTCTGACATGGTAAAGTATATGACGCCAAAATGGGGAGTTTGTGTTATACTCCCTGTTTGGCTAGTATACTTACCATGTCAGACTCTAATTCCCTCCCTACCTTCCCCTCTGGCGCCAAGGTTCTCGGGGTCACCATACACCAGGCCTCGCTGAATGACTTATAGGAAGTTGACACTGGCTTCTTCCGGGGCCGGAAGTGGGGTGACATCACGTGACTGTCTTATGACTGCATTGGCCACGGAAAAAATTCGGCCTGACAGAGCTGGCTAACTGCCGTTGAATGCTATGGTCTGACATGGTAAGTATACTAGCCAAACAGGGAGTATAACACAAACTCCCCATATCTGTTAAATCAGCAGTGTGCTCTCAAGCAATACAAAGGGTTCATTCCTTAAGATGTCAACTGATAAAGCCTCCTGTCTGCTGTAGCTTTTCTCATCTCTGGACATCTCTGAAGAACAAACCTTTCCAGTTATTTCTTTACCCTCTTGTGTATTTTTACCCATCTTTTTAGTGCAGTACATTGCTGAGCAGGACTTTTTTTTTTTTGAATGGAAGAAAAAAAGTCAATCTTGGCAGATCTTCATTCAGTTTTACAAGTTTCTTAAGAGAAGAAGTACCTAGTATGATTAATTTAAAAGTTTTTGTGCTGAAGAAAATAAAATCATAAGCGAGTATAATGGGTCTCCAAGGATTCTAGTAGTAGTAGTTTGTGCAGAGGATGGCATATGTACAGAGTTTGCATTTTTTCATGTTGGATTTGTAATATAAAGATGACATTTCCCAGGCCATTGCAGTTGTGATCCATACTTTCCCCATTCATTATCCACGCACTCATAGTTCTACTGCAGTGCAGAATATGTTTTCCTTCACAGCTGGACAAGATGAACAACCGGGTGAAGGCCTTGAAGCGGCAAGTGGACGAGGCCGAGGAGGAGGTGGCCCGCCTGAACGCTGCCAAGCGTAAAGTGCAGCGAGAGCTGGATGATCAGATGGAGCAGAATGATGTGCTGGTGCGCGAGACGCAGTCTCTTAGGAAGTACAGGTAGGCGAACAGGGACCGAATGGCATGTGTGGGAGAGAATAGGGTCGGTGGTGATGTGTGAGGGGAGAAAATGAGGTCAGCAGAGTGATTCTTGTTCTGTAGTTCATTGCTAGTTAAAGTGCCTTTGAGTAATGCAGGGAGATGATAAACAGAACAAATATATGTCACACGGTTTCTGTGCTTATAATTGAAAATATTTGGGGGGAAAAAGGAAAAGAAACATGCCTTCATAATTCCTATTGCAGTTTTGTACTGTGTTGGTACTGTTCTTGAAGGGAAAAAGCAAAAGATGGATTATATAGCCTACAGTTGCATACATTTTATCTGGAGATGAGTGGGCAAAATTTGGGCTAACCCAGGCTGATTGTTGGTTATGAACCTGCTTGTGAAGTGTCATGAGGGATTGCACCGCATTTTTATGGAACTTTAAGTAAAATGTTATAGAGTCCATAAGGAATTGCTCAGTACTTCCACGGAACAGTTTGTAAGATGTCATTGAGGAGTTGGTGATTACTCAGTACATTTCATGTAGAAAACAGTTTGTAAAATGTCATTAGCAGTTAGTTCATACTTCAGTGCAACAATTTCCAGTATAATATAGTGTTAGGTAAGGATTAGTTAGTATCTTAATAGAATTTTTTTCTAGTCTGATATTTAATTTTAGAACTAGTCCCTCTTCTATGGGATAGGTTTAGACTGTACAGTGTTTATTGCCCAAACAGATGCAGAAGGTATATGACAAATACTCTTGCCGTCTAGTCAAATCACGTCCGATATGAAATTAGTTTGCTGATTTTTCAAAAAGATTCTAAAGGTACACAGTTAATACACTTGTTTTCTCATGACTTGCAGATACGAAGAATAAAATATCAAACCATATAAAGGAAAATGAATAACTGAAAAAAAGGAATAAAGGTAATGTCCTTTGACACAGAGCAGGAAGTGAGGAGAAACCGATTTATTCAGGAACAGAAAATAAAAGATGAAATGTTCAGTTTGGGTCAGGTATGGTGGCCTGTGTGTTACAGACCATCAGCCCAGGTCCGCTCAAGTCGTGCTGCCGTGAAGTTGGGTGATGATGATGGGTCTGAAGATGTACAAGAGGAACACACTGAGAGCTGATCAGCACGCCCGGTCAGATACACATCCTGTCTTCACCACATCAGAGGATTGGTGTTCTGGGTTAGCGGTGTCCAAACAGCTGGCCACAATTCCACTAATGTCTACTACACAAACTGTACAATACTAGCCAATCCAGTGTGGTCATGTTACCTATATGTATGCAGGTATTTGTGCAACTTCACAGGGCAGAGGTGGAACACTGCCTGTTCCTTGGACCAGAAGTTCACCCTGCTGTCATGTTACTTGGCATTACTGCTTTCATGTACTCTTCACACACTGCTCACTAATCAAGCTTAGATACTTTTTTTCCTTGTCTTTCTCATTGAATGTAGTGCTTCCGGCATGACTGTGGAGTCTGAAAGTGTGGTATGCTCAGTGTGCATACGTGTGTGTGTTTCCCATAATGGAGTAGCTGATTGATTCAAAGCACAAAACGTCAAGGATGTGAAAATTTCTGATTCACAAAGAAGCTTGTCATGTTTGTACATGCTGGGGCATGTCTGATGTAGAGAGAGGATGGAGGTGTGTGTGGGTATTTGCTGGATTGTAGTTTTAGACAATGCATTTCTTTTCCTTGCTTGAGGGACCACCCTTTTGTTTGATTGTGTGTTCAGTTTGGGTCCACAGATTGTGCAAGTCCAACAAGATTCCCCCCTCCCCACCCTTCTTCCTTTCCCAATCATCTAAGTGACTTCCTGTGCTCAGTTTCTGCTGCAAGTTCAAATATGCAAATGATCAGAAAACCTCCAGTTCTGTCCCAGTGCCTGTTAACTCTGGTAGGGGAAGGTCTGGGATGGGGTGGGGGTGATCCTCTAGATAAGGGGTGCTTATGCTTTGTTGATTGATAATACTGTTGAGTCTCTGCCTGTGCTATTGAACAGACCTGTTGAAAAGGCAAGATGTTCAAAAGCATTTTCATATTGGAATAAAATTGACGTGATTTATGTCAATTGTGTAAGGAGCCGCAGGTGTATATGTTTTATGTGTATGTTATTTGCGTACGTTTTTCAGTCTTGCTTAGATGCTACTTAAAAAGAGAGATTGAAGGGTACTGGTTTGGTATTATTTTGGCAAACGCTACCCAAAGGGTTTGTATTGGTGTTGCGATTATGAATGCTGCTGACTGCTACTAAGCTGCCAATTTTTTTTTTCAGGATAGATTCCACGCAAAAAAAATGTTCTATGGACCATTGGGTGATAAGACATGATGTCCGTTGTCCATTATTGTCGTAACTGCCTAAGACATGATGTCTGCTGTCCATTATTGTTGGAACTGCCTTTTTCATGCAATTTTTCTGTTTTATGTCTTTTTATCAAGTACCACTATTTCGGGAACAAATTGACTTGACATTTTGTCAGTCGCACAGAATTTCCAAACATGTGATATCTTGTGTGGATGTCATTTTGTACTTTTTAATTTGTGCTGGGATCAACCAAGACTAAGCAAAATTTTGTTTTCCTTGTCTTCATACCCAAAATGTAACTATTAAATCAGGTGATATTGCCTTGCTTGTTTCACTGCATATCGAACACTATGACTTTCATTGTAGAATTGTAATTCCATAACATTTTTACTTGCTTTAAGCAACAAGTAGCAACTCTATGCTTTGCTGATCTTCTGAAGTAAAGAAATGATATACTCAGTGTTGCTGTCCATGACATCTTTAGTCTTCTTTGATGTGTTGTGAGTGTGTGTGAATTAGCAATTGCTGTATTGCCACATGACATTTGCATAGTGAAGAAGGGAGCTGTTCTGTTTTCCTTTTAAACTGTTGATGGAAAAAAACTACTTGCAATTGAACTTCACTGCTTCAGATTGTGGAGAACATAGGCTAGAAGATGTACATGTCCTGGGCCCAGCTATTTCAGACGTTTTCCACACCTTTACTGGGCCTTGTTTTCCAGGTGGTTTCCACACCTTTACAGGGCCTGGTTATTCTAGGTGGTTTCCACACCTTTACTGGGCCTAGTTATTCCAGGTGGTTTCCACACCTTTACTGGGCCTAGTTATTCCAGGTGGTTTCCACACCTTTACAGGGCCTAGCTATTCCAAGTGTTTTCCACACCTTTACAGGGCCTTGTTATTCTAGGTGGTTTCCACACCTTTACAGGGCCTAGTTATTCCAGGTGGTTTCCACACCTTTACTGGGCCTAGTTATTCCAGATAGTTTCCACACCTTTACAGGGTCTAGCTATTCCAAGTGTTTTCCACACCTTTACAGGGCCAAGCTATTCCAGGTGTTTTCCCCACCTGTACAGGGTCTAGCTATTCCAAGTGTTTTCCACACCTTTACTGGGCCTAGTTATTCCAGGTGGTTTTCACACCTTTACAGGGCCTAGTTATTCCAGGTGGTTTTCACACCCCAAACCTTTACATGGCCAAGCTATTCCAAGTGTTTTCCACACCTCTACAGGGCCTAGCTTTTCCAGGTGGTTTCCACATCTTTACTGGGCCTAGCTATTCCAGGTGGTTTCCACATCTTTACAGGGCCAAGCTATTCCAGATGGTTTCCACATCTTTACAGGGCCAAGCTATTCCAGGTGGTTTGCACACCTTTACTGGGCTTAGCTATTCCAGGTGGTTTGCACACCTTTACAGGGCCTAGCTATTCCAGGTGGTTTGCACACCTTTACAGGGCCTAGCTATTCCAGATGGTTTCCACACCTCTACAAGGCCTAGCTTTCCAGATGGTTTCCACATCTTTACAGGGCCAAGCTATTCCAGGTGGTTTCCACACCTTTACTGGGCCTAGCTATTCCAGATGGTTTCACCTCTACAGGGCCTAGCTATTCCAGGTGGTTTCCACACCTCTACAGGGCCTAGCTATTCCAGATGGTTTCCACACCTCTACAGGGCCTAGCTATTCCAGATGGTTTCCACATCTTTACAGGGTCAAGCTATTCAAGGTGGTTTCCACACCTTTACTGGGCCTAGCTATTCCAGATGGTTTCCACACCTGTACATGGCCTAGCTATTCCAGATGGTTTCCACATCTTTACAGGGCCAAGCTATTCGAGGTGGTTTCCACACGTTTACTGGGCCTAGCTATTCCAGATGGTTTCCACACCTCTACAGGGCCTAGCTATTCCAGATGGTTTCCACATCTTTACAGGGCCAAGCTATTCCAGGTGGTTTCCACACCTCTACAGGGCCTAGCTATTCCAGATGGTTTCCACATCTTTACAGGGCCAAGCTATTCCAGGTGGTTTCCACACCTCCACAGGGCCTAGCTATTCCAGATGGTTTCCACACCTTACAGGGCCTAGCTATTCCAGATAGTTTCCACATCTTTACAGGACCAAGCTATTCAGGTGGTTTCCACACATTTACTGGGCATAGCTATTCCAAGTGTTTTCCACACCTTTACAGGGCCAAGTTATTCCAGGTGGTTTACACACCTTTACAGGGCCTAGCTATTCTGATGGTTTTGACACCTTTACAGGGCCTATTCCTGGTCTTTCCCACACTTTTACAGGGCCTAGTTATTGCAGGTGCTTTCCACACCTTTATAGGGCCTGGTTATACAAAGTGTTTTCCACACCTTTACAGGGCCTAGCTATTCCAGGTGGTTTCCACACCTCTACAGGGCCTAGCTATTCCAGATAGTTTCCACATCTTTACAGGACCAAGCTATTCCAGGTGGTTTCCACACATTTACTGGGCATAGCTATTCCAAGTGTTTTCCACACCTTTACAGGGCCAAGTTATTCCAGGTGGTTTACACACCTTTACAGGGCCTAGCTATTCCTGATGGTTTTGACACCTTTACAGGGCCTATTCCTGGTCTTTCCCACACTTTTACAGGGCCTAGTTATTGCAGGTGCTTTCCACACCTTTATAGGGCCTGGTTATACAAAGTGTTTTCCACACCTTTACAGGGCCTAGCTATTCCAGGTGGTTTCCACACCTCTACAGGGCCTAGTTTTTTCAGGTGGTTTCCACGCCTTTACTGGGCCTAGCTATTCCAGGTGGTTTGCACACCTTTACAGGACCTAGTTATTCCAGGTGGTTTCCACACCTTTACTGGGCCTAGTTATTCCAGGTGGTTTCCACACCTTTACAGGACCAAGCTATTCCATGTGTTTTCCACACCTTTACAGGGCCTAGCTATTCCAATGTTTTCCACACCTTTACAGGGCCTAGCTATTCCAAGTGTTTTCCACACCCTTACAGGGCCAGACTATTCCAAGTATTTTCCACATCTTTATAGGGCCAAGCTATTCCAGGTGGTTTCCACACCTTTACTGGGCCAAGTTATTCCAGGTGGATTCCACACCTTTACTGGGCCAAGCTATTCCAGGTTGATTCCACACCTTTACTGGGCCTAGTTATTCCAAGTGTTTTCCTCACCTTTTTTACAAGGCCTAATTATTCCACGTTTTTTCCACACCTTTACTGGGCCTAGTTATTCCAGGTGGTTTCCACACCTTTACTGGGCCAAGTTATTCCAGGTGGATGCCACACCTTTACTGGGCCTAGCTATTCCAGATGGTCTCCACACCTTTACTGGGCCTAGTTATTCCAGGTGGTTTCCACACTTTTACAGGGCCTAGCTATTCCAAGTGTTTTCCACATCTTTACAGGGCCTGGCTAGTCCAGGTGCTTTCTACACCTTATAGGGCCTAGCTATTCCAGGTGGTTTCCACACCTTTACAGGGCCTAGTTATTCCGGGTGGTTTCCACACCTTTACAGGGCCTAGTTATTCCAGGTAGTTTCCATACCTTTAGAGGGTCTAGCTATTCCAAGTGTTTTCCACACCATTTCTGGGCCTAGTTATTCCAGGTGGTTTTTACACCTTTACAGGGCCTAGTTATTCCCTGTGGTTTCCACACCTTTACTGGGCCTAGTTATTCCAGGTGGTTTCCACACCTTTACAGAGCGTATCTATTCCAAATGTTTTTCACACCTTTACTGGGCCTAGCTATTCCAAGTGTTTTTCACACCTTTACTGGGCCTAGCTATTCCAGGTGGCTTCCACACCTTTACAAGGCCAAAACTAATCCAGGTGGTTTCCACACCTTTACAGGGCTAAGCTTTTCCAGGTGGTTTCCACACCTTTACAGGGCCAAGCTATTCCATGTGTTTTCCACACCTTTACAGGGCTTAGGTATTCCAAGTGTTTTCCACACCTTTACAGGGCCTAGCTATTCCAGGTGTTTTCCACACCTTTACAGGGCCTAGCTATTCCAGGTGGTTTCCACACCTGCACAGGGCCTAGCTATTCCAAGTGGTTTCCACACCTTTATAGGGTCTGGTTATTCCAGGTAGTTTCCACATCTTTACAGGGCCTAATTATTCCAGGTGCCTTTCACACTTTTACAGGTCCTAGCAATTCCAGGTGTTTTCCACACCTTTACAGGGCCTAGTTATTTTAGGTGTTTTCCTCACCTTTTTTACAGGGCCTAGTTATTCCAAGTTTTTTCCACACCTTTACTGGGCCTAGTTATTCCAGGTGTTTTCCACACCTTTACAGGGCCTAGTTATTTTAGGTGTTTTCCTCACCTTTTTTTACAGGGCCTAGTTATTCCACACCTTTACTGGGCCTAGTTATTCCAGGTGGTTTCCACACCTTTACAGGGCCTAGTTATTCCCTGTGGTTTCCACACCTTTACTGGGCCTAGTTATTCCAGGTGGTTTACGCACCCTTACAGGGTGTAGCTATCCAGACCTTTAGTTCCTGGTGTGCTGTATCAGCTGGCATTACGGACAAGCTGCGACAGCATGACTCATTGCATTTCCCTTTTCTTTGGCAATACTCCCAGCTCTCTAAAATTGCTAGAGATGTGTTCTGCTCTGTTTCTTCTTGTATCACATGAAAACTAGCAAATATTAAGAAGAAAAGGATTGTATTACATGTTTTCTACAGTGTGTTAATGAGGGTACTGCACTAGCAGTTTGTGATTTACACCACTGGTTCTGCAGTGGCCTTTGTGAAAAGACAACATGTAGCTGACGTGTAATTTCTTGTGGAAGGGACCTGCACCATAACACAGCAAGGTCAAGCATATTTCTACTCTGAAACTACTGCAGGTTTCCATATATGTATTAGGTCAAAACATGTTCAGATTGGATAAAACACTTTGTACATATGTTTTACAGCTTTAATGTGAACGCATTGCACACATTGTTGTTAATGCTCCATGGTCTTTGTGGAAAGACGATGTGTAATTTCTCAAGGTGAATGTACCTTAAATAGGCACTCAATAGGCCTGGTTATGTGCCACGTTGGCTGGAGAAGTGCAGCACAGCTCTTCCTTTGTCCCACATTGCCAGGTGCTGTACTGGCATGATGGCCAGGCTGGATTCAGACAGCTTGCTGTACCTTAATGGTGTCCGTGCTCCGTCAAGATAAACAGTGTAGAACTTTGTGTGCCCCAAATGTCCAGCACTGTGCTGGGGACAGGGGTTATCTGCTGTAATGTCTTTGAAAAGCAAAGATGGCTTTGTCTTTCTTAATGCCCCTAAATTAGAACCTGGGATCCGTAAAGGTTTTCTTTCCTGCTACTGGCCTCCATTTCAGAAATTTTTCAGCCAGGGGGCCAGTCAGAATTTTGTTTTCAGACACAAGTTCAGTGGACAGATTAATTCTTCAACTCTTCTATTTTTGTCCATAAGGTGGGATGTGTTTAACTAAACATTAAGGCATGTATACTTTTAAAACTTAGAAAAACATACACATTTTTGAAGGGTCCGCTAACCTTCATTTTTACCCCCACTTTTTAATAATTTTTTTTTTTTTTTTTTAAATGGGGCCTCCATCCTCTTTTTTTCTACTGCCTTTTTCTTTATCATCTTTGACTCTCGCACACATATATTTTGAAAGTAGAAAAAACAACTTGTATCATCATCACTTCCCAGCATCTTTGTGGTAATAAAACTGCTGCAAGCTATTACATTTCTGCACCAATGCAACGTGCTGTTTGCTTCAGATTAGCGCACTTTACTGTTGAAAGAACAGGAAAAAAGAATGTTTCAGACTTCAGTTGTTTGCTTTATTTTACTGTAAGGAGGGTTAGAACTATCATTCAAGTTAAAGCATTTCAAGAAATTGATGACTCATCTGGCTATGGGACATGCTGGGATTCCAGCTTGCATCAAGAGGATTAATTTTTGTCAAAGAGCTGACAACGATCATTAGACCATCATGAAGAAGAGATCAGGCTTTCCAGCTTTTTAAAATCTGTACAGTATATTATGGCAAGATGAAAATCTTGAAGCACTTGCTGAAACTTTCAGACATGCATATACGAAAATTAAGAACATCAATATGAATTCATGTGAACACATCTGAAAAGTGATCTTGAAAATAGGATTATACAGTTCCATCTAAATTCCTTCTCATCTCGGTCAACGCTTGCCAGTCTGACCTTGTCATGTGTTGGAATGCCACAAGTGAAACTAAGAAGGTATGCACAGAACACTAGTCACTTCTTGATGGCCTTTGGTCCTAGGATACAGAAACATTCTCAGACAAGAAGACAGAGGAGAAGAGAGAATCTTCCCTTCAGACTTGAGGCTCAAAGGCATCTAGATGTTGGGGAATGTGGGCAAGGCTGACTATTCTTGCAAGGTCCATGCTTCTGTTATTGTTAAAAAGATAACATTCACTCACATATGCACAAAAATACTCTGTCAGAAACGGTCTCATATGGCAAAATGTGTGAGAACTGTCCATCAATTGGCATAACAAAACTGTCTGGGATTTTCACATGAAATTTATTCTGAATCGATTTGTCTCACAAAATGATACCCATCAAAAAGAAGGAAAAAAAGAGAGAGAGAGAAAAGATATCTGTATGGAAATGAATATTTCAACAATCAAAAACCCAGTATTGATGATAAAAAACAAAAAACAAAAAAAACATCAATTGAAATTGGCATGTCTGATTTAATCAAGATATTTAGCACTGTACAGCGATGTGCTAGAATGCAACTGTCATAATTACCAAATTATGTCCTGCTCACATGAAAGATCTATAACAATCCGAGAATTAGCACTTTCAGGAAGTGGTCTGTAATTTAACTGGCAACGCTGAAAAAGGCATTCATTCAGCACAGTACTGTTACGAAAGATTCTGCACGTCTAGTTATACATTTTCACGAATTAACTGGACAAATAAACTTGCAGTGTCTGTTTAAGCAGCAAAATACATTCTTTCTTCCTTGTTTGCACTGCCTCTTGGTGCTTCTAGAGACTGGCAGAGTCTTTAAAAACAGTTTACATGTTTAACCCTCTTGCATTCACACCAGCCACAGCCAGCTTCTGAGGCTCGCCCTTCATGTATTCATTTAGGCCACAGTACCCTGTATGCTACTATATTACGCCTGCAAAGGAACTTTCCATCACGCATAAACAGAGACTTGCCACATGTCTTGTGAAAGAATCTTTCATGCTGAAGTCTGGCGTAACTACTTTAGACACTGCACACTGGTTAATTCATGACAGCATCCATAGACATGGTACTATCATTCCCTGTTGGTTGCCTGGATTACAATTACAAAATTATCATTACAGGAGATGGGATGACAGGCAATGTATAAAAATAATGGAATGGAAAGAATACATAAAGGGAAAAAACAGAAAGTGGGAGACTAAGAAATAGAGAATGTTTATTCAGATGTTAACTCATGTTGAAGTGAATGTTGGAGAATGAGGAGGAAAAATGTGACAGCATGTAGCTGCTTTGTTTAATGTAGGAGGAAATGATGAGGTGAGGAATGACCCAGAAGGTATGTGCCGGTTATGGCAAGGCCAATGTGGCAGCATGTAGCCGCTTTGTTTCTACGGCAGTTTGAGAAGCAAATTGGCCCCCACGGCTGTTCAGAGCAAGTTAGTTAGTTTTGAGAGGCAGGGGAGTTTACAGCTTGCCCGCAGATATAGAGGCCAAGCCGTGAATGCAGGTCAGGGGAAAGGGGTGTTTTCTGCAGGCCGCTACCCACCAGCCAGCTAACCACGCTGTACTCGGCGAACTGAATGTTATCTGTGCATAGCCGGTCTGGCAGCAATGTGTTCGGCATTGTTGAGTGGCCATTACAAATGGGGCTGTCGGTTTGATAATTTGTGGTTGTCATGAAAAATGTAATATATCTGCACTCTTGAGATGACTAAATTGGTGAATTTCTGACAATTCTTTTAATACCAAACTCGACTAGGTTTATTTTCCTGTAGACAACGTAGATACGGCATGAAAGCTCGTATGCAAGTGGTCAGGCAATATAGGAACAATGACAACACTCACAAAATTGTGCAAAAATTACCTCATCACTTTCTGGGAATTTAATTTTCCCTAGTTAACTAGTACACAAGTTTGATACATGCATCTGCTCGGACTACAGCAACAAAAACGTTGGATCAGAAATGTGTAAGCCTTGTTTCTTCGCCCTTTCAGTAAGTATCTCGCTTGGGACGGAAAAATAAAGCTGTGCCCCCCCTTCACATGCTTTCTAAGTCCACAAAACCGCTCGATTCTTTTTACTTGTCCCCAAGTATTTTTTTTGTTCAATCTGGACAAAAAAATGAAGGGGTGGTAAGTTGTTATATTGACAGGTTTGGTTGCAGTTTTAGGGTGAAAACAGTACACCGTTAAAACTTGACGACGTCTGTGCAGCACTCGAACCTGGTAACTGTGATGGTGGGACCAACAAGACAAGTTGGAGACATGTTTATGATTTCTGGCGCAAATGTGTGCAGTGCACATTAGACTGGCTTTTTACTAATAACATGATTTTACTGTGTGATGTGACTTTGCTTACGCAACAACAGACTGGACAGCAGCATGCCACATGCATCTGGGGCACACTTGGGACGAAACCAATTAGGACCATTAATGTGTGTGCCAAATATGATTATTTGATGTGCATTGGCAACTGAATAAAACTATGCATTCTGGGGGACCACATTTCATGTAGAAAGATGAATACAAGGGAAAGTCTATGTAAGATGCAGGATGCAAGAGGGTTAAGAAAGTGAATATATTCTGTACATACCTTCCAACAAATTTAGGCGATTAAGAGATCAGAAGCACTGCAGACTAATTCTTAGTCTATATTATGTAAGATTCAACAGGCCTCAAAAGGCCTTGTATTTTAGCCAACAGAAGTCTCACCATATACATGCTGTTTCCATCTGATGTACATGTAGCTTTCAAATACTTTCAGCATGCAACCAAGGTTTCAGACCTCACTTTATAAAATTTAAAATCTGTCACCATTTTCAACTCTTTCAGACCAGTAACTTTCATTCTAACTGAGTATGCATGAATCTCAAAACAATGTCACCTTATAAACCATCTTGTAATACTGAAATGTTCAGAATATCCTTGAAAATACCAAAAGTACCTTGAAGGTTCACAGCATTTAAGTATTGTAATAGTTACAAGGAATTGCAGCAACAGGCAGGACTGTTATCAGGAATTCACGGGGAGATTTTTTTTATCGAAAACAAAGATCAAGAAAGTAATAATCCAGTCTAATGAAATCAGCAGCATATCAGAACATTCCTAAAGGCAGTTGCAATATCACCAATGATTTTCCATCTTCACATCCAAACACATGCACACATTTTTGTCTTTTGCACAAAATGTCTCCTTTTTTCAAACTTTTTTTGTTTTCACAAGAAACGAAAACACATGCAATTCATCCCTATCAACTATGTAGGACATGGAAACCAAAAATATCCTTCCCAATAACGACACCAAAATAAAGGAAAAAAAACCAGCCATTCAATCCAAAAACAGCAGCTAAAGATTCACGCCAAGTTAACAGCACTTAAATCTCACTCTGGACATACCTTGAACTAACGGTAAATCATATTTTTCTATGGAAGAAAGAACTGAGAGTAAAGACTGCCTTTTCTCCTCCCCAAATCCAGAATGTATACCAGCACATCAACACATAAGCAGCTGTTCAAAGCGGGATCCAAACAGGCCTAAATACTGCAAGTTCACGGTGCTTTCCCAATTCCAATGCTAAATTTTTTTTTTCTCCCATTAAGTGCCACAGTAAGTTCAAAATATCTGTAACACATTTTCCAACTCATGTTGGCAAAGCATGCAAACTAATTTTCAGACTAAATCCCAGTCTGAACCATGCAGAAAGTACCTCACTGGACATGACAGTCAAAACATTCCCTACTATCGTACCAAAGGTGAGCAAGTGTGCTATGATGTAAAACGCACATGTTCAAACACTGTGTCCACAGTTTAAAGACCATTCCATTCTTACCCTCTAGCATTTTTCATTGTCCATTTCGCTGGCTTGACAGTTATGATGTTCTGAAAGTTCATCTTGTACAATAAGGATGATATTTTTTTTTCCAAAATTGAAGACCGAGGAAACCTTCCAAATAGGATATACATAATTCATTTTTCCCCATTTTTGGACAATGAAAAAAAGAGACCCCCACTCTCCCTTTCATCCATCACTCCCTATCCCCCTTCAATATTGAAGCACTCAAAAAACACACACACAGATAAATTAATTGAGAAAACAGCGGGCAGCATGCTTACACTATGATAACTGAACACTTACTTTGGCTTCCACTCGCTCTGTTGTGTGCAGAGATTACTGTTCTCATACAGACATTTCAAAAAACAAAGCTTATGAAAAAACAAATCCCAATATGCTTAGGAAATTACAAAAGCAAACTCTTGGAGTGTCAGTAATGGTAAGTATACGTAGATGTTTGGTTTCGAGCAATTTATGAAAGCCCATTGTACAAAAGCATCACACCAAGTGGCAACATAGTTGACAATTCCCTAATTCTTGTAATAATATGACAGGGAAATGGGGAGGGGGGGAGCAACAGAACCTATCTGCACTGCAACATTCAAGGACAAAATAAGCCAATCATACTGGAACACGCCTTTTGAATAAAATCAATTCTGCAAACCATAATGTTATACCAATTCCCAGCTATTTTAAGATGAAAAAAAAAATCTCCCTACTTACATATACCAAGTTAATGGCCATTTCAACAAAATGGACACCTTTTTATTTGATGCTTTGTGTGTGTATACCTAAAACAGTTCAGACAATGGTAGGTCTGTGCAATTTACTATGGAAGATCAGGAAAATATAGCTCCACCCCTTGCCCACCTTTGGAGTTCAATCCTGCCACTGTAGCTTTGACAGTCTAGTGTTCTTGTGACTTAGTGTGACTTGGCATGTCCAACACATCCAATAAATCTTTATATAAATTAAAAAAACAAAACAAAACAACAAAGCCTCCATATCCATTCCCAATCAAGATCAACTATGGTAGGACACATTTTTTGGTAGTTACCATTTAAGCAATGGTAAAGGACCTGAAATATCACCCAAAATTGTAAAGACCTGCAAGTAGTAAGTTATGTCTTATGTATAGTCTATTTAAAGCAAATGAAATCTTAAATGAGCATAGCTGCCAACCTGTCGGAACAGAAATTCCTGTGAGAAGGCGGGGGTCCGGGGGCTGCCATAGGCCCCCAGTGGGGTGCAGGGGCAACGCCCCTGCTGGGGGTCTGGGGGCAGAAATTCCTGTGAGAAGGCGGGGGTCCGGGGGCTGCCATAGGCCCCCAGTGGGGTGCAGGGGCAACGCCCCTGCTGGGGGTCTGGGGGCGTTGCCCCCAGACGCTGACGGGTACATGCACATTTGGAGGTAAAAAAAAATTAGCTTTTCTGGGGTTGAAAAGGGGATATTTCTTCCATCTCATCATGCTAGAATTAGACATGAACAGTACTGATAGCAAAGCATACAGATTACAAAAATTACAGTCATCACACATTACTCAACATTAGAAAGCACTTCAACTTACCACTTCAGTCCAACAAGTAAACTGTGTATTGACAGGTAATGCAGAGAATAAAAGTCTCCAGACTAATGTCCATTTGTGTTGCTCTTTGCTCCTAGATTATCTAGCTACGATGAAAGATGCTTTGGAAGTCTTGGTTTTTCAGTCTGTATACAATGGATACCACCCAATATTGCAATTTTCTTGTTTCATCATCCCTGGATATCTGATTCTTTATTGTCTTGTAACAGCAAACTGAAAGTTTCTATCAAGATGTTGGTAATCATCATCACCATGGTAATAAAGAACACAAAAAAAGGGGGGGGGGGGGGGGGGGGATCACTAAGGAAAAATTTCTTTCCTACAATGTACACCTATATCTGTTCAGAACTACACTTTTTTTTTTCACAACCTGTCAGCCTAACAGGAGGAGGATGCTGAAGGGGGGGGGGGGGGGGGGGGGGACTGAGTTGTTCTCTGTCCTTGAGGGCATCTGATGTTGCCGACTTCGCTTTTTTCAATAGCTCTATTGGAGACTGCTGCTCATAGCAAGCCCCACTCATGTTGGCTTTGACTATGTACCACCATCATGGCATCATCGCCGCATTCCTCTTGTGCTTGGCAGAAGAGGCATGAGTTTCGATGTCTTTTTTTCCACCATGTGAGATGTTGATGTCAGTATGGCATTCTTTACAAAACGCATGATATTCATCTTTCTTGGACGCATCAATGAAGGCGTAGTCGACTTTGTATCGCGGCAAAAACTTGACTTTTGCCCTTTTTTTCGAGTCCATGTGGCACTGCTTTCCTGAAGCCATTTTTTGGCCGCGGTAGGAAGTCGATTTGTTTTGTTAAACCGATGTGTCTTTTTACCGACACCTTGCGAAAAATTACCGAAACGTGAAGTGATTTTTTATTTTTCATTTTTCGGGAAAAAAAGACAACTTTCGGGATTTCCTGTCAGATTTTCATTTTCGGAGTTTCCCGAAAATTTCGGGAGGGTTGGCAGCTATGAATGAGGCAGGGAACAGTAAACAACAAACAAGCAGAGTAATTCTTCCTCCCATGACAAAATAAACACATGCCCACAACTTCGAACGAATGCTGCTTATGACTGAATGGCCTCACAGACATGACAACACAGAACACCAGGGGTAAACAAGGAGACATCCACCCCACCACCCACAAACAAAAAGAAAGGAAAAAAAGCACAAAACTTCCATATGCAATGCCACTCAATATCAACTTTGGTAGGAAGACACATTTTTTGGTGTTTCCTTCTTTGTTCTGTGTGCTCTGTGTTGTCATTTCTGCAAGGCGATTCAATGTCGTAAGCATCATTTGTTTGGAGTTGTTGGCATATATTTATTTCACCATGGGAGCAAGAGTTACCCTACTTGTTCGTAACTTTATATAAAACAAATTTATCATTCATCATCCTGTGAGGAGTTCAGCAGATGAAGACTAATCTGAAGAGTATTCAGAGCCCGCCTGTCCAGAAAGCAAGATACATGGTGAAGTATTTGTAATTAATAACACATGATTGGTAGTTACTTACAGAGAACATACATTCAAACGGCAAATTATGACAACCATTGGTCTCATTTTTTCCGTGGCATTGAGGGTCATGAAGAGTCAGTCCTTGAGTATCATCGACACTTCAGCCCACGAAAAAGTACCTGAAATCTACAATATTAAAAGTCATTCACACTCAGCTTTTATATTCAACAACTAACTAACTACCACCAGCATAAGTATGAAAGTCGATCTAAAATGTATAGTATTACCCTTGTTCAAGTACAGTTAGTATTAAGCACATAATGCATCTTCCACATTCTTTCATGTTCAACCATTGGTGGAATAAGTCCAGCTCCTTATTTTCATTCACACTTGAAACCCGATATGCTGCTGGGCCCTCAAAAGGAACGCCTTGACTCACCAATTCCAGCTTGTTTTAAGGGATATTTTTCCCAACTAAAAAAAATGGAAAAGAAATTGTGAACTCAGTACATCCAAACGCAGAGTGTGGAGATAGGGACAGGTTTGGGGAAAAGGAGGTGAGGAAGTGGGTGGTCTTAACCACGGGCAGTCATTAGACTCAGGGACTTCCTGTCCAAAGCCCTGACGTTAGTGATCTTCAACCGTTCTCAGAGCCTCCTGGGAGTATTTCTGCATGATATCTCAGAAGTTGGTGGGGTGAGGGAGAGGATTCAGGGAGTCGTCCTTTGGGATGAGTCGTCTGGGGTAATAGCTGTCCAGTCAGTACCTGAGACACCCATTGGAAGGTGCTCTATGATCCCATGTCTCCATCTTTATCTTCTCCATGTTGGCAGATGTCCAAACTCGCGACCAGGCTTGAAGTGCCCTGGAAGAGCCCTCCCTGTGAAGGCAGATTATTTTAGATCACAACCGCTAATGTCAGTGAAATCTCACTTGGTGGTTTTGGGTAGTAATGGGGGGAAAAGTGGTCATAAAGGAGCAGTCACAGAAATATAATAGCATGTTCAATCTTTTTTCTGACTACATTACATCGACATACCAAAAAAGACTACCAGAGTGCATGGACCTAGGGAACTGATCTGCTGCCGTTAGTCAACTCCTCGCACCCCCTTCACTAGGGAAGATATCATGGGCAACGAACCCCTCAGTTTAGAACCGATAATTAGTTATGCAAAAGGCTAATTCTTGTTCCCATGATACCAACCATGACTGCACTTAAAGGGAACAAAAGTTGAAGTTTATTGACTTTGTGCATGTAAATGGGGATCAGGTGTATTGATACACCCAGTTATCTGAGTCCTCCACAACTGATTATTGTAGGGGGTCACATTGCGCAAACTCGAGGTGCGAGGGCTGACAGTACGTAATTACCCTGCGTAGGCCCCTCCCCGGAAAGTATTTCAGCGTCTGGGTTCAGCTCCGAGTGGGGGGTAGATGCAGATGTTCGCAGTTGGGCTGGCATAGAAGCCACGCGTGTAGGCGAAGCATCTTGGGATTGGAGTGAGGAAGACCTGACCGGGGTTGTCTCAGCATGTCCCAGCGAGGGCTGAGCCGGAGGGGGGGAACGTGGGTGAGGGACTTGGGGTCCGGGAACCAAGACTGGGTCGGCCACCATGGCGTTACGAGGATCAGCCTGGGTCTTTCCAGCCTTGCCTTCCTGATCACCTTGTGTAGGATGGGGAAGGGGGGAAAGGCATACGCCAGTAGGCCCGTCCCGGGGAGGGATAGTGCGTCGACTGCATCCGCCTGGGGATCTGGAACGGGAGAGACGTACAGGGGCAGGTGATGGTTGAAGCTGGTGGCAAACAGGTCGATCATGGGCACAAACCAATGGTTGCGCGACACCAGCGAAGGAGGGCCTCTGTTCTGAGGGAGAGGCCTATGGAGCGGGCCTCTCCCCCTTTGTTGACATAGCAAGCTACCGACGTATTGTCCGTGAGGAGGAAACAAGTCGGTGCGCGACCTTGTGCTGGAGTTGGAGAAGGGCTAGCCTGACCGCTTCCAGCTCCCACTCCCCGAGGCGTGACTGTCCTCCACGTGGGCCCCCCAGCCCAAGTTGGAGGCGTCTGTATAAAGTTCCAGTGGTTGGGTTGGGTTGGGAGGGAGATGGGGACCCCGGTGGAGAGAGTGGCTGGAGTGAGCCGCTCCTCCGTCGCCGAAATGAACCAGTGTCCGAGGGGAATGACCTGGTCCCAGCGGTCGGAGGTCTGTGACAAACGTCGGCGGAACTCCCTCTGAAGTTGGCGTTTGGGGACCCGCCGCAGGGAATGAGGGAGACAGGGACTCCATCATTCCTAGGAGGGAGGACAGGGTTCTGGCCGAGGTGTGGGGTGCCTGTGACAGGCAGGAGATGAGGTCCACTATGCGTGCAGGCCTCTCCGGGGTCTGCCAGACGAACCGTAGGAATCGTCTGTGGGCCGGGTGAATCAGGATCTGAAAAATAGGCGTCCTTCAGGTCTACGGATGTGGCCCAGTCGCGATGATGGATGGAGTCTCGATAATAAATACGCTCCCGAGAGTGCCGGTAAAAGAGACAAATCTTTTAATAAATACGCTCCCACCAAGAGCCTCACACGGCAAAAATACTCAGGGTCTAGTGCAAGCCGGAACCAGCACAAAATGCGTGCTGAACCCGAGGCTCGGCAATATGGTGGGGGAACACGACCGGCGAGCGGTGCCGACGATCGCGAGTAACAAAGTCGCGGGAGTGCCGGTAAAAGAGACAAATCTTTTAATAAATACGCTCCCGAGAGTGCCGGTAAAAGAGACAAATCTTTTGATAAATACGCTCCCACCAAGAGCCTCACATTTGCAAGCCACAACTGAATCAAGTATAGAACAAAACACAGCAAAGTTAACACAAAGGCAAGTATAGGCGACACAGAGCACAAGACTTATCTTGCTTTGACGGCAGGCCGAAGATGAATGACTTATAGGAAGTTGACACTGGCTTCTTCCGGGCCGGAAGTGGGGTGACATCACGTGACTGTCTTATGACTGCATTGGCCACGGAAAAAATTCGGCCTGACAGAGCTGGCTAACTGCCGTTGAATGCTATGGTCTGACATGGTAAAGTATATGACGCCAAACAGAATGTGATCTGATCAGTCATTTGTACCAATTCAATAACAAATGATTGGTTCATACAGAGAAATCATATCATATTAATCACAAAAGGTCAAATTATTGTAACATACCATTGGTACTCATTATTCTGCTGCTCTGTGGCATTGGGAGAGGGCATGGGAGTAGGAGGTCCATTGTTTTCTTGAGCTATCAATGACAGCTTTCAGCCCTTAGTCAGACAAAAGTAACTCTGAAATCAGTACAATGATTGAAAAAGATCATCCACTACTTCAGCTTTTACTATTCAATCAACTAACTTACACTACCTCACCTGCACTTAAGCTATGAAACCCAAGTCGACTCAACATTCTTCCTCGAGTCAGTGTGGTACCTTGTTCAGGTACAGTTTAGTATCTTGAGACGCAGCATCCAATGCATCTTCCACATTCTTTCATTTCCACACATCTGGGGAATAATCCACAATCCTTTTCCTTCTCATTCACACTTGAACACTCATTGTATGGTGCGTTTCAAAACGACAGCCTTGACTCTACTCAATTCCATAACTATTTCTAAGGTGAAAATATTTCTCACAAACTGAAAAGAAAAAATGGCAAAAGAAATTGTGAATACAGTACACCAAATCTTGCAGTAGTGTGGAGATAGGGACGCGGGTTTGGGGAAGAGGAGGACTTGAAGGAAAGGGTGGTCTTTAACACAGGGCAGCATTAGAGTCTTCACAGGACCCTTGCCTGCTCTCAGACGCCCCTACCGCTCCCTCCAATGTCTTCAACTTCTCCAGAGCTTTCTCAAACTTGGTGAGTGATTTCTGCAATGTAACTCGAAAGCCTTTGGACATGGGTAGTAGAGGGAAGTGAGGATGTCCAGGTGGCGGCGATTCCTTGGCGCCTTCCCACTGGCTCGTTTCTGCAGCAGGATCACATACACAGGACTGCTCTGCAGATGCAGTACCATTTGAAGCAGCGCTATCATTGGAAGAGCTGTCTTTCTTTGACTCGGCACATGTTCCTCCAGCTTGTGCATCTTTCTCAATGTTGGCAGATGTTACCAAACTCTGGCGATCCCCCATGCTCTCTGATAAGGCTGCCCATCTGCGAAGACGTGCGATCATCCTGGAAAGAGACATTAGCTACTTTATTTTAAGATACAAAAACTGAACTACAGCTAAATGTTAAACACATCACAAAATGCTACACTGTGGTGGTTTTGTTAAGTAATGGGGGGAAAAAGCCCTGAAGCAAACAGATCAGTCACAGAAATATAATATGTCTTTATCAATCTCATCTATATTCCGCCACTACACTCTACATCCACATACACCAAACAAAGACATACACAGATGCCATGGAACACTAGGAACTGGTATCTGACCTGGGTCCGTTAGTCTTCAGACGGTCCCGCACCTCCCTGTCGAACGGCATAGGCGGATCAGCACTCATCATGGTCATGCCCTGTAACCCAACTCAGTAAATTATAAATACCCAATATAATAATAATAATAATAACCCAACAAAAAAGGCTACAAGTTTTACCATCACTGATTTCCCATGACTACCAGTCATCTTTATGACTGGCACCTTTAATCAGTGATACAAAAGTACTGAAGTTTATTGCAACTTTGTGCATGTAAATGTGCAGGATTTTCAGTTGTGTTTTATCAACACACACACATAAATCTGATGTTGAGCCAATCAAAACAAACACAAAAAATGATCTATTGTGGGGGCTCACATTGGCAAACCAGGGTGCAGAAAAAGGGCTTGACAGACGTATTAACTGGCTGTAGGCTTCACCATCCAGCACATGGAAAGTATTTTCAGCATTCTGCTGGAATTTCAGCATCACTCATATTAAGTCAAACTTATAGGATAACACTAAAGAACTGATTTATGCCAACTCTTCAACCAAATGGTTAATAACACGTAAAAACTTCTTTTCTCAATTTGATCTTTTTTCCCCACATTTTTTCCTTTTTTCCTTTTCCTGTTTTCCCTATTTAGCTAAGTATACTCGCCATATCAGGTTGGTACAAGCTATCACTGTTTCCATACCAATATGAACGTTACTTCAATGTTGCCCAAAGAAATGAACATGCTGATGCGAGAGATGTGAAAAAACAAAACCTCCACCAAACAATCTGGAAAATCACATTCTCCTCTTATGCAGTTCACTCACCTCCACCAGTCTCAGTAGTGCCATTTCATTGTACATGCGACTATTTTCCAAGGCTATCTGATGACCCCGTTGTTTTTCGTAACCTGCTTCATTGTAGTATGGCTCATCGACTAGAATCAATCCTGAAAAATGAAACACAACTTACATAAATCCACCTTGTCCAATCAACTTCATAATCTGTCAGGAAACTTACAGCTCAGATGACAACTGTAATCTCCAAGCTTTCAAACTAAGTTTATCTCTTCATTCTGTTCGCTTTGATGATCAGCTGAGGTCAGAGGAGCTATACTGATTTTCATCTACATCTTTTTGAATGCTGCTATCAGGTGTTCAAGAATGAACACATCAGATGGCTTCTGCATCTCTTACAGCTTCAAGACAAAAGAGTAAGTGAAACAACATGTCAACCCATAATACTGACACACTTTTATCAGACACTATAAGCTTACCTAATACAGCATATACCCCGCCATAATTCTCTAACACAGCACACTGGGCATAGCAGGAGAGTACAGATCCTCTGTGCAGATTTCATGAATACTAAGGTTAGGAAGAGTTTGACATGGGGCATTCTATGAACTGAAAAGAATTGACTGCTTTGGATACACCTACACCGTGCTGCACATAAATCCGGGCTTTAAGCTGCACAGACACTGCTCAAGCACCTAGTGCAGGCTGGTGATCTATGATTACAGCAACTCATGATCACAGGTTGAATTCCAGTATCAGAGAGAGGAAAAAATCCCCATCACCACCTTTTCAACACTCTATCTGGATCTCAATCACAATCACCACTACCCTTCCCACTAAAAAAAAATTGACTGCTTCTATCCAAGATTACATTTTATGCCAGCTATAGTCAAGGTGAGAAGTTTCTGTCAAACATCTGTTCACAACTGAACACTGTGAACAACAGCAAAAACTAGGGATTACCTCATCAATTCCATCATTTCAAACTTATTTGCATGACATCAAGTCTCCACATCTGACATACCTTGTATAGAAACCAGCACTTGTAGCAAGTTAGACTGGTCTGTCCATACCTCCATTCCCTGCAAACAGAAATAAGTGTAACATTTTCATCACACAGAGTGCACATTCTCACACAAACTCCCAAAAATGTTGAAACATGGGGAGTTTGTATTATACTCCCTGTTTGGCTAGTATACTTACCATGTCAGACCATAGCATTCAATGGCAGTTAGTTAGCTCTGAAAGGCCGCATTTTTTGTGGCTAATGCAGTGATAAGACAGTCACATGACGCCCACCCTACTTCCGCCATAGGAAGAAAGCCAGTGTCAGCTTCCTGTTCCTCATTCATCGAGGCATATGCGTAAGGTAACCCCAAGAACCATAGCGCTAGAGGGGAAGGTAGGGCGGGCATTAGAGTCTGACATGGTAAGTATACTAGCCAAACAGGGAGTATAATACAAACTCCCCATTTAGGCGTCATATACTATACCATGTCAGACCATAGCAGAATTTAAAGGAATTGGAGGAGGGCCGAGTGCCCTAATGGTTCTTGGGGTTCAAGGGCGGAACAGATATTGCTGCATTAGCCGCCACAAAAGAAATCCCTTTAGAACCATCAGCCCTGGGCAAGCGGATATCCCTTAAATAAAAGTTTATGAAGGGATTTTCCGAACGCCAGTGGGCTGCCTCCAGGAGGTGGCACAAGGGGACAGAGTGCTGGAACACTGCGGAAGTGGCCAGCGCCCTGACCTCATGGGCCCGGGAAGATAAGACGGAGAGATCCTAAAACGCCTAGGCGTACGCAGATCTGACCGTCTTGGAAAGCCACCTAGAGATAGTGCCAGCAGAGATGTCCTTATGATTATTGAAGTTGAAGGAAATGAGGAGACGTCTCTGGGAGGAGCGCCTGGGGCCGAGCGTTCCCAGTATTATCTCAGACACCTAGAAGGGCACAGGTCCATGTCCCCCCGCTTTCCCCTTTTCCCCAGATATCCGCAAGTGAGCGGATAACGAGGGAGGGAGAGGCTGTGCCCGGTTCCTGATTCTTAGCTAAGAACTAGGGGAGAAACTTGAGAGAGACAGAACCATCCCTGTGGAAGGTACTGTCTCTGGGGTCCCCGCTGAGGGCATGAATTTCGCTGTGCCTCCTGGCCCAGGCAAGGACGAGGGAAGGGTGGTGATAGGCTCGAAAGGGGGTTTTCTGAGAGCGTCAAGGGCAAAGAAGAGTCCCAAAGGGGAGTGCGCCTAGGGGACTGAGACTCACACATAGCCACTCCCTTAGAACTCTCCCTGAGAAGGAGTCATTCTCAAAAGAGGGTCTGCCGAGTTGGCGAATTGTGGTACAGATGGCTGACCTACAGCCCCGAAAGGAGCTAGCCGAGAGCCTTAATGAAGAAGACTGGAGAGATAGGAAGATGCCTATTTGGAAGGGCGATCATGGGGAACAGAACTGTCTGAGCACCAGGAGACCATCTCCTCCTAGGTAATCGTAGAGAGACTCAGTGCTGGCTCTGCGCGAGGCCGTCGCTAAGTCCCGTAGGTCTTGTGAGGCCCCTGCCCCAGCGAGTATGTCCAGGACGGACTGGGATCTGTCCGTTTGGGAGGGAGGGGCGGATACTCGCAACTGGGCTGGCACAGCAGCCGGGCGTGCAGGCAGCACATCTGTGGGTTGGAGTTGGGGCGACCTGAGCGAGGCTGTCTGAGCATGTCCCAACAAGTGCTCAACTGGAGAGGGGGAACATGGGAGAGGGACTTGAGGTCCAGAAACAGGACTAGGTCGGCCATCACAGGGTGCTGAGGATGAGCCTGGGTCTTTCCAGTCTCGCCTTCCTGGTCACCTTGTGGAGGATCGGGAATGGAGGGAAGGTGTATGCTATGAGGCCCGACCAGGGAAGGGAGAGAGTGTCGATTGCATATGCTTGGGGATCGGGGACGGGAGAGACATTCACTGGAAGACGGTGGGTAAATCGGGAGGCAAAGAGGTCGACCATGGGCCTGAACCAATGTTCCCACACCAAGCTGAGGGTTAGCCTGCTGAGGGTCCGTTCCGTATGGAGGAGGGACTTGGACCGGCTGAGGGAGTCTGCTAGGATATTGCGGGTCTCCGCTATGTGTCTCGCACGGAGGGTGATTCCCCGCGCGAGGCACCAGTGGAGGAGGGCCTCTGTTCGGAGAGAGAGGCTGAGGGAGCGAGCTCCCCCCCCCCCCCCCCCCCACTTGTTGACATAACAAGCCACCGAAGTGTTGTCCGTGAGCAAGAGAACAAGTCAGTGAGAGAACTGGGGTTGGAAGCGGAGGAGGGCGAGCCTGACCGCCTCCAATTCCAGGACGTTGATGTGGAGACGGGCAGACTGTGCGTCCCACACTCCCGAGGCATGAGGGTTCTCCAAGTGGGCGCCCCAGCCCGAGTTGGAGGCGTCTGTGAAGAATTCCAGGGGGTTGGGTTGGGAGGGAGATGGGAACCCCGGGGGTCAGAGTGGCGGGGTCGAGCCACTCTTCCGTAGCCCATTGGAACCAAGGACCCAGGGGAATGGACTGATCCCAGCGGTCGGAGGTCTGAGACCATCGACGACGGAACTCCCTTGGAGTTGGCGCTTGGGGACCCGGCCTAGGGGAATGAGGGGCGAGAGGGACTCCATCATCCCCAGGAGGGAGGTAAGGGTTCTGGTCGGGGTGTGGGTGGATAGGTGGAGGCAGGAGACCATAATGGAGCGTGTGTCGAATCTCATGCCCAGAAAGAACTGCTGACTGGGGTTGAGTTCGCACTTGTTGGGGTTGGTGACAAACCCTAACATGGAACAAAAGCGCAGAAGATGGTTGGTGTGGGATTGACACCGGGCCCGGGAGGGAGCCAGGACGAGCCAGTCGTCCAGGTACACCAGGAGGCGAATGTCCTCCTGTCTGGCCTGGGAGGCCATCTCCTTGACCACCTTCGTGAAGAGGAAGGGGGCCAGGGAGAGGCCGAAGGGGAGCGCCTTGAACTGGAACACCCGATCCTGCCAGACGAACCATAGGTATCGTCTGTGGGATGGGTGTATGAGAATCTGAAAGTATGTGTGGGTGCCCATAATCAGCAGGGTTCCTACAGACTCCCAAGAACAAAATTCAAGGAGTTTTCAAGGAGCGTTTATTTTATTTCAAGGCAAGAGGTGGCATGAAAATTAAACCATTGTTCTTTTAAAACTTCATTTTTTTTCTATTGTTTATGTTAAAAAAAACAACATGGAAAAAACATATTTGGGTGATTTCAAAGCTCTTGTGTGATTTGGGGACCACGAATGGGGGCAAAATGATGAAAAAAAAAAAGGTTCATGACAAGAACTGTATTTGTATCATAGCAGACATGTTTGGCACTTGAAACATGGCTTTTCTTGTTTTGCTGAGCTATAGTAATGCAACTACAAAAGGATTTTTATATACTGTTTTGCTGAGCTACAGTAATGCAATTACAAAAGGATTTCTATACATCTACACTGCTTTTTTGTCAATAATTTTTTTCCATATGGTGGCCATCAGGCTTCACCTTTCATTGCTTTTGAATTTTTCCAATAGAAATAGCAAATGATATGTGCTGTTTTGACATATAAATAAAGTGTAACTGCATGCAGAAATCATTTCTGATCAAATGAAAAAAAAAAAACCCAAGCTAGCTAGTCTGGATCCAGAGATATTGTACTCCTTGCACAGCAACCGTTGTCGAAAAAAGTGATTTTGAGAAAACGGTGTTTGAAAATAAAGAAGTTAAGCAATTTTCACACACACCTCCTTCAAATAAAGTCATTTTTTACTAAGAAAAATGTGAAAATAGCCAAATGAACACCACAGATGGTTTCAACACTTTCTTGAGCATAAAAACACATAAAACCCAAAACATGATTTTTGAAAGCAAATTGTCAAATTTTCGTGCCACCTCTCCCCTTAAGGCTACACTACTTGTGTAAACATTGAAAAAAGAAATGGCAGTTTGATTTTTCTGCGTTCAGGTTGATGAAAAAAATAAAAATAAAAACAAAGTTTTACAAACATCGTTGCGACCCTGGATAATCGTCTGCTATTAACCAAGGGAGATAATTTGTAACTTCATCAGAATTGATGAAGTTACAAATTATCTCCCTTGGTTAAATAGCCGACGATAATCCAGGATCGCGACGATGTTTGTAAAATGTTTTAAAATAGTATTTCATTAACCCCTTCCCTGCCTGGTATGACTACCGTTCGTAGTGAAAACCAAAAATCGCTACACCCGTATGCGACTAAGCCTCGTAGTAACTTCATCACAGAAAGCAGAAAAACCTAAATGGGAAACGACCATGTGAAATGTTTCTAACTCTTCTACTGATGTCAAGGTAGGGGCCCTTTCCATTCACGTGACCGGTCAGCGACCACAGGCTATGCAAACTGCGAGTTGAATGGTTAGAGCTGATTAGCATATTCAAGATGGCACCGCGACCTAGCACATTGTCGTCTCGACCCGTTTTCAAGCGATATACTGCACTTGATGTATATGAAATTCTCAACGATGAAGACAGTGGCGAAGAAGACCTTGAAGGATCGGATCCTGATATTAGTGATGAGGAGGAGACGGATGAGAATCAGCACCATCCACTTTTATCAGAGATAGGTGCTGGTGGTGACGTCGATCCTTTGTTCGCCTTGCACGATAGCAGTGAGGAAAGCGACGCTAGCGAGGGTGACGAAGCAGAAATGGTGGATCCCGTGCCATCAACAAGTACTGCACCCCCTCCTGTCAGGAAGCGATGGGGTCGTGGATGTGGTGGGGACTCAGGACGACGGCGAAGGTCCCGTGGAAGTGGCTGAGGGCGTGGCATGGGGTGTGGTCAGCAACAGCTGATCAGAGAACGGAAAGATGCTAAGGTACAGCCACCCAACCCAGATGTTGTTTTCACAGGAAATCCCGGGTTGAAAGTCAACTGTGCTGATTTTCGGCCTGTAGACTATTTAGAATTATTTTTTGCTGACTTTGTAATCCATCTGGTTGTTCAGACAAACCTGTATGCTGACCAGTTTCTGGAAGCACACCCAAATCTTCCAACGTTTTCAAGGGCCAACAAGTGGGAGAAAGTGGATGGTGCAGAAATGAGGAAGTTTCTGGGCCTGGTTTTACTGATGGACATTGTGCGCCTGCCTTCCATTGAACTGTACTGGTCCAAGAAAGTGCTGTACAGAGTTCCAGTCTTCAGTTCCATCATGACCAGAAACCGGTTCCAGGCAAGTAGCTCTATTTTTCTTCTTTTTTTTTTTTTTTTTTTTTACTACTTGATTCTTTTTTTCCTCCACTATTCATTTTCCATATTTCTCTTCTTTGCCCCGTTTCCTATTTACATGGTAAATAATAACTGTATGGATAGGTGGGACTCTGTGTGTGTGTGTGTGTGTGTGTGTGTGTGTGTATGTGTGTGTGTGTGTGTGTTGTGTGTGTGTGTGTGTGTGTGTGTGCGTGCGCGCACATGTGTGCATTATTATTTATTTCTGTGTGCAAGTTTTCCATACAAGTTTGTTCATTTTGCAGAATACAAAGCACTTTTTTTGGTACCAGTGTGGTGCTTTTATATTCATGTGTGTGTGCGTGATACTGTTAGTGTGTGTGTTTGTGTAAATGCACATGTGCATGCGTGCGTGTGTGCGTGCGTGCGCATGTGTGTGCATTATAAGCATTATTTATTTCTGTGTGCAAGTTTTCCATACAAGTTTGTTCATTTTGTAAAACACGAAAGCACTTTTTTGTACCAGTGTGGTGTTTTTATATTCATGTGTGTGTGATACTGTTAGTGTGTGTTTGTGTAAATGTGTGTGTGTGTGTGTGTGTGTGTGTGTGTGTGTGTGTGGTGTGTGTGTGTGTGTGTGTGTGTGCACGCACACTTTTGTGCATAAGCATTAAGTATTTCTGTGTGCAAGTTTTCCATACAAGTTTGTTCATTTTGTAAAACACAAAAGCACTTTTTTTTGTACCAGTGTGGTGTTTTTATATTCATGTGTGTGTAATGCTGTTAGTGTGTGTTTGTGTAAATGTGTACGTGAGTGTTTATGTGTGTGTGTGTGTGTGTGTGTGTGTGTGTGTGTTGTGTAGGCTGTGTGTGTGATGTGATACATTGTGTGTGTGTGTGTGTGTGTGTGTGTGTGTGTGTGTGTGTGTGTGTGTGTGTGTGTGCCCAGTTGTGGGTCTGCTTACTTATCTTGAAAGTTTATTCTGTACTTCAGATTCTTCTTCAGTTTCTATATTTGAATGACAATCGAGCCATGCCAGTGCAAGGTGATCCAGGGTACGAACGGCTCTACAAGATTCGACCCATTCCTTGGATCATCTGCATGAGAAGTTCCAGGAAGTGTATGTTGCAGTGTGTGTTGACGAAAGTCTACTCCTTTGGAAGGGTAGACTGATATTTCGCCAATACACCCTTGAAGCGTGCCCGGTTTGGAATAAAAATCTACCTGTTCTGTGAGTCTGACAGTGGTGTCAAGGGAAGTGGTGGCTACTGCTACCGCTTCAAGGTGTATGCTGGAAGGGAGGACCCCATCAACGAGGTGCAGCCTGTCCTGGAGTCTGTGAATGCAGACAACCCAACTCTCTCGACCAGCAAGAAGATGGTGCTGTACCTGGTAGCCCCTCTCCTGGAAAAGGGCTACCATGTCTACACAGACAGCTGGTACAGTAGTCTGAGGCTGTACCTCTACCTCCTGGAAAGGAACATCTTGGCCTGCGGCACCGTCCGGGAGAACTGGGGTATTCCAGAGGAGCTACGTGGTGTGAAGCTGGGCCCCGGATCATCAGCTGTTCTTTGTGGCGACAACAAGATCATCGCCACAAAGTACCACAACACAAAAGTGGTGCACCTGCTGTCCTCTGTGCATGGCCACACTGAGGTACCAATTCCAGACCGGGGACGACGGGGAATCAACATGCATCCGTCCGTTTCATCCCAGTACAACAGGAATATGGGTGGGGTCGACAAACAAGACCAGCTACTTCACCCATATGACTGCACCCGGAAGTCGATGAAATGGACAAAGAAATTGTTTTTCCATTTTCTGCAGGTTGCAGCCTGCAATGCCTTTATTTTGCAGAAGTCAAGAGGTGATGACTCCTGTAAAACTTTCCTAGGCTTTATGGAGAGTGTTATCACTTCTTGGATTTGGCCAGACCAGGTGCCTGCTGTGGAAGAGGGCAAAACAGATGATGAGGTGAGGATGGGAGCAAACCACTTTTTGTTCCCACTGCCACCGACACCAAACAAGGCTGGCCCTACCAAGCCATGTCGAGTTTGTACTAAGAAACTCAAAGTGCGGAAGGAATCCCGCTACCATTGCCCCTTCTGCCCATCCAAGCCTGGATTGTGCTTAGGCCAGTGTTTTATAGACTATCACACCAAGTTCGTATATTGGCAGTAGGATAATCTCTGTCGGTTTTCTGGTCTGTTTTTTTCCTTAGTTGTACACTTCACTCTCTTCTGCTTTTTTGTGTTCTTAGTTTTCCATTCTACAGTGGGTTTTTTTTTCTCAACTGTGTGTGTGTTCACTATTTTGTGAATGCTATGACCAGACCGAGTGCCATCAGTGAAAGAAGACCAAATGGATTATAGAATGTGAGTCTCCTTGTGCGTTTGCTTTGAACCACAATTTGGACAGACAAAAAACACCACCACCATTCCCTAAAGTTATGAAGCAGGGAATGCAGACAACCTGAGAATTATGTTCAAGCCTATGAAGTTTTGTACGGCAAGTGCTGGATTCCTGTAGAACAGCGTGGCAGTAATGTGAGTACAATAGGTTTAGAACTCTTAACACAATTCCTACAGTGTTTTGTGTGATAAAAAAAATTATGGACACCGTGTGTGTGTGGGGGGGGGGGGGGGGGGGGGGGGAGGGGGGGGGGGGGGGGGTCTTTTTCTAACAGACAATTGTTTATTTTTTTCTTCAGACTTTTTTTCCATATTGTCATTTTGAACATTTACCAATATGTATTATACTATAACAATTTGGACCACACTGTGTACTTACAGTGATGTTGTGTAAACACTAACAGAATTTTTTGTCAGTGTTTTACAGGTTTTTTGTGTTGTAACATGTGTATGTTTTCAGAAACTTTTCTTTTTTTGCAAAACCCCTATCCGTTATATTCCTGTCTTCCCCCCCCCCCCCCCCCCCCCCCCCCTATGGCTAACAAAATTACATTATTACTATATAGCATCATAGCTTTGGGTAAAAAGAAACAGAAGCCATAAAATCTAAGTCATATGCCAACAAATAATTAAACAGGGATTGAGGTACTGAACCTACCCCAAATAGTAAAATTATGCCCCTTTCTAGCAGAACTGGGGTACCCCCAGTAACATACAGATTGTTACATAGAGGGACATTTATTGACAACAATATGAATCACAGGTGTTTGTAATGTTGTTGAGCAAACACCAAAAAGTATTTCTGCTATGTTTAGTGGGCTTTTATGTGGTGAATTGTTGTAAAACTCACAAACTGAAAACAAAACAAAAACTGTTTTATCATATGTTATTAGTGTGAACCATCATTATTACCTCCAAAATCAAATTAGAATCATGTGAAATTGTAGACAAGGGTATAACGAAGTAATCCACAAAAAATCTAACAAATAACTCAATAAATGGATGAGTAATGTAGATGTTAGTGAATATACCATGAAAAGCATGATTATGCCCCTTTTAACCTAAAAAATAGTACCCCCAATTATGAGCAGATTGTCATCAAGAACAAGATTCCTTGGGATTTATATGACTGTCATGTGTTAGTGCTGATGTTGAATAATTAGTCACACCACTTTTTCATTGTTTTCACTGATTTTATATGGTGCAGTTTGTTTTTGTATACTTGAAAAGGGTTCTTTTTGTAAAACCACCATTCATTATATCACTGCCCATCCCCTAATGGCCAACAATACTACGTTATTGTTATACAGCATCATAGCTTGGGGTATAAGGAAAGAGAAGCCATAAAATCTAAGTCATATGCCAACAAATAATTAAACAGGGATTGAGGTACTGAACCTACCCCAAATAGTAAAATTATGCCCCTTTCTAGTAGAATTGGGGTACCCCAGTAACATACAGATTGTTACACAGAGGGACATTTATTGACAACAACTGAATCACAGGTGTTCGTAATGTTGTTGAGCAAACACCAAAAGGTATTTTTGCTGCGTTTAGTGGGCTTTTCTGTGGTGTTTTGTTGTAAAACTCTCAAACTGAAAACAAAACAAAAACTGTTTTATCATATGTTATTAGTGTGAACCATCATTATTACCCCCAAAATCAAGTTAGAATGATGTGAAATTGTAGACAAGGGTATAAGGAAGTAATCCACAAAAAATCTAACAAATAACTCAATAAATGGATGAGTAATGTAGATGTTAGTGAACATACCACGAAAAGCATGATTATGCCCCTTTTTACCTAAAAAATAGTACCCCCAATTATGAGCAGATTGTCATCAAGAACAAGATTCCTTGGGATTTATGACTGTCACATGTTAGTGCTGATGTTGAATAAATAGCAAGACCACTTTTTTCAGTGTTCTGACGTCATTCTATTTGGCGCAATGTGTTTGTGTATACTCGAAAACTGTTATTTTTTGTAAAATTTTTATAATTATGTCAATTTCTGATATACTAATTATCAACATAATCATGTCATTTTGACAGGACATTGTAGACAAATGCATAACAAAAAAAAACATGCAAAAAATCAGAGAGATCTGTCAAGAAATAAGCAGTAACCATTTTATTGAACCTACCAAAAAAAGCTCAATTTTACCTTGGCATACAGATTTTCAAATGTGCTATTATACTGTGGCAGTGAAGGGGTTAACCTGAACGCAGAAAAATCAAACTGCCATTTCTTTTTGCCACATTAAAGATCTTTGGAGCCGATGGCTTGATTTTCAAAGGTTTTCAAGACGATTTGGTCAAGAGAACCACATTTTATTGATTTTCAAAGGTTTTCAAGGTCTTGAAATTCCCTGTCAAAATTCAAGGAGTTTCAAGGAGCATACCAACCCTGTAATGTGTCTGTGTCTCTAATGTGTAGGTGGCTTTCCCAAACTCTGAACTGCAATGTGCAAAAAAAAAATAATACTGACCTTTACTTTCTGCAATTTCTCACAACTACACTATAAAACAAACAGTAACCTCCATAAACACACTTTAACTCCCCCCTGTTTCCACCCCCATCCCCACCACAACCGCAAATTAAAAACAGACAAGAAAGAAAAAAATGACTATACCATTTAAAACAAACAAAACAAAACACAAAGAGAACTGCAGTGAAACAAGCAATCAAATCAAAATGACATCTCTCCATACTGGCTATGCATAAGTCTCATGACTACAAACGTATTAAATTAAAAACTTCCCTGTGAACTCTCCTTCAATATATGATTAAGCAAGTAGTAGATGTCTTGAATCATTTCTGATTTATCTGCTTATTTGCACTCCTGCCAAAAATGCCCAATTACCTATTTCTGGGCATACAATACCTTCATCTTGCTGCACATTATTATATTCTGTTGCTTTGGTACTGAAGAACAAAATTCGGTTAAAACCAGACCCAAAATCTCACCTTTCCAGACCAGGTACCAAGCAGGCTGACGCACACCTTGCCATCAACGTACAGGTTGGGATTGAGACGATCTGATTCATATGAAATGTAATGGAAGAGAGGGGGACTGGAGGGATAGTCATGGGGCAACATGACATCAAACAGAAACATGCCATCCTCGTATGGTGTGTCGCTTGGGCCATCAATCAACACAGAAAACAGGTCCTGGTTAAAAAAAAAAGAAAAAGCACAAGAAAACATTACAGGCAAGTTATGAAAACATATGTTCATATGTAGATGCACAAATACACACACAGGTGAGTAAGTGTGCGTGTGTGCGAGCGTGCATGCTTGTGTGTGCGTGCGCATGTGTGCACACACGCACGCACATGCACACGCATAAATACACACGCATGCACACAAACACACACACCGCCATACAATGTACCTACAAATTTAAAAACTGAAACCTGAATGAAAGGTTCCCTTGCCTTTGCCTTTTTTTGTTTCAATTAGGACAGTAAACTGTACTTACCCTTGATAACAGAATAACTGTTGCTAAATATGTTCATATTTGTATTTGTATGATCTTTAAACATTACCTTCAGTGTTTATTCCTTTGTTGAACATCTAGTATGAAAAGGAATGTTACTACTAGTAACATCTAGTATGAAAAGGAATGTTACTACTATGAGAAGGTAGGCAGTGGCACACCAAGCTGCGCTTCTAGTTCCCCACCAAAGCATTTTAGTATCATGTCAGTATTTTTGTTTATTGTTCTTATTTTATTTTATTATTTTTTTTTACTGGATTTTCCACTTAGTCAAGATCCTGTATGTTCCTGCATAGGACTTTGTGAAAATTAGCCTGCTATTATTCTTTTTTTCACTTGAATTTGAAGAAAACACTTTCAGGGATTGTTTTCAGTGTGGATTACTTACTGTACCCATCATTTCAAAAGCAAACTTTACAGTTTAATAAAGAAACTGCCAAGTTCCAGTGTGTTCCTGCATAGTATGTGACTATGTGAAATAAGGACTGTGCTGATGTTTCATTTCCATGACCAACCTTCACAGACTCTTTGTGGTGTGAAGTACTGTTTTCCTGAAGAAAGTGGAGCTTATGGTTCTTTCAAAAAAGGCAATACTTTCATATGAAGCAAGAGTAGGGTAAGCTTTTTTTCATATGAAGCCAGAGTAGGGTAAGCTATTTTATTATGTTTATGTTAATCTAACATTGTTTTTGTTCAACTGACACATTTTTGTGCACTAATTACTAACTATATAACATTGTTTTTGTTCAACTGACACATTTTTGTGCACAAATTACTAACTATACTTATCTAGCAACAACAAACAGAGATATCTGAAAGATAAAATATATTCTGTGTTTTCAAATATTTCATTAAAAAAAAAAATTCTACTGGTCACAAACTCACAGAAAATACAATAAAACATGTTTTCCTGCATTGTGCATTCATTTTTCTTTCAGAATATTTATACTTTTATGTATGTTTGTTCACATTTAAACCAACATTTTTTTTTGTGTGTGCAACCACCTGATTTTTCCTAAAAATTCCTTGGCAAATGAGTTCAGGTTCTTGGCTAAATTCCATGGTAGCCTAAGTGTTAATTAAGATGCCACTGATTTGCCCTTTTGATTTGTCATCTATGGCTTTTGGTTTAACCATCTTGCATCCGGATCCTCTGAGGCAAAACTTTTCCTAGCATTCAGATTCTTTTAGTGAGTTTAGCCTTAAAATGGGTCTGCACGGTTCATGCGTCACCATAACCAAAAATAAATACTAGAGTTATGAAATTTTCCGAATGTGGTCATGAAGGTTTGTTCTGTAATATGAATCATATTTTGTCTTTGTAAGAGCAAAAGCCATGTCATTGTCATCTAAATGTCACAAAATGTGTCCCATTTCATGGTGGCAATACTATTACAGCAGACCAACAGGCGTTTTCTCATTGACATGCACGTTCATAGAGGAAAAGGAAAGCTGAGGCCTATCTGACATGGTCCATGCTCTGTCTGCCCCTACAGCCAGCCCCCCACAGGTAATCCAAAGAAAGTCACACAATGACTGTCAATTGTCACAGGTGAAAAGCAATGTCAAACAGTTCCAACCATAGTCTCACATTGTTTTCATGCAATTGTTTCCCGTCCTACTACCACCTTTATGTCTGCACACAGAGTCTCAATAGCTGTTCAATAAGTGACAATGTGTAAAGTGTTACGCTAAATGTCATAGAGCCACAATTGTCATAACAAAATACAGGTGTGAGCACACAAAAGGAACATGAAAACAAGTTACTGTTGAGCCATATTTTAGTTGTGATAATCATGGAAACAGTTCTAATGCAGGGTCAGTGAAGCGGGGGTCAGTTTGCCAGCAACAACATAACCATGGCAGACGCTTTAACCCCATCATGATCAACACAGATAAATATGCCTTCATTTCTTCAGGTGTCGTGTTTGACAACAGGGGATCAGGTGAGCTCTCGGCAGCTTGCTTTTGTTGTGCGTATCTGTTTGTTTCATTTACAGCTGTTTGAAAACACACAAGAGGCAAAAACAAAAAGAAATAATCAAGAGGGATGGCGGTGTTTGGCAATGCATGAGCAAGAACCTGTTGGCTATTGGAATGCGGTCGAGGTTGCAGGCCGAGTAGCCGGTCGCCAAGTTGTTTGCAGGGTGGCGAGTGGCATGTTATCCTCAGGACCACTTTCCTGATTTTCTTCTCCTTCTATACTACCTATATCAACATCATACTCTTCTTCTAGCTCTTGATTTCCATATTTTTTTTACTCCTGCTTGTCAAATTTGATCCCATTCCTCTGCACAATACTCCGTTTTTTTGTTTTTTTTTAATCTAACACACTAGCATTAGGAGATGAAAGCCATTGTGGCATTTGGTCAGTTTTGTTCACAACTTGTCGCATACACTTTCCCTTCTTTTTCAGTGAATGGAAGTGGTGCCAGTGTCCCTAAATAGTACTACCACTTCATTTGACAATACTGGGGAATACCCACAACATTTTGAGACTCTCTGAGCACTAACGTGGCATGAGCATGGGCTGGGACAGTGCCAAAATGGGGAGTTTGTGTTATACTCCCTGTTTGGCTAATATACTTAGCATGTCAGACCATAGCATTTAACGGCAGTTAGCTCTACCAGGCCGAAATTTTATGTGGCCAATGCAGTCATAAGACAGTCACTTGACACCCACCATACTTCCGCCACCAGAAGAAGCCGGTGTCCGCTTCCTGTACCTCATTCAGCGAGGCCTGCACACAAGGTAACCCCAAGAACCCTGGCGCTAGAGGGGAAGGTAGGGCAGGCATTAGAGTCTGACATGGTAAGTATATTAGCCAAACAGGGAGTATAACACAAACTCCCCATTTTGGCATCATATACTATACCATGTCAGACCATAGCAGAATTTAAAGGAATAGGAGGAGGGGCGAGCGCCCTAGTGGTTTTTGGGGTTAACCAATATGGCTGCATTGGCCGCCACAAAGGAGATCCCCTTAGAACCATCAGCCCTGGTCATGCGGATATCCCTTAAATAAAAGTTTATGAAGGGGTTTTCTGAACGCCAGTAGGCTGCCTCCAGGAGATGGCGCAAGGGGACAGTGTTGGAACGCCGTGGAAGTGGCCAGCGCTCTGACCTCATGGGCCCGGGGAGATGGGACGGGGAGATCCCTGTACGCCTGCGCGTAGGCAGATCTCACAGTCTTGGAAAGCCACCTAGAGATAGTGCCCGCCGATATGTCTTTATTGTTATTGGGGTTGACAGAAATAAGGAGACGTCTCTGGGAGGAGCGCCTGGGGTGCGAGCGCTCCCAGTAGTATCTAAAGACACCTGGAAGGGCATAGGTCCATGTCTCCCCCAGTTTCCCCTCTTCCTAAGATATCCGCCAGTGAGCGGATGACGAGGGAAGGAGAGGCAGTGCCCAGTTCCTGATTCTTAGCTAAGAACTCTGGAAGAAACTTAAGAGAGACAGAACCGTCCCTGTGGAAGGCGATGTCTCTGGGGTCCCCGCTGAGGGCATGAATCTCACTTCGCCTTCTGGCCGAGGCCAGGGCGAGGAGAAAGGTGGTCTTGAAGGAGAGAAGGTCAAAGGAAAGGGATGCTATGGGCTCAAAAGGAGTTTTCTGAGAGCGTCAAGGACGATAAAGAGGTCCCAAAGGGGAATGTGCCTAGGGGACTGAGCTTCCCGTAGGGCCATCCCCCTAGATACCTCTCTGAGAAGGAAGTCATTCTCAAAAGAAGGGCTGCCTAGTTGGCGAATGGTGGTGCAGATAGCCGATCTGTAGCCCTGAATGGAACTAGCAGAGAGCTTAAGAGAGAACGATAGGTGGGATAGAAAAGTGCCTATCTGGATATTGGACAGGTGGTCATGGGGAACAGAATTGTCTGAGCACCACGCTACCCATCTCTCCCATCGGTAATTGTAGAGGGACTCTGTGCTGGCTCTGCGAGAGGCCGAGGCTAAGTCCCGTAGTCCCTGAGAGGCCCCTGCCCCCACGAGTATGTCTAGGACGGACTGGGGTCTGTCCTAGTGGGAGGTAGGGGGAGATGTTCGCAGTTGGGCTGGCATAGGAACCACGCATGTAGGCGAAGCATCTGGGGGTTGGAGTGAGGGAGACCTGAGCGGGGTTGCCTCAGCATGTCCCACCGAGGGTTCAGCTGGAGGGGGGAACATGGGTGAGGGACTTGAGGTCTGGGAACCAGGACTGGGTCGGCCACCACGGGGTTACGAGGATGAGCCTGGGTCTTTCCAGCCTGCCTTCCTGATCACCTTGTGGAGGATCGGGAAGGGGGGAAAGGCATACCCTATGAGGCCCGTCCAGGGATGGGAGAGCGCATCGACTGCATATGCTTGGGGATCGGGAACGGGAGAGACATACAGGGGAAGACGATGGTTGAACCTGGTGGCAAAGAGGTAGATCATGGGCACGAACCAATGTTCCCACACCGCTGACAGGGTTAGTCTGCTGAGGGTCCACTCTGTGTGGAGGAGGGACCTTGACCGGCTGAGGGAATCCGCCAGGATGTTGCGTGTCCCCGCTATGTGTCTCGCGCGGAGGGTGATTCCCCGTGCATGACACCAGCAAAGGAGGGCCTCTGTCTGAAGAGAGAGGCCGATAGAGTGAGCCCCCCCCCCCCCCCCACCTCCCTGTTGACATAGCAAGCTACTGATGTGTTGTCCGTGAGGAGGAGAACCAGTTGGTGAGAGACCTTGTGTTGGAAGCGGAGGAGGGCCAGCCTGACCGCTTCCAATTCTAGGACGTTGATGTGGAGACGTGCAGTCTGTGCATCCCACTCCCCCGAGGCATGACTGTCCTCCAAGTGGGCCCCCCAGCCCAAGTTGGAGGCGTCTGTGTAGAGTTCCAGTGACTGAGTTGGGAGGGAGATGGGAACCCCGGTGGACAGAGTGGCTGGGCTGAGCCACTCTGGGGGGGACGCTCGTGGGCCCAAGGTAGGCGAAACCCTTCCTGTAAAACCGCCACTATCCAGGGGCTGAGGCCTATACGTCTCCACTGGTGGGCATGCTGGGAGAGGCTGCCCGCCAGGGGGGCGATAGGGTGGGAGGGGCGTCTGGCTGAAAGGGTGCTCCCTGATCCAAGTCCCCCTTGGGCAACTCCCCCAGTCACCTCCAGGACCATGTCTGTTGGCTGAACCGAAAATTCTGCTGAGGAGGTTTCGGTTTCAGCCTAGGGGGAATATTAGGGTGCTTGGTGGGCCATGCGGTGCGAGAAGGCGACTGCCTGGGATAGGGTCTGGGCCTGGAGAAGGCGGGGAAGGAACGCAATGGGGGTCTAGCAGGGCGTGGCGGTGGCCTGGCCGCAAATGACGCTGCCTGCTTGTGTTCTTCGACTGCTTGTGATATGACCGCAGTCGAATAGTCGCCGAAGAGCGACTGGTCCTGGCCCGGGATGCACCGCAAGGCTGCCTTAAGCGCCAGGGAGAGAGAGGACCATGCCAGCACGGCATCTCTAGCCACCAACAGGCAGTTAAAGTGGCTCCTGGCTGCGTTGTCCGCCGCAGCTGAAAGGTGATGCGAAATCCTGTTGACCAAGTGTCGCATAAAAGGGTCGCTGAACAAGCGAGAGTCCATCTCCTGATGTGCCTCGGAGCCAGAGTCCGATGGCACTGGGACGGCGCCGTCCTCCTCCGGCCAGAGTACCTCCGCCCACTGCAGGAGCATGCCTAAATAGGCATGCCCAGCAGTGGTGTGTAAGATGCCCATTCTGGCTACCCGGTCCCACTCCTTTAGGTTCTTAAAGGAGATGGTGCTGGAAGTAGGGGGGCCAGGTTGGGAATCAACCGACAGTCTGTCTGGGAAATGCCCATTTCCCTGGTTACAGGATTGTCGGTGAACAAGGAGGCGACTGCAGACTTCTTGCGGTCCCCAAGGAGAGAGCCGACTTGGGCCGTGTTAGGGGCCGAGATGGACCCTTGTCTTGGTGGAGGGACGGCTTGCGCATGCCTGGCGCAAGTTGCTGGACCTTCCCAGATGGAGGTGAGGGACTGAGGGGCGATGATCCTGGGTTTAGATCGCTGGGCAGGGGGCGGCCCGGTGATGTCAGAGAAAGAAAGGATGTTGTCAGAGGGTGGGGCCTCCCTCACAACCAGGTCAGGGCGCCACCGTTCCAGGGTGCGCACATCATACAATGAGGAGAAGGCTAGTTCTTCCTCATCCTCAGCCTCAGGGAGGTCTTGTTCCTGGAAGGGTTGGGTGGAACCTTCGTCAGGAGGCAACTGCAGGGGTGCGTGAGGGTCCCGCCCTAGCTGGGTAGTGGGGGAATGCGAGGGCGGGTCCCTCGTGGCTCTATGATCGGTGGCCAGGCTAGGTTGGGGGAGCCCGTCCTGCCGATCGGACAGCACCCGAGGTGGGAGACCGAGGTCGACCCAGGTGGATGAGGCTGGGTGCCACATTCGACCATGGAGCTGGTCATTTTGCGTGTTGGAATTAAGCCACTGGTCTCTCTCGGGGGCATAGAGCCACCGGTCCCAGAGGAGGCAGGCAGGCTGTGGCAGCCCTGGGGTGTGGGCAGAATGTCCCCGGGGACCCGGGTAACCTGAAACACCAGGGGAGGGGTATCAAGAGGCCGTGGCCTGTCGTACCCGCCCAGGGACGTGCACTGCCACACACACGTCGTTGGTGTGGGCCTGGGAGGGCCTTAGTGGTGGTGCAGAGGAGGACACGGTAGTCGAGCCCCCTACCCGCCTATGTGAGGATTGGGCTGGCTGCGGCACCATGTTCCTCCCCCCAGAGGAATAAGTCAGGTTACCCTTGGCCCTGCTGGTTGATCCTCTCCCCGGAGGAACGGGACCGCGGACGTTGCCCAAGTGGGGAGCCGAATAGGTCAACTCCCCAACATCCTGTACCCCTAGGGGAATATGTGATGGTCGATCGGGGTTGGTCAACCGCCCTTGTGTATGGACACGTCCGAGCTCTTGGCACAGTGTGACCATACACCCAGAATTATGGACACCTCCGAGGTCGTGCCATGGGGTGACCATAAGACCGCTTCCGGAGTCATGGGCTCCTCGTGCACAGGTGTTGGCTGCACCTGTGCCCGGTGGGAGAGAGCGCTGTGAGTCCACGTGTCAAGTTCGGGGGGAAAACTGACATGTGGCTCATCAAGGTGAGTGACGGGTGGTGATTCCAGCCCAGACCCATCACCCGTGCTGGTCCGTGTCTCGGCAAAGTTCCCCGGGGGCCGAGGGTCACCTAACACAGCATGATAGACAGACATCTCACTGCGCGTCGGGAGGCTAGGAGGCAAGCTGGCCGGTGGAGACAGGGGAGAGGGAGAATTTCGGTGAGAGGATTTGACTTGGCTTTGCCCTTTGAGGGGAGCCTTGCCCTTAGACTTTCTGGGCAGGTCAACAGAAAGACATTTCAAAATGGCGGCCGCTTGCCTTGTAGCCTTCGGACGCAGCGATCGTGTGTCCGTCGGTCGGGTAGAGGAGGAATGGTCATGCGTCCCCTCCGCGGAAAAGTGTTCTCCATCTACCCTGACCGTACGTTCTTCCGTGAGAACGAATTGCTCTGGATCGGAATCGACCCGCGGGTTCTCTGGGAATGTGAGCGACTTCTGGAAGGTGAAGTGGCTCGACCCGTTGGTGTCCTTCACCATGTTGGGCAATGGTGGCAGAGCAAACCCGGAGCACACGACCACAAAGAGGAGACAAGACGGGCGATCGAGAAGATGTTAATTAATCTCGATCGGCCGTGTGGTGTTGTGTAAAGGAGTCGAGAAATCGACAGAAAACTCAAACTACCCGTACACGCCACTAACAGTGAGAATGCTGAGTAATGTTAGATCGCAATCTCGATCAGCGTGTACTAGTACGAAACTTCTAACACTAATGTGGATAGTGTGTACTAGTACGATAAATATTGAGCACTAAACCTGTATGAGTGAGACCCAGTACGTAGTACGGGGCCGGCCACGAGGCGCGGCGATATGGTGGGAAACACGACCGGCATGGGAGAAAATGGCGGCTGAGGACCAGCGAGTGTTCGATCGTGGAAAAGAAACAAAGAAGCGCGTGCCGAGAAAATAACGCGCAGATATGCAGAGGAGATGGGTGCGTTAAGCCGGGGCAAAGAGCGCACCGTGACAGTGCCAAGAAATTGCACTGTAAACAAACTCGCGAGAAGTAAACAAAGTCGCGAGGGGAAAAAAACGTGAGAGCTGTGCGCAAATCGCACAAAGTCGCGAGAGTACCGACGATTGTGAAAGGAGAGAAATATTAAAATGCTATCCCACCAGCAGCCTCACACGGCAAGAATACTCAGGGTTTAGCGCAAGCCACAACTGAACAAGTAAAGAAGCAAAAAACAAGCAATCTTTACACAAAGGCAGAAGTATAGGCGAGACAGAGTACAAGACTTATCTTGCTTGGGCAGCAGGCCGAAAATAAATGCGGTACAGGAAGCGGACACCGGCTTCTTCCGGTGGCGGAAGTAGGGTGGGTGTCATGTGACTGTCTTATGACTGCATTGGCCACAAAAAATTTCGGCCTGGCAGAGCTGACTAACTGCCATTGAATGCTATGGTCTGACATGGTATAGTATATGACGCCAAACACATACTCCCATCTACTCCCGTTGTGAAAACTAGCATGCTGTCCGGCAGCTCCCGTTATGAATACAAAAGGGTTAAGCTACCATTGATATTCCCATTATGATAACTTTCAGCATGGGCTTTATTCAAAATTCCATAGACATGTTTATTATCATTCAGTGTTTTGCCATCGGAACTTAGTTTAAACTGCCTTTTATGTGTAAATTATTATTATACATTTTGGCCTTGGTTCTTTAGTCAAGATACCAATGATTTGCCCATTTGGTCTGTACTGTTGTCTGGCTCTTGATTTGAAATACCGTTGTTATGCCTACTGTGACTATGTATTTCAGCCTTAGCTCTTAAGTCGCTATTGGCATGCCTATTGTGACTGTTTCTCTCTTGGCCCTTAGTTTAAACCGACACTGATATGCCTGTTAAAACTATGTTCTGGCCCTCGCTCTTTATTCAAGATGCCATTGATATGCTCATTTGGTTTGTATTTTTGTCCGATTCTTGGTTTAAGCTACCACTGATATTTCAGCCTTTGCCACTTTAAGATGCCACTGACATGCCTACCATGATTGCTTATTTTTGTCTTGGCTCTTGGTGTAAGCAGCCACTGGACATGCCTGTTTTAACCATAGTTTTGGTCTGGGCTCTTAGTTTGAGCTTTCATCAAAATGCCTCTATGCACTGTGTTCCTAGGTCTTGGCTCTTGATTTAATTAAGCTGCCACTGACATGACTTTTGACTCTGTTATGGATCAAGATTTGGGTTTTTGTTTGTTTTTCTTAATCTTCTTTTCCTGATCCTGCTTGTATTTCATCTTTGATTGTGCCTTTTCATTTGTGAGGGAAAGAGGGGACTATTCACTGTGCCCCCAGACTGTTCAGAGAGACCATTAAAATGGATCTGAGCATTTGAGAAATTCAAACAAGTCATGTTTCAGGATACGATTTGGCCACCATTCTTTTCTACATTCGGACATTTATTTTGACAGGTATTTTACAATATACTTATTTGTCCAAACACTCAGATGCCCTCCCACCTCCCTTCAGAGCTGTGAAAAGGTGCGAAAATTGATCCGGCCGAAAAACAGCTGAATATTGTGAACTAATGGAGATCACTCTTGCTCCTATCCATAACAGACGCGAAGTTACCTCCTAGCTCTCTACATTTGTTTTTTTAGGTGATCCTGATGCTTGATGATGTTCTATGCAGAGTGGGGAATAAGGCATTTGACTGGACAGGTAAGTACATCATAAAACTAGTTTTGTTGTAAAATTCCTATCTTACACACTTAAAAGAATGATTTAGAAATCAATTTCAAAGACTTAAAACAAATTCAGTTTTTGATTATTATCATATTGTGATCTGTGACAACAATGAACACTATGACCTCAAAGGAACAGTATAAAAGCAAAAATGTTTTCTCATGCACATCTTTATGTTCCATCATATGAAACTTACCATTCTGTCACTGTAGCCTTTGACAATGATTCCATGGGGTAAACTGGACTGTAGCAATTTCAGCTGAAAAACATCCAGTATGTACAAGGATGAGAAACAGAGAGAATGTTACAAAGAATTAAACAATCTCATTTTTAAACAGAAATAAAAATACATAACTTAGGTGCACCACATTCTGTTTGCACCTGTTGCAGCTAAAGACATGTGCAGGCTGGAGAACAGCTGACCTGAACAAAGGCCAGGGTCCAAGGGCCGCTTAGGACCTGGTGGGGTCCAGGGGCAACGCCCTGGCGGGGGTGAAGCCCCCCAGCCGAAATGGAATTTAAGCAGTTTTGAAGACCCTTTCACGGTCTCTCATAAGTCACTATGCAGCAAGTAATGAAACTTAAAGAAAATAACTGTCCACACACATGCACACTGGCATGTACAATTAAATAAATACATTTCTTTTCTAAAAAAAAATGGTGTTTGTCTAAACAGCCATTCATATAACTTGGTAATAAAACAACAATATCCTTTATTATGGTCTTGATTATTTTTCATTTCAGTTTTTGTTTACAACCAAGCTGACCACAATACATATTACTTATCTGGAGTGTTACACTGTCAGAACAAAATTCATGCATGTTCATTCAACCCGTTCAGTGCCATGTTCTAGTTTGGTAGTTTCCCCTTGTTTGCCAAACTATTTTTGGCTGTAGAGGGTAATAATTAACAAACAATTCTAGCATGGAAATTATCGCAAGAAAGTTTCATAACCCATACTTTTCTGAAAGGAAAATGAACAGATAATTCACTTATGACAGTTTTAACTTTATGTAACATGTTGATTAGTAATAAGTCTACCATAAATGTGAGACAAATAATGTTTTTCATACTGTCAGATCATATATAAAGAGTTAGTAAAAACACCAGAATAAAATCAGAAAGTAAAGAGGAAATCAAAATAAATGTTTCCCTTTATGGAAACAGTAGTCCGGAATTGTAATCCCAAATTTCAGAATTTTACACACATTCAGTCTAGAATACACACACGCATTTTTGTTTTGCATTGCGGTCAGCACAGGTATCAGGTATCAGGTATGGGCCCTAAGCCTCGCGGCTTATTATGGGCTCCCTCACTTGCTTCCAGTCGTTGGCAAATGTGGTCTATTTTGTGCACCAATGTGTGCTTGAAAAAAATTTGTCTATTTTGCCTTTGAAATCATCCAAGCTGGTACTCAGGACTATATCATCACTAAGCCTATTCCAGTCTTGAAAGACTCTTCTAGAGAAATGATATTTTCTACAATTTTTTTATTCCATTTAATTTTTTTAACTTAAAGGTGCACAGCGTTACTTTCATTTTCAATTTTGAAAAGCACTGATTTGAAAAAAAACCCTGATGAGATAAACTGTAAAACACACAAAAATATGTTATAATCTTATATACAAAACTGAAGTATACTGGGTTTTTGTTCTGCACTGCAGTGTTGGTAGTGCTTGGTGGTGTGGTACACTCTGAAGCATGGGCCGGGTCAGATAGGCATTGTGCACACAGGGCCGGGTCAGATAGGCATTGTGCACACTCATACACAGTCTCCTTCCAGATGCCATGCTTTGTGCACACCGTGCACTTCCTGCTAGTTGCCTGCTTGCCTGTCTTATGAACTATTCAGCAAGGAAAGTGCCTTTCTATCATGCAAGCTGGTTTGATCAACAAAATGCTAAACTAGAGTGTCCTCAAAAACAGCTCCTAGTAGTGAACTGGCATTGTTCCCTGGGGTCTTTTCTTAGGTTAAGCTGTCTTGTAACTGGAGGATCTCTGGTGTTGTCCTATTAGGCTAGACAATAGGATGGTCAAGGACCACCTATCATCTTCTACACCGTTGCTGCACAGGCTGTCTGCCACATAGACCTCTTCCTCTCCTCTCACCTGTGACAGAAAAATGTACATGTAAACCAGTCACAACTCACATCAACACACACACACACACACACACACACACACACACACACTCCCCCTCTCTATTTCATTCTCCCCTTTTTCCACGCATGCAACAAAATCAATCTCTCTCTCTTCTCTCTCCTCACACACACACACACATACACTTACTCACTCACTCTCAAACACAGAACACAGTCATGACATCACAATCACAATAATGCCTTCTCTCTCTTGTACTGCCACACCCCTCTCTGCCATGCCCACACACCCCTCTGCCACTCATGTCGTCATTCACGCCTAACACAGAAACCAGTAAAGAAAGAGCACAGCTGCATGCAGTGAAATGGGAAAAGTACTCCTACCTCGCCTGGGGGCTCCAACTAGTCCACATAATCTCTGCCACGTGCTCTGCCACAAGCTCACTGGCCCTCTCACAATGCCCCCTCCTTACCCCCCTCCTCTGTGGCTGATCAGTGGACTAACTATGGCTGGGGTCAAATCTGGGTCAGCCAGAGAGCTATATTCAGTCTCTTGCTCTGCACTCTCTTCTCTGCTTGCTTGCTCTCTCACAATACAAGTGATATCTAGATCTACAACATTACCACCACCACCCTGCAAATGGCCAGTCTCACCTTCATCATCTTCATCAAGTGAACTTCTGACTATGCTTTGGCACACCAAGCACTGTAGTCAAAATTTTCATCCTGGATGATTTTTAGAACTTATTAAGTTATTCATCATCCTGAGAGACAAACTCGCCATAAATCCTTCGCTACACGCCTTCTCCTTACACCACTTGGGCCAGGCTTGGTTTGTCATCCACGATTTTGAAAACTCTGACTCCAACCCTCTGAGGGGCGCCATGAATAACACCCTGCAATGACCCAATGAAGCCTGATTGGGTCTTGCCCCTCTTGAATAATTATTTCACATATATAGTGAGCTTTCTCACTGGTGCCTCTTAGAATCCCAAAACTTAAAAATAGAAACAGGAAAAATTCTCAAATGAGGCGGACGTATATATACGCATCAATGATAATTCTTACACACAAATGTGCCTCTTTGATGCATAAAATGCCTGTCAGTCCAGTGTGTCCCTAAAATGTACCAAAATTAACCATGACACAATGATTTTCTCCTGTATGCATTGCAACTCCGAGCAGCGCGTCATGTAAAAGCACTTTCGTCCAATCCGCCTTGATCGAGGTCGATAAAAACGTAACTTTCCCCGACGTTTTAGAATGTTCTGAATCGATAAACAACTTCCGCTTTAGAACTCTTCTCTGCTGAAAACCAACAAGAGTCATCAAATCAGACAACCCAAGTCTATGATTGGACAACAACATCACGTGATTCGGCCAAGCGCGAAGAGCATGGACAACTGTATGTAATTCGGCTTTTCAGAGATAAAATCTACGGTTCATCTGTGGCTTGCGGTTGATCATCCAGCGAGTGGAACAAACGTCAAGCGATCTATGTAACACGACCGGTTCGATTAATGAAAATGGCTCCGTTATGGACATAGGAATGTGTAGCACACAGCGCAAGAGTGGCCAACCTACACAGTTTCATGAAAGGTTCCATGAATATTCATCACTCGCCTCTCGTTTGTCACCGGGCTCCTGATGATCATTGCAGGGCAACTGGAATATGGTCAAATAATAACATGTTTCAGTACTGATGGAACTGGTTCATGTTGTGTAAATTTTGTGATGATAATAGCAGAGGACATCCCACATTATCAAGTTTCACTGTTGAAATAATGATAGTGTAGGTGTTCACACTTATTCACTTCAGTTTCAGTTTAACACTTTATCAACATTGGAACACAAATCTAAATATATGTTTTGCAAGTTTAACACTTTATTAACATTGGAACACAAATCTAAATAAATGTTTAGCATAATCTGGAATGTTTTTATGAACTTTGTTGATAGCACCTCTCATCATTTCTAATTCTTTCTCTGTGTTTCTATGTGTGTGAGCCAGTTAGAATGCGCATGAACGCCTCTATGTGTATGTGTGTGTGTGTGTGTGTGTGTGTGTGTGTGTGTGTGTGTGTGTGTGTGTGTGTGTGTGTGTATGTGTGTGTGTGTGTGGTTTTCAGTACATTTACAAGCAGTTATAAAGTGTGACCCCCTAAATTTTTTGTGACCCCCTGAAAATTTGGAAAGAAGTTTTCGCCCAAAGTCTGATCCCTTAATTTTTAGGAAATAATAATAATAATAATAATAATGAATACGTACATAGCGCCTATTCTCGGCTAGAGACCAAGCTCTAAGCGCTTTACAATCAACACTCGCTTGCACAACGGGCTGCCTACCTGGATAGTGCCGAATGAAGAGCTGCCAGCTGGCGCTTCATTCAGTCATTTCCCATGTCATCCAGTCAATATCGTTCATTCAGTTTCCTTACTTCCTTCATTCTTTCCATTTAGCAATGAGTAAACAAGATTTTTTTTAAAAAGACACAAAAAATTCCTTAAAATTATTTCTTCTAGATCAGATGAAAAATACATATCTCTTTCAAGAACTGAACAATCACATCTAGTGGAACATCCCTGAACATGGTTTTCATGGAGTCTGCTGTAAAGTGTTTATGTCTGACATCAGGTGCACCCCAATACTCTTGAAGAATGTTTTACAGAAAGTGGTGCATCACATGGAATGCACCATGGAGCTTCCTCATTGTTTAAAAAACATGAGAGAATGTAAAAAGAATGGCCTGTGCATAATGGGCATAAAACTGTTTCATCTTTTGGGCCCCACCCCTTTCCACTAAGGTTTGGAGGGATTTGAAAGTGTTCGTTATTGATCTGTGTGTTCCATTCCACTTGCCCGAGGTTTCTGACATTTGTCAAAACTTCAGGTTTCCAGATCAGTGTGAGGGGCAGAGAAATTGTACAATTCTCTATTCATAGCATTCTTGGCAAACTGATCAACCATCTCATTGTCTTGAATGTCAACGTGATCGGTAACCCGAGCAAACATTATGTTGTAATAATAAGATTTCAGGGAAATGTATAAAAAAAATAATAATAATAAATAAAAAAATCAGCAGTTAAGGGGTCATCATCCACACTGGAACATTTCACATCTTGGATTTAAAATGACTGTGCATTTATACCTCTGTTCTTAAGTAGTTTTCTAAATTTTCCTTTTCAGTGTCTTGTAAAATTTATGGCATTCTTACAGGATATGCTCTAACTTGAAACTTTCACATCTATCAATCTGCCATTCCACCATTAATGACTGTGCCTCATCAATATCGTTCTTTTCTGTTCTATCATACAGTACTTCAGTGTTAACCATTAGCTGACAGATCAAACGCTGTCTTCAGTGGAATGTGCCTTGTCAGAAATGCGGGCTCTATTCTCCATCCATGTTCTCTGCATCTAACCCATTTCCAAGTATGAAAGTATTCAATCTGAAAGATGGATCCCAACACTTCAATGCACTTTGCTCTGATTCATGTCTTTTAATGTTACTTGAATTTTTCATGATGAACACAACACATATTTTTTCTCTAAGTTGACTGAATCCTTTTATGCAACTTAGCATGTACACATTAATACCAGGCTGCCAACAAAGTAACCAGATCAAGATGATAATCCAATCTCTCAGACTCACATAGAGTGATAGCCTTAACTACTTCATCATGCCTACTCACTTTGTAAACTGTTACTTGATTTCATATCTTCCCATGGTGAGAAGCACACTCTTGTAGATTTTTTCCTCATATTTCTTTTTCACAGTATCACTTGGCCAGTATGTACAGAGTTCAAACTGCATTCAGCACAATGGTGAAAAAGTATTTCTCCTACATGTGTTCAACATTTTTAATTCTAACTTGATTTTGGTGACTGTGAACTTCCAGTTTTTTCAATTTGTGTTTTGCTTTTCCACTGCCATCCTCAGTGATCTCTTTATCTTCTCCTTCTGAGTCAAAAATGGTTCCTTGCTCTAATTAAACTTAAATTTGACACGTTTTCAATTATGTTTGCTGCTAAACACACACCAGTCTTATTTTGCTCACAGTCAAGGCAGCCCTACAAACTTGTGGGCAATCTTGCTGAGGTGATATTTTATTGGCATTGAAAAAACATTTTGATTTTTTGTAAAGACTTTTCTTGTCCAGTATTGATGCTTCATGGCAATATCCTGTTATTTCTTTATTTTGTGGAGAATCGCAATACGCTTCAAGCCAGTTCACCCATAAAGCAGTTTGCTCTTCAAACAGACGGCTTTATCCTCCTGAGTCACTATTGTTTTTAAACGATGTGTGTAATGTGCTGGGGCATTTGACATTTTATGGCTCTTGGCCTCTCACAGAAGACTGGTGCATGCATTAGGACACTACACTGGCAGAATCCTTTAGGGCGAGTCTCAGAGGGAGTTTGCGAATGCTCCAGTGATGAACCATAGATCTGGTTGGGAGGATTGAGTGAACCACCGTAATCTTTTTCCTTTTACACCCTTTTCAGTAAGAAAGTCAGAATGAGAAAAACAAGTTTTAGGATATACTTACCTGACTGAACACTAGTAGTCCCTGTCTCCTCCACACAGTAAGAAAAAGGTTTGGAAACTGAACAGCAGTCATCAAGTGAGTGCTTATAATGTACCAATAAAGGTTGATAATACTGTACAAGTCCATCTGAGACAGTGTAGTATCCTCCATTTATTTTTTATGGCAACCTGGTATTTGCATGTGTTTATATGCCAAGTATAATAATGGCATCTGTGAATGTAAGTATGTTATTTGCCTAGAAATCTTTTTTCCCATGAACTTAACTTTGATCAACATACTTGGCTTGATTCCCAAATGCAAGAATCTAAACATTGTCCAGATCTGTGCCAGTGAGCCCCTGAAGAACATGTGTCTCAAAATATTCTCAGACATAAATTACTTATCCATGTATGTGCAGAGCAAATTAATTGTGTCTCAAAATTTTCTCAGACATAAATTACTTATCCATGTATGTGCAGAGCAAATTAATTTGTTAACAAAAATCATACCTCTTTCTTGACAGCACTGAGAAACTTTTTTGGATTGGAAGGCATGCAGGTCTTGTCAAAGTAGCTGTGGTAGCTAGGAGCAGAACCGTACAGAGAGAAGCCTGCGGACAACAATCCTGGAGGTTCTGAATCAAGAACTAATAGACTACTAGTCCCCCCCCCCCCCCCCCTTTTTTTTTTTTTTTTTTAGTTCTATGCAGAACAACAACAAAAAAAAGCAGAACGGAAGTGCAGGCAAAACACTGATCATGACAATAATTGATTACAAATTTGAAAAGTGTTAGTCCTATTGTTCATGAGAAGATGGGACAAAATGCGTGTGTGTGTGTGTGTGTGTGTGTGTGTGTGTGTGTGTGTGTTTAAATCATGCTCTCAACCCTCTTACTCCTTAACCATTTTCTGCTTATGACTGTTCTGAAACCTCAAGCTGAGTCAACTTTTCCATGACATGCGATCGGTTTGATACAAAGTGAATAAAATGAGATTTAAAGCTAAAGATAGCACTGCATTTTCACTCTAATGGACCTGAAAGTGAACCAGAACTAAGATAGTTCAATAATCCAAACTAATAGAAAAAAAGTCATCCAAATATCCCAACATAATGTTTTACTAGGACTTTATATGTGAATAAGAGAGTGACAAGTACAAAATGCTCTGTTTACACATATACACAGTACATACAAATAAGACACATTCTACATGGGTTGACTGTAAATAAGAAAAGTACACAAACATATCCATTTCATACATATTCATAAATTTACACACATGTGCACATCTATAGATAAAAAAAAAATTCTGCAAGAACTCAACTGGAAGGAAAGTAGTGAAGAGTAGAGTTCACACGCACACACACACACGCACACACACACACACATACACACACGCGCACGCACACACATAGACACACACACACACACACAGAGGCCCTACCTTGCGGTAAAACCATGCCTGGAGGATCAACCATGTTCTCTTCATCAGAGGTGCCATTCAGCATTCCAGAGAGCTTGCCATCCATGTTGGAGCTGGAGGCGTTTTCACAGGCATCCAAATTATCTGCCCTCACATCTACGTCAGTCCCGGCCAGCACCTCCATATCTGTTTCTCCCACTTTCCCATTCTCTAGCAGCTGTGGTGGGCATGAATCGCCTTCAGTTTTAATGTCTTTCTTCTCTTTCTCCTCTTCTTCCTCGGAAAATTTTCCCTCTGGCTTATCCTCAGATTTCCTCCTAGCATTTTTGACTAGCTTTTCCATATCAGTCATGCACTCTTGAATAGAAAGTAGTTTTTTCCCTAACACTTCAAGAAGCTGAGTCACTTGTATACTATCCACTAAAGGTTCTTGCTTATCACTGGTTTGTATTTGTCCTTCGTTGGCTGGAGAAGCTGTGGCCAAGACTTTGTCACCATGCCCTAAATTTTCACTCATATTTTCATCCTTACTTTCATCTACATTTGTAGCAGCCAACCTACAAGAAATGTCCTTTTCTATGTCCTGTGCTCTGGCAGGGCTACCACTCTTGTCTATGCTAAATGAGCTCTTGCTGGCAGAGTCCACAGAGGAGCCCAGCTCCATATCCACTGATGTTCCTGAGTCCTCTGTCTTGATCTTTTGGTTGGACATGCCTGAAGCCAAACAGGAAGCCTGCACTGCCTCCTCTGCCCCTGTGCCTCGAGTGACCTGCAGATCTGAGGTGTCAGTGGCCACCTCCGTTTTTTTCACCTCTTTGGACTGGTCCAGCAGACTCTTGTTGGTGCTCTCAAATACATGGGCTAGGTGCTGCTTGATCTTGTTAGATTTCTCTCTCTTGATGTCATACTTGATGGAACCCACCAGACTCACTATCGCTGTGGAGTCACAGCCACTCACCCCAGTTTTCATGTCCTTCTCAAACTTGTGCCAGGCACGGTACGCCTTCAGCACTCGTTTAAGGCAAGGTACTAGTGCAGGGTTTGATGCTGCAGCAATGTGAATGGAGTCTGGTGCTTTGGAAGACACAGCAGTATAGTGTTCACTGATGACCTCAAAGCAGGATGTGATTCTGTTCATTAACCGTTTGATTTCATTGGTCCACTGCTCATCCATATCCTTGAACTTCAAGTTCCTTTCCTCCTCATCTTTCATAGCATCGCCCACCTCTTCCTCACTGCGAAATACCAAATCAATATTTATCTACCACGTTTTAGCTAAAAAAACAAACAAACAAGGTATTTATGATAAGTGTATTAGTATTCAGTGAAATTATAATCTAATGGATCAGTATGTTTTACTGATTAAAATAACAATGAAAGTTGTTCCATCTCAGACTTGAACCTTCATCACTTCTTATTCTGGTCAACATACTCAAGTTTCCTTCACTCAAATATGGAATAAACTACAAAAAAAAAGCAAAGAAATCATAAATCTATTTTTTCATGACCATTTTTTTTTGTTTTTTTGCAATGGTTAGCACCAAGCTTAACCTTACTGAAAGCAGGCTGGGAGGTTGTGAGTTCTGAGTCCCATCACACGCATACATTCAGGTGATCTTTCAGCTTTGGTCAGTTCAACGAGATGGTGTATGCTAAGGTCTCAAATGGATACTTCATGAATGCAACTCTAAGAGTGTTGCTCAAAATTCCTGACCAACACTGCACGATATATTTCTTGCGCCTAAATGATGTATGCAGAATACCATGAAGGAAAGTACTGAGTCCACCATCCCTGCCGTGTAGTCTAACTAGAGTGGAACTCCAAAACGAGTCATTCTTTGCTTCTGGTAACTAAAGGAGGGACTAAGTGTCAAAATTTCAAAACGGCTGCACAAGTGTGAAAACTTGTAACTGGTTACCTCAAGGTAAGCAACGGCATCCTGTAAAAGAAAGAAATCGGTGACATTACTTGTTGCTATGCTATGCCCATGGGAAGACCTAAGTTGTTGGAACAGTAACTGTCATACGTATTGACACTACATCAGTAGTAAAATACCTTATTTGTACAAAAATGAAAACTGGTCATAGGCTGCCTATTAGCAGACATTATTAGAAGTGTGCATTAACAGATGTAATGCTATCACCCATCTGCCTGTGACGCCAGCATTGACTCATTTATGTGACACAGTAACACAGTTACACTTCATTCATTAGTAATTTACTGTGACTCATGCAAGAACAACTGCTTGCCAATTACGGTCTGTGCTCTTTCCCCCTGATCCAAAAAATGCAATGAATATGGCAAATAAAGACTGTTAATTTTCTTTCAAGAAGTATGTGACCATTTCCATAAAGTGTAACTGCGTTACATATGACACCAACATCACTTTCAAAGGAAGCACACTTAATTTTAGCAGCTAACCATTTACGATTGTCTACGACTGAAAGTCCTTTACAAGTCCTATTAATTCCCCCTTCCGATTCCTCACCCCCTTGGCTTCATTCATTAGAAACAAACGAAAAATACAACCGAAATATTGTACAAACCACATTTAATCAGCATCGCAGATTTCTTGTTCTTCACAGAAAATCAATTCGTAAGTGTTAAAACAAACACACACACAAACACACACACACACACACACACACACACACACACACACACACACAACACACACACACACAGTGTCTGTTGCTTCTGCTTGCAGTTCTTTAAAAAAAAAAAAAAAAAAAGTAGCGGTCACGGGCGTCAACTGCTGGCGTGTCAATCTTTGTTGTGTCCTTTTTAGACACGATGATTATCCAAATTTCATGTCATGTGTAACAAGGTTGTGTTAAATGCGATTTTTTTTTTTTTTTTTAAAGTCATAATCATCAACTTTGACGCAACAGACACAACAATTTCTCAAATAACTGACACATCCATGCATTCAATTTCAGCTATCATGCTGCGGAAACAATGAATTTGATAAAATGTCAAACTCTGTTACACTTGACACCATGTGCTGGAGCAAACAACCGGTCGAAATTTGCTGATCAAGTACTGTTTTTAAAAGATCAAGACAACTGTCATCTTATTCATGACAGAGAAACGAAGGAATAATGATCAAGAAACAAATATTTTAGTTGAAATCGATAGGTCCGTGATAATATTGGCCCAAACTGGAAGATCCTGCTCCGGCGTTACCGCATTTCACTTAGAGGAAGAAGTGTGACACGTCACTTTATTTTGTGTCGTACAAACTTGTGCATAGATATTTCTGCATGAAACGTCACAGGTTTGTGTTGAATCATGAACAGTGTAGGTGAAGGTCATCTGAGCACTATTTTGGAGCTTTGTTGTCGAAGTGGGGCTTTCGAAGGTTGGAGTGTTACTTGCATTTCACATGCGATGCGAAATTTTCGAATGTTTAGTTTTCGATTGTTTTAGCGTTTATTTTGCTGAATCACTCTTTCAAAATATTCTTTTCAATCGACTACATGCATTTACCAGTCTGCCTGTCGCTATATGATGTTACATGCTATACTAGCAACGGCAATCGTCGATCAGAATATGTGACACGAAAGGTAACGTAGGTAACGGTTGTAAATCAACAATGTATTATGAAAACGACAAAAGCAGTGTGACAATATTGACTGTCATAGCGCAGAAAAGACACTTTCACAAATATAACAAACACTCCAAAAAAGTTTTAACAGCTGTCATGCATTGTATGAAACCATTGTTTTGGGCAACATGTCTAGGTCCCCATTTCGGGTGCCATTTTGAAAGCATTTTCGATGTTTTAATTACCATTACTAAAAATCATCGAAACTACCAAAGTTTTTCTTGATGGTGTTGCTTCTTCAAAACTATAAGAACACTTTCATTTTAGAAATATAGTCTGAGAGCAGCAAGTTTTTTTTTTTTTAAAGCATGACAAATAGAGTCACTCCCAATAGTGACCAGAAGCAAAGAATGACTCAAATATCATCTTCCTCCTGCAAACCAATCATAACTGGGGCGAAGTGAGGGGGGAAATCAAATTTTGTACTTATGTCCTCTTCAGATGGTGACTTCAACTTTGATTTCCTCTCTGTTTCCATTCCTGTGGTCAGTTTGTTCACAATCTTCAATGACCACAAATTCACTAGTGTCATTTCTTTTTTTTTTTTTTTTTTTGCTGTCCATTCTTCTGTGCCACCCAAGTGACACTGCACCCATGTCGTTCATCCCAACCCCTCATCCACAGCAACAGCCTGAACCATCCAACCAAAGTCCCAGTACCGGCAATCCACAGGGAGCAGCTGATGTCAAGTCATTGTGAGGCAACCCACCGGAGGAGACACTGCACTGCTGCCATGTCACTTCAGAAGTGTTCAGTGATTTCTGTTCTGATCCAACATCTGCAGGACACCACTTAATAAGCTCTCCATGATGACAATAACAGCTTAGTAGTGGAGTCAATGTGAGTGAGCTCTCCCTCTGTCCAGCAACAGTCCCTATGAATATGCCGATACCAATGGCCCTGACAGAATCAAACCATAGACAAGAAGAGGCAATCGAAACTGAGGTCACCATGACAGCAGTGCAATAGGGGCCACAGACTATGAGACTTTCTTTTAATGCTGGTTGTTGAGGCTGAGGATGATGAAAATGATGCTACAGATTTCCATTCTGATCTGAAACTGTATGAGAGGGCTGTACTCTATGCTTATTTTCATAGCATATCCTGGCAACAACCAGGCCCAAGAAGTGTCATCATGTCCAGAGGGTGATACTTTTTTTGCTCACTCTGCAACTAAGCAATCAGTCAGTGATTGCCCTGGCAATTGTTAAAATTACCTTGTCACAGCAATTGGTAAAAGTCAAAGCGACTAATGCAACAGTCCACTTTCCTACCACCAAGGTCAAGTTTAAGGGAATCTAAAATTCAGCCAGTACACAGTACTTGTGGCTGACATTTTTGACAGTATTTCATCATTTGAAGCGATCAAATAATGGTAATTACACCAGACATGAGACTTGAGCATATACAAAAAGCCTTAAAAAATTTCTAGAGAGTCCAGGTGCAGGCGTTAGACCCCCAGCCCCAGCCCCACCCACGTGGGTTCTGAGGTCAATGGTCTCAACTAAAAGGATCCTGGGCTGAAGACCCCAGAAGGTGTAATTTTTCTCCCACAGACTTGCAAACCATTTTGAGTTTGACAGTATGTTCCAGCCAAACTACATTCCAACAACTCTTGATGTCAACCACAGTCTTCACAATGTTTCTTACCAGTTCTTCTTTTCTCAGACTTTAGAAACATTTTGAGCCCCAAATTTTTGCTGGCAGAAAGCCCTGACAAAATGAACTGGAATATAATAATGGACTGAATTGTGAACTTGGAACCTGATAGTGTTAAAATGGGGAGTTTGTATCATACTCCCTGTTTGGCTAGTATACTTACCATGTCAGACCGTAGCATTCAACGGCAGTTAGTTAGCTCTGAAAGGCCGAATTTTTTGTGGCTAATGCAGTGATAAGACCATCACGTGACGCCCACCCTACTTCCGCCAGGGAAGCAGCCGGTGTCAACTTCCTGTTCCTCATTCAACGAGGCCTATGCGCAAGGTAACCCCGAGAACCATAGCTACTAGCGGGGAAGGTAGGGCGGGCATTTGAGTCTGACATGGTAAGTATACTAGCCAAACAGGGAGTATAATACAAACTCCCCATTTTGGCGTCATATACTCTACCATGTCAGACCATAGCAGAATTTAAAGGAATTGGAGGAGGGCTGAATGCCCTAATGGTTCTTGGGGTTAGCAGTGGAATAGATATGGCTGTGTTAGCCACAAAAGAAGTCCCTAGAACCATCAACCCTGGTCATGCGGATATCCCTTAAATAAAAAGTTTATGAAGGGGTTTTCCGAACGCCAGTGGGCTGCCTCCAGGAGGTGGCGCAAGGGGACAGAGTGCTGGAACGCTGCGGAAGTGGCCAGCGCTCTGACCTCATGGGCCCGGGGAGATAAGACAGGGAGATCCTAATACACCTGGGCGTAGGCCGATCTGACCGTCTTGGAAAGCCATCTAGAGATAGGGCTGGGAGGAGCTCCTGGGGCATGAGCGTTCCCAGTAGCCCCGAATGGAGCTAGCCGAGAGCCTTAACGAAGAAGATAGGTTGAGACAGGAAGATGCCTATCTGGATATTGGAAGGGGGAGATGGGGGAACAGAGCTGTCTGAGCACCAGGAGGCCCATCTCTCCCATCGGTAATAGTAGAGAGGCTCAGTGCTGGCTCTGTGCGAAGCCATCGCTAATCCGTAGGTCTTGCGAGGCCCCAGCCCCAGCGGGTATGTCTAGGACGGACTGGGCTGTCTGTCTGTCTGTGAGGGAGGGGCTGATGCTCGCAATTGGGCTGGCATAGCAGCCATGCGAGCCGGCGGAGCATCTGAGCATGTCCCCACAAGTGCTCACTGGAGAGGGGGAACATGGGGGAGGGACTTGAGGTCCGGAAACCAGGACTGGGTTGGCCACCACGGGGTGATGAGGCTGAGCCTCGGTCTTCCCAGTCTCGCCTTCCTGATCACCTTGCGGAGGATTGGGAATGGAGGGAAGGCCTATGTTATGAGGCCAGACCAGGGAAGGGAGAGCGACCCTGGGCCTGAACACTGTTCCCCACCGAGCTGAGGGTTAGCCTGCTGAGGGTCCCTTCCACATGGAGAGGGCCCCCACTATGTGTCTCGTGCAGAGGGCGATTCCCCGCGCGTGGCACCAGCGGAGGAGGGCTGCTATTCGGAGAGAGGCTGAGGGAGCGAGCCCCCTTGTTGACATAAGGCACCGAAGTGTTGTCCATGAACAGGAGAACAAGTCGGTGCGAGACCTGGGGTTGGAAGCGGAGGAGGGCAAGCCTGACCGCTTCCAATTCCAGGACGTTGATGTGGAGACGGGCAGACTGTGCGTCCCACACTGTGCGTCCCACACTCCCGAGGTATGAGGGTTCTCCAAGTGGGCGACCAGCCCGAGTTGGAGGGGTCTGTGTAGAGGTCAGGGGTTGGGTAGGGAGGGAAATGGGACCCCAGGGAAGAAAGTGGCGGGGTCGAGCCACTCTTCCGTAACCCATTGGAACCAAGGACCCAGGGGACAGACTGATGCCAGTGGTCGGAGGTCTGAGACCATCAACGACGGAACTCCCTTTGGAGTAGGCGCTTGGAGACCCAGGAGGGAGGTAAGGGTTCTGGCCGGGGTGTGGGTGGATAGGCAGAGGCGGGAGATGAGGTCCCCAATGCGGGTGGACCTCTCTTGGGTGGGGGAGACCATATGGGGAGTGTGTCGAAACTCATGCCCAGAAAGGAGAACTGCTGACTGGGGTTGAGTTCGCACTTGTTGGGGTTGGTGACAACCCTAGTTTGGAACAGAGGCATAGAGGATGGTTGGTGTATTGACACCAGGCCCGGGAGGTACCCAGGATGAGCCAGTCGTCCAGGTACACCAGGAGGCGAAAGTCCTCCTGTCTGGCCAGGGAGGCCATCTCCTTGACCACCTTCGTGAATAGGAAGGGTGCCGGGGAGAGGCCGAAGGGGAGCAGCCTGAACTGGAACCCCCGATCTTGCCAGACCAGGTATCGTCTGTGGGATGGGTGTATGAGGTTGGAGTAGAACCCCGGTTGGGATGGGGGATCTTTGTGATGGCCCCCTTTTGGAGGAGTTCTGAAACTTCCTGGCCAAGAGCCTCCACCTGGCCCAGGGAGGGGTCGCTGGGAGAGGGGGGAGGGAGAACTATCAGAGGAGTGCGCTAGTAGGCCCAAGGCAAGCGGAGCCCCTCCTGTAGGACCGCTACTATCCATGGGCTGAGGCCCATATGTCTCACTGGTGGGCATGCCGGAATAAGCTGCCCACCAGAGGGGCCGAGGTGGAGGGGAGGAGAGTGGGAGGATAGAGGAGTAGCGGTCTGAGTTCTCCCTACTCCAGCTCCCCCCGTAGGTGAGTCCTCCAGACACCTCCGGGGCCGTCCCTGCTGGCCGAAACGAAAATTCTGCTGGGGAAGTTTCGTCTTCGGTCGCAAGGGGGTTTTAGAGCACTTGGCGGGTGAGCGGTGCAGGATGGGGCCTGCTTGGGATAGGGTTGGGGTCCGGTAGGGGAGTGGAGAAGCGAAGGAGGGTCTGGGAGGGCGAGGCTGCTGAGGGGGGGCCGCATATGAGGCTGCCTGCTTACGCTCTTCAACTGAATGGGCGATGAAGGCAGCTGAATAGTCGCCGAAAAGCGACTGCTCCTGACCCGGAATGCACCGCAAGGCCACCTTAAGTGCCGGGACGAGATAGCCCGTGACAGTATGGCCTCAAGCATTGTAGTGGCTCCTGGCTGCGCTGTCCGCCGCAGCCAAAAGGTGGTGCGAGATCCTGTTGACTAGGAGTCGCATCAAGGGGTCACTGAACAAGCGAGATACGGTCTCAGGGTGTGTCTCAGAATACTGACTGACGTCTGAGGACATGAGACCGAGTCGTCCTCCTTCAGCCAGATCTCCTCCACCCGCTGTAGAGCATGTCGAAAGGACATGTCCAGCAGTGTTATGTTGGATCCCTGATCTGGATCTGTGGTCCCACTCCACCAGGTTCTTGGTAGAGATCGTGGCGGAAGTGGGAGGCCAGATGGGGGATCAACCGGCAGCCGGCCGGGGAAATGGAAATGTCCCTGGTCACCGGAGTGTCCTAGGAGAACAGGGAGGAGATGTGGGAGATATGGGCCTTCCGGGGGTCCCTAAGGAACGTGCCTACAGGGGCCGCATCCAGAGCCGAGAGGGATTTATTCCCTGGAGAAGGGACGACTTGCGCACCCCTGGCTATGGTTGCTGGACACTCCCAAATGGACGTAAGAGTCTGAGGGGGGACAAGTCTGGGCGAGCCAGCTTGGAAGGAGAACCAAGGCGTATTTGGGCACTGAAGGAACTTGTCCGGGGGTGGGGCCTCCCTCCCGACAAGGTCCGGGCGCCAGTGCTCAATAGTGGACAAGTCGCATGATGAGGAGAAGGAGTCCTCTACCTCATCCTCAGAGTCGGGAGCGTCGGGTTCCTGAAGAGGTTGCGACGAACCTTCTCGAGGAGGCAATGGCAGGGGTGCATGAGGGTCCCGCCCTAGCTTGGTAGGGGGAGGACGCAAGGGCAGGTCCCTCGTGGCTCCATGATCGGCGGCCGGACTATGGGAGGGAAGTCCGTCCTGCCGATCGGACAGCACCTGAGAGGGAGGGAGACTGAAGTCGAACCAGCGCGAGGCTGGGTGCCACATGCGACCATGGAGCTGGTATTGTTGGTCTGCTGTAAGCCACTGGTCCCTCTGAGGGGCATAGAGCCACAGGTCCCCACGGAGGAAAATGGGCTGTGGCGGCCCTGGGGCAGAATTTCCGTGGGGGCCAGGGTAACCTGAGACACCGGGGGGGGGGGGGGGGGGGTGAGAGAGCGTGGCCTGTCGTGTACACCCCCCCCCCCCTCCCCGGAGAGAGTGCACTGCCATACACCTCCCTGGTGGGATCCATAGGAGCCCCCTGTGTGTTTGGGGGAGCGATGGAGGGCACGGCAACTGAGCCCCCTATCCGCCTGTGTATGGATTGGAGTGGCTGGGGTACATGGTCACCACCTGGTTGGATCGGGCAGGTTACCCGTGGTCCCGCTGGTCGATCCTCCCCCCAGAGGAACGGGACCGTGGACGTTGCCCAAGTGGGGAGCAGAGTAAGTCCACTCCTCAACGTCCTGTACCCCTAGCAGAAATGTCGACAATCGACCGGGGTGCATCGATTGCCGGGGGTCCGTGACACAGGTCCGGGCGTGGTGGTGCCTGCGGCTTGATGACCCGGAGTTATGGCCAGTTTGGGGGTCCCAGGGACTGGGCATAAGTCCGCCACCAGTAAAGGACGCTCCTCGTGCACCAGTGGTGGCTGCACTTGTGCACGGTGGGGAGAGTGTCATGAGCCTGCGTGCTATTAGTGGGGGGAGAGTTAATGGCACCAGTCTCATAGAGGCGAGTGACGGGTAGTGATTACGTATGCATCCCGTCACCCGTGCTGGTCCGCGCCTCGGCAAAATTCCCCGGGGACCGAAGGTCGCGTGACACAGCATGATAGAGTTGTGTGTCTCGCCGTGCGTTGGAAGGGAAGAAGGCAAGCCAGCCGGTAAGGTGGGAAATCCTGCTCTCCCTGACGGGTAAGGTGGGAAATCCCGCTCTCCCCGACGGGGAAGGTGGGAAACCCTGCTCTCCCTGACGGGGAAGGTGGGAAGGTGGGAAATCCTGCTCTCCCCGACGGGGAAGGTGGGAAACCCTGCTCCCCCCCGATGGGGAAGGTGGGAAATCCTGCTCTCCCTGATGGGGAAGGTGGGAAATCCCGCTCTCCCCAACGGGGAAATGAACCTTGGGCTCCCGCGTGACAGGCGGGAAACTACCCACTATACCACCGAGGACCTTGGGGGAGAAGGCGAATTCAGGTACAAATTCTAAGGCGGGCTTTCCCTTTTTGGGGTAGCCTGCACTGGACTGCGGGGAATGTAGAAGTAAATTTAGAAATGGTGGCAGCTTGCCTTTCGCCCTTCGGACACAGTGATCGTGTGTCCGCCGGGCGGCTAGAGGAGGTATCAAATTGATGGTCGCGCGTCCCCTCCGCGGAACCCCCCTCTACACCGGTCGTACGTTCTTCCGTAGCAAGAACGGATTGCTCCAAGGAATTGGCACGCGGGTCCTCCGGGGCAAGGAGCGACTTCTAAACGGAGAAGTGGCTCGACCCGTCGGTGCCATTCACCATGTTGGGCTACGGTGGCAGAGCAAACACATAGCACACGACGACAAAGTGGAGACAAGTCGGTAGATCGAGAGATCGTAAAGAAACTCGATCTACCTTGTAATAATGATAAATAAGGTACTAATAAATGTGCACAAGTTGGTAGATCAAGAGATCGTAAAGACACCCGATCTACCTTGTAATAACGATAAATAAGGTACTAGTAAATGTACCCGGGGAAACCTCCGTACCCCAAACCAGGTGTGACCGAAGGTGGACACCATGCGGTGAGGCAATATGGTGGAAACGCCGACCGGCGTGGAACAATCAAAGATGGCGGATCGATTGACCGGTGAGGGTTCGATCGCCGAAAGTGACAAGCAATGGAGCGCGAGAGTAAAAACCAACGCGCAGCAGATATATGAGAAGCGAGGCCGAAAGGCGACTGGGTAGAGGAGAATTTAGGATAAGGAATGCTTGTTTCTTCTCTTTTATAGTGGATCGAGAGATCGTAAGCCAAACTCGATCGACCTGTACTAGAAATAATGATAATAAGGTAGTAAAAGATCGAGAGATCGTAAAGAACTCGATCAACCTGTACTAGTACCAATGAAAATAAGGTGCAAATAAAGGTGGAGGGGAAAACTCCATACCACTAAACCAGGTACGACGAACGTGGACGACCACTCGGAGGTCGACCGGCGTGGCGCTAATAAAGATGGCGGCTCGAGTGACCAGCGAGAGTTCGATCGCCGAAGTGAATTTACAGAAATGGAGCACGAGAGTGAAGGCAAACAGATGGAAGAGAATTAAGGATGAGGAGGGACACGTTCCTACAAGGAAAGGACACGTTTCTGCACTGGCGAGTAAGGACCAAATGGAGAACAAATGGCACTGAAAAGTGAAGTCGCGAGCCGTCACGCCTAGAGCGTGAATAAAATTAATAAAAAAATAATAAAACGCCAACCGTAAGCCTCACGCAGCAATAGTACCCATGGTTTAGCGTAAGCCACAACAGAACAAGTAAAGAAGGCAAGCACACAAGCAATCTTTACAAAAACAGAAGTATAGGCGAGACAGAGCAATAAAACCTGTCCTTGTTAGGCAGGAGGCCGAGGCAGAATAAGGAACAGGAAGTTGACACCGGCTTCTTCCCTGGCGGAAGTAGGGTGGGCGTCACGTGATGGTCTTATTACTGCGTTAGCCACAAAAAATTCGGCCTTTCAGAGCTAACTAACTGCCGTTGAATGCTATGGTCTGACATGGTAGAGTATATGACGCCAAACAAAACATATCCCCCCCCAATTTTCAGCATATCAAAACTTGGTATCCTGCTTGGATCAAAACAGACACCATTTAAACACAACCAACATGGTTCAGGAGCATGTGCTAGCTGGCTGCCTCTAAATGAATTGATAACAATAGCTGCTATATAATGCTGGTTCTGGGGCTGCACTAGGACGAGTCTGGGTGTGGCTATGCATGGAGCTGCCAGGATACTTTGAGTGAGAAGGCACAATAAAAGTGAAGTCCACTTCCATCTACAATCACAGAAATCTCCAGGTAAGGAACCATTTCCTGACACGTAAAATTAGCTAATATAAAGTGTTAAACATGTTTCCCCACAGGTATGCCTTTGCACATGTGCACACACACACAAAAGAAATCTTGAACTTAATCTGACAAAAGAGAAAAAAAATGCTTTCCAAGATTCAACAGCAAGATCTTCCATACTGAGTAATTCAGTCGACCTACCTTTGACTGCCATCCCCACCAGCACCATCCGGTTTCCATTCCTCTTCCTCCGTCTCCCAGCTGTCATTGCTGTTGCTTTCCGAGGTCTCATACTCTTCACTGCTGCTGGACTCTATTTCAGATGACGAGTTGCTGTAGTCGCTCATCTTCACAGAAATGCAAAGAAACTCATGTTTGTGAACAAGATAGTAAAAGACACAAAGTCAAATAGTGGTGCCAAAATCACCAATTTTCATATGAATTTTAAAAACGTCTGTTTTCTTCTTGGGGTACAAAGCAATACAGTTTGGTGTCATATTTGTTCAAAGTAGCATCATTCATTTATCAAAGGGACGTTTTACTGTATAACTGTATACATTATTCTTTAAAATGACAATTTCTTCCAGTCAGTTCTTACATAGTTCAGTATCACCAATCAATATGCACTGCAAGAGACCAAGCGCTTGCTATCACATACTTCTCCTCTCCTCAGAAGCAAACATGATCAACTCAATCAAATATGTATTAACAGATGATTCATCAAAGATAAAGAAATGACGTAACTTTCACTAATCCCAAATGCAATCTACATTTTTTTTACATTTAACACATAAAACTGGGTTTACCCTGATAGTCATAGTCATGCTATCAACACACACAACAAAAAGCATGCTCCCAAACTTTCCAACAATACTGATGTACCAGAAGATATACAAAAGCAACTAATTTATCCTATGCATAGAAAGTTAATTACAAAAAATTGTCCTACACTTGGAGAATCAGAGTAGGCATCACTAAACTCCAATGAAGCATCTCAGCAACAGTGCAAGTGTCTCACCAACACAGCATTGTCTCCTCAGGTGGACTGCCCAATAATAATCTTGAGACCAATAGTTCTCTGAGGACTAATGGTGTTCGAAACCTGACAAGACCATCCTGAGTGTGGCTGTGGTTGGTGAAACTAGAATATGCACAGTAAGCATAATGCCATGGAGAAGCAACAAACAAGCAAACAGATTTAATGTTAAGGATGAGAACATCAAAGTTTAGTTCTTACATCCCAGACAATGTAAAGATCCTGCGGGTAGGAGGAGGTGTATGAGCCGTCACTCCAGTGGACAAAGACAGTGCCAGCTGGATCTAAGCGAACCACCTGACCTACTGCCTGCAGCGTTTGTTCCGTGTCCTGCACAAAGCAGTAAGTCTGTCTTCAGATTCTCTTTACAGAATATGCTGCTATATCAATAAAGCTTATGCCTGTAGTTCTGTGGAAAATGCAATGAAACAACTGAGTAAAACACAAATACACACTTTCTTAGTTGTTTCACAAATACCATGAACGTTGTCAAGCTGACAGCATATCTAACCTGGCCCAGCTACTATATCTGCATGAACAGATAATTCATTTTCACACTGACTTGAATGTCACCTAGAACACTTCCCCTCCTTTGAGCCACACTCCTCCCTTTCCTCCTATAACCTCTCCTCCATTTCCCATCCCCCATCCCTTTTCTAAAGAATTCAAGCATTATTACATCCACAAGGGAAGTTATGTTTTCATACATGTGTGCTGGCAAGTTTGACTTGTTTGTTTGTCCCTTAGCAGGATTATAAAAAAAAATGTTAAAACCCTACTGGATCTATTTCAACTAAACTTTGCCAAAAGATGGAACATGGCCCAAGGACAAAGCCATTACATTTTGGGGTGGATCTGTGGTTCAGAACCAGGTCAAACAGCAGGTACAGGATGGATCTTTATCATTATTACACATTTTTTACTTGATTTGTGATTCACAAGAAAAGTAGTATATTGATTTCAAATGGCTGACCTCAATTTAAAATAGCATCACTTGTAGAAATGGGGAGTTTGTGTTATACTCCCTGTTTGGCTAGTATACTTACCATGTCAGACCATAGCATTCAACGGCAGTTAGCCAGCTCTGTCAGGCCGAATTTTTTCCGTGGCCAATGCAGTCATAAGACAGTCACGTGATGTCACCCCACTTCCGGCCCCGGAAGAAGCCAGTGTCAACTTCCTATACGTCATTCAGCGAGGCCTGGTGTATGGTAACCCCGAGAACCTTGGCGCCAGAGGGGAAGGTAGGGAGGGAATTAGAGTCTGACATGGTAAGTATACTAGCCAAACAGGGAGTATAACACAAACTCCCCATTTTGGCGTCATATACTTTACCATGTCAGACCATAGCAGAATTTAAAGGAATCGGAGGAGGGCGAGCGCCCTAGTGGTTCTTGGGGTTGACCGATATGGCTGCATTGGCCGCCACAAAGGAAATCCCCTTAGACCCATCAGCTCTGGTCATGCGGATATCCCTCAGGTAAAAATTAATGAAGGGATTTTCCGAACGCCAGTAGGCTGCCTCCAGCAGGTGGCGCACGGGGACAGAGTACTGGAACGCTGTGGAAGTGGCCAGTGCTCTGACCTCGTGGGCCCTGGGTGATAGGACAGGGAGATCCTTGTACGCCTGAGCGTAGGTAGATCTCACCGTCTTGGAGAGCCACCTGGAGATAGTTCCCGCCGAGATATCTCTAGTATTGTTGGGGTTGAGGGAGATAAGGAGTCGTCTCTGGGAGGAGCGCCTGGGGCGTGTGCGTTCCCAGTAGTACCTGAGACACCTGGAGGGGCAAAGGTCCATGTCTCCATCTTTTTCTCCCTTTCCCAAGATGTCCGTCAGGGAACGGATGACGAGGAAGGGAGAGGGGGTGCCCGGTTCTTGATTCTTTGCCAAGAACTCCGGAAGGAACTTGAGAGAGACTGAGCCGTCCCTGTGGAAGGCGATATCTCTGGGGTCACCGCTGAGGGCGTGAATCTCACTTCGTCTTCTGGCCGAGGCCAGGGCGAGGAGAAAGGTGGTCTTAAGGGAGAGGAGGTCAAAAGGAATAGAAGCAATGGGTTCAAAAGGGGGTTTTCTGAGGGCATCGAGGACCGTAAAAAGGTCCCAGAGGGGGATGCGCCTAGGGGACTGGGCTTCCCGTAGAGCAACTCCTCTAGACACCTCTCTGAGCAGAAAGTCATTGTCAAAAGAAGGGCCCCCGAGTTGACGAATGGTGGTGCAGATAGCTGATCTGTAGCCCCGAATGGAGCTAGCCGACAGCTTAAGGGAAGAGGATAGGTGGGAGAGGAAATTTCCTATTTGGATGTTGGAGGGGCAGTCATGGGGAACAGAGTTATCTGAGCACCAGGCTATCCATCTCTCCCAACGGTAGTTGTAGAGGGACTCGGTGCTGGCTCTGCGAGATGCCGAGGTTAAGTCCCGTAATCCCTGAGAGGCCCCTGCCCCGGCTAGTGTGTCTAGGACGGACTGGGGTCTGTCCGAGTGGGGGGTAGCTGCAGATGTTCGCAGTTGGGCTGGCATAGAAGCCACGCGTGTAGGCGAAGCATGTTGGGATTGGAGTGAGGAAGACCTGACCGGGGTTGTCTCAGCATGTCCCAGCGAGGGCTGAGCCGGAGGGGGGGAACGTGGGTGAGGGACTTGAGGTCCGGGAACCAAGACTGGGTCGGCCACCATGGCGTTACGAGGATCAGCCTGGGTCTTTCCAGCCTCGCCTTCCTGATCACCTTGTGTAGGATGGGGAAGGGGGGAAAGGCATATGCCAGTAGGCCCGTCCAGGGGAGGGATAGTGCGTCGACTGCATACGCCTGGGGATCTGGAACGGGGGAGACGTACAGGGGCAGGCGATGGTTGAACCTGGTGGCAAACAGGTCGATCATGGGCACAAACCAATGCTCCCATACCCCCGACAGGGTATGTCTGTTGAGGGTCCACTCCGTGTGGAGGAGAGACTTCGACCTGCTGAGGGAATCCGCCAGGATGTTGCGTTTCCCTGCTATGTGTCTCGCGCGGAGGGTGATTCCCCGCGCGTGACACCAGCGAAGGAGGGCCTCTGTCCTGAGGGAGAGGCCTATGGAGCGGGCCCCTCCCCCTTTGTTGACATAGCAAGCTACCGACGTATTGTCCGTGAGGAGGAGAACAAGTCGGTGCGCGACCTTGTGTTGGAATTGGAGAAGGGCTAGCCTGACCGCTTCCAGCTCCAAGATGTTGATGTGGAGGCGTGCAGTTTGTGAGTCCCACTCCCCCGAGGCGTGACTCTCCTCCACGTGGGCCCCCCAGCCCAAGTTGGAGGCGTCTGTATAAAGTTCCAGTGGTTGGGTTGGGAGGGAGATGGGGACCCCGGTGGAGAGAGTGGCTGGAGTGAGCCACTCCTCCGTCGCCGAAATGAACCAGTGTCCGAGGGGAATGACCTGGTCCCAGCGGTCGGAGGTCTGTGACCAACGTCGGCGGAACTCCCTCTGAAGTTGGCGTTTGGGGACCCGCCCCAGGGGAATGAGGGGAGACAGGGACTCCATCATTCCTAGGAGGGAGGACAGGGTTCTGGCCGAGGTGTGGGGTGTCTGTGACAGGCGGGAGATGAGGTCCACTATGCGTGCAGACCTCTCCGGGGTCGGGGAGACTATCATGGAGATTGTGTCGAAACTCATTCCCAGGAAGGAGAACCTCTGGCTGGGAGTGAGTTCGCACTTGTTGGGGTTTGTGACAAACCCCAGTGTGGAGCACAGACTCAGGAGGCGGGTGGTGTGGGCTTGGCACTGGGCCCGGGAGGGGGCCAAGATGAGCCAGTCGTCCAGATACACTAGGAGGCGGATGTCTTCCTGCCTGGCTAGGGAGGCCATCTCCTTGACAACCTTCGTGAAGAGGAAGGGTGCCAGTGATAGGCCGAAAGGGAGGGCCCTGAACTGGAACACTCGGCCCTGCCAGACGAACCGTAGGAATCGTCTGTGGACCGGGTGAATCAGGATCTGAAAGTAGGCGTCCTTCAGGTCTATGGATGTGGCCCAGTCGAGATGATGGATGGAGTCTCGGATCTGGGTGGGGGTCTCCATCTTGAACTTGGTGGGCCTGAGGAACTTGTTGAGGGGCGAAAGATCTAGAATGGGCCTCCATCCTCCCGAGGCTTTTGGGATCACAAAGAGGTGAGAGTAGAAGCCGGGGTTTGGGTAGGAAACCTCCGCGATGGCCCCTTTCTTGAGGAGCTCTTGGACTTCCGTGCGAAGAGCTTCTGCTTTGGCGGGGGAGGGTTCGTTGGGGGAGGGAGGGGGAGATAGCATGAGGGGGGGACGCTCGTGGGCCCAAGGAAGGCGAAACCCTTCCTGTAGCACCGCCACTATCCAGGGGTTGAGGCGCATACGTCTCCACTGGTGGGCATGCCGGGAGAGGCTGCCCGCCCGGGGGGGCGAGGGTCTGGGCTGGTGGGAGGGGGATAGGGCGAGGGGGGGTGCTACCTGATCTAAATCCACCTCGGGCTGTCTCCCTAGTCAGCTCCGGGAGCGTGACTGTTGGCCGAACCGAAAATTTTGCTGATGGGGTTTTGGCTTAGGCCTTGGGAGAAGATTAGGTCGCTTGGCGGGCCGTGCGGTGCGGGAAGGCGATTGCCTGGGATAGGGTCTGTGCCTGGGGAAGGAACGAAGTGGGGGTCTAGCAGGGCGTGGCGGTGGCCTGGGCGCAAAGGACACAGCCTGCTTGCGTTCCTCAACTGCTTGGGCTATGACGTCAGCCGAGTAGTCGCCAAAGAGCGACTGGTCCTGGCCCGGGATGCATCGCAGGGCTGCCTTAAGCGTCGGGGAGAGAGAGGTCCGCGCCAGCACGGCATCTCTCGCGACCAACAAGCAGTTGAAGTGGCTTCTGGCTGCGCTGTCCGCCGCAGCCGAAAGGTGATGCGAAATCCTGTTAACTAAGTGTCGCATGAAAGGATCGCTGAACAAGCGAGGGTCAGGCTCTTGGTGCTCCTCAGAGCCCGAGTCCCCCGGTACTGGGATGGCACCATCATCCTCCGGCCATAGAGCCTCCGCTCGCTGAAGGAGCATGCCCAAGTAGGTGTGTCCCGCCGTGGTGTGGAGGATGCCCATCCTGGCTACTCGGTCCCATTCCTTCAGGTTCTTAAATGAGATGGTGCCGGAAGTAGGGGGGGGCAGGTGGGGGATCAACCGACGGTCCGACTGGGAAATGCCCATCTCCCTGGTCACGGGATTGTCCGTAAACAAGGAGGAGACTGAGGGGTTCTTGCGGTCCCCGAGGAGGAAACCGACCTGGGCTGCATGTGGGGCCGAGAGGGGTCCCTGTCCTGGTGGAGGGATGGCGTGCGCACCCCTGGCGCGAGTTGCTGGGCCTTCCCAAATTGAGGCGAGGGATTGGGGGGCAACGATCTTTGGTCTAGATCTCTGGGCCGGGGGGGGACCGGCGAAATGGGAGAGGGAGAGAACTTCTTCAGCGGGTGCGGCCTCCCTCCTAACGAGGTCTGGTCGCCACCGTTCTATCGTGCGGACATCGTACAATGAGGTGGAGGCTAGTTCTTCCTCATCGTCCGCCTCAGGGAGGTACTGGTCCTGAGAGGGTTCATAGCACCCGTCATCAGGAGGTAAGTCGAGGGGTGCCTGTAGTGAGTCCCCGGTGGCCCTATAATCGGCGGCCGGGACATCGTCCTGCCGATCGGACAGCTCCCGAGGAGGGAGACCAAGGTCGACCCAGGCAAGTGAGGCCGGGTGCCACATTCGACCATATAGCTGGTCGTACTGGGTGTTGGCGTTAAGCCACTGGTCTCTCTCGGGGGCATAGAGCCACCGGTCCCCGGGGAGGTAAACGGGCTGTGGCGGCCCTGGGGTGTAGGCAGAAAATCCCCGGGGACCCGGGTAACCTGAATCACTGTTGGGGGGGTCTTGAGAGGCCGTGGCCTGTCGTCCCCGTCCAGGTCCGTGCACTGTACCATACACGTCCTTGGAATGGGCCTGGGAGGGCCATAATGGTATGGAGGAGGATGCGGAAGTCGAGCCCCCAACCCGCGAAAGTGCGGATTGGTCAGGATGCGGTCCCGTGTTCCTCCCCCTGGAGGAATATGTCAGGTTACCCTTGGTCCCGCTGGTAGATCCTCCCCCCGGAGGAGCGGGACCGCGGACGTTGCCCAAATGGGGATCCGAAAAGGTCGGTTCCCCAACGTCCAATACCCCTAGGGAAGAAGGTGACGTTCGATCGGGGTAGGTCGACCGTCCTTGTGCATGGGCACGGCCGGGCCCATGGCGCGGCGTGCCCGCACGCCCAGGATTATGGACACCACCGAGGTCGTGCGTCGGGGTGACCATAAGGCTGCTTCCGGAGTCGAAGCGCTCATCGAGCTCAGGTGTTGGCTGCACCCGTGCCCGGTGGGGCCGAGCGCTATGAGTGGACGTATCAACTTGGGGGGAAAAGGAGATACGTGACTCATCAAGGCGAGTGACGGATGGTGATTCCATCCCAGATCCGTCACCCGTGCTGGTCCGCGGCTCGGCAAGGTGCCCCGGGGGCCGAGATTCGCGTGACTCAGCATGATAGTGAGAAGTCTCCGAGCGAGTCCGTAGGCTAGAGGGCAAGCTGGCCGATGGAGAAGGGGTGGGGGAGGGCGAATTCCGTTGGCTAGTCTTTGCTCGGCAGGGCCCCTTGAGGGGAGCCTTGCCCTTAGACTTTTTGGGCAGCACCTTGAGGGGAGCTTTGCCCTTAGACTTTGCAGGCAGATCAAATGAAAGGCATTTTGAAATGGTGGCCGCTTGCCTATCAGCCTTGGGACGCCGCGGTCGTGCGTCCGTCGGTTTGGTAGACGAGGAAAGATCACGCGTCCCTTCCGCGGAGGAGTCGTCTCTGTCTACCTGAACCGTACGTTCATCGGTGTGAACGGATTGCTCCGAGATGGAATCGACCCGCGGGTTCTCCGGGAAATTGAGCGAACTCCGAGCAGTGGAGTGGCTCGACCCGGCGGTGTCCTTCACCATGTTGGGCACAGGTGGATAGAGCAAACCCGGAACACACGACCGCAAAGAGGAGACAAGGTGGCGATCGAGAAAATCAATTAATCTCGATCGTCCGTGTGGTGTCGTGCAAAGTGCTCGAGAGATCGACTGAAACTCGAACTACCCGTACACGCCACCGGTCGGGTGACTGGTATGGCTATTAATAGCAATCTCTTTTTGGGCACTAAATCTTAATAAGCAGATCAGTGTCACGCACCCTTACTCGAACACGTTCTACCTGTGAAGGGTATTATTGAGCACTAAACCTTAATAAGTGGAACCAGCACAAAATGCGTGTTGAACCCGAGGCTCGGCAATATGGTGGGGGAACACGACCGGCGAGCGGTGCCGACGATCGCGAGTAACAAAGTCGCGAGAGTGCCGGTAAAAGAGACAATCTTTTAATAAATACGCTCCCGAGAGTGCCGGTAAAAGATAATTCTTTTAATAAATACGCTCCCACCAAGAGCCTCACACGGCAAAATACTCAGGGTCTAGTGCAAGCCACAACTGAATCAAGTGTAGAAACAAAACACAGCAATCTTAACACAAAGGCAAGTATAGGCGAGACAGAGCACAAGACTTATCTTGCTTTGACGGCAGGCCGAAGATGAATGACGTATAGGAAGTTGACACTGGCTTCTTCCGGGGCCGGAAGTGGGGTGACATCACGTGACTGTCTTATGACTGCATTGGCCACGGAAAAAATTCGGCCTGACAGAGCTGGCTAACTGCCGTTGAATGCTATGGTCTGACATGGTAAAGTATATGACGCCAAACAAGGTTTCTACAGATATGAAGTAATCAATGATGTCAAATGCTTTACCTCATTGTAAAACACTAATCACTTGAGGAACAAGGTTTCTACAGATATGAAGTAATCAATGATTTCAACTGGTTCACCTTATTTTAAAATAGCGTCATTTATGTAACAAGGTTTCTACAGATATGAAGTAATTGACGTCAAATGGTTCACCTCATTTTAAAATTGTATTACTTGTGGAACAAGGTTTCTATAGATATGAAGTAATCAATGATGTCAAATGGTTCACTTCAATTTAAAATAGCATCATTTGTAGAACAACTTTCTACACATGAAGTAACCAATGATGTCAAATGGTTCTTCTCATTTTAAAATAGCATCATTTGTCTTAGTCGATGACACTGAAAGCCAATGAAACCGACAGTTGATAACCAAATAAGCAAACATTTGTGCTTGAGTTTACTGGAAGTCTGCACACTCCCGAATGCCATTCTACTTTATCATTAAACGGGTTTAGCAACATGAATCAAAACAGCTTCCATATGAACTGTTATGCCACCTGAAACAAAAGAAAAAGGGAAAGGAATCCACCATCGCTATATCTCAACCAACTAACAAAACATGAATACACATTTTCATACATTCAATATTGTAACTTAAAATGATTCAAAACAACAAAAGCATTATCATCCATCAAATAGTTCCAACTTAAAAATCAAGCAATGGGAAATACATTTTAGAATATTTAACTTAAAAAATAAATCAGTTCAGAAACGAATTTTGAAAAAATCAAATAGGTGGGAAACAAATTTTCAAAACAAAAAGAAAGAAACAAACAAACAAAAAAAGAAAATGGTTTTGCACAAGAAAGCACACAGTGTGACTTTCACTTCACTATAAATTCATAATGAACCTATGAAGCAAAATCATTGAGTTGTCTCTATGACTATCTTGTCCAAATTTCTTCATGCACTATACATGTGCTGAAAGTGTGAGAAGTTCTGACCTCAAAGCCAGACACTCGTATGACACTGTTTCCTGGACGGAACTTGTAGTCAGGATGATCATGGATGTCATACACACTGACTTCAGACTCCCTGATGACTTCTGTTGGGCTGCACACCACAATCACATTACAGCAATGATTTTGTGTATCTGTGGATAAAACAACATCAGAGATAGCACTTCCATAATGCTTTACACAATATTTATTCTGAACACAAAAAAATCCCCAAACATGTCATTCACAGCTTTGCTCTCTCTCTCATTTTTTTAAGATCAAATTTATCTTACAGATCTACAGATCAGCATACAACTGTCCCACTATTATTTGTCTTAATCATTCTTGACTGAATTCAACAATGCTATTAGTATTAGGCCAGATGAGAAATTTCCAAACACAAGCATTTCCCATACTCCCCCCCAAAAATAATAATAATAAAATAAAATAAATAGATAAAATAAAACAAAATCAAAAAAAGGGAAAAAAGAAGAAAGAACAATATCAAAAAAGTATCCTCACACAAACCAGAATTTTTATGGCTTAGTTTCCAATCATTTTACAATTATGCTAAAACTAACAGCAAAAGAGACCAGACTAACCGCCATAATGTAACAAGTGTTTGTGGAAAGTCTCCATGATGCATACCTGTTGATCAAGTCCAGTTTTGTCTCTGTACTCTGCACATTAATATCATCATCCTGAAACAAGCATGGTAAACTGCCAATAAAAAAAAATGTACTTACAAGGTGCCATGTCCAACTTCATATGGTCGAAACCACTTGATCTGACAAGTCCTCTCGAAACGATTGCAGCTTGTTATAACTCCGTATTCATTACTTGTGGCAGAAGCTGAAACATCAACTACATAGATACAGATGATGAAACATATCTAACAAATGTTTCTCTTTACATCTGAATCCACACAACAACCATACACTGTTGATCCTCCTTTCCTACCCTCTCTCTCGAACATTTTCTGAAAATCTGCACTCATGACCATCAGTTCTTTCTCGCTCTCAGGCTTCAGAACACTTTTTGCCCAAAGCATAATGAGCCAGCACCCACCTCAGCTCCCATCTCTTGCCTCCAAACACAGTAAACAGAAATGGCATATTAAAGGGGAAAAAAAGGGCAGTTATCTGATATCAACTGTTCAAGAGCTGTGTCTGTGAACTGGATCTTAAAACATTTTTGCTACGCTTGTCAGTGCTCAATACTGCATACAAGACTTTTATCCATGCTGCTATACCGTCACATAAACAAAGCTAAAAAAAATACTGCCAAAAGCAAAGAACTATCACAACTGAAGAGTCAAACTTTCACATGTGTGTTCATTTCGTGTGTTTATTTTGTGTGGTTTTAACTCTCTTGTATTTGGATTCTCTGAAGCAAAACCCTAGTTTTCAGATTCTTTTGCTTAGTTTAGCCTTAGCATAGGTATTACAGTTCATGTGTCATCATAATCAAAATTAAACCTCCAGAGTTATGAAATTTTCAGGGTGTGATCCTGAAGGTTTGTTTTGTAATGTGAATCATATCTTGTCTTTCTAAGAGTGAAAGGTTGTGTCCTTGTCACCTAAATGTCACCAAATGTGTCCCATTTTATTTTGACAATACTATTACCGCAGGCCAACATGCTGATTTCTCACTGACATGCAGGTTCATAGTGTAAAAAGAAAGTTCAGATCCTCTGTCCGCCCCTACAGCCTCCCAAAGGTAATCCAAACAATGGCTGTCAATTGTCACATGTGAAAAGCAATGTCAAACAGTTCCAACCACAGTTTTACATTGTTTTTAAGCAATTGTTTCCCGTCCTACATCCACATTTATACTTATACACAGAGTCTCAATAGCTGTTCAATAAGTGACAATGTGTAAAGTGTTATGCTAAATGTCATAGAGCCATAAATGTCATAGAACATGAAAACAAGCAGGCTGCATTACTGTTGAGCCACATTTTAGTTGTGATAATCATGGAAACAGTTCTAATGCAGGTTCAGTGAAGCAGGGGTCAGTTTGCCAGCAGCAACATAACCGTGGCAGACGTTTTATCCCCATCATGATCAACACAGATAAATATGCCCTCATTTTTTTCGGGTTTTGTGTTTGACCACATGGGGTCAGGTGTGCTCTTGGCAGCTTGCTTTTGTTGGGCATAATTGTTTGTTTCCTTTACAGCTGTGTAAAACACGCAACAGGCAAAACCAAAGAGAAATAATCCAAAGGGGTGGTGGTGTTTGGCAATGCGTGAGCAGAACCTGTTGGGTATAGGAATGCAGTCACAGTTGCAGGCCGTGGTGCCAGTCGCCACATTGTTCGCAGGGTGGCGAGTGGCACATTATCCTCAGGATCACTTTCCTGATTTCCTTCTCCTTCTACATTCCCTACATCAACATCAGACTCTTCTTCTAGCTCTTCATTTTCAAATTTTCCTACTTCTTGTCAAGTTTGACCCCATTCCTCTGCAGAATACTCTGGCATACTGTGGCATTTGGTCAGTTTCGTTCACAACTCGCCACATGGTTTCCCTTTTTTTTCAGTGAATGGAAGAGGTGCTATGTCCCAAAATAGCACTACCATTTCATTGGACTACAGAGGGGAATACCCACAACTTTCAGAGGCTCTCTGAGCACTATCATGACATAAGCATGTGTTAGAACAGTGCCTAACACATACTCCTGTCTACTCCCGTTGTGAAAACTAGCCCACTGTCCCAGAATTTCCGTCTACTCCCATTATGAACACAAAAGGGTTAAAGTTCACATAGTTTTCATTCGCCTATCTGTTTTTCATGTGCATCCATGCAGTGCATACTGTGGTTTCAATCTAAGGCATTCACTGATGTACACTGTGAGTATACGTATGAGAGAAAAAGAAAGAGAGAGAAAGAGATGGGGTGAGAGAGAGAAGGAGAGGAGAGAGAGAGAGAGAGAGAGAGAGAGAGAGAGAGAGAGAGAGAGAGAGAGAGAGATTCTTTTTTACTCAATGTATGTATACACACAGGTTGATATGCAAAACATTCACAACAGCTTCCTTTCTTCACAAACCAAGCAGAACATACAATGTTTCACCTGAGCTATCCACAACATAGGTGCCAGGAAAATACTCCAGTTCATCCAAATGATGCATAGGAAAGAGCTCTACTGAAGGAATGTTCTTCTCCACTCTGCCATCCTGCCACAGGCAATTTGTATGTCAGTTTCACTGTTGTCCAGGCAATCACACGGGGCTTGTTCATTTTCAAGACATGCACAAAAAGAATAGAAAGGAAAAAGAAAGCAATCTACTCCTGCTGAAACAATAACAAGAGAAACAGCAAGAGCAAGCAATCATATAATTATAGACAATCAATAAACATGGGAGCAAACTGGTAACAATGCCAATAAAACTACGTAGTTCTGACCTCACCAGCCATTCCACTTAATTGGAAAGGGGGGGGGGGGGGGGGGGGGAGGAGGGTCACAGGCAGGTCAGACAAAAGAAAATTACCAAGACAGAATTTGCAGAATACAGGGATGTAATGTCCACCCCTCAGCCCCAGCATCTTGGGGCGAAGGAAAGAAAAGGCTTTCTAAAGCAAAGACAGGTGAAAAGGCCACAATGCCATAAAAAATACCAATCTTACTACTAGAATACTTTTACAATATACTTAACTGTCCTAACAAATGCCTTATCCTTTCTCAGTGTGGAACATCAACCATTAAGATCCTCAACAACAACAGAATAAAAAAAAGAAAGAAAAGAAAGAAAGAAAGAAAAAGGACAGCAGGGGGCTAATCATGCCTCCATGGCCATTTAGACTGAGTTCACTTCATTGCACAATATTCAAACATAGCTCAATTTTTGCATTTTCCGGCCAAGCAGGGAGGCAGGAGAGCATGCATCCTAGTGTTTGGACAGGTAAACATCATAAAACTACATTTACTGGTGAAATTCCTTTCTCTCATAGCTGTCCAAACAAATGCCAGAGTATCGACAAGGATGGTGGGAAGCATGCTCACCTGATCAGGGTGACATTTATCCCCCACACGAGAATGTCTGTGCACAGTTTTCAGAGCCTAGAACTAGGCATCAGTGGCCACTAAGGACCCAAAACAATTGTCTGGAGGTGAAAAGGACTGGTCCTCACTCTCCCCCATGTGAATGGCACAAAGCAATAACCAGCAATAAGAATGCCTCAAGGAGAAGAGAATTTCTCATGAACAAAATCAGAGAAAGGAGCAGACCCCTCAAAAGAATTACTGGGAAAATGTGTACAAACTGTGCCACTCAGAAGACCTTTTAAAATCATACCAAATAAATATAAATGGTTACCGTAAAAAATTGCAAATCAACAAATGTGCTAAAAATGCAAATGGCAAGAAGTAATGGTAGTGGGCGATCAGATTGACCAAAACAGAAAGGGTCAATGAATAATCAATGGGGACAGGGGGGAAAAGGTTTGCAGTTTGGGTAACAACTATCCCCCGCGAGATAATCCAGTGCCTCCATATCTTCTGTCATTGAGTCATGTCACAAAAGTAGAGCCTTCCAGAGGTTGTCTGTGCCTTCCAGCCTGCTGCATCTATTATGTCAGCAACCGCAATGCTTCTTCAAAGGGTACAGTTGGTGGACAGCCCCGACTTCATGTACCACTATATCACTTTGGGGGTACACTGTTAGTCATCTGGGGGCTTGTTTTTAGTAGCTCTGGGGGCCCCAGCTCTGTCCTCTGAAGGTAATAAGAACAAAAACAAGACTGCCAAGATACCGAACCAAACAGAATAAATTCATGATCTGAAAGTTTGTTCAATTAAGAACAGCCTTATGACTGTGTTTTTTACCCCAAGTTCCAAAAGCAATTTGACCACCACCCCAGTTCCATTCCGCCCATGGGAACTCGTATTCTTCCCCAAATAACAATGCAGATATAGACCTTAGAGTAGTTTCTGATTTATCCAAGTTTCCTGATGACCCACCACAGACTTTCTTCATTCCCGAGTTTCGGTTTAGTTTAGCCTCATACTGTAAAGATACCACTAGCTCCTTGGTGTGCACATCCTTTTTTTGCTAAACTGTGTCATTCAATGCCTTCTTTGCACTGAACTCTGAAGCGATCAAAGCTAAGTGAATTTTCGTTGTCCTATTTGTTTGAATCTTGCCTGAAGAAGACCTAAGAGGTCGAAACGCGTCGTGTTTTGTCTTGTGACTCGTTTGTCCATGTTTCTCTGGGTGGTTTGCTAACATTTATTAAAGATGTGTTCAAAGTTTCCATCTTTCAAAAAGAATTTTTACAGACGGCTCCAAATCTGAGGAGGGGGTTACCTCTGCTGTGTATTGTGCAACAGATCCTTCTCAGAGATGTTCTAAATACATTCCCACTGACAGCTCCATCTACACTGATGAGTGGACAGCCTTGGTCCTGGCTCTTGAAATGGCCTCGAAATCAAAACATAAATATTTCCCTCTTTTTTTTTTTTTTTGACTCCCTGTCTGCTTTGGAGGCCGCTGCCATTCGTAAAATAAAGCACCCTCAACTACTGAAGTTATTCAAACTGTACACCTCTCTGAAATCAGATGGATATAACACAGTTTTCGCTTAGGTTCCCAGCCACGTGAACATTTGAGGCAACAAGGTGGTTGATGAACATGCCAAGAGTGCCACAAAGAAAGAGTTGAGCAGATTGTCTATTCCTCACATTGATCTGAAACACAAAGCCCAAGTTTCTGTCAAAGACCTCTGGAAAGAGGAATGGACTCACAGACGGATAAAACTATTTAGAATCCAAAAAAATTTTACATTTAATTAATAGTGAACCGCCAAGAAAATGTAGACAAACGAATCACAAGACAAACACGACGCGTTTCAACCTCTTAGGTCTTCTTCAGGCAAGATACAAAACACTCGGGACAAAGAAAATGAACGAGCAATGAAGTGAATGAAGATACGTGATTGCTCATTCATTTTTGTAGTTCTGAGTGTTTTGTATCTGAAGAAGTCCTAAGAGGTCAAAATGTGTCGTGTTCTGTCTTGTGATTCATTTGTCTGCATTTTCTTGGCAGTTCGCTATTAATTACATTTAAAATTTGTTTAGATTTCCGCCTGCAGTCGCCTCACTTTGCAACTAGATCTATTTAAAATCCGTCCAAACCTGACAGAGTTTTTACCAGTTCCCTAGGCAGCCGTAAAAAGAAACAGTCTTGTGCCGTTTGCATACAGGTCACTCCTTTTACACCTATTCTTATCTTTTAAATGATGAAGAAGCTCTGTGGTGCATTCCATGTCATGTACCACTCACAGTGAAACATATTCTTTTAGAGTGTTAGGATTTGCATGATGTGAGACACAAACACTTAACAGCAGACTCCATGAAAACCTTGTTCAGAGATGTCCCACCTGATGTGATCTTTGAATATCTGAAAGAGATTAACATTTTTCATTTGATCTAAGCTTTTACAGAAGAAAGATTTTTAACGAAGTTTCTGGTGTGTTTTCAGAAGGTGTATTTTAAAGGGTTGTGTGAATGATCTAAATTGACTTTAACGTGGTGACAGCCCCAATATGGCCCTGTCAGGTTGGCTGGGCTATAAGCAACATTACTTTACCTTACCAGGGCTGAATTGGACCAACTAAGCTTACGATTTAAAAGTTCGTACCATTAAGAACATCCTTCAGGGCTGAACTGGATAACTAAGTTCATGATTTTAAAGTTTGTTCAGTTGAGAACAGCCTTTAGAGCTGAACTGAACAAGCTAAGTTCACAATTTAAAAGCTTATTCAATTAGGGCCAGTAAGCCTTGGTTGTACTGTGAGTGCCATATATTCCCAATAATTTTTCAGTACCAGATTTAGAAACCTACAAAATTGATTAAAAACATTTATATGTAACACAAAATGCATAAAAAGGGCATATAGGCAAATAAACACTGCTGAATGGATAGTAGTGTCTAATCTGGACGGTGTCAACAATGTTCACACCCTAGTCAACAAATTACAACAAAAAACCTGAATGTCAAAAATTATGACCAGGAAAATCGTCCACAGTGGCAGAAAAATAGAAGACAGTAAAGACAAACAAAAATCAAAAAGGCCGAGTCAGAGGGCGACAGAAAAGAAAGTTACAAGTACAGAACTTTCAGAAGGTGTGGAGCCATTTATACTGCCCTAGTATCCCCATAAAATGAGTGCGTGTGTGTGTGTGCACAGCTATACTCAATTTTTCATAGTATATACACAGGACTACAAATAATTTATTTACAGCATTAGCTTTTTTCCCCAATGATCACAGACATACTCAGTGTAATCTCTTTTGTATTGTACAGAAAGAATCCTCCATTATCAATGAAAGAAGACAGTCCACAGACCTTTCTGCTCCAAACTCACCTGCCAAAGGACAGTGGCCATGCTAAAAGTATAGCAGATCTCAGTGGCAACTCGGCTGCCTGCCTTAACGCTGATCTCCGCCACAGGTCGTGTGCGCCTTGCCTGGCGGCTAGTCCTCCTCAAAGTTTTGATGGAGATCCCTATACCTCTGTCCCGCTTTCTTCTCTTCGGACCAGAGGCAGAGGAGGACAAAGAACCATCATCTGAATCTGTGTCATCCTTCTTATCATCAATGTCTTCATACTCATCGTCTGCATCAACATCAGCCTCCACATCTCCAGCTCCCTTTTCAATTGCTGTCTGGCTAGAAGCTGTCAGAGTGTCCTTGGTAACCACATTTTTTTCTTTGGGTTTTTCAGAGTCCATGGAGTTGATGTCAGTTTCCACAGCCATGGCACCATCGGGGAGGCTACCGGCAGATATGGAGGAAGTCACTGTGGTGGCAGTGGCATTGCTGGAGGAAGCAGACACAGCCAACACCATTCCCCTTTTGCTTCCCTACACAAAACACTTAACATCAGAGCAGAGAAACAATGACAAGCAATACATTAATTCTGAATATTCCATACACAAAGCACTTTACGTCGAAGCAGAGAAACAGTAACAACAATAAAAGAAGCCTTAATATATTCTCACTCTGTCACTCACAGCTGTTATTCCTCATTAGGTCCAACATCTACTTTTGCCTCTGCTACTGCTGTTCTAATGGTCAGATAAATCAGGGTCTTTCTGCTCAAACTGGATAGAATACAACTGAATCTGAAGCCAGGCTTATGACATTTAAGACCATATATGAAACCATAATCAATGCCTCAATAACTAAAACCAAGGCAGTAGACCATTAGGGGTAGTTTAAATATCAAGTGACGTCTGTCAAAAAAACAAATTTTCATCACTGATTTCAGCCAAACTGATTTTCTTTGTTATGTCAACACATGGTTGCTGATAATGCTGCTACTGCCACCCAGCATTTGATAGTGGATGAATTAACCCTAGAAGGGCTGAATTACTTTACATTAATTTCTGACCTGCTGGCTGAATTCATGTCAGTGCAGCTGCTGTGAAAATGGGTTACAATGGCAAAAAAAATAAAAAGATTTATAAAATTCTGACTTTGGAAACTTGGTTATGTGCTGTACACCACTGAAAAGTTGAATGATTGCACTACAAGCTGATACAAATATTTGTAATGATGTGTATGTAATTAAAAAGTAATATACTAATAAAGGTGTTTTCATGATCAAAATTAAAAAAAAAAAAGAAAACAAAGCTTGTAACTGCTGTTTTGTTTTTATGCTGAAATACAGTTCAAAATCTTTTTCAACACAGCACCAAACTTGGAAACAGTGTTTATAAAGTCTGAACAGCTTTCCAAATTCTCAGGTAAGCACACTCAAAAAAAGTTCCTAATTACAAGCTGAAAACTACAAGGCCTACTTGGCAGCCGATCACAATTGCACTGCACGGAATCATCGGCACCAAGATCATCATAATGTGGTCAATTATCAGCTGGACTTTTGATGTTCAAGTTCCTATTATTCATATTCAATTCCACTGCCCAATTCAAACAGTAATTTGGTCACCTCTTTGGAGTGGGATGAGAGGGAGTCAATGCACTATCATTATTTTTCTTTTTGCTAGGGGCAGAACAAGTTGTGCCATTCAGTTTTAGTTTGTTTCATCAAGGAGATGTCACGGCGTGCGGACTAGTCCATATACACCACATCCGCCAAGTTTTGAGACCACACTACGCATGACTTGAAGCTGATGGATAAATGAATTAACAACTAAGATGAGTCAATTGAAGAAGAGGGTCTCGTGGCTACGACTCAGCGGATGTCTGACCTACGCATTAGCCCAACACGCTGGTCAGACCTTGAGTGCCTACCTACCATGTTTTTTTTTGTTTTGTTTTTTTGCGTGTGTGTGTGTGTGTGTAGTGAATGTACACGTGTGTGTATGATGTGTGGGCATGGGCCCGTGTGTGTGTGTGTGTGTGTGTGTGTGTGTGTGTGTGTGTGTGTGTGTGTGTGTGTGTGTGTGTGTGCGTGTATGTGTGTATGCGTGCAGGCATTCACTACCAGACTTCACCCACTTATCCAGTTAATAGGTGCAGATTTCACTTCAACATCCCTTTCTCTATCAATATCAAGCACCTCCTCACTCCAATTGTCCTCTGGAAGTTCCCTGAATGCATCTTTGAACTTGGACAAAAATCAGTCGCAATTATGGACGGTAAGTACAGTGAATAAAAACATTTGGTTCTAAAATAAAATATCTGACCTCTGTAACCAACGAAATGCACGTTTCTTGCACACTGGAGAACGCTTAAACCCTTTCTGGTCATGCAGCATGTCGGAAAAATGAAGTACCCAGCAGCTTAAAGATAAAATTAGTAGTCAACAATGAAAATGTGCTCAATCCTTATGGGGCTTGGGCTTCAATCCTTGTGGGGCTCAGGCTTCCCCACTCGAACTTGGGGAAGCAAATCCAAAGCACCATCAGGAAAAGTGCTACAAGGGTTAACCAGATGAATCAAGTATATTGAATAAATTCATGGTATATACAGTTCTGTCAATCAAAATTTCAAGGAAAGTTTAAAAAAAACACAGACTTCAACAAAAATTAAGGACCTCTACAAAAATCAGGTATTATTACTTTTTGAATATGCAAAAATCATTTTCTTAATCATCTTGCCTGCATTACACTGAACATTGGTGAGTGGATAGCAGCCTAATAATGACAGCCCTATAAGTTGCACAGGCATCACATGAAAAAAACCTGACAGTTTGGTAAATGAAATAACTGTGCTAAATTCCACTATTTATTCGATACAGATCTGTCAACAGGATCTGCCACATTGCCTGGTGAAGCCAATGCTTGCCGGGGAAAGTGTGGTTATTTAGCTATCAATCGCATTCACTCACTTGCCTTTTAGACCTCCTTCTCGCTTGGTAACAATAAGCTGCATGCTCAACAACATGGTTTCCAGAGAAATACAGCAAACACTCCTTAACTTTTGTTAAAGTCTGCACTGAAAACCTGACACTTTATCAAAGACTCCGAAACTGATATAAACTGGGGAAAAAAACATCAAGTACAACATTTTACATACAAATAAGCAAAACACAAGCAAGCTAACAATAATATGACTATATTAAACCGTCGTGCAGCTTATCAACTAACATATAATACATGGCATCTTTCAGGAATGTCACCCTGTCTTGCAACCCTTTCAGTTTTCTCTTCATTTATCCTGTTTCTCCTTCACTGTTGTGATAAAAAAAAACAAAAAAAAACTAATACACACTGTAGTAATAACAAATGTCAAGGCCTTTCCGAGTTACTCCTGACAAAAGTCTTTATTTTCAAGGACTTTCTAGTCCTTGAACTTCAAATCTCAAGGATTGTTAAGGATTTTCATGGAACATGTGAACCCTCATAGAAACCCATAGAAGTCAACCATTCTTAAAACATTGCTGCTAACTTCGAAAACACAACCTGCCAATCTCTTTAAGGCAATGTGAGGCAGTAAAATCTCATTTTCAGAATATAGGAAATAAGACATTTTTATTTAACTTGAACTGATACTACTATGAGTCCTAACAGAAAATATACAAACAAACCAACCTTATTTTTTACTCTTGCCATGAAAACCAAGATAAACATCAGCCATATTGGACTTTTAGGGAGTGATTTTACTCAGGTATTATCCATCACAGATCCATGATTTTTGGCACAAATGTACACTATGAGTATCTTTACATTCTAAATATAGAGAATTTTTTTTTATTTTGTGCAATATTTATTTTTAATGATTTATAAGAAAATACTGCCTCAAATTACCAGCAGCATTATGCAATCTACCTTATGAAAATAAAAACAAACAGATTTTTAAATAATCATTCTATAAAAAATGTCAATAAGACAACAATGTACAAATGTGCCAAATTTCATTATATTTGAATAGACAGTTTCTGAGAAATTTCAATCCTTGTACAGCATGCAGAGCAAAAACAGAAAATGAGAAAAACACGGAGAAAAGAAGCTAAAAAATAGTGACACACACGTGGTTTACTTACAGACTTTGTTACAAGTTTCAGATCCCCCAGCCAGCCCCACAGCACAACACTACACAGTCAGAACTGCCCTGCAGCATAGGCAGGGCCCCCTTCCACATCATGGGCTCCTCCTATCTCATCAGTCGGGCAGCTCAAACAGTGTCCCACTCCTTGTTGGCCTTGTCTCTCTGGAACTTGATGCTGTTCCTCTCCCTCTTCTGCTGCCTGCTTGCTCCTAGCCTCTTCATGTGAGCTCCTCTGTTAAAGCCAAAGAAGCTGGCAGTGTCCTGAGCAGCACTGGGGCCAAAGTTAAACTCACTGATGGCTGCGTAGACAGCAAACATCACCCACTGGCATGAGGCAAACTTGTCCTTGGTACACCGAGACCAGATGAGGCTGTGCAAGCACTTGGAATTTTAAGACTTGCCAGCAACACATCTGTTTAGGAGGTGAGTGTCTGTCAGCCTCTCATAGATAGGCTCCAGGTGCTGGTGCAGCTTTTTATAGTTAAGAGGGGTGTGGATGAGCTTCTCATGGGGACCAGGAACTTGATGGTGAGCCACAGCAGCCTGATAAAAGCACCACGAGTCAACACCCACAGGGCACAAATCATGGTGGGGCTTGCTTTCAGTGGAGTAACAATGTTGAAGCAAAGCCGTGATAGCCTTTTTCATTTCTTCAGCACTGCTACTCTTGCGGATGGCATAGTTGTAGTAGATAGTCAGCTTCCGTATGGCATTCTGTGTTAGATTACCACAGCCACGACTTAAAAAGGGTGATACCTTTCTTCCGACAATCCGCCACTAGATTTCACAAAGCTGAACCAAGCCGCTTGCTGACGTGATTGATGCACTCCTCCTTCTCTGTCTCCACCTCATCACCATAAGGCTTGATGGCTATCAGCTCATTGTAGGTCTTGGCACCACCATAACGCTTGATGGCTATCCGCTCATTGTAGGTCTTGGCATCCCCATCTGACAGCAGGACAGTGTATCGCAGTTTGTAGCGTTCCACTGAGCACTGCCAGATCACACGAGCTGCCTCCACCTCCATCATGCCAGAGGATCCGTACACATAAAGTTTGATACAATGTAACTGGACTGATATGCCTCTTATCATGCATGTATGTATGAGTGTGTGTGTGTATGTGTATGAGTGAATGCATGTGTATATATATGCACAACTTTGCTTTCATGATTTACAACACACACACACACACACCACACACACACACACACACACACACACTCGCACACTCACACTCAACACACACACATAACTTGATATCAAAACCAAATAAAACAAAAACAAATTTGGAAGACTTCCTCTGATTCTCTGTGTGTGTGTGCATGTGTGTGTGTGTGTGTGTGTGTGTGTGGTGTGTGTGTGTGTGTGTGTGTGTGTGTGTTCAACTAGTTCAACACTGCTTTTCAGTTTTCTGTTTGATTTTGTGTTCACAATTTTTTTTTCAAGCATACTTTCAATACAACTACAACTGAGACACTTGACATAATGCACAAGAAAAAAAGAACAAAAAATGTAGCTCACCTGTAAAATTCTTATCACATGTTTCAAAATGTTGATCAACTCATGCAGGATACTCCATTGGGTTCTCTGCATACAGTTTCTTCCCCGTGGATTCACACACTTGACAGCTGGTGCACATGACATGAGCATGAAGACACAACCCTGTCAGAAGGTCCACCACACAACCTACTCCAATATGAGAAATGTTCTCTGGTTAGCCAAGTGCCATCAAAACAAACACTGATGTCAAGCACATCATCAGGGCCAAGCGTAGTGCCAGCATGTTGTGCATGGACTTGCCTCACATACTCTGCTGTGTGTGCAAACTGTCTTTCAAAGTCCTCCAATTTATTGTAGAGTTCGTCTGCTTTCTTATGAAAAGTTTTGTGGTGCAGTCCTTGGAGATCCAAGCTTTCACAAAATTTGTTGAAACTTGTTGCTCCCAAACCATACACTAATGCAGAACACACAGCTTGCCTATTGATAGTATAATCTTTCATCTCTCCACCACTTCTCTCTGCTAAAAAAAATCTTCTGTGCCCTCTACAGCTTGTTCACAGGTATAACAGTACACATATCCATGTACAGCTAACCCACATGGTTTCTTCTTATCAGTTCTGAAACACAGCGTGTCATTTTTGCACTGGGAGCAACTCAGTTTTTTAACAAATCTGTCAACACAACTGAAGTCTATAATCCCTCTCTTCAACGATGTGCTCTCCTCGACACAGTCACCAAAGGCTGATGTAGAGGCACTTTCCAGATTTCTGACAGTTTCATATGACTGATGTTTGAACTGTGTGCGGGTTTTACCTCCAAACACAGAATCCTGAACATGTGTTGATGTTGATGGCATTGACGAACACGAAGCACTACTTGTTGAAGGCACTGACACCAGGTCATACTCAGGACCAATTCTCATTGATCTTCCCCTTTCTTGCGAAGCTTTGCACTGCCTTGCATACGCGAGGTTTTTTTTTTCGCTTCAACTTGCTTTTCTTAGCCATCTGAATCGTAGATTTTTTCACACAAGCCATTTTTTTTAACTCTAGTCTTCGATCGAACACGATGTAAACAATCGCCATTTGCAAAGATGCAGATGTCACGTGACCCGAACCAACGATATGGTCATATGCTAATGATCTAAAACGACTTCTAGCTGGAACTGAGTGGGATTTTGTGGTAAAGGCTCCGCCGTATGGTGTAGGGGAGACAATCTAGTTTCCTTTGATATGCAACACGAGGTTCGGGAAGAAGAAATGCCTGTTGCTAAGGTCGGAAGATCGGTATTTTCATGCATTTTATGACACAAACGAACGCAAACACAAATGGGTTAGGTTTTTAAAAGCACTTTTATTTCAAAATCACATCATTTCAGTGCAATTTAAGTATGGAATATGAAAACAGACTTGTTGCAGCTGGTAAAAATGTGAAAATCAAAAATAAGCCAAAATGACCCAATTTTGACATATTTCACTGCCACACATTGCCTTAATATGACCACAGAATAATTGCATGCAGAAAACTCACCCTGCGGCGTGATTTGCCAGATTCTTCAAAGCGCTGATGGTAGAGGTCTTCTGTTTTGTGAGTGACATCAGCAAGCTGTTGTGGAGACAGCTGCTGTGCTGCGAAAGGCACGAAACGATGCTTCGGCAATTGTGTTTCTGCTACGTCCTCCTCTCGGATGGTGTAGTACACTTTGTCTCCCAGTTTCACAGAACAGTGTTCAAAGCAATCCACAAGCTGCAGTCTGCAAAGTTACATTATTTTGAACTCTTTTGTGGGCTATTTATAACTCGGATATTTTACATTAATAAATAAAAGAATACATCATGTTCCCTAGTAGTATAAAAAGGGCTGAATGTGCTCAGAAAAAATCTGAAATTCAGCTTATCAGAATCTAAAGGCTGGTTTGAGTCCAGCATCAAGCTCTGCATTTTAAGTATCATTTTTCATTAAAATGACTGACTGTGTGTGAAAACCCACCTTGCAATAAAACTTTTGAGGGCATTAATACAAACATCACCCAAGCTTGAAATGACCAGTCTTTCCTGACCCGAAGAATAAGTTTTTCACAGATGTCAACACAGACCTTTATTTTACACAGTGTTAAATCTGCAATTGGTCCAGCCACTTACTCCCCACCTCTGCTGGATTTAAGCACAAGAGTGAACTTTTTAGTAGTACAAAGCATAATGGTTTTTCTGAAACTTGGCAAGCACTCACCTGGTCAACTTTTTGGAATTCATTTGCAGATATATGTTATTCTTGCAGTTGTTTTGTTCAATATAACATCCTTGCATAAACTGATAAATCATTAAAAATAAGAAACAAAATATGAAACAAATAGCACACAGCATATTTTAAAGTTAAATTCATATGCCAAATCTGTTGAGAAGAATATACATTCTTAGTTCTGCAAGACTTAATCTGATGAGAATATACATATCAAGTCTTCAGAATCAGTTCTGTTCTTTTCCAAAATATACTTCAAGTTTGCTTTTTAACTGTTTCTCCATGTTCTGTTGCTCTTGAACATGCTTTCTCTCTCTCTCTCTCTCTCTCTCCTTTTCTCTGAATGTCTCACTAAGCAGAGTCAGTGAAATCTTACATATTACCTTTTTTTTTCCAATAAGTCACATGATGCTGCCACTTTCAACAAGTTTTTTTTTAGTAGTATCTGCCACGATATTCAAAGAAGTTGGCTGATCACTTTCTTTCAATTCATTGCTGACCAGAACTTATACTGTCCCATTCGATTTTATTGCTGGTGCTGTTCATCTCTTTTGTATATGTGCAGTGCATGTGTGCATGCACAAACTCACACACAAATGCACACTATGACACATCACAAAGAGCATTTTCAGCAGATCCCACCTGTTTATGTCATCTCCCTGCACTTTGAGTGGGGGCATATCTTGACTGGAGACTGAAAGACTGGCTTTGGAATAACCACAGCATATCCAGTACACATATATGCAGCGAATCTTCACCTGCAACATTAGAATCACTTAATGTTTATTCTTCTACTTCTTTATTTTACACACAGGAAAAGTCATATAAACAGAGCATGTGTGTATTGAAATCAATGTCAGTCTCTCAGTCTCTTTTGCTTTTAAAAAAAAAAATCTGAATCAATGCACATCACTACCCAAACAAAAAATGTCACTGTGAGGACTATATCTTTGCTACACTATGTCCATTAACCATCGAACAGCAGGAATACTAAATGAAGTTCATGGGATCGTCAGCATCTAAACTGCAAAACAACAATTAATGCTACCCAAAATACTTCCCAAAATACTTTATCAAATATCCCAGCCATTCTACAGTTCTTGCAAAGTTGATTCATATTAAGTAATTAACTCTAAGCAAAAATGGATCCATAATGTGTAAACAGCTCAGAAATGCAATGTATCAGAAAATATGTTAGCAAAGACACAAATACTACTATTACAACTGCAGTCCATTACTCACACACAAGAAAATCTGGTGAAATATTAGGTGTTATACCTTACCACACACTGTCATTCATGAAATATTGTAAATAGCACACCATGACTGGTGTTGTGTCATGTCTTAACAATTCAGAGATCAAATGAGGGTGTCACCACTAACAGCTTCCACTACAGCATAGAAGGCGGAATTTCTCTTGTTCTCCACGTTCTTGGAGTTGTAGAGAAGCGTGGAGTTGAGCCAGTTAGCATTACACAGGCTGCCCATTTCTCCTTTCAGCTGCTGACCAGGATACCAGTATTCTTCATTGAATGTCGCTGTCTGTAATAAAGAGACAGCACCTTTAAATCAACAATGCTGACAGAAGTCTGCTTAAATAATTCTAGATATAAACGGACACAGACAAAGTTTTTTCAAATTCTCACACACAACACACATGCATGCACAAACACACACAAGCACACTCATGGCTGGCTGGAGGAACTCCTCCTGCTTTTTTGCAGTAAATTAGTTTTAGATCATTTCCCTGATGAAATCCTGTTTCATCTCTGCTTTCCTCACTTTCAACTAATAACCCCTTCCTACTCTTTCACTTCACTTCTTTGTCTTACTTCCCGCTTCCAGAGCTGACCAAGAAGCTAAATTTTTTTCATCTCCACCCATCTCTCTCTTAGTCATGTGTTTCATTTATTATAAGCAGTTCACTTTACTATCACACTAAGCACTGTCTGAAGATACAGACGATCTTTTCAGTTCCTTAAAAACATTCCTTTGAAATCTGTCTTAAAACAAGAAAGTACTGATTAGGATGGTACAGTGGCACTTCTTTGTCGATTTGGAAAAAAAAAAAAATCAAATCCTTTTTTACCTTAAATAAGCAAGAAACAACAGAACCTCTCTGTTCCATTTTTCTAAAAAAAAAATCTTTAAAAAGCTGTTATAAACAATCCTTAACTCAACGATTAAGCTTGTGGTCACAGTCTTCCCATAGCAAACTCAGCGCTACATAGAAGTAAGACTGGGGCAAAAAAATCCACAAATAGAAGGCTCTTGTCGGAAATCTGCAGCGCTAACCACTTTGCCACGACAGCTGGTACTTATGTTAACTCTTTCATCCCTGGAACCCGATTTTCCGGTTTGCAGAAATCCTACCCTTCCTTCCTGCAGCCCGGAAAACCGGGCAAAACAAAATCCCTCCTTTCCTTCCTGCAGCCAGGAAAATCGGTTCTCATGGTAAGCGCTTTGAACTTTGCGCGAGTTGCTTTATTGGTAAACATCACGACTGGGTCGCTCGCGTGGCAGTGTTTATGAATGGAATGGATGCCAGACGGCCCCTACAGAGTGGGAAAGTGGTCGTCACTCTATTCTGGCCGGTTTGCTACTGCATACGTGGCAGTTCTCACTTTACACTTCTTTTTTTTCTCTATAAATCCAGGAATGAAGGGAATACTCGTATTATAAGAATCTAGGAACTAGAGGAAGTAATGGTTCATAGAAAAGTAGGAATGAAAGAGTTAATCATGGTTAGCCTTGTGCTCTTACAAAAGGAAGCCATTCTGTCTGTGAGAGCACCAATCAGTGATGTAGACATTAAAGGGGATTATCTGAGTTTGTCATTACTAAAACCCACTGCCATCCCCCATTCTCCTCCACCTTCCTCTCCCAGTTATACTGTCCTTCTTCCACTATTTCTTGACCTCCAAATACACATCCACTCTCTCTCCCAACCTGCCTCCTAACACAAATGATTAATTAAATCACGATAACTGAGTGATTTTTTATTTTTTTTAAAGAGATGATATTAACATAAATTCAGGTCTGCTAAATTCAGATCTGCTCTCTAATACCTGACCTGGAAATCTAGTTGCAAAAAGACGGAGTTTGTGAGCAGCTGAATTTCATCCACTCAATGGATATGTCTCTGAATGTGTTACTAATATTTGCGGACCAACACTGCAGGTATCTGTATCTCTCCAGCCTGGTTGACCAGCAGGGACATATTAAGATGTAGGTGTACAGTACAGCCCTGTCTTGATGTCTCTGACCAGACTGGAAATCCGTAGCATTATCTTCACCATCCTCTTCCTCATCGATCAGCATATAAAAAGTAAAACAAATCAAGCTCTGCTTTCATGATGACTTCAGTTTCGACTTCCTCTCCATGTCTATGCCCTTGGTGACATTCTGTGTGGGGCACCAGTATCGGCAAGTTCATTTGGACTGTCGATGGACAGACATAGAGGTGCCCTCGAGTGGGAGAGCTCACTCATGCTGGCTCCATGACAACACAATTATTGTTATTAGTAGGGGTTTAGTATGTGGTGTCTTACATATGTTGGATCAGAACAGGCACCACTGAACACCACCTAATTGACTTGACAGCAAAGCAGCGTCTCCAACTGGTTCCTGTTGATTGCTGGTGCTGGGACTGTGGCAGGACAATCCAAGTTATGGAATAAGTTGTGTAGGTACAATGCCCTACACAAAAGACAAGACTGCCAGGGGGAAAAAAAAGATCAACATAAATGAGGTCCCCTACTACACTTTGTCCTGCACTGCTTCACTGTGAAAATACTGAATTTCCAAACAAAATATAACCGTTCAGTTTCCTAACCTGCATGAATTTTTCAACTTCATGGCTGGCTAGCATGCTCAATCTGTCTTTTGATTTGTAAATTACAATCACATCAAAAAAAATTTTTTTTGCCAGACCTCCACTTGTTTTTGACACTGGTGTAAATTGTAGCCATATCAAAGTTTTCTTTCACACACAGCATTTTAAAAACTACAACTATTCATTGTAGATGCAAAGTCTACAGACAGTAGGTCCTTCCTCTTTGAATGGAGACAAGAAACAAGCTTTTTCGGAAGGGGTTTCCCCCTGCCAATAGAGCATTTCCATTTCTGGCAAACAAAAGCTTTATTTTTGCGTCAAGAGAAAATGCGATACACAGGCTGAGGCACACTTTTATTCACTTGTTTTTTACAAATAAAAACTGATTTCCTTCTTAGACAATTTTACAAAAACAATTTCCATCTGAAGATAGAATAGTTCAACCTATGTAATATGTTAAATGGGAAGATACAATGGAACCTCTCAGTTGCTTTAAAAAAAATAAATAAATAACTGCCCCTTAAAACAAAAAATGTTTCATTAGGAAGGTACAACAGGCCTCTCATTTCCTTTCTTCCTTTTTCTTAAAGAAAAAAAAACTGTCATAAAAAGCCTTCACTGGGAGATGAATAAATAAAAGTAATATACAAAGCAAGAAAAATGTTTTCAAGAAATGGTCTTCAACGGGAGAGATTTAACTGGAAAAAAAATGCTGCAGAATTAGTATTTCCTTATTAATTCAGTTACTCAGAGTGCAGGCTGTTTCCCTATTTCTCTTTCTTCTGCAACTGAGAATCACTTGTTGTGATAATCAAATTTTGATTAAAAAAAAAAACCCTTCTATTATCAAAAGCAAAAGCTAGGAAGTAAACAGAAACTGAAATGTCCCTTTCATCGCAAATAGTCATTGTTTTAATCATCAAAATATCATGTAACTATGAAAAATTGAAAACACGAACAAAACTCTGGGACAAGGTGGAGTCAGATTTTTGGGGGGGTTTGTTTGTTTGTTTGTTTCCACTTTATATATTTCCCCAGGGGCCAGCATTTTGCCCAGTGTTGATGCATACTGATAGTGTGTTGTAACCCCGTACTGACTGTTGACTTTTTCGTTCATGAAAAATGTAAATGTGTGTTGTTTGTATGGGTGCACCACACGTAGCCAAGTTCTCTCTCTCACACACATACACACACACATGCGCGCACACACAAATGCACACATAATCACACACACACATGCATGCGCGCACACACACACACACGCACGCATACACACACGCGCGCGCACACACACAACACACACACACACACACACCATGCGTACGAAGGCGTGTGTACACACACACACATACACACTCACACGTAGCCCATTGGAACCAAGGACCCAGGGGAATGGACTGATCCCAGTGGTCGGAGGTCTGAGACCATCGACGACGGAACTCCCTTTGGAGTTGGCACTTGGGGACCCGGCCTAGGGGGATGAGGGACGAGGGGGACTCCATCATCCCCAGGAGGGAGGTAAGGGTTCTGGCCGGGGTGTGGGTGGATAGGCGGAGGCGGGAGAGGTGGGAGATGAGGTCCACAATGTGGGTGGACCTCTCTTGGGTCAGGAGACCATCATGGCGAGTGTGTCGAAACTCATGCCCAGAAAGGAGAACTGCTGACTGGGGTTGAGTTCGCACTTGTTGGGGCTGGTGACAAACCCTAGTTTGGAACAGAGGCGCAGAAGATGGTTGGTGTGGGATTGACACCAGGCCCGGGAGGGAGCCAAGATGAGCCAGTCGTCCAGGTACACCAGGAGGCGAAAGTCCTCCTGTCTGGCCTGGGAGGCCATCTCCTTGACCACCTTCGTGAATAGGAAGGGTGCCGGGGAGAGGCCGAAGGGGAGCGCCTTGAACTGGAACACCCGATCCTGCCAGACAAACCGTAGGTATCGTCTGTGGGATGGGTGTATGAGAATCTGAAAGTAAGCGTCCTTCAGATCTATCGAGGTTGCTCAATCCTGGCGGTGAATGGAGTCTCTGATCCGAGTTGGAGTGTCTATCTTGAACTAGGTGGCCCTGAGGAATTGTTGAGGGGACAGAGGTCGAGGATGGGCCTCCATCCCCTGATGGTAGGGGATGACAAAGAGGTTGGAGTAGAACCCCGGGTTGGGATGGGGAATCTTCGTGATGGCCCCCTTTTGGAGTTCTGCGACTTCCTGGCGAAGATCCTCCGCCTGGCCGGGGGAGGGGTCGCTGGGAGAGGGAGGGGGAGAACTCATCAGAGGAGGGCGTTCGTGGGCCCAAGGCAGGCGGAGCCCTTCCTGTAGGACCACTACTATCCATGGGCTGAGGCCCATACGTCTCCACTGGTGGGCATGCCGGGATAAGCTGCCTGCCAGAGGGGCCGAGGTGCCGGGGTGGAGGGGAGGCGAGTGGGAAGGATAAAGAGGTAGCAGTCTGAGTTCTCCCTACTCCAGCTCCCCCGTAGGTGAGTTCTCCAGTCACCTCCGGGGCGGTCCCTGCTGGCCGAAACGAAAATTCTGCTGGGGAAGTTTCGTCTTCGGTCGAAAGGGGGTTTTAGAGCGCTTGGCAGCCCGAGCGGTGCGGAATGGGGCCTGCTTAGGATAGGGTTGGGGTCTGGTAGGGGAGTGGAGGAGCGAAGGAGGGTCTGGGAGGGCGAGGCTGACAAGGGGGGGGGGGGCTGGCCGCATATGAGGCTGCCTGCTTACGCTCTTCAACTGAATGGGCAATGAATGCAGCCGAATAGTCGCCGAAGAGCGACTGCTCCTGACCCGGAATGCACCGCAAGGCCGCCTTAAGCGCCGGGGCAAGATTAGCCCGTGACAGTATGGCATCTCTGCAGACCAGCAGGCAATTGTAGTGGCTCCTGGCTGCGCTGTCCACCGCAGCCGAAAGGTGATGCGAGATCCTGTTGACTAGGAGTCGCATCAAGGGGTCGCTGAACAAGTGAGATTCAGTCTCAGGGTGTGTCTCAGAATACTGAACGTCTGAGGACACGGAGACCGAGTCATCCTCCTCCGGCCAGATCTCCTCCACCCGCTGCAAGAGCATGTCGAAAGGACATGTCCAGCAGTGTTGTGTTGAATCCCCGATCTGGCTATGTGGTCCCACTCCACCAGGTTCTTGAGAGAGATCGTGGTGGAAGTGGGAGGGACCAGATGGGGGATCAACTGGCAGTCGGCCGGGGAAATGGCAATTTCCCTGGTCACTGGATTGTCCTTGGAGAACAGGGAGGAGATGTGGGCCTTCTAGGGGTCCCTGAGGAACGTGCCTACACAGGCCGCATCCAGGGCCGAGAGGGATTTATTCCCTGGAGGAGGGACGACCTGCGCACCCCTGGATAGGGTTGCCGGACACTCCCAAATGGACGTAAGAGTCTGAGGGGCAACACGTCTGGGGCGAGCCTGCTTGGCTGGTGTGACCACAGCGTATTTGGGCACTGAAGGAACTTGTCCGAGGGTGGGGACTCCCTCCCGACAAGATCCAAGCGCCACTGCTCAATAGTGGACAAGTCGCATGATGAGGGGAAGGAGTCCTCTACCTCATCCTCAGAGTCGGGAGCGTCGGGTTCCTGAAGAGGTTGCAACGAACCTTCTCGAGGAGGCAACGGCAGGGGTGCATGAGGGTCCCGCCCTAGCTTGGTAGTGGGAGGACGCGAGGGCGGGTCCCTGGTGGCTCCATGATTGGCGGCCGGACTATGGGAGGGAAGTCCATCCTGCCGACTGGACAGCACCTGAGAGGGAGGGAGACCGAGGTCGAACCAGCGCGAGGAGGCTGGATGCCACATGCGACCATGGAGCTGGTTTTGTTGGTCTGCTCTAAGCCACTGGTCCCTCTCAGGGGCATAGAGCCACAGGTCCCCACAGAGGAAAATGGGCTGTGGCGGCCCTGGGGCAGAATTTCCGTGGGGGCCAGGGTAACTTGAGACACCGGGGGGGGGGGGGTGGGGAGGGGGGGTTTGCGAGAGAGCGTGGCCTGTCGTACCCCCCCCCTCCCCCATCCCCCCTGGAGAGTGCACTGCTTCATACACCTCCCTGGTGGGATCCGTAGGAGCCCCCTGTGTGTTAGGGGGAGCGGTGGAGGGCACGGCAACCAAGCCCCCTATCCACCTGTGCACGGATTGGAGTGGCTGCGGTAACGTGGTCACCACCTGGTTTGGGTTGGCAGGTTACACGTGGTCCCGCCAGTCGATCCTCCCCCCGGAGGAACGGGACCGTGGACGTTGCCCAAGTAGGGAGCGGAATAAGTCCGCTCCCCAACATCCTGTACCCCTAGGGGAAATGTCGACAATCGACCGGGGTGAGTCGACTGTCGGGGGTCTGAGCGGCACAAGTCCGGGCGTGGCGGTGCCTGCAGCCGAGACCCGGAGTTATGGCCAGTTTGACCCCAGGGACTGGGCATAAGTCCGCCACCGGAGTAAGGACACTCCTCGTTCACCAGTGGTGGCTGCACTTGCGCACGGTGGGGGAGAGCGTCATGAGCCTGCATGCTATTAGTGGGGGGAGAGCTAATAGCACCAGTTTCATAGAGGAGAGTGACGGGTGGTGATTCCGTATGCATCCCGTCACCCGTGCTGGTCCCCGCCTCGGCAAATTCCCCAGGGACCGAAGGTCGCGTGACGCAGCATGATAGGGAGAGTTGTGTGTCTCACCGTGCGTTGGAAGGTAAGAAGGCAAGCCAGCCGGTAAGGTGGAAAATACTGCTCTCCCCGACAGGGAAATTAACCTTGGTCTCCCGCGTGACAGACAGGGATACTACCCACTATATCACCGAGGACCTTGGAGGAGAAGGCGAATTCGGTACGAATTCTAAGGCGGGCCTTCCCTTTTAGGGGAGCCTGCCCTTGGACTTTCGGGGAATATTGAAGGATAGGCATTTAGAAATGGTGGCAGCTTGCCTTTTGCCCTTCGGACGCAGTGATCGTGTGTCCGCCGGGTGGATAGAGGAGGTATCAAAATGATGGTCGCGCGTCCCCTCCGTGGAACCCCCCTCTACACTGGCCATACGTTCTTCCGTAGAAAGAACGGTTTGCTCTGAGGAATCGGCACGCGGGTCCTCCGGGGCAAAGAGTGACTTCTGGAGAGCCATGTGGCTCAACCCGTTGGTGCCCTTCACCATCTTGGCTATGGTGGCAGAGCAAACACGGAGCACACGACCACAAAGTGGAGACAAGTTGGTAGATCAAGAGATCGTAAAGACACTCGATCGACCTTGTAATAATGATAAAAAAGATACTAATAAATGTGCACGGGGAAACCTCCGTACCACTAAACCCAGGTGCGACCGAAGGTGGACAACCATGCGGTGAGGCAATATGGCGGAAAGGCAGACCAGCGTAGAATAATTAAAGATGGCGGATCGAGTGACCGGCAAGGGTTCGATCGCCGAAAGTGACAAGCAATGGAAGATCGAAATGGAGACTGAAAAATGAAGACCACGTGAGCCGTCATGCCGTAGAGCGTGAAAATAAAATAATAACACGCCAACCGTAAGCCTCACGCATCAATAGTACCCAGTGTTTAGCGTAAGCCACAACAGAACAAGTAAAGAAGGCAAACACACAAGCAATCTTTACACAAAGCAGAAGTATAGGCGAGACAGAGCAATAAAACCTGTCCTTGTTAGGCAGGAGGCCGATGCTGAATGAGAAACAGGAAGTTGACATCGCACGGCACACGAAACCCCGTCGTTTGCTCCTCACCCAGTGTGACGAGACTTTGCCATTTTACTGGCCGGCAGCTAAATAAAGCGCCGAGCTATTAACCATCACCGTGAGCACGCGCACTGCGAGAAGCATCAGCAGCAGGGAAGAAGGAAGACGCTACCTGCCATAGTTGCGCGTGGTGTTCTCTGTGGTGAATTTGTGCAAAAAGTGCGAATTTCGGTGTGTTTTGGATACTGCAGTTCATCATCTTCGTTTGTTTCAGTGTTCATGTAGTCACAGCTCTGTAAAGAAGTAGACAGGATATCACTTTTGTCCAAATCTTCAAAACATCATCGCGGTCAGTGTGAGCAACTGGAAAACGTTTTCCTTCTCTGAGATAAGTAAAATTTGTGCATTTTTGGGTTTGCTTGACAATATTAAAACTTAAATTCAGGTCTTTTGAGGCTTGTTGTCCGCTCTTACAATTGTTCACAGGAAAGTTTTTAGTTTCAAGTACTAAGTTATCAGTCATTTACCAGATACAGGCCGCTGGAAGGCTATACGTGGGGTGTAAAACTGTCTTTGTTCCCAGCTCAGTAAGCCTCTCCGTGTCTGACGTCACTGTCTGTATGTTCATTTAACACGCCATGCATGCTCCCTACAAGCTGACAACAGGCCACGTGCTGTTTCTCTCTCTCTCTGTCTCTATCTCTCTCTCTGTCTGTCTCTGTCTCCCTCTCTCTCTCTCTGCATGCTTCTGACTTATGTCATTGCAGGAATCATCAATTTTCTCCAGTGTTTTCTTCACTTAAGAACTTGGCGGATTTTCCCTGTATTAATTTCCTCACAACTTCCGTCCCCCATCCCTATACTTTCACTTACTAACTGATTGATTCTTTTCCCCATCTGCAGTGTGTGTGGGGGTGCGCGCGTGTGCATGCGCACGTGTGGTCGTGTGTACGTGCGGTCGTGTGTACGTGCTGCGTGCGTGAGTGTGAGCGTGCGTGTGTGCGTGTGTGTGTTTGTGTGTGTGTGTGTGTGTGTGTGTGTGTGTGTGTGTGTGTGTGTGAGAGAGAGAGAGAGAGAGAGAGTGAGAGTTGGGCGTCAGTGACTAATTGTGTGTACTGCACTGTCTTTTCAGATAAGTTAATGAATGTGCATGTAAGTGTACATTGCCGTCCTTGGTGTCAAGTCTCTCTGTCTGTCTTTGTGTGTGCGTGTGTATGCAGTTGTCTCTCTGTCTGTCTTTGTGTGTGTGTGCGTGTGTGTGTGTGTGTGTGTGGTGAGTGTGTGTGTGTGTGTGTGTGTGTGTGTGTGTGTGTGTGTGTGTGTGTGTGTGTGTGTGTGTGTGTGTGAGACTGAAGATGGCGTCTGTTCAGCACACAGAATCTAATCATACAGAGAGACTGAATTCTTTATGTAGACTATGTGGCGGTCGTTCAAAACCAACCCATTACAGGAAAACAATTTACTGCAATAAATATGCATCAGAACTGGAACAGTCATATGGACTTATCATTTCTGAAGAAACAGAGGGCAAACTGTACTCTAGAACAATGTGTACAAATTGTTATGTTTATATGAAACGGAAAAAAAGTGCTGCTGTTTTCCAATCAATAAAAGAACAGATAGCCAGTACACATAGCCTGTGGACTGAGTTTGACCAAACGATTGAAGAAGCTGATTGCACTGTGTGTCACATGTTTCATGAACAGTCCAAACCACGCAGACGTGTTAAAAAAAGGAAACTGGACCCCCTAGCAAATCAAAACAGAGCAGTCAGCAGCAAGGAAATCTGTGATGTCAGTAAGAAAGGTGAGTCGCTTGACACAAGTAGTGTAGGTGATATTTCTGACAGTGCTGTTCCTTATTCAGATGGGGATATTTGTGTGGCAGCAATGTTGCAAACAACATAGCAAGAGACAGAACAATGACCACCACTTGTAACACAAATATAGATCAGAATGTTTGTGATGACAGCGTTGATCGAATCAGTCAGCAAGCTTGTCATACAGGCACTCATGGTAATAGTGATGACGTCAATGTCAATAACGTCACTGCAACTGAGACAGTACATGACGGCAGTGTGGCTGACATAAGTGAAGTTCTTGACAATACCCTCAGTCGTGCCTGTGAAGAAACATCTCTCAGCAGCAATAACACTAGCAGAACAGAAGCTGACAGCAGTGATAGAGGAGCAATGTTCCAGCCTTCAGCATCGTCAACACCTCAACAGAAGACTGTCAAAAGGCGGCTGTGGACTTTCTCAATGCCCGAAGGCCAGACTTCTTTCAGAATGATACCAACAATATTAGCAGTTTACAAGTCCAAACTGAGATCGATAACATATCAACTGACTGCACATCAGGAATGCAAACACAGTCAGTGCTGAGCACACCCGTAACTAGCCCTCATACACAGATTCAGGGACAAACAAAACCACACAAAACAGTGAAGCACCGCTCATCACAAACTGAGAAAAGAAAATTAGTTCGACCACTAGAAGATTTGTATGCACCTCTGACAGCTGGAGAAGAAGCGTATCTCACTCGTTTAGTCCGTATCAAAATGGAAGAATCCAGTGACAAACAGACTGTTGCATGCAAAACTAGGGGTCAGCCAATAATTCTAAAAAAGATCATCAAAGCCAGAAAGTCTTCAGCCTTTGCAAGTACTCCCACTAGAAGGAAAAGAGGACACCAGGTTGCCAAAATCCGCAGAGAATATTCAGGTGCTTCGGAGTCTGATTTGTTGAAACAGCAAAGCACTGAGCTTAGATTCGCCGGAAAAAGAAAAAGGACAGAGATACTAAAAGCTGCTGGCTGTTTGAAAGGACACATCACTGCAAAACAGGCAACAAAAATGAAAGCATGAATGTTGCTGACTTGGGCAAAACAGAGGCAGTTTAGGAAGATATCAAAACAGGCAGGGATAACACTTGATAGTGAGGAAAAAGAAAGACAGTTTCAAAACAGTCTGAAGTGTGGAAAGATTCGGGTAGACTGGAAAAAACTAATCTCCCATGACCAGAAAACTAACAGATGAAAAGAAAAGTACCCCTGTGGTACGGGTTGAAGATCTGCCAACATTCCTGAAAAAACTATTAGACCAGTATGAAGAAAAGAAGTTGTTGACATGGCATCATAACACTATCCCTGAAAATGAAATATGGGGGGTGGCAGTTTCAAACTGGTCATGTCTGTCGCAAATCTTGAACAACTCAATGCCAAGGAAAACTGTTTCCTGGTCTGCATAGTAGAGGCAAAAGACAGCAGTGAAAACATCAGAACTGTTTTGAATCCTTTCAAACAGCAGATCAGTCGGCTTGCACAAACAACATGGAAAGGAAAAAATATTAGACCGTTTCTGTTTGGGAATTATGATTTCCTCCTGAAAATGTATGGGCTGTCTGGAGCTCAAGGTGTGTATCCATGTCTGTGGTGTACAGCAACAAAGGAACAAGCACAAAAGAAGTGCAGTGATCGATTTGGGGATACCATCAAACAGAGAACGTTTGAAGGCATGAAGAAAATGCATGCCAAGTTTGTGAAAGAAAGTGGAAAAAAATCTCAGGCCAAGTGCTTCCAGAATCTCATCTTGCCGAATGTGTGGGACATTGAACTAGATCATGTCGCCCCTCCCTACCTTCATATCCTTTTGGGAGTTGTCAAGAAGCATCATGATCTTTTCGAAGATGACTGCTATGATGTTGACAAAAGGATAGCACTAGATCTGGCAAAAAAAGAGGAACCAAATGTAAGAGGTACACACCGGGAGTTTCAAAGAAGTGTTAGGATGGTGAAGATATGTTGTCAAAGTCAGAACACAGATACTCCTTCACTGAAAGGCCTTAATCCTTTCAAGAAGGGTGAAGGACCAGTAGGTGTTGCAGTTGAGTCTGTGCTTCAAAGACACGGGATCGTGAAGCAAGCCTACTACAGTGGCACTTTTATCGGCAACCACTGTAACAAATACCTCAAAGCAGAGGTAATCACGGATATTTTTTATAGCATAGAGAAGACAGTGAATAGTATGACTGACGACCAAAGCATTCAGGCCATAGGAAGAGAAATAAAACGCAAATACACCACGTTGAACAAGGCTTATTCCAATGTGCACAGCCTACTGTCTTCAAGCCAGCCTGTTGAGAAGGATTTTAAAGAGATCCAACTCGCAATCGACCAGTACATGACACTGTACAGAACTTACTTTGGTCATCAGATCAATGTTATCCCAAAGCAGCACATCCTTGAAGACCACTGTGCTGACTGGATCCAGAGATGGAAATTTGGGTTAGCTTTACTTGGTGAACAGGGGGGAGAAGGTATGCATGCCACTGTCAACCAGCTGAAGCGCAGAGCATGGGGTATTAGAAAAGATGACCAGAGGCTGGCCCTGATCATGCAAGAGCAATGGATGCAAGCATCCCCCATAATGCAAGACACGCCTAAGAAAAAAAAAAGAAAGGAAAGGCAAAGTAACATTCCAAATTTTAGACAATGGACAAACCCAGAATTTCTCTCTCTTTCTCTCTCTCAAGAACATGCATACTCATTCACACGCGTGCGCACGCACGCATGCACACGCACACACACACGCACGCACGCACACATGTAATCCTATGTGAGCGCACACACACTGACAGGGATCAATCTCTGTGTGTGTGTGTGTGTGTGTGTGTTTCACCAGATAACTGCACGCCCATTGTAGTCATCATGAATGCGCAGCTGCATATGCTTATAAATGCATTTTCTCAGGTGCCAACTTACACAGTCATCGTGTTTCCTGTTCTCTATGTTTTATAGTCTAGTATCAGTTTTTTCCGTGTTATTTAACTTCTTTTCTTTGTTAGTTTCGATGGTTGGGTTGGCTGGCTGGTTGTTGTTGTTACTGAGTTTGGATGGTTGGGTTGGCTGGCTGGTTGTTGTTGTTCTTGTTGTTGTTGTTGCTTTACTGTATGGAAATCGCAGTTTTTGTTTTGGTATGTCAGTAAGTCCAAGTTTGTTTTGTTCTTTGCAACTGAGCCCTGTGTTATTCATTCATTGCACTGCACCCATATAGACTGCTTTCTTTTAAGAGTAAAGACCGTTTTTTTGTTTTTTGGGGTTTTTTTTGCATGTTACATTTACTTTACTGTAGACATAACTCAGGTTTAATGCCCCCCCTCCCTGCTCCTCCATGAGTCAAGTACTTGCTGGCTGGCAACCAACACGACAATTTCCAAATCAATTCACAGGAAAGTGATAAAGAGAATCAGTCTGTGAGACTTATTAGTTGTTTGCATACAAAGGAAAAAAGCAATACTGTATTAACGTCTTCCATTTAACGGGACAGTCCATGATAAGTAACATGTTGAGCTGAGTTTTAACAATGATGGATACATCCTACATCGACTACGCTGCACGACCGTGAGTACAAAAATCTCTGTCTTTCTTTGTCCTGTCTTGCATTGCCCCCCCCCCCCCCCCCTCTTTTCTTTCGCCCCCTCTCGCATTGCTTTGATTCTCTCTCTCCCCCTCTTTCTCTCTCTCTCCTACACACATGCTCATGTGCGTGTGTGTGTGTGTGTGTGTGTGTGTGTGTGTAAAAACTCGGCATGTTACAAACGTTGCGTAAAAAAGCAGGAAACACGCAAACCAAAATCTGTTCATGTTTATGTGGAAATTAAGCATGTTACACTCACAGCAAAAAAAAAAAAAAAAAAAAGCATGAAACACGCAAAACAAATTGTGTTGGCTAGTAGTGTGTGTTTACGTCTGTGTCTGGTGAATGGGCTTGACAGCATTTTGAGGACAGCAAACAGTGAGCGCAAGTACTACCGTAAGTATTAAATCTCTCTCTCTCTCTCTTTCTCTCTCCGTGTGAGTGTGTGTGTGTGTGTGTGTGTGTGTGTGTGTGGTAACGTAATGTAATGTAATATAAAAGGATATTTATAGAGCGCTTTACCTCGCAAGAGCCCAAAGCGCATATTACAGAAAAACATAATAAAATTATACTTCCTATTCAAAGCACACACACACACACACACACATGCGCGCGCGCACACACACACCACACAGACACCACACACACACCGCCGGAAAACTCACACACGCAGACAGACACACGAGCACGTTCAACACTAGAAAACACGTGCACAGTTGTAAGTGGATATCGTTAATCAGTCCGAGGGAAAAGATGTGTCTTTAAAGGAGGTTTTGTGTTGTTGTTGTTGTTTTCAATTTAACGTCTTTCCACATAAAGTGATATTAGACGAAGGTTTTGTGTGTGTGTGTGTGTGTGTTATTTTGCCCTCTGTCTCTCTCTTTCTCTGTCTGTCCGTCTGTCTCTCTCTCTCTCTCTCTTAAAGTCATCTATGCCTTAACTGTTAATGGATTAACTTTTTAATGTTGTGAAGATATGTGTGTTTGTTAAAAGTTTTGTAAGTCTTAGTCGCTAGTCATACTTAGTCCCTTAACGGGGCAAGGGCCGGATGAAAAAAAGCATGTGTTTGCTTATCTGTTACCCTTGGAAATAAAGATTATCATCATCATCATCATCATCTCTCTCTCTCTCTCTCTCTCAATCTCTCTCTTGCCTTGTTGGTCCAGCAGTACGGTAATTGTAATGTTGTTTATAGCCAAGCCGACCGCAGAAGGCCATATCGGGGCTGACACAGCAGTACAAGTGGTCAGTAGTTTCTGCAAAGCCACTTTCTTGGCTCTGGGGAGACCAGCATTACACATTCCGATCAGCACAGTGTGTACCTCGCCACAGTGAAGCTGCCGTTCCGCGCTGCGTGTATCTCGCCACAGAGAAGCTGGGAAGGAATGTGCGGGCGATGCGAGAGGGATGGGATGGGGGTGGGGAGAGGTGGGAGTGCTACTGCGGGGAAGGGAGGTTGGGCGCTCGTTAAAAATAGGCAGGCCTCCCTCGCCGGCCAAGAGGTTATGATTGCGTGCGCCGTGACCAGCTTCTTCTCTGGCAGAAGTAGGGTGGGCATCTTATTACTGCATTAGCCACAAAAATTCGGCCTTTCAGAGCTAACTAACTGCCGCTGAATGCTATGATCTGTCATGGTAAAGTATATGACGCCAAACTCAAGTTTGTGATTATTAAATAAATCTTTGAATCATCTGATAAATAGAATATCAATAACCTTCAGGATTTGTCCTCCATGTATATATGTGTATGTGAGAGAGAGAGAGAGGGGGGGAGAGAGAGAGAGAGAGAGAGAGAGAGAGAGAGAGAGAGAGAGAGAGAGAGAGAGAGAGAGAGAGGGGTGTGTGTGTGTGTGTGTGTGTGTGTGTGTGTTGTGTGTGTGTGAAGTCAAGTAGAGTCAAAATTATCTTTCTTGAGGGTTAAAGAATAAGCTTTCCAGCTTTTTTACATCCAGCCCTCATCAACAAGAAAGAAACTAATACAACATATACTATAATCACAAGTTCAAACAACACTCTTAAAAGCACACAATTTCTGTCAAGCATATACATAACTCTTATATCAAATATGAAAGAATAATAAAACTACTGTTTGAACATCAAATTCAAGCACCGAGACAGAGAGAGAGAGAGGTGGGGATAAGGGGATCGTATTGATGGAAATGACTTTAACTGATGTGCAGAGCTTCTATCAGATGCATTTTTAGTGCTTTTTTAAATGTCTGTTTCAAGGGACATAATTTTATGGAGGAAGGCAAATTATTCAATGCGGTCCCTCCAGAACACAGAAAACTTGATTTATAAAAATTACTTTGAGGTCTGGGAAGAGACAGTTTAAGTGTATGTCGATAACTACTGATGACAAAGCTTTCGATGATTTTCTTCGGGGCTGATCCATTCATTACATTGTACATGCACAAGCATTCGTTGGAGTACAGTCTGTCTTAAATGGAAGGATACTTTTTTTTTCTTTTCTTTTTTGCTGTCCCAACCTCTGCGCCACCTCAGAGGCTGTGCACACACGCCGCTCATTCCGACACCCCGTCCACAGCCACAGCCCGGTCAGCCCCGCCACAGCCCCGGCACCGACAATCCACAGGAAGCAATGTCAAGTCGTCAAGAGGCAACCCATGGAGGAGACACTGCACTGCTGCCGAGTCTTTGGTGGTGTTCAGTGGCGCCTGTTCTGATCTAACATACGCAGGACGCCACCTACTAAGCCCCCTACTGACGACAATAATTGCTTAGTTGCGGAGCCGGCGTGAGTGAGCTCTCCCTCCGGAGGGCCCACCACGTCCGTCCAACGACAGCCCCCATGGACTCGCCGATACCGGTGACCCCGATGGAACCAAACCAAGGCCACAGACGTGGAGAGGACATCGAAACTGAGGTCACCATGAGAGCAGGG